>JAQNBH010000005.1:24844162-25451662 GCA_028752905.1 Cladorhizidae sp. MBARI D1340-BT2 | reverse complement strand
ACCGCTGACTATAGTAGGGAGTGTGGAGGCTATAAAATTATCCAGCCTTGTTGGAGTGCCTAAGAGCAGGTGAATTTATTAATATAAGTGACTTGACCTGGGCATAGGTGATATCAGCTCTTTGGGGGAAATTATACCCCAAGAGTGAAAGGATATACAAAGTGCCACCATTCTACTCAGCTATCAAGCTACCTAAAAATAGCTAGCTTCGAAGGATAGCTACTGTTTTTCTTCTAGCATTTTCAAAATTCTGTATGATTAATAGGTAATCAAATGTAATTCTTGTACTTGTAACAGTTAAAATTGCACTCAGCTTCGCCTCATGCAATTCGTACAATTATTTCCAAAATGGACTGAAATCCCTACAATAATAATAATAAATATATATTTGATGGGAATGGCAAAGGAATTGGAGAGAGCTGAGCTAGGAGTCAAAGTGGAAGGCTGCTGGTGTGGGGCACTCATGTATGCAGATGATGTTGTTCTTCTGGGGGTGGAACTGCAAGCTATGTTGGATGTGGTACAGGCGTATGTGTTAAGGTGGAAGATGAAATTTAATAGCAAGAAGAGCAAGGTCATGGTAGTAGGGAAGAAGGAATCAGAAGTGCATTGGAGGATTGGTGAGGAGATATTGGAAGAGGTCAAAGAATTCAAGTACTTAGGAATATGGTTTGATAGGAAGCTAAGGGGTAATGTTCAGTTAGAGAAGATGGCAAAGAAGGCAGAAGAGTGGGTTGGAAAGGTAATATGGATGAGTCGAGTGAATGGGCAGGTGGAAGTAGACAGAGGAAGAATGGTGTGGGAGCTTCTAGCGAGACCTAGTATGGAGCATGCAGCCGAAGTGTGGTGGACAGGAGGACGGAATGCTCGCAAGAAGCTGGAGTCAGCACAGATGAGAGTGGGTAGGAGACTGTTGGGGGCAAGTGATACAGTAGCAGGAGTGGCAATACGGAGATATGGGGTGGAGGAAGCTAGAGGAGAGGAGGGAAGAGATGAAGGTTTTGTTTGGCAAGAGATTAGAGGTGTTGGAACAGAGCAGATTGGTAAAAGTTGTTGTAAATAAACTACGAGAGGATGGAGGAATTGGATGGTGGGAAGAATATGAGATCTTGAGGAGAAAGTACAAGATAAACAACAAGGTTGGGTCAGTGCGCAAGTGGAAGGGGAAAGTGAAGGTGAGAAATGAGAAGGACTGGGAGGAGGAAGTAGACGGGAAAAGTACGCTGAATTATTATAAATCTGCAAAGAATGGTGCATGGGTGGAGAGGTATGTGAGGTCCATGCATGGTCAGGAAGGTGTGCGGCTACAATTTAGACTGAGGACTGCATCAGCTGGGTTGTTAGAGGATAAGAAGAGATGTGGGATAGTTAGGGATGAGAGGTGTATAATGTGTGATAATGGAGCAGGGGAGGATGTGGAACATTTCTTGGTGACATGCGGGGAATTTGAGAGGGATTGGCTGGTTCTGATAGATGAGGTACGCAGAATTGCAGGGGCAAGACAGTGGATGGATGAATTAAGAAGAGTGAGTAAGGATGGAAAGGTGGCATTGCTTTTGGGGAAAGATGTGGAGGGAGTAAGTGATGCAGTGATGGAGGAGGTGGGTGAGTGTGTTATGTATTGGGTAGGGAAGTGGTGGCAGAGGAGAAAAGAACTGTTGTATGGTGAGCTGAGGAATGATCTTTGGTCCACTCCTGTCCCCCCCTTCCTGAGCAGCGGGACACTCATAACTTAATATTGTGGATATAATTTTATTAATTAAATACTGTTGACTTCTTTTTAAAATATAGATTGTTATTAGGTTAGTTACTAAATAGTTTCACACTGTGCTGTATTATATATGTGATGGCCTTAACAGACTCAGCAAGCAACATTAAATCATAATAATAATAATAACAATTACAACTGATGATCATACCTAACATTTTCAGCACATTTAACTAATTTGCATAGTGCTTTTCGGGGAAGTGTCACCACTCTGCACTTAATGACCTCCAGTACATTTATTATCCACTACAGCATGATCTTTCAGAGGTATAGATCGCTTCGACTACGGCGACCGGAAGGTTGACCTTTGTACTTTATTGCGCGTGCTCGGTAGAAATGTTAGAAAATTTCCGATCACTCTACCAACAACCGCAACTGAGTGACACTCGCGGTCCCAGTCATCCTACGCTCAGCTAGTACTTTTCGACCTACCTTGCTCCATCTGCACGGTGGGTAGAAGAAGATTGAAGTAAGCTGCATAGCGGTGAGTTTAATGAGTAATAAGTGAATACGTTAGTTGCTAATTAGACAGTATCTCAGTCGTTTGCTGCAGCTGTTTTTTTCTCGTTATTATTTTTTTCCGTTGTTGTCTTTTTCCTGTTCCTGAATGAGGAGCGTTACGGAACTATGTTGGCAGTAAGCCTCTGATAGTATGTTCCATCAAAGCTGGTAGCAAATGGCAAATGGTATAACTGTAGCCAAGTTTATGTAACGTCTAATGTATTTGGAATGCTGAATAGATTTTGTAAAATCAGGTGTTCTCCAGGTGTAATTAGTCACACAGAGTATGTTCTCCAGGTGTAATTAGTGTCACAGAGTATATTCTCTAGGTTTAATTAGTTTCACAGAGTGTTTTCTCCAGGCGTAAATAGTCTCAGAATATGTTCTCCAGGTGTAATTAGTCTCGCAGAGTAGGAAAGGACTAGAGTAAACTGTCCCTTAACCACAATAATGCTGTGTACTCCGTACTTGACTATCTTATTCCATCCCTAATGTGTGGGTGCTTCAACACAATTCAGTACAAGTATATGCAGTAATTGAGTATATGCAGTAATTGCAGTAATTGTTTTAGTAGGTTCATCTCTGGCATATACGGACTAAAAGCATTCTAATCTCTTGAATATGCTACATACAGTGTTCTTATACAAACATGGCCATCTGTAACCATGATAAAGGATGCGTGGTGTGTGTACAATGCATGCATAGAGGAAGTATTTAACCAAATGAAGGAAGTATTAATGTACAAGTCATATTAATGTACAAGTCAGTTGTGTGCCCATCTGGCTATAAGCATTGCTTTTCTGTTATAAAGTGTCCTTGTTCAGCTTCACATGCTATCCTCTGTAATGTTTTGTACCATCCACAAAAAAAAGTGTGGCTTTTTAACTACATGTGTGGTGGTGGAAACAATACCAAGACCGCCTATTTTACAGAACAGTTTTAACCTGCCTGTCCAGTGATTGCATACATCAACAGTGTGCCTATTGGATCGTTCTCGTCTTTGGTACTGATGAAAGGCTGTTGAAAGGTTTTATGTATGTGGTGATGCCCAACAGTATTTCGGAGATAATCCCAACATATGCTGGGGATCCATCATTATTCCTTCCTCAGTCAGATTCACAAGAATAGCTCCTCTGCTCATGTATAAAATATTCATTTAATATTAGCACAGTGGACATGCGCTATTTCTTAGTTATAAAGCCCTCATTCTCCTTTGGGGGACTGTTTTTCTGGTGGGGCGCTGAACAACAGATAACTGTCTAGACAAGTGGCCAAACATGTACGAGAGGGATTTCTTTTCATAAAAAAGAAAACAACATTAAGCAGTTTGTCAGTATTCATATTAGGTGTCCTTAGAAACTCATTACACAATGATGCTATTCAGTCTTGTTTGTCTGGTTTTGTGCAGGAAGAACTGAGATGGCCATGTGGTGTGCACTTTGGTTACTTGTGGCACTAGCACCTTTGGGTCCCTCAGCCGAGATAGTCACACTGCAAGTCATTGAGTCTTCTTCGAAATACCATCAAAACAAAGTAAACCTTAAGTGTCTTGGTGGGTCTGGGAACGCCACATTATTTCGTAAGATTGGTAACTCTTCAATGGCAGTGTTTTCAATGAGCATGACCACAACAACTGCGCTGATCTTTGAACTGGACCACCATTCGGAAGGAGTATATTACTGTCAGGACAGAAGTATGAAATCCAGAGAGATGCTGTTTGTAGGTTAGTGGTAAAAAAATAACCTGGAACTAAATGATAGGAGCGCTCCTGCCCTGGAATAGCCTCACTTTTTGTGCTTCATCCATTTCCCTAACTTTGTTGTTGTGTTGTTATTTAGGTCCAGATTGTTTAATTTGAATGGCCGCCTGATGGTATAGGTGTGGGTAGTTCTTGTTGGTTGCAAGCTTGGCTTCAGCCTACACCAGGAAAACAAACATTGCATGTAGAGTAATAGTGCAGCATTTCTGAGAGTTCTATGGATGTCTCTCATCTGCCAAGCTGTACTAGGATGATTTCACAAAGCTAACTTTTTATTTAATTTAGAGCCCCCAATCCAGTTAGGTAAATCTTACATAAACAAGTCTGTGACCCAGACAGCCGTCTGCTTTACGGATTGATATGTTTACTGTGTATCCTAAAAGAGCTGTGTACTCTGACCCTTTGTACACTATCTTGCCTATATTACCATCGATATTTTAAAGGTATTTTAAAGTGCACTAATCTTGAAGCAATTACACTCTTAGAAGCAGCACAAAACTGTCCTGGGATGTGTGAGTTTTGTGTTTTTTGCTCAGTAAGCAATTTTAAGTTATTAGGAGCATGTCCCATAGAATGAAACTTGAATCAGCTTTTGAACTCATTCCAAACAAGAACATGTTCAAAGTATCCATACCCTGCACTTTGTGACCTTATTATTGCAGAGTCAGCATGAACGTGAACTGTATAGGCAGAGCTATAATTAGAAGAACCTCTTTTTGCATACCTAGCCTCGACTATCGACTAAGAGGGCTGCCCAATCCCATAAGGATTTCCCATGTGTCTTTTGTGGCTAGATTAATGTGGCTAGATTAATGGCAGTTAAAAGTGGAAGTTTCACAGTTCTTTTGATCAAACAAACATATTTGTATGTATATACCTAACGACAAACAGCTTGATTACTCTACCCTACTTTGTGTGTGTAGGTGCAGGGTACAAAAGGTAATAAAGGCCTAAAGGGGAAAATCAACCTAGCATGGAGTTCTAGCATGGAGTGGTAGTGTCTAATTTGGAAGTCTCTATAATAAACTGCTCCCTTTTCTAGGCTCCTATTGGTAGCATTGCATGAGTGTATATATATGCTAGGGTGCACTTAAACTAGAACATGTCTCTATAATAAACTACTCCCTTTTCTAGGCTCCTATTGGTAGCATTGCGTGAGTGTATATATATGCTAGGGTGCACTTAAACTAGAACATGTCTCTATAATAAACTACTCCCTTTTCTAGGCTCCTATTGGTAGCATTGCATGAGTGTATATATATGCTAGGGTGCACTTAAACTAGAACATGTCTCTATAATAAACTACTCCCTTTTCTAGGCTCCTATTGGTAGCATTGCATGAGTGTATATATATGCTAGGGTGCACTTAAACTAGAACATGTCTCTATAATAAACTGCTCCCTTTTCTAGGCTCCTATTGGTAGCATTGCATGAGTGTATATATATGCTAGGGTGCACTTAAACTAGAACATGTCTCTATAATAAACTGCTCCCTTTTCTAGGCTCCTATTGGTAGCATTGCATGAGTGTATATATATGCTAGGGTGCACTTAAACTAGAACATGTCTCTATAATAAACTACTCCCTTTTCTAGGCTCCTATTGGTAGCATTGCATGAGTGTATATATATGCTAGGGTGCACTTAAACTAGAACATGTCTCTATAATAAACTGCTCCCTTTTCTAGGCTCCTATTGGTAGCATTGCATGAGTGTATATATATGCTAGGGTGCACTTAAACTAGAACATTTGGTACACCCAGTGTGTGTGTGTGTGTGTGTGTGTGTGTGTGTGTGTGTATATAGAACATCATAAGTATCTCGGGTGCGTCTTCTCTTTGTAATATTTATAGCATACCCCTATCCTGATCCTACCCGTACAAGGAGCTACTCTGCAAACATTGGTGAGGACCTAACAATGAACTGCACCATTCCTAGGGGCGTCCTGACCGGCAGGTACTCCGTGAGGTGGTTCAAGGGCTTGAATGAGATAGTCACTGATTCATCATCACATTTTTCACTGGATGGGTTTGCATTGGTCTTCTCTGGGGTGGAGGCCTCTGATTATGGCAATGGGTATTACTGCAAAGTCAGTGTGCGTGTGAATGATGACAGTATCATTACAAGACAGGGATCAACCATTGCTCTCAATATCATGGGTAAGCTTGCCACTACAATCGAGTTGTGGGACTTTACCATCAACATGTCATTTAGGTTTTAGGCCTAGCCCTAGCTGCAAACAACAGCTCCCTTCCTTCATTATGACTCGCCTACCACCTAGACTTTTTAAGTTTGTTGCAATATTTCAATGGTAGTCCTGTTCAGGATTTGACCTGATTACACTGAGTGAGTCATATGTTACACTGAGTGAAATATTGTACACTGAGTGAGTAATATTGTTGTGCTAATTGAGTATTAATATGTAGTTGGTATATGCTAATAGTGCAGTGTGTGGAATTATCACACAAGAAACTGAATTGATGTCAGAGATCAATCGTTAGCTTGTGCCTGGTAGATGCTAATTAACTAGAACTGTAAACTCTTGTAGTTTAGCACGTATCTAGCTGTTAAGAGCTGCTCTCATTGTCTGCTTGGTTTGGTTGGTATCTTGCTGTGAAGTGGCCATCTCTCTGTTACTGGGAAATCAATCATACAGGTTCTTTGATTGCCTACCATCAGCACCGAGACATTCTATTTCATGAAACATTGAGGCAAGAATCTCTAGCAGGGCACACAGCAACTAGTTGCTTGATGAGCCTCTTCTTCCCATGTCGCTTGCAATTGTTCAGTCTTCTAGCACAGATTACTGTGCTGGTAACTCCTCTTCCAATGCGTATGAAGTTTCAAAACACTTTCCATAATTCGATCAGAAGGTGCCCAACTGTTTGGTGGAGGGTGCCAACTACACATGGCTGGTGCAAGGAGTACTCCACAGAGATTCTTGACAATGAAGTGTCAAAAATGTTTTGTAGACAGTGACCTTGAACTCGACTTAAGAGAATGAAGTTAGTCATGTGTTTGAGAGGCCAAGTCAGGCTAATGAGACGAGCTCCTCTGCTCACTTCTAAAATATAGTTATACAAAATATTCATTTTGGTAGAAGAATCAGTGGTTGTGTGTTTCTTTAGTAAGTGTAGGAGATGCATATTCACTGCAATTTATTGCTAGTGTTCTTGCTGTTTTGGTTTGAAACAGGAGGTGCTTGAACAGCCATAGTGTGGCATTTGTCCTAAAGATCACTTGCCTATCTGCTCTGACTAACATGTGGTGTATATACTGCATTAACAAATTGACAATTCAATATCTAATTGAGACTGGTAATAGTGACCCTCATGCCAGAATTCTATGATAACTTGTTGTTACACTTAGTTCCGCTCCAGTTCATCTCTGGGCTGAAGAATGCAGCCGTGCTAGTAGGAGAGGAACTACGCCTCACTTGCCAAGCCGAGGGAGTTCCAACCCCGAACTTCAGATGGCTTGTGAACGGGCAGCAGCAGGAAGCACGTGTGACCAACAGCCAGGTGTCTCGTGCTGATGCAGTCAGCATGGAGAGTGAGTATGTGATATCTGAGGTGACGGAGAGGCATACTGGCCTTATCACTTGCGTGGCGTTGCACGAGAGGAATGGGACCATCTTCACTGCCACCTCCACTGCTAACATCATTGTACTGAGTAAGTTGGTGTGTCAGACTGGGGCTGTGGCCACTAGTGAGTGCTGTCTGTTGATCTGAGATAGGGTGGCATTGAAATGGTAACTGAAAATCCGTTGACTCTCTGAAGGCCGGTTCACAATATTCCGCTTGCACTCATGACGCAAAGTGAAGCAATGCGTCAATTAAGTTATATTGTGAACATGAAGTTAGCGTGTTGCATCGCTTCACGTGAATACACTCAATTTCTACTCTAGTTCCAGTGGGCACGTGCTGGTGTGCTTTATTTGTGTTTCGGGGATGAATGTGGAAAGGTGTCTGGCAAGTCATTTAGAGATTGAAGGCTCATTAATTAATGGGTGGGGTTTCTTAATTGGTAGTTATAAGCGACCCGACCAGACAGATATTGTGAACTGCTCGAAGCAAGGCGATGAGATCTGACAGCCTCGCTGACATATTATGAACCGAACTTTATAGTTGCTTTAAAAGGTGCATGAAAAGTACAGGGTTGAATGATGACACCTCTGATGATGACACACCTCTGATGATGACACACCTCTGCCGTGCGATTCCCACGTCTGAGGGTTAATGAGCTATTGTAACAGCATGAGGTGTTGCCTAGGTGGCCAAGGTTCACACATAGTGAGTGAAAGTCAAGCAGGTGTATGTAAGCTAAAATACAATGTAGACCTATATAAAAGTGTTGAGTGCTAAACAATTTCCACAAGGCACAGGTGAAGACCTGAATAGATGAGGAGTGCAGTATATAGTATATGTATATATATATATATATATATATATATATATCAACAGACTTTTGTGTGTGTTTTGACCAAAAGTCCTTAGCTCAGTGTTTGTCCTGGTGGCCTCCTAGTCCAGCACAACCACACACCTGCACAGTCCGAGTACTTCAGATGTGGTATGCAGATCCAGTGTGGGCTAGCTTGTGTGTGGTTCAGATTGAAATCTCTTGTGGTGGTTGGGTTGGTTGCATTTCTATTTATCTCTCTTGTGTGCAGCTAATATGTTCAAAGTGACTCTGGCCCTTCAACAGGGAGAGCTTCTGTTGAGAGGTCAATTACCGGTTCACATCACTGGAGCCTTCGCCCTCAAAGTCAGATTCTATAACTCTGATACGATGAACGAGGAGAGCAATTTGTTTCACCCTTCCCTTGCTGACACTCGCAAGATCAACGTTGTGATCGTAAAAGAAAAAATCCCAAAGGGTTTCCGAGACTTCACTGTGTCTGTTGCTATCATGAGTAATAACCAATTAGGACCATTCACACCACCATCGAATCGGATAGGTGAGTGGTGGTGCCTATGTGTGGCGTGACTGTGCCTCTACATTTGTGGGAGTAGTTGTGTGTGCTGCAGAATGGCATAGGGTGTTTGGAACAAATAGCTAGTGCACCTTAAAGAGGTCAATCACTAGAACCGATGAGAGCTTGCACTGGCTAGCATGCAACCCAAACCAGCTAGCTAACCTCGCACCCTGCCGCTATAGTTGAGTGTAGTCGGGGGAGACTCTTATACAACATCTCGATTTGTAACTGGCAATTTAATTGCATGCGATCTAAAGAGTTCAATCGACAAAATAATCAGAATTTGAGATCTACAAACAAAGTGGTTGTCAGTTTCCTTCTTTCCTGTCCACGACTTTATCCAGCTCAAAAGTGAGCTCTTTCTGCTTCATGTGCCTCTTTGGGTACCAGCAGATGAGCTGTGGCCTAATCAGGACCTTCTTGAAGGGTTCATTCAATTTGGTACTACTACTAGAATCATCCCGAGTGACTCCTAACATAGCAAGCTGGTCTCTGCAGCTGTGGTTTTGGAGTGGGATTGCTCACTACGCACCAGCTGTTGAGGCATGCTTACTTATCAGTCTGAATCTCCACAAGCTGACTTTGGCTTCAACTTCCTGACTTAGCATAACTGCATACATAAATTGCCCTGCACCACAGCATGCACTAAGTGGCCAAGTATATAATCAAGTTGTGCATCCATGTGTATGTGTGTGTGTGTGTGTATGTGCATGCGTGCGTGTATATGCTTGTGTATGTATATATGTGTCTGCATATATGTGTCTGCGTGCGTTTTGTCCATCAAAAAGGGGGAATCACGAAATTCCCACTTTCTACTATTACCACTTAAAGGCCTATATGTCACTGTCCAAACGACACCTGGGAAGTCTTCATGCAATTTGCCAGCCATCACGCTGCCTGAAAGATCATTTAGTCGTCTCAATTCAACAGGCTGGCTCTGTAAAAAATATATTGCTCCAATTATAGGTAAACCATAGCACATTGACTCTGCAGTAACCTGTCCACCAACCTCACTTTTGAACTACACTTGACCAGGTTGTATAAGGTCACAAAGCATGCACAGGGTTGGAGTTCTATGAATGCACTCTCATTTAGATGTGATTGCAAGGCAAGAAGCTGTGCAGCTCCAAATTCAAGGCAGTGGTGTTTTTAAAGATTTGTGGGATTTATGGTTTGTCTTGTAGAGTTCTGTCAACAGTTGTCATATTCTAGAATGTGCCTTCATTGTGCATTCCTCATTACACACGCACACACACACACACACATACACACAGTTCTTCCCAGCGCACCCTCCACGTGTGAGTGTCCAAACAGTAGTACTCCTTCAGGCAACACTACTATCATAGCTGTTGTGTCCATCTTCATCGTCATCTTGCTGTTGGTCACAACTGTGATGGTGGTGGGCTGTATCGTCGTCTATGTGAGGGGAGTGGCGGTGTGTAGGTCAGTCAGTCCCTCGTACTGTAGCTCAAGGAATTCTCTTCCACGCAGTAGGAGTCACTACAGTTGCAGGAGCAGTGAGTCCAGGTGAGTGTTTTGTCTGTGTCCAGGGAGGTCTATGTCAGTTAGCCCACAGCATGCATCTATGGACTTAAGGCCTGTCCGTACTATACCTAAACTGATGTGCATGGATCCCGGGGGGGGGGGGGGACTCTTCAAGTCAATGCGCATTTGTTGCATCCACACTAGCAGCGAAATCGTACATGATGAAGCAAAAATAATAAGCCTATCAAAGTCAGTCAAAACCATATACTGTAGCTGTAATTGAGATGGAGTTTGTTTTTGCATCCTTTTCTTGCTGATCAGCCACCTACAGATGCACAGGAAACATTTTGTGCAGAGAAGAAAGAGGAGAGAGCTGAGGGAAAGGCAGAACCAACGAAGGTTGTGACTGCACGAACTTCAGAAATCTAGATACAGGGCATATGAAGTTCTCTAGTTATGTAGTTGGTCTAGCTAGCTACTCTAGCTAGCCACAGGCCACAAATAGTATACAGCTAGCTCCAAAGTTCCCCACTACAGTATCTGAAGACACAAGTGAATTATTACATCATGAAGACGCGAGTGAATTATTACATCATGAAGACGCGAGTGAATGAAATATTCTTTTCGACACACACTCGCATAGTTATTTGAATGCTTTAATTGATTCTCAATGAACTCTCAGTTGACATAATAACATTAAAATCACCTTTCCTGATGAAGACTAGAGCATCTAATCGAAACATCGAGTGAATAAAATTTGAAGTTGATTATTGAGAAGGTGATTTTAATTTAATTGATTGCTTTGATTCGACCAAATCACCTACAGAGGTGGACCAGAATAATGCGCATTCCGAATTCGGCGTGGATGCGAGCATGTGCATTAAATGTGCATTGGCTTGTGCAATGTGGACCGGCCTTTAAAGCCCTAGCCCTAGCCCTAGCCTAAGGTCCAGCTGATTGTATGTTTCTAGCCACATCTGCATTCCTATCTCCTTTTGATGTGGGTGACTGTTCTTTACTTGCACCAATCATGCTAAGTGTGTCAGTTGAAATAATGTCAACATGCAGTGGGAGTCGCGGGAGATCGCGCAGTGAGGCCTCCGTGGACCAACCTGATGGAATAGAATTGGATGTGCTCAACAAGGGAATGGAAGCTGGGATACCAGAGTACGAGTGCGTGGACAGGAAAGTGGATAGTCCGAGGGATGAACCTCTGGACCACAAGGCTCTCCAGCAGTGGGAGAAGCCTGAGCACAAACATCCACCTGGCAGCCCACCATTGAAGCTGGGTCAGCAGTTAGTGTTTTGTCATTACCTCATTGCCCCCCCCCCCCCCCCCCCCCCCCCCCCTCCTTCACTCCCCTACCACCCAAGGAGCATCCCATGCATAGGCTAGAGACATGCACCCTCTCCCCAACAGTGTTTGGTTGAGAGACATGTTATCAGTGTGTGCTGTGCTGATCAGAGTGTGCTGGTACCAGTGTATGCTGGTACCCAGTGTGTGCTGGTACCCAGTGTGTGCTGGTACCAGTGTGTGCTGGTACCCAGTGTGTGCTGGTACCAGTGTGTGCTGGTACCCTGGTGTCTAAGTGTGCCAGTGTCAAGAGTGTGTTAAGTATTTATATAGCAGACACTTTACCAATTGCTCCTGGTCCAACATTGCCACGTTTCCATTCTAGCTCTTCCAGAATCCTGGAAGAGCCAATGAAGTTGCACCACTGGAGGTGGGAGGACTAAAGCTTTTCTTAATAACCACGTAGTGAAATGAAATTGCTAGTGATTAAGACAAAGTTGGCCAGTGGAAGGATCGTGGGTTCAATATGGAAGTGTAACTGCTGCAGATAACCTCCCAGTTGGCCACTTATATAATCCATATTGTGGGTTCAATATGGAAGTGTAACTGCTGCAGATAACCTCCCAGTTGGCCACTTATATAATCCATATTGTGGGTTCAATATGGAAGTGTAACTGCTGCAGATAACCTCCCAGTTGGCCACTTATATAATCCATATTGTGGGTTCAATATGGAAGTGTAACTGCTGCAGATAACCTTCCAGTTGGCCACTTATATAATCCATATTGTGGGTTCAATATGGAAGTGTAACTGCTGCAGATAACCTCCCAGTTGGCCACTTATATAATCCATATTGTGGGTTCAATATGGAAGTGTAACTGCTGCAGATAACCTCCCAGTTGGCCACTTATATAATCCATATTGTGGGTTCAATATGGAAGTGTAACTGCTGCAGATAACCTCCCAGTTGGCCACTTATATAATCCATATTGTGGGTTCAATATGGAAGTGTAACTGCTGCAGATAACCTCCCAGTTGGCCACTTATATAATCCATATTGTGGGTTCAATATGGAAGTGTAACTGCTGCAGATAACCTCCCAGTTGGCCACTTATATAATCCATATTGTGGGTTCAATATGGAAGTGTAACTGCTGCAGATAACCTCCCAGTTGGCCACTTATATAATCCATATTGTGGGCTCAATATGGAAGTGTAACTGCTGCAGATAACCTCCCAGTTGGCCACTTATATAATCCATATTGTGGGTTCAATATGGAAGTGTAACTGCTGCAGATAACCTCCCAGTTGGCCACTTATATAATCCATATTGTGGGTTCAATATGGAAGTGTAACTGCTGCAGATAACCTCCCAGTTGGCCACTTATATAATCCATATTGTGGGTTCAATATGGAAGTGTAACTGCTGCAGATAACCTCCCAGTTGGCCACTTATATAATCCATATTGTGGGTTCAATATGGAAGTGTAACTGCTGCAGATAACCTCCCAGTTGGCCACTTATATAATCCATATTGTGGGTTCAATATGGAAGTGTAACTGCTGCAGATAACCTCCCAGTTGGCCACTTATATAATCCATATTGTGGGTTCAATATGGAAGTGTAACTGCTGCAGATAACCTCCCAGTTGGCCACTTATATAATCCATATTGTGGGTTCAATATGGAAGTGTAACTGCTGCAGATAACCTTCCAGTTGGCCACTTATATAATCCATATTGTGGGTTCAATATGGAAGTGTAACTGCTGCAGATAACCTCCCAGTTGGCCACTTATATAATCCATATTGTGGGTTCAATATGGAAGTGTAACTGCTGCAGATAACCTCCCAGTTGGCCACTTATATAATCCATATTGTGGGTTCAATATGGAAGTGTAACTGCTGCAGATAACCTCCCAGTTGGCCACTTATATAATCCATATTGTGGGTTCAATATGGAAGTGTAACTGCTGCAGATAACCTCCCAGTTGGCCACTTATATAATCCATATTGTGGGTTCAATATGGAAGTGTAACTGCTGCAGATAACCTCCCAGTTGGCCACTTATATAATCCATATTGTGGGTTCAATATGGAAGTGTAACTGCTGCAGATAACCTTCCAGTTGGCCACTTATATAATCCATATTGTGGGTTCAATATGGAAGTGTAACTGCTGCAGATAACCTCCCAGTTGGCCACTTATATAATCCATATTGTGGGTTCAATATGGAAGTGTAACTGCTGCAGATAACCTCCCAGTTGGCCACTTATATAATCCATATTGTGGGTTCAATATGGAAGTGTAACTGCTGCAGATAACCTCCCAGTTGGCCACTTATATAATCCATATTGTGGGTTCAATATGGAAGTGTAACTGCTGCAGATAACCTCCCAGTTGGCCACTTATATAATCCATATTGTGGGTTCAATATGGAAGTGTAACTGCTGCAGGTAACCTCCCTACTAGTTCTACCACTAGCCACCTTGTTAAATAATATCAAAGTTTGTAAACGACCATTTGATTACAATAACCTTCTCAATAATCAGCTTGAATTTTTGCTCTCGACTAGATGCTATGGCCTTAATTAGTCAGGAATCTGATGAAGGCCGGAGCATCGTGTCCAAACGTCGAGAGAGAAATTAATTCAAGTTGATTATTGAGAAGGTCATTGTAATTTTGTTATGTCAACTGAGAGAGAGTTCATTGAGAGTTTACAGTTAGATTGCTTTAAAGACACCTGCTGGAGTGTAGGCAGTTCCGAATCCTCTCTCCATTTCAGGGGTGCGACTTGTACACCGAATGTGTCAATTTTGAGTGACCGTGGCCAAAATGAATCATCACAAGTGGAGCATGTGTTGTGAGGTGAAGAGCTCGGCTGCAGTGCAGCTTTTAAGCTCCAAAGTTGTTGGGGAGACTGACAATAGAAGAATAGAAATTGAGTGCAGAGTGAGTGAAAAGTGGTGTGAGACTGAAGGGGGAAAGAAAATTGAGTTGGTAGTGCTACAAAAGTCAGCCAGACCACATCAAGTTAAGATCAGCCAGATCACATCAAGTTAAGGTCAGAGCTTTCTCTAGCTCTTGCAAGCTGGTAGATGGGTGCTTTATTTAGTGTGCGACTTCTGCTCCAGCAATTATGAAGCTCATGTTGTGGTGGCTAACTCAGGGAAGCGACGCATACTCTTGTGCAACGTAGGGCAACTACAGTAAATACTTCCACTAAATCTTGGCTGAATGGGTCATGCCCTACAACTGTGGCTATAAGTAGCTACTAACTAGCTGCTATAGCTGCTGCTTCCAGTCTAGGCTTGGCTCCATTAAGACAGGCCAAGATAAATACTTGCAAGGTGGGCTAACTGCTAAGTTTCTGTGGAGCTTAAATAGCCGAAAGATGGAAAACTTTTTTTCTTTTTTTTATTCCTTCTATTAAGGTTCTTTGACCTGTGAACCATGGTTTAGTCTTCTGCTGGCAGGGTTCAGGGTGCTGCTCCCTAATAAGATCAGCAGCATAAGTAGTCCCCTAATAAGATCAGCAGCATAAGTAGTCCCCTAATAAGATCAGCGGCATATGTAAAGTTGTAGTGGTGTACATGATACCAGCACTTGTCAGCTGTCTGAAAAAATACCCACTTCCTGTGAAGTCTGAGTACTCCCTCTGGGCTGAAGTGCCACATAGTTATGCACCTGTCTAACATGATTTGGCACTAGGCTATCATGGTCTGGACTGGCACAGTTCAGGCACCAGGGTGGCATGGTCCTGGCACATGTGGAGTGCATGTTTGTTCTTAAAAGGGCCTGTTCACAAATATCAAGTCTTCCACCTGAACGCAAGCCCTGCCCCCCTCCTTTGCTACATGTAACACAATGTCATATTTTGTTATGCTGTGTTATGTAGAACCAGTGCCACAAGTACATCTGTGTGAGCCAATGTTACCCCGAACACACATTGGCGTCGTCAGCTGTGCCGCCAACCCCATGTTCCACCACAGAGACAGGAACAGGGAGAGAGTAGACAGAGAGAGTGCGTCCCCATTCGAAGACTTGGAAGAGGCAGCATATCAGTTCAGTACTCAAGTACCGAGGAGCTGTTAGGGGAAAGATTCAATTCACAATGCAAGAGTGTGAACTATGGACTTGCTACAACCCACGATACATTTTGTATTAGGAGCCAATTTGTGTCCGTCTATTCATGTTAAGTTTTGCACGCATCGTTGGCATCTCTTGGTGTTGGCTATGCACATATACATGTAGCAGGTACTCCACTTGTTCGTCAACACACTTGCAGCTCTGGTTTTGTTTTGCATTAATTTTGTGATGTCATTGTTCTTGTATGCATTTTATGTGGTCATCTAATGCCAAATAATTGGTACTGAGTATGTTTTAAAAATACTTTAAAGTTTGTTTTTTTCTTCTTCATATTTTATGTAACAGATAACTTCCCACCCCCCTTACACAGCATATTCTTGAGCTAAACATAATCCATGGAATATTCACATGGCAAAAGCCTTCCCCAGCAGAATATATATATAAGGTGGGTGAGTACATTGGATCCCCTGCCTATAAATACTGCTCGTGCAGGCACAAGTTGAAAACATGCTCCACAATATTGGCACATGACGTGACTGATGGTGAGGCTGTCAACAAGCAGATAACTAAAAGAGGAGGCATGCCAACTTACTGATTGGAGGGGGAACCAAAGAAGCACACAAAAAGGGGAGGGAAAAATTGAGCAAATTACAAGGGGAGGTGCCGAGCAGGAAGTGGGTGCCAAATGACTTGCACTTAATGATGTGCGTAAGGTGAGCAATCGTTTGTGCTCTCTCTCTATATATATATTTGAAGGGGGTGGGCGGTTCTAATATGCAGGACTGATGGAACAATGGATACTAATTTTTCATGTCACAATCCTAGTATTACATCATGATGACATCGTTAATGCTGTAGCTAGTGAGACTAGGTTGTGCATGATCCTCATCAAGGTAATTAATTCCACTTGAGCACCTTTTGGGGTGGGTGGGAGGGGCAAAGTTTTTTTTGACTATGATAAGCAATTAGTGTTGGACATGTTTGGATTACATGCTCTGGCTGAAATAGCTTGTTATATCATGGCTGCTGTCTAACATGCTTGTTATACTGCTGTCTAACATGAACTAATAGCTCGTTACATCATGGTTGCTGTCTAACATGAACTAATAGCTCGTTACATCATGGCTGCTGTCTAACATGAACTAATAGCTTGTTACATCATGGTTGCTGTCTAACATGAACTAATAGCTTGTTACATCATGGTTGTCTAACATGAACTAATAGCTTGTTACATCATGGTTGTCTAACATGAACTAATAGCTTGTTACATCATGGTTGCTGTCTAACATGAACTAATAGCTTGTTACATCATGGTTGTCTAACATGAACTAATAGCTTGTTACATCATGGTTGTCTAACATGAACTAATAGCTTGTAACACCCCCTGGCTTCTGTCTGACATGAACTAATAGTTTGTTACACCCCAGGCTGCTGTATGACATGAACTAGTTACACCCTGGCTTCTGTATGACTTGAACTAATAGATTAGTACACTGCTGTATGACTTGAACTAATAGCTTCTTATTACACTCCTGGCTGTGTCTGACATGAACTAATAGTTTATTACACCCCTGGCTGTGTCTGACATGAACTAATAGTTTGTTACAGCCCTGGCTGTGTCTGACATGAACTCATCTGGTGTCTGGAAATGCTTTGGTCAGTGCAGGATCAGCAACAGTGTGGTCAGCAACTTCCCCTTCATCACACAAAATCATGTCTGATGAGGCTGGCCCGCATGACCACAAGCTGTATAACAGGACTTTGAAGAAGTGGGCAGGTCATCTATTGTTGAGGAAAGAAGAGAAAGTGAGACTGCAGAGCTAATCTTCAGTATCTTGGGAAAATGTGCTGCTGCTAGACCAGTAATTGAAAGTTTTTTCAGAAGTTGCCATCACCACCACCAGGACCAGAAAGATCCCGAGCCCTTTGTCCAACCCATCCCGGCCTCAAAGCATACACAAGACATGACAAGGAATGTCTACCACCGGCACACCCACCCAAATGCTGCACTTGCAGATATGAGGATGAAAAGATGAGCCACCAACTCTTCTTTTTTTTCTCTGCCAAATTTTGTGTCTTCGTACCTGCACAGACAGAGATCAACATTGCAACTATGGACTCTGAATGAGCAACTGCGGCAAAACCACCTGTTAATTAAGTTGGGCAACAACTATGCCACAGTGGAGCAGTCACAACACAACTTGATCGCAGAGCCGGGTTGCACAGATTGGTGTTGATATTAGAATAACCTTAATTATCTAGGAAGCCACGCATGAATAATAAACCTATTTACACACTTTTACACCTACTCAGTGGATTATCAAGTAATTGTATTCAAAAGTGGAAAAAAGACGGAAGGTAATAGCAAGTCAGTGTGTGTATATGCCTTTCAGTAAGTATATTACAAGTCAAGCCGAGCTGTTCAATGCTAAATGAAGTGCACTCCAACCACATCACCACACTAGCAACCACATTTTCAGACTGGTGGTGTAGAAGCATGGTGGCAGTATCTATCCTCATGACCACTGAATGCACAATAGTTGCCACTGGTTTGGTACATAAACATTCTAGCATGCACAATGTGTGGACAAACTGTCATTAGAGTTCTAAATAAAGTGCATGCAATGGAGTATGCTAGGTTATGCACACTTCACTTTACGTTAAATGTGGACATTTTGTGGCTAATGGCTCTCCTTTCATTGGTCGGTTCTTTTCAATTTGTGGGTGTAATATTTATTAGTCCATTATTTGAAGGCTTTCTTCTTTCAGATGCTACATACCTGCTGATATTTTAATAATTTGTCAGAAATACCTGCTGGAGAACATTGTCATAGATACGGCTGCACTCTTGTTGTCTTTAAAAAAAAAAGACAACAGTTACGATTCAAAATGCTGCAATTTGTGTAGAGGATTATGCTTCATGGATACTAAAAAATGACTAAGTGGGTGTGGTGAACATGAAATGTCCAACAACAATAAAAATATGAACTTCTAAAAGATTCCTGCCCTATATAGTGTTAATAAGAAACTTCATTCCAGAAGAGCTCAAGTGCATCCAGGAGTATTTCTTCCAGCACCCCATCTGGTTCTCATGCTTCTATATGTTGAGCTGGGCCCCATCTGGTTCTCATGATTCTATATATTGAGCTGGACCCCATCTGGTTCTCAGGCTTCTATATATTAAGCTGGACCCCATCTGGTTCTCATGCTTCTATATATTGAGCTGGACCCCATCTGGTTCTCATGCTTCTATATATTGAGCTGGGGCCCATCTGGTTCTCATGCGCTTCTATATATTGAGCCGGACCCCATCTGGTTCTCAGGCTTCTATATATTGAGCTGGACCCCATCTGGTTCTCAGGCTTCTATATATTGAGCTGGACCCCATCTGGTTCTCATGCTTCTATATATTGAGCTGGGGCCCATCTGGTTCTCATGTTTCTATATATTGAGCTGGACCCCATCTGGTTCTAGGCTTCTATATATTGAGCTGGACCCCATCTGGTTTTCAGGCTTCTATATATTGAGCTGGACCCCATCTGGTTCTCATGCTTCTATATATTGAGCTGGGCCCCATCTGGTTCTAGGCTTCTATATATTGAGCTGGGCCCCATCTGGTTCTCAGGCTTCTATATATTGAGCTGGACCCCATCTGGTTCTCAGGCTTCTATATATTGAGCTGGACCCCATCTGGTTCTAGGCTTCTATATATTGAGCTGGACCCCATCTGGTTTTCAGGCTTCTATATATTGAGCTGGACCCCATCTGGTTCTAGGCTTCTATATATTGAGCTGGACCCCATCTGGTTTTCAGGCTTCTATATATTGAGCTGGACCCCATCTGGTTCTCATGCTTCTATATATTGAGCTGGACCCCATCTGGTTCTCATGCTTCTATATATTGAGCTGGACCCCATCTGGTTCTAGGCTTCTATATATTGAGCTGGACCCCATCTGGTTCTCAGGCTTCTATATATTGAGCTGGACCCCATCTGGTTTTCAGGCTTCTATATATTGAGCTGGACCCCATCTGGTTCTCAGGCTTCTATATATTGAGCTGGGCCCCATCTGGTTCTCAGGCTTCTATATATTGAGCTGGACCCCATCTGGTTCTCAGGCTTCTATATATTGAGCTGGACCCCATCTGGTTCTCATGCTTCTATATATTGAGCTGGACCCCATCTGGTTCTCAGGCTTCTATATATTGAGCTGGACCCCATCTGGTTCTCATGCTTCTATATATTGAGCTGGACCCCATCTGGTTCTAGGCTTCTATATATTGAGCTGGGCCCCATCTGGTTCTCATGCTTCTATATATTGAGCTGGACCCCATCTGGTTCTAGGCTTCTATATATTGAGCTGGACCCCATCTGGTTTTCAGGCTTCTATATATTGAGCTGGACCCCATCTGGTTCTCAGGCTTCTATATATTGAGCTGGGCCCCATCTGGTTCTCAGGCTTCTATATATTGAGCTGGACCCCATCTGGTTCTCAGGCTTCTATATATTGAGCTGGACCCCATCTGGTTCTCATGCTTCTATATATTGAGCTGGACCCCATCTGGTTCTAGGCTTCTATAT
The DNA here is from genome assembly GCA_028752905.1 of Cladorhizidae sp. MBARI D1340-BT2. NCBI lineage: Eukaryota > Metazoa > Porifera > Demospongiae > Poecilosclerida > Cladorhizidae > Cladorhizidae sp. MBARI D1340-BT2. The sequence goes on along the minus strand of JAQNBH010000005.1, from coordinate 25,431,219 downwards.
ATTGAGCTGGGCCCCATCTGGTTCTCATGCTTCTATATATTGAGCTGGACCCCATCTGGTTCTAGGCTTCTATATATTGAGCTGGACCCCATCTGGTTTTCAGGCTTCTATATATTGAGCTGGACCCCATCTGGTTCTCAGGCTTCTATATATTGAGCTGGGCCCCATCTGGTTCTCAGGCTTCTATATATTGAGCTGGACCCCATCTGGTTCTCAGGCTTCTATATATTGAGCTGGACCCCATCTGGTTCTCAGGCTTCTATATATTGAGCTGGACCCCATCTGGTTTTCAGGCTTCTATATGTTGAGCTGGGTACCATCTGGTTCTAGGCTTCTATATATTGAGCTGGGCCCCATCTGGTTCTAGGCTTCTATATATTGAGCTGGGCCCCATCTGGTTCTCATGCTTCTATATATTGAGCTGGGCCCCATCTGGTTCTCAGGCTTCTATATATTGAGCTGGACCCCATCTGGTTATCAGGCTTCTATATATTGAGCTGGACCCCATCTGGTTCTCAGGCTTCTATATATTGAGCTGGACCCCATCTGGTTCTCAGGCTTCTATATGTTGAGCTGGACCCCATCTGGTTCTAGGCTTCTATATATTGAGCTGGACCCCATCTGGTTCTCAGGCTTCTATATATTGAGCTGGACCCCATCTGGTTCTCATGCTTCTATATATTGAGCTGGACCCCATCTGGTTTTCAGGCTTCTATATATTGAGCTGGACCCCATCTGGTTCTCATGCTTCTATATATTGAGCTGGACCCCATCTGGTTCTCATGCTTCTATATATTGAGCTGGACCCCATCTGGTTTTCAGGCTTCTATATGTTGAGCTGGACCCCATCTGGTTCTCATGCTTCTATATATTGAGCTGGACCCCATCTGGTTTTCAGGCTTCTATATATTGAGCTGGACCCCATCTGGTTCTCATGCTTCTATATATTGAGCTGGACCCCATCTGGTTTTCAGGCTTCTATATGTTGAGCTGGGCCCCATCTGGTTCTCAGGCTTCTATATAATTATTGAGCTGGGCCCCATCTGGTTCTCAGGCTTCTATATATTGAGCTGGGCCCCATCTGGTTCTCATGCTTCTATATATTGAGCTGGACCCCATCTGGTTCTCAGGCTTCTATATAATTATTGAGCTGGACCCCATCTGGTTCTCAGGCTTCTATATATTGAGCTGGGCCCCCATCTGGTTCTCAGTGAGCTGGGCCCCATCTGGTTCTCAGGCTTCTATATAATTATTGAGCTGGGCCCCATCTGGTTCTCAGGCTTCTATATAATTATTGAGCTGGGCCTCATCTGGTTCTCAGGCTTCTATATATTGAGCTGGGCCCCCATCTGGTTCTCAGTAGCTGGGCCCCATCTGGTTCTCAGGCTTCTATATAATTATTGAGCTGGGCCCCATCTGGTTCTCAGGCTTCTATATAATTATTGAGCTGGGCCCCATCTGGTTCTCAGGCTTCTATATAATTATTGAGCTGGACCCCATCTGGTTCTCAGGCTTCTATATAATTATTGAGCTGGGCCCCATCTGGTTCTCAGGCTTCTATATAATTATTGAGCTGGGCCCCATCTGGTTCTCAGGCTTCTATATATTGAGCTGGGCCCCATCTGGTTCTCAGGCTTCTATATAATTATTGAGCTGGACCCCATCTGGTTCTCAGGCTTCTATATATTGAGCTGGGCCCCATCTGGTTCTCAGGCTTCTATATATTGAGCTGGGCCCCCATCTGGTTCTCAGTAGCTGGGCCCCATCTGGTTCTCAGGCTTCTATATAATTATTGAGCTGGGCCCCATCTGGTTCTCAGTCTTCTATATAATTATTGAGCTGGGCCCCATCTGGTTCTCAGGCTTCTATATAATTATTGAGCTGGGCCCCATCTGGTTCTCAGGCTTCTATATATTGAGCTGGGCCCCATCTGGTTCTCAGGCTTCTATATATTGAGCTGGGCCCCCATCTGGTTCTCAGTAGCTGGGCCCCATCTGGTTCTCAGGCTTCTATATAATTATTGAGCTGGGCCCCATCTGGTTCTCAGGCTTCTATATAATTATTGAGCTGGGCCCCATCTGGTTCTCAGGCTTCTATATGTTGAGGAGTCAAGAGCATTGTAGTTGTCTTAACACCTTGTGTTAAGACAACTACAACAAGGTGGAGTCCAACCACATTTTCTCACCTGCTTGGCTTATAGCCACACCCATACACAATCCAAGCCAGCTGGTAGCCACACCCATACACAACCCCAGCCCTCAAGCCCAGCTGGTAGCCACACATACACAACCCCAGTCCTCAAGCCCAGCTGGTAGCCACACCCATACACAACCCCAGTCCTCAAGCCCAGCTGGTAGCCACACCCATGCACATTCGATTAAACAGAAAATTCCCAGTAAACAAGAAAAATTAGGTTTTGGAGGACATTTATAAAAGGGAAAAGAAAGAGATAGCCTTGAACACTTCTATGATATTATTATTGTTGTATTGTTGTTGTAGTGTTGTTAATATTGCTATTATTATATTATTATAAGTGCATATAAGAGCAAACATATCAAGGTCATTAACACCTAATTAACACATGCTATATAGTTATATAATAATCAATTACAAAAATACCTAATTAACAATAACTACATAAATAACTAAAAAGCTAATAAGTTCAACTCCCGACTGACCCCAAAACAGACAAGGCATTCCCCCGCTGGACTGCCACTGAGAGACGCTGAAGGAGGTAAGCACGGGCATTCACCTCCCCAGTTCTTTGCCTTATCCTGAGGCTGAGCTCCTACTATTATTATTACTACCACTATTATTATTTGATTTCTTTTCTTGGAGATTTGATGTGATTACAGATAACATGGAGAAAGTAAACGAGCCGTCAAAACATCAGATAACAGGAATGTACAATACCATACCTACTTATGAGACTGAAGGAGGGGGGAGGGGCTCTGATGAAAGATACAAAAAAATTAGCATATAGATTTTGGCATTTTAGAGTTTGTCGTCTATATTATGCAAAAGGGTCTATATATATAGCCAGGACTACACCGGATCTTTACTCTGGGGCAGATCTCGAGTTGTTATTTTTGTAAGATGTCAAGGGTGCACCATGGCTTGCAATTTCCACATACCACATCCAAATGGCTAGCTATTTTTGGCAGTGGAGCTGAGGCAGTGTATCACAGGCAGTTAATATGGACTTGGGATCCCCCCCAAAAATGTGTGAATGTGGCAGCTAGCTTCACCCTTCCTGTATTAAGTGGAACATCATGTCCTGTCCAAAAGAGGTTACATTAATCAATTTTAGTATAAGTACATTTGACAAACGACCTACGAGCGTTCGTATTTATAAAATACTCCGTTTAAGAAATATGTGAGAAAGTCAGTGCTGTGCTGAGTCATAAAAGTGAGGGGAGAGTATTAAAGATAGGTTGCTTGAAGTGAAGAGAACAACTCTCCTTTGTACTTCTACCAGGATTCGTAGAACTCGTCACTAAATAGAAAACATGATTTATTACAAGCAGCATTAATTAATGTCACATGGCATGGGAGGTTGCCACTGGGTGGTATTCTTAATTATACACTTTCACAAAATTATTCGGTATTTTTCTCTGCAATTTCATATATAGGTTGTAGAGAGTTGGTTGGAATACATTGTCAACTTAAAAGAGTGGTAGTTTCCATAGCAACCCAAAAGTTGGCTAAGTGCTAAAAGATGTAGGATCACTCTATGAAGATTATCTGTTCAGTATCATGAATACACACCTTTAGGGAGTGCAACCTGTGTTAGTATAGAAATCTATTATATACCACCATCATAACAAAAATTATTGGTATTGTAATATATATCACCACTTCCCAAATTGACTGAATAAAGCACAGGTTGCATAGAGCTCATCGAGAGCATTCCAAATATATATATATAATTCGACCCAACTTTAGATATTGCTACCCCAACCGCCAAAACTAATTTTCCGAAATAAGAGGACAAAAACATTCATCACATCCGACATATTATAAGAAAATACAAAAAAGAAACTTTACCCAGTTAGGAATGTCAGTTACTTTTATTTAGCCCCTTTGGGATGGGATATAGTTTCACTGGTGATTGGTCACCGACCTCATTGGCAGGCAGATCAAATGCTACACTTCTTTCTCCTAATTATCCTCAAACCCCGCCAATCTATGTAGTCTGTCTGTCTTTGACTGGAATGACAATCAAACTTCCTTTGGAGAGTGGTAATGTTCACACACACCAGCTAAAAGTACACACTCACGCCCCTGCCAAGTTCCATCGCAATTAACACTAATATCCACATCAGCACACACAGCCCCAATAATTTACTCTCGTGACCTTTCCTATTAAATATGTACTTCAAGCATGCAAGCTTCTTTAACAACCCACGGTCAGTGAGTGTACACCAATATATTTAGCTGCAAAAATCAAAGCATGATTGAGTCCAAGGACCTAGACTTTGGCTCAGACATGTAAGAAACAAACTTTATAAATGAAACTACACCTATTAACATTCAGAGCATGTATTTATTATTTATTTGTACTGACGTTAGACTTGCACTTGGGGCAACATTAAAAAATGCTTCAATCCAGCAATTAAACCAACAAACAGGTTGCCGATATCTTCCACACAGTAAAAAGCACTGCTATATATAAGATGCAATAAAATAAAAAAAGCTGCATCTTATATATATATATATATAGCAGCTTTTGCAATGTTTGAAGATGAGAAGGTCGAGTATATAAGAAATTCAAATCTAGGGAAGAATCAGGAGAATCTAGCCTATAAAGTTCACTGTACAGTGATTGTAGATTTATAAAAGGAATTTTTTGAGCCAGTAAACCCCTCCCCTCCCCCCCTTTTAAAGCTGCCATGTTACTGCCACACTGAACCAAACCTTGCCTCTAATGTGAGGGCTAGTGCTACACAGCACCAAACCTTCCTCCATGCCAGGTGTAGTGCTACACAGCACCAAACCTTCCTCCATGCCAGGTGTAGTGCTACACAGCACCAAACCTTCCTCCATGCCAGGTGTAGTGCTACACAGCACAAACCTTCCTCCATGCCAGGTGTAGTGCTACACAGCACAAACCTTCCTCCATGCCAGGTGTAGTGCTACACAGCACAAACCTTCCTCCATGCCAGGTGTAGTGCTACACAGCACCAAACTTTCCTCCATGCCAGGTGTAGTGCTACACAGCACCAAACTTTCCTCCATGCTAGATGTAATGCTACACAGCACCCAACCTTCTTCCAATGGGACGTCTCGTCTACAAACACCTGACTGAGAAAGCTCCCAACTTTCGTAGCATCAACCGAGATAAACCAACCTGAGAAATTGCTTATGGAAATTTCATCAACATGCAAATAATGGGCGTGGCAAGACAAGCTCCATACCATCCAACAAGATCTTACATCTTGTCTGGGTTCAAAACAATTTTGCTGCATACAGTATGAAACATGGAAAAATTGACATGAAATACACAATCAAAATATTAAATATGGCGTAATAATATGCTTGGCCAGATCACTACACTGCATTATTCTGAAAACATTTGGCCCAGCCTGGGCATGTGTCCACAAATGATACTGTCACGGGAGAGTCAGAGTCGCTAGTCTGAAGCACAGATGCAGTCATATACTCCGAGTCCTTTGTAAGCTCTTCGAACACCGCTAAGAGTTCATCCGACCAATCAGCCATAATGTCTGTGCCATCGCTGAGTTGGCAGGTGAGAGCTTGCTTCCCCAGAGCAGCAATGTTGGGGGGGACATGAAGAACATGGGAAGGTGAGAGAAACTCGGAATTGCCGTAATCCACAAACATTACTTCAATGTTTTTGTCCGTAACCGTAGAGTTAACGACCTGTGCTCTATACCACAGTTCATCCTCGGAGTACTTGGCAAGGACTGGTTGACCAGCGACAAGACTCTCAGCAGGAGGAAGAGCAGGATCTGTGGCAACGTAGCTCTGGATTACATCCATCAGTGCCACCAGCTCATTGAAGCTGTCATAGTATTGGAATGTGAAGGTGGCAGGAGGTGAGAAGCTCACATAAACCAAGTTGATCTTTTCGCCCAGCTTCAACTCTTGAGCAACATATTTCACTGCATGAAGTATAAAATGACATCGAATAAGTAGCCACACCTTGCATCTATAAATAGCAAGAACCTGCATCTATTAATAGTCAGACCCTGCATCTATAAATAGCAAGAACCTGCATCTATTAATAGCCAGACCCTGCATCTATAAATAGCAAGAACCTGCACAGTTACCCTGCACAGTCACCCTGCACCAATACACAGTCAGACACTGATATATAGCCAGACCCTGCTTAAGATTAGACCTTGGTTAGTGGAACTTATGATTACCTCAGAAATTACTTAAGTAGTTATGGTCATCATTGTGTGTTGAGGATCGAACTACTAACACTTTTAATTCAACTACAGAATATAACAGCACCAGACAGATAATATGATACCAATAACCCTCCCCTCCCTACCAAAGTACTTCCTGCCCTGCACTAACATGTCACACATGCACCCACTCACCAAACACACCCAAGGAACTAACGTACTAATGATAACTCTGGTACCATACCAGCAAGCCAAAGAGCAAGAGGAAATCTTCATTGGAAGTAACTTTTATTTGGCTTATAAATGTCATTTGAAAAATAATTTCATTGCACACACACTCAATCATAAAATTGAATCATCCTTCCTAGCATGGCTATCATCCTTGAACATAATCTGCTCTGTGTGCAGGAGAAGGTTAGAGACTAGCACACCTCAAGGAGTGTGCACAAACCTTCAGCAGAAATACCTTTGCCGCAGGGTTGGGAAATGTTCCGATCGCTAAGCAGTGTCTGCAAAGAAAGTAGCTTGGCCTCGCTGCATCCTCACTTGATGATTGGCAACACGAGACTAACCTGCACCAGACTGACCTGCACCAGACTGACCTGCACCAGACTGACCTGCACCAGACTGACCTGCACCAGACTGACCTGCACCAGACTGACCTGCACCAGACTGACCTGCACCAGACTGACCTGCACCAGACTGACCTGCACCAGACTGACCTGCACCAGACTGACCTGCACCAGACTGACCTGCACCAGACTAACCTGTACAATTATTTTCAGCCGAATTAGTTTAAAATACCATATCCTTTCGATCAGTTTTCATTGATGACCAAACTATTGAAAAATGATTAACGAGATTCACCAATTTATTATGAATTATTCATGCAGTGTCGTAGCTTGGTTGTCCTTTGGCCACTATTACAATTTCAGTACCAGAATTTCAGTACCACAATATCGCCTATTTCAAGAGCTTTCCACTGTTGTGCTTTGCATTAGATTTCCATTATATAGCAGTCAGTACCATAGTGACCTGACCTGGGGCAGAACTCCAGTGACCTGACCTGGGGCAGAACACTAGTGACCTTAGGGACAGAACCCAAGTGACCTGACCTGGGTCAGAATCCAAGCGACCTGACCTGCGCCAGAACCCCAGTGACCTGACCTGGGGCAGAACCCCAGTGACCTGACCTGGGGCAGAATCCCAGTGACCTTACTGGGGTAGAACCCTAGTGACCTTACTGGGGCAGAATCTTAGTGACCTGACCTGGGGCAGAAACCTAGCGACCTGATCTGGGTCAGAACCCCAGCAACCTGACCTGGGTCAGAACCTAGCGACCTGACCTGGGTCAGAACCTAGCAACCTGACCTGGGTCAGAACCCTAGTGACCTGCACTGGGTCAGAACCCTAGTGACCTGACCTGGGTCAGAACCCTAGTGACCTGACTTGGGTCAGAACCCTAGTGACCTGACCTGGGTCAGAACCCTAGTGACCTGACTTGGGTCAGAACCCTAGTGACCTGACCTGGGTCAGAACCCTAGTGACCTGCACTGGGTCAGAACCCTAGTGACCTGACCTGGGTCAGAACCCTAGTGACATAACCTGGGCGACGGGAAAAAACTCCTGACTAAAAGTGTGCCCTTAGAATCATTTCCCGAGCTCCTAAAAGTGACCACTAAGGTGTGAATAAGGTTTACCACAAAACTTCACAGAAGCAAAAAAAAGTAAATACCTCAAAAGAGAAACTTGATTTAGTTACTCTTGCCATTTTTGCGTACCACCATCCATTAATTAACTTACAAGACACCATGAAAAAGGACATTCAATTATGAGCCACCTTCCTTGAAAATTCCCAGAAGGTGTTTACTTGCTCACCTGTGGCACCTCTGGCTCCAGATGCAAAAACATGAGATCTGGTACAGACATGCTTGAAGATCCCATGCACGCACATTCATCTGATCAGCATTGAAGGACCAGGCAAGTCTTAGTGGATTTCCTCAAGCAAATGTTCACCAGGTTCTGAAAGCTTGCCATATAGCAAGGCATAGATCTGGGGGAGTACTTCTAGGACCAATGCCGCAATCTTTTTGGTGTGGTGGATTTGACATGTGGCCAGACATTATCAACTCTGTGGGTGTGGCTACAAATATACACACACACACACACACACAGAGCTCAATCTCTCACTATGTACACACTTGCTCAAAAATCTGTTGGACTTAATTAACTCCAGACAAAGTGAGGCAGAGATCACTAAGATGAGGTATCACCATGATGAGGTCACTATCACCACGATAGCCACCTGTAATTTTCAGATAAAGCCCAATTGTGCTTGAGTCCCACATCACAGGTCCTTCTGGTGGCTTGCTTCCACCTAGGAGGCTTTGCTGGGGGAAAGGATGGGATGTTTGGTGTTCCTGAAATTATTCTCTTGGTCCACCACATGTGGACCACATGTAAAAAAGTGGAAGGATTACACGAGCAATGCTCCCTTTGAAGAACTCTTGCAAGTTTCAAGTGATGAAAAATGGCCATTACAAGAGAGCCAGATTACCCGCCCGGTCTGGGGGTAAGGGGAGGGGCAGATAATTCTGTTCGAGGGGGAGGGGTATTTCCCCTTTGAACCATCACAGAGGTTAACCTTTAGCACATCAGCGCTATAACAGACCACACCCACAGTAAGGGGGAGGGGTATTTCCCCTTTGAACCATCACAGAGGTTAACCTTTAGCACATCAGCGCTATAACAGACCACACCCACAGTGTTAGACATTTAGATGATGGCAAAGCAAAAATGAACAGTTCGTATCCTGCTACATAGGTACATACATAGTCAGTCCTGTTGAGAACTGCAGGTCCCTCAGAAGCGAAGCAAACCCTATCCCAACCACTATGGAGCACTGATATTTCGAGAATTGCTTTAACGAAAATTGTTTCGCAGAATAAGTTTTGAGGTTATTACAATTCTAAACCACGCCTACCAACAGTAGCACGCGTGGACTTACTGCATCTTATTAAAGTACATTTTGAGGGGCACAGTCTTCATGTCTAGGATCAAGTCCATGAAAAACTCAAAACTTGAGCTCCTCCGGGGGGGGGGGGGGGGGGGGGGGGGGGGAGCGCTATCTGAGTGTCTACTTCATCAGCGTTGGAATCACTGTGGAAGAAACTAGACCATGCTCAGGCGGGGACAAGATTTAGGTTGAACATCATGGCAGCGTCCATAACAGATCCTTGTTCTCAAACGTGTGTGGCAGGTGCATGGTCAGGAGATGGACGTGGTGGCATGGGGCAGCCAGTGAGCGAGAATTCTCTCTCTCTCGCGCTAAAGCCTGGTACTATAAGTCTATCACTTGTGGGGATATCGAGTGTTTGGTCGACAACTCCTTATTGAATCAGAACGTCACCTAGAGACACACCCTGGGACTCATTAGCACCAGATGCCCAGCAGGCAGCATAGACTTCTTGCATTACAAGTGAAGCACAGGAAGTGAGAGAATGCAAGCCTTTGATGTGCAACACAGCTGCCAGGCTTTGATTATTCACCCACCTCAAAGTCATCCAACCCCCCCCCCCAGCCCCCCTGGTAATTGAATTTTTAAGTTGGAACTTTACCCCGAGTTGACCTCACCACAAGTTTGCTGGTTTCTCATACCCACCCCATATTTATCAACTCTGACTTCCCTGCCACAGAGATGTCGTCAACTCTGACTTCCCTGCCACAGAGATGTCGTCAACTCTGACTTCCCTGTCACAGCGATGTCGATGGTTTTGGATTTTATGCACAAAATTGTGCAAGTCGCAAAAAAAATTCTTCTAGTTTCTAGTCTCTCAACATCATTAAAACAGTACTAATGACTCCTGAGGCCATGGGTGGGCTTTCATTGGAATACCAATAAGTTTAAAAAAACACATAAGGATCTTCCTATTTCTCTGCATCGGCGCCGAGTCAAGAATTTGAATTTTGCTCGAGGGTCTACGGAACAAAATGCAAAAATGGATTCCCGAAATTTAAATTTTTAATTTGAACTCATTATATGTCATTGTCGTGACAGAAAAACAATTTCCAGAAAACTAGACACTCCCACAATAAGGAAGATGGAGTTGAAAAATTCCAGAAACCTCCCCCCCCCCCCGAGGGGTTGAAATTCAAAAACCAAACAAAATTACTACAGAACACCCCTATTTTCAACATCCCTATTTTCACTGCATATTGGATTATACACATACACACACCTTCATTGCATGCTCAGACCAGGATTATACACATACACAGCAGAAAGTCTCACTCGGGCTTTCAGGGTTATCACAGACTAGGGTTACAATAACCCTTAGCAAGCTTTGATGAAGATCATCTATCCAGGTACAATATAAAATACTTCACAGATTAAACTCTATACATATCTCAGGATAAGTATGTAAAGCCTACTTTCCATGCTTTTGTTGATCACTACCGACATGACCACAAGTCATCAGTTGCTCCACGAATAGAGCTGAGAGGGTTGTATAGCTCCAGGTAATGGTATGCCGGTTGCGTTTATTTTGAACGCACGTAGACGCTTACCGTTTCCAAACGAACGCTAGCAAACGCGATAACGTTTACGCGACGCTGACCTTTGATAAGCGCGTCCGCGGATTTGCCTCGTGGCAATTTTTAACTGTTGGAACGGAACTCGTCTTTGCTACGAGCTTTTGAAAGGATAGATCATCTTTGTTTTACAGCTCCCGTTTGAAAAGATATCCTGAAACCCAGGGTTAAAAACAGTGAGAAGATTCTGAATGTTTGTGATATAAAGTCATGCCCTCTTTTCAGCTAGTAGCTGGACCTTCACAGGTTTATAAGTGTACTAGAGCATTTGCGAGCCTTTTTTCCCCCTTCTTTTCCCCCCCTTATTAAGTTGTTTCATAAGAAAAGCTTAGTAAAACTTAGATAGCCTTTGTGTGCAAGCCTTTAGCTACATAACGTGCTCTCAATGTATCGTGTGTGCTCTCGATAAATGTCGATACTAGTAGTTAAACTTTATCTGACTAGTGGATAGTTTGTATAGTTTGTATATCAGCATTCTCTTAACTGCAGCTAGCTTGAGTTTGTTTATATGTGGGAGAGGAAAATTGTAGATGGCCCCGTTATTTGAACGTACTGATTGGCAACAAATAATAAGTAGGTAGGATTTTGGTGATGGTCCCTAGTTTCCTTCCAAGATCTCCACCAACCTGTCCAGCCGTCACATTCCACCAATTTGTTTACACATTCTTATTTGGTGATGGATAAAGTGGTTATGCATCCAAAATGAATAATGTTATTGGACAATGTGATTGTTCTTCTCTCTGACATATATAATATAATGTTCGTAGAGAAGAACCAGAGGGAGCTAACCCACCGTGTGCCACTTCTGGAGAACAGGTTGGCTCCGATAACTCTCCCAGTGTCTCGGCCTTCTCCAGTTTGTCGTCAAGGTTCAATGAAGTTGGCACCCCATTCCTCCACCTACCTCAGTGCCAGACCCCATCCTTTCAGACCGTTGATTTGAAGGTGGTCACTCAAAAGTGGGACTATTACCTTTTCTCTCTTTCTTTTTAATAATTCTTTTTAATAATTCTGAACATTTTTGATTTGTAACAACATTTTATAATCATATAATTGAACAGTTATATCAGGTAGGAAAGAAAAAATAATAAAGAGAGCAGCTAAATATATATATATATTTAATAAATATTCTGACGCTCATCTGTATCTCGGATAGGAGGACTAGGATTAGTTCCAGAGCCTTCATTCTTCCACCTGAAGTAGTGCAAGTCTCATGGTTCGCATGAGCGTCGGTCTCAGCAGTTGCAGTCGAGCATCTGCCTTCTACCTGAAGCACTTCCATTCTACTATCGAGCGTAGGTCCTCTTGCTTGCTATCTGCATTTATAGGAAGAAAGAGGTGCAGAGACTAATACTGGACTGTCAAAACGGTGCTTCAGGTAGGAGATAGACTCTCGCCTGCACTGCTTCTTGATTGGCGACACTGACTGAAGTACGGAACAGGAGGCTTAGACTAGACAGCAATACTTCAGGTCGGAAGAGTGAAGGCTCTGGAACGAAGAGACTTGAAAATGCAACTGAGGCTTATTGGTGCACCGACACTAATTGCGAAGTGCTTGCGCTTCAGCGCCGCTAAGCAGCTTCCGTTGAGCTGGTTAGTGTTTATGGTGTGTGCGTTTATTTGCGTTCACAGTTTGCATTTTTTAACGTTGAACGCAATGCAACCGGCATGTTTTTTTGGCTTGTACTGTATTAACCTTGAATGGTTACCCGGAAGGGAGAGGTTTCTGTGAAAGAAAACCTGAAGGACGGAGTTGTATATCTTGGTGTCACTCTAGTACATTCTCACTCTGAGCGACCCAACAGGCAAAAAGGAAAGTATCCTGTGTAGTCGTCCTGTACGTGCGAGGAGCGTCCAAATAGCTGAGGAGAAGGCTCTACAAACAATATTGAGTACCAGCGTACTTCAAACCATTCAACACCTTGCAGCAGTTGCTGGTAAGACTGAAGAACAAGACTCTGAAAGAGAGGGTGGTGGGTCCTGCCTACCACATCAAATGTGGTAACTCTGGTGCCTCTTATATTGGAGAGACAGAAAGATGCCTCACAGCTCGCTTCAGTGAACATCCGATGCCCCCAGCAGTTGAAACTCGGAGGAGACTAGTCACACACAGATGGATGAGCCAGAACACAGCGTGAGCCTGGAGTACACTAAAATCTTGTCTGTTGAACCAAAATGGTTCGAACAAGCCATCCACATCCACATTCACAATCCCACCCCAAACTGAGATGGGGTGGGGGCGGGGCGGTACAACCCACCAGCGTATGGACCAACACATTAAGCGGCTCAGGTCCCAGCACCCGTGACCTCCAGTGACACACTCGTGGTCATTGTAAGCAAGTCGGTAGTGAGCTCAAAAGTAGCTCATCAAGAGACATTTAATCTATTACTATTGTTCATTTATTTTCAAGTTTTATATTTTTAAACCACAGTTGAGAAACAGGTTAGTCATGGATGAACATTGGAACATTCGAAGTTTTCTGGTACTAAACTACATTTGACTGGACCTACTGGGAGTAAGTTCTGCGAGGGAGTTTTATATTTTTAAACCACAGTTGAGAAACAGGTTAGTCACGGATGAACATTGGAACATTCGAAGTTTTCTGGTACTAAAATACATTTGACTGGACCTACTGGGAGTAAGTTCTGCGAGGGAGAAGGCAAAAGTTGTGATGGACATATCCCTGAAGATGGAAGTTCATTTCACAATTCCAATATCTGCCAGTTCACTGCCGACTGGCTTGAAGTGCTTTTGGAGCTAGCAATGGCCGAACAAGTTAGGCTGCTATATAAGCAGCTCCCAATGCGAGCTTTACCCGAGAGATATGAGCTCCACCTTCTTGTTGTTGCTGTGTTTATTTGTTGGGAGTACTGATTTATTAATCCCTGACCAGGGTTTCATTTAGAAAATTGTCCAAGGGGGAACAACTGTAGGAATCTGGATATTAAGGGGGGGCATGATGTCAAGCACTTATCAACATCAATAAGAATTTTAATAATACAATTTCCAAGTGGGTGGGGGCAAAAAGGTTCCAGGGGGGGGGCAACCCCCCCCCCCCCCCCCCCTAAATGAAACCCTGCCTGACAAATATCTTATCTAATTGGCTTCAGCAGATTGAAAAGGTCACCTGTGGAAGCCACACAACTGCACTCAGTATGATCTTCTTTGTTGTTGCATACAGAACAACAGGAGACGTATTCCAGAAGTGATTAATGGCAGAGAGATACTCACGTCAAGTGCTTCCATCAAGGATACTCGTGAACACAGATTTTCTCTAAGGCTTTGTGTTGCTTCTTCCTGCTCTTCTGCTTTAACTTAAGTGCAGCCATCTCTGAGTCCTCTAGCGATGTCCTGTTCAGATGGTAACACAACAAATACATCCTTAAAAGGAATATGTTCACACGTGTGCAGTACCACGAACTCCAAGTTAGCCGTGTATTACAAACACATTATTATACTATTATTATTACTATCATCAACATCAGTGCACCCGAGTACCTGTGCAGGTATTCCTTTACGCCAACCAGCACAAGCCAATACCTACGGCCACACTACTCAATGTGCCTCACTGCAAGTGTACAGTCTCTTCCTAAATAACCACAAGAGTGTCGAAACCTTACTGAAGGTGCAAGAGAGCTGAACTTGACGTGGGTACAGTCTGCGCCTGGCTTGCGGCAGCCTTAGAGAAGTGCTCCAGGCCCTGGAACAGGTGAAGTAGTGTAGGATTACACCTGAGCCAGGATGCACAGGTAGGACTTGATGCACACATCAAATGAGACCACAAGGCTACACGATACATTCTTGGACACATTGTACATGTAAGCATTCCACCCTGCTGCTCTGAGCTCAGGGGCAGGTGTGTGTATTAGTACACAGTTTCTTTGTTCAGACACGGCAATCTTGTTGACAAAGAATGAGGAAGAAATCCCTGCAACCTTTGCACCGCATAATTTTATTACAAGTTGTCTTTACATAACATAAACAGAATACACTGCATGGCCAGAGGCAGCTGCCACTTTGCACGCACACACTGCACACACACCACACACACAGGTGTCCAAGATCAAGAAAGACAACAGAAAGGTATTGTCATTAATCAAACATCATCTCTATATAATTAGGCAATAGTTTCATGGTTCTAGTCTCGTCTGCCAGACCATCAAAGAATGTCTGGTGACTGTTGCAAGGTTTTCATGAGCCAGGCAGCAGATGGACACAGACCAATAGCCAGAAATACCTAATAGAGGTACTGCACAATGATTACTCCAGACCAATCAGACCACGGTGTCAATATTTCCAGTGAGCTCACAAGAACCTGGTAATAGTCAGCAGATGTTACCTCAACCTCTGCCCCATGTCTGACAGACTACACAGGAGGTGGTTCCAGAGGTCCTAGGACCAGCTGGCAGCTGAGTAGTACTACAAATAGTAGAAGACAAGAAAGAAAGAAAGATGATCTTTCAATGAAGCGCTCGGCTGACACTGGATAATAAATTACTTTCTCGGCAATCAAGTTGAATCTTCTCTCTCGATGTAGAGTATTGGCAAGATGTTCTCTATTCATGATGAAGGCTAGAGCATTTGGCCAAAACATCAGAGAGAACTTTATGAACTAGCAGAGCTACGCACAAGGTGCAGGAATGAATATCTTTTTTGTTTATCAAAACAGATGTATTTCTGGAGACAGAAGAGCAATCATTGCAAGTAACTAAGGTGCTCTTCTAATGGAGAAGAGCTACCTAGAGGCAGCCTTGCTTTATCGCACACATGACGAGACTGTGTAAATTTCATTGTACCAGTAGCCAAAAGGTGTTTTTATAATAAGAACAGGAAAGGGCTAGAGGCAGCTTCGCTAGCAAACTGCTGGCACTATGCAAGTTCTAATGTAGCTAGTGGCTTGTTGGTAATGGCACCTGCTGCATCACGAGCTATTATCGAGTGTAAAAAGTGCAGAGGTGGGTTAAACTGATTTTAAAAAGGGGGGAGGGGCAATGGTTGCAACTGTCATGGTTGCAACTGTCATGCAACCATTGCCAGTTAGGCAATGGTGCCTTCTCAGGAGCTTAAGGCAGTTCACAATAGGCCCAGAGGTCTTCGCATCACATCGCTTTGAGCAGTCCACACAATATCAGCCTCTTTGCATTGAAATTGAACCTCCACCAGGAATTATAAACTCCACCCATTCATTAACGAACCTCTATGACCTGTGGGGCACACTCACACATCACTGCCTCTATCGACCAGCATGTGTGGACCACCGCCTCGCGACCGGAGCCAGACACCCATTCAAGCGAATTGACTTCTTGTTTACAATATCACAAAAATGGCGTGCCTCTGCGCCGGTGGGGTGTGCACCGGTGGCCTCTGCGCCGGTGGGGTGTGGAAATTCTCCTAAAACCACCCGGTCGTGCTGATTCAGAATATGTGTGACCAGATTTGGGAAAGGTGGTCTAAAGGCCAGTTTTTGAGGTTGTTTTAATAATATTGGCATCTATGAGTTAGCCTCCAGCAAGCACTCAAAATTGCATTTCAAATGCGTTGCTAGGGCATGGAAGGAGGGAGGGGGCGTGAAGCCACATACTTCCGTGATGAAGCCGTACACTACTAACTTTGCTCGAGTATGTGTGAGTATTGGAGCATTTCGAGGCCTTTCCTGGCCTATCTATTTAGAGCACTGGCTGTCTTCAGCACAAGTCATCTGTAAATCAAGGCCGACTTGAAAAGCAGAAGACAACATGGAAGCTGAAGAGAGCAATGCATGCAAGCATAACAACGCTCAGTTGTCCAAGGGTAAGTGCATCGACCTAGCTGAATAAACACTTACATTGTCGTCTAGGAATCACGCCTGGACTTATCACTGGCACAGGTTTAGGTTGGCGCAATTCATCATATTTTGCCAAAGAATATGTACACTGCTCTCTATCCACATGCAAAACTACTATCAGGGTTTCATTTGGGGCCTTTTCATTTGGGGCCTTGGAACCTTCCCCCCCCCCCCTGGAAATTGTATTATTAAAATTCATTAGAAACTTTGTCACATCTTTAACCATGATGCCCCCCACCCCCTTAAAATCTAGATTGCTCCAGTTGCCCCCCCCCTTGGACAATTTTCTAAATGAACCCCCCCACCCAACTATACACTGCTCTCTTATCCACATGCACAACTACTGTACTCTGCTCTCTTCCACATGATAAGACTGCCTATATAATTGTTCCACCATTATGTTTAGACTAGTTTTCGCACCCCTCGTCACATAATTAGTTGTGGTGGCCATTCCTCTGATAGTTCTCATGTGTCTCGAGGCCAACAGACAAGACACAACAAGCCCCAGCACCATTTGGTAAGAGAGCACTGCTGCTTAGACACACAAGCCCCAGCACCATGTGGTAAGAGAGCACTGCTGCTTAGACACACAAGCCCCAGCACCAAGTGGTAGAGATCACTGCTGCTTAGCAATCTTCATTTTGACAATGACCCACAAGCAGTAGTAGCACGCTCTTCTAACAGACTGTTGCACACACACCATCATTACTAGCATGGGCGACGGAACCGCAGCGGCCATGGCCGTCCCACTTTTTTACAAAAAAATAAAATTTAAAAAATTTTAAAAAAATAAGGGTCGTCACCTATCTTGGACAGTACTAGACTACCTCGTGCACATTGCTATGGATGATAGTCGTGCTTCTTTGTCAAGTAATTCTTCTGTGAAACCTCATGGACACCAGCCAAGGAGATTTAACTTCCCCAAGAGAGAGTTTGGGGAAAAGGTAAGAGCTGAGGGAGTAACTATATAGCAGGTTGAAGTAGGTTGACAATAGCTCAGCCTCTATGGGGACACACACTGTAGTTAGCCTGGGTATTTCCCCTTAATACCTAGAGAGCTAACTATCTAGCCATAGCTAACTTTGTAGTGATTCTAGCTGAAGCAGGTAGCCATAGACAGATCTACATTGTGTAACTATTAGGCTAATAAATGTAGCTTCATTATGCTTTTTTATTTCTTCTTTTAGGTTGTAGTGAAAAGATGTTTCCAGCCCTCTTGGTTTGATCTGTGGCCATGGCTTCACTACAATGAAGAAAATGACTCCGTTTTGTGTTCCACATGCATGAGGGCGAGTTCTGAGAGAAAGCTTCAGTGGTCATCAAATTCTGATGCAGCCTTTATAACTAAAGGTTTTACTAATTGGAAAGATGCTTCGGTGAAGTTTTCTAGCCATCAAGTTACAAAATGCCACAAAGAAGCAGTATTAAAAATTGTAACCTTACCAGCCACCTCTCTGGATGTTGCTGAAATGTTATCGCAGCAGCACAAACATGAGTAGCTTGATCGCCGTCAGTGCTTTTTGAAGATACTATCAAATATTCGATTTTTGTCAAGACAAGGACTAGCTCTTAGAGGTCATGGAGATCAGTCAGAGTCCAATTTTTACCAACTTTTGAAGCTTCGTGCAGAAGACGATCCAAGGATCAATGAATGGATGCAGAAGAAGACTGATAAATATATATCATCTGACATTCAAAATGAAATCCTTAAGATCATGTCTTTACAAGTGTTGCGTAGAGTAATTGCTACAATACATTCCGCACCTTTCTTTGCAATAATGGTGGATGAGACAACGGATATATCAAACACGGAACAGGTAGTGCTTTGCTGTCGATGGGTCGATAACTTTTTGGAAGCTCATGAAGAGTTTATTGGATTATATTCAGTTGCTTCTACTGAGGCTGTGGTATTGCTGAACGTCATTCTTGACACATTCAAAAGGATGAACGTAAGCATTACAAAACTAAGAGGGCAATGTTATGATGGGGCAGCAGCCATGGCTGGATCCAGGAGTGGTGTATCTACTTGTATATTAGAAGAGGAACCAAGAGCACACTGTTATGGGCATTCACTCAACCTAGCATGCTCTGATACCATCAAGCAATCCAAAGTAATGAGAAATGCCCTTGATACCGTTTATGAAATTACAAAGTTGGTTAAGAAGTCACCACGTCGTGATGCTACTTTGGAAAAAATTAAGCAGCAACTCCATCTTGAAACGGCAGGTATTAGAATTCTTTGCCCAACAAGATGGACAGTGCGTGCGGATGCGTTGAAGAGCATTTTGTCAAATTACATAGTACTTCAGTTATTATGGGAAGAGTCCTTGGACCATGTTAGAGAAACAGAAATGAGATCCAGGATAATTGGAGTAGATGCGCAAATGAAGACTTTTGACTTCTTCTATGGAGTTCTGTTAGGGGAGTTGGTGCTTAGACATAGTGACAACCTTAGCAAGGCTCTTCAATCACCACGTTTTTCTGCTGCTGAGGGTCAGGATATAGCAAGAATGACCTGGACTACTCTAGAGTTGCTTCGATCGGATGAAAATTTCACTTTGTTTTGGGCAAAGGCTCTGAAAATGGCCAGTGATTTTGGAGTCGCCGATCCTGAACTACCACGAATAAGGAAAGTGCCAAGACGGTATGAAATTGGTACAGGTGTTGGCACTGTCATTCAAGATGTTGAGAGCATGTATCGGCAAATATATTTCGAAGCATTTGACCACATTGTTGGTAGTATCAAGCACAGATTTGAACAGGCAGGGTATCGGGTGTATTGCAGACTGGAAGGTCTTCTCTTAAAGGCTGTAAAGAAGCAGGAATATGAAGAAGACCTTGAGTTTGTCACAAACTTCTATGGGGAAGACTTTAACCGTGATCAACTTCAAATGCAATTGGTTATATTTAACTATATTTAACAGTATTTTCCCCCAGAATTCCGCTGAGCACAATCTTCCTTCCATTCTGAAGTTTCTCCGAGATCTTTCTGAAGCTCAGAGGGCTCTGTTGCCTGAAGTATGCTCATTAGCAGCACACATTTTGGTAATGTCAGCCACTAATGCTGTCAGTGAACGGTCGTTCAGTTCACTCCGGAGAATAAAACATTATCTACGATCAACAATGACACAGACCAGGCTCAATAGTGTAATGATGTTGCACATTCACAAAGATTTAAGATTTAACAGATCAACTTTTGCTTATAGATATTGGCAACGAATTTGTTCGTGCTTCAGAACATCGTCAAACATTATTTGGAAAGTTTCTTACTACAGACTAATTACATTAACTTGTGCCTAGTTTATATTATTTTTATTATAATTGTGTGACTTACAAAATCATTGACAATAAAAGCAAATTAACAACTATGATGTCTTGGGGGGTGCCAGCAGATGTAGAGCCCAGCATTGCACTGCAGCAATGGCCTCTCCACTTCAGAATTGCTTCCGGCACCTATGCTAGACAGTAGCACGCTCTTCTAATGGACTGTTGCACACACATAACATCATTACTAGACAGTAGCACGCTCTTCTAGTTGACTGACTCACACCATCATTACTAGACAGTAGCACGCTCTTCTAACGGACTGTTGCACACACACACACCATCATTACTAGACAGTAGCACGCTCTTCTAGTTGACTGACTCACAACATCATTACTAGACAGTAGCACGCTCTTCTAACAGACTGTTGCACACACACACACCATCATTACTAGACAGTCGCACGCTCCTCTAATGGACTGTTGCACACACATAACATCATTACTAGAGAGTAGCACGCTCTTCTAGTTGACGGATTCACACCATCATTACTAGACAGTAGCACGCTCTTCTAACGGACTGTTGCACACACACCATCATTACTAGACAGTAGCACGCTCTTCTAACGGACTGTTGCACACACATAACATCATTACTAGACAGTAGCACGCTCTTCTAACGGACTGTTGCACACACACCATCGTTACTAGACAGTAGCACGCTCTTCTAACGGACTGTTGCACACACATAACATCATTACTAGACAGTAGCACGCTCTTCTAGTTGACTGACTCAAACACATAACATCATTACTAGAGAGTAGCACGCTCTTATTGCTGGCTTGCACGCATGCCATTACACTCACACTAACCAGTAGCATGCTCCTCTTTCCTGACAACATTTTCCTCGTTCATTTCTTCCTCTTCCTCATCCTCAGCGTGACCTTCTTCCTCTTCAACATCTTCAGCGTCACCTTCTTCCTCTTCCACATCCTCACCTTCTTCCTCTTCAACATCTTCAGCGTCACCTTCTTCCTCTTCCACATCTTCAGCGTCACCGTCTTCCTCTTCCACATCCTCACCTTCTTCCCCTTCCACATCCTCAGCGTCACCTTCTTCCTCTTCCACAATCAAGCCCCCCTTGTGCCCGTCCTGCTGAGGGTCAGATGACACGTCCACCTCATTGCCCCTCCCATGACAGCCGTTTTGCAGCTCATTCTACATCAAGTGGAAAATTATATGAAATTACATTAAACACTTAACTCAGGAATACACCATGTGACAGAATATCAATGACCTCCTGCAGTGACATGCTTCACTCAGGAATACATGTGACAGAATATCAATGACCTCCTGCAGTGACATGCTTCACTCAGGAATACATGTGACAGAATATCAATGACCTCCTGCAGTGACATGCTTCACTCAGGAATACACCATGTGACAGAATATCAATGACCTCCTGCAGTGACATGCTTCACTCAGGAATACATGTGACAGAATATCAATGACCTCCTGCAGTGACATGCTTCACTCAGGAATACATGTGACAGAATATCAATGACCTCCTGCAGTGACATGCTTCACTCAGGAATACATGTGAAAGAATATCAATGACCTCCTGCAGTGACATGCTTCACTCAGGAATACACCATGTGACAGAATATCAATGACCTCCTGCAGTGACATGCTTCACTCAGGAATACATGTGACAGAATATCAATGACCTCCTGCAGTGACATGCTTCACTCAGGAATACACCATGTGACAGAATATCAATGACCTCCTGCAGTGACATGCTTCACTCAGGAATACATGTGAAAGAATATAAATGACTTCCTGCAGTGACATGCTTCACTCAGGAATACACCATGTGACAGAATATCAATGACCTCCTGCAGTGACATGCTTCACTCAGGAATACATGTGACAGAATATCAATGACCTCCTGCAGTGACATGCTTCACTCAGGAATACACCATGTGACAGAATATCAATGACCTCCTGCAGTGACATGCTTCACTCAGGAATACATGTGAAAGAATATAAATGACTTCCTGCAGTGACATGCTTCACTCAGGAATACACCATGTGACAGAATATCAATGACCTCCTGCAGTGACATGCTTCACTCAGGAATACATGTGACAGAATATCAATGACCTCCTGCAGTGACATGCTTCACTCAGGAATACACCATGTGACAGAATATCAATGACCTCCTGCAGTGACATGCTTCACTCAGGAATACATGTGACAGAATATCAATGACCTCCTGCAGTGACATGCTTCACTCAGGAATACACCATGTGACAGAATATCAATGACCTCCTGCAGTGACATGCTTCACTCAGGAATACATGTGACAGAATATCAATGACCTCCTGCAGTGACATGCTTCACTCAGGAATACACCATGTGACAGAATATCAATGACCTCCTGCAGTGACATGCTTCACTCAGGAATACACCATGTGACAGAATATCAATGACCTCCTGCAGTGACATGCTTCACTCAGGAATACATGTGAAAGAATATCAATGACCTCCTGCAGTGACATGCTTCACTCAGGAATACATGTGACAGAATATCAATGACCTCCTGCAGTGACATGCTTCACTCAGGAATACATGTGAAAGAATATCAATGACCTCCTGCAGTGACATGCTTCACTCAGGAATACATGTGACAGAATATCAATGACCTCCTGCAGTGACATGCTTCACTCAGGAATACATGTGAAAGAATATCAATGACCTCCTGCAGTGACATGCTTCACTCAGGAATACACCATGTGACAGAATATCAATGACCTCCTGCAGTGACATGCTTCACTCAGGAATACATGTGAAAGAATATCAATGACCTCCTGCAGTGACATGTTTCACTCAGGAATACATGTGAAAGAATATCAATGACCTCCTGCAGTGACATGCTTCACTCAGGAATACACCATGTGACAGAATATCAATGACCTCCTGCAGTGACTGTAGATTCTCAGGGGGAACATTTGTGGCCTGCGCAGCACTCCTCCTCTTCTGCCCTTAATCTATTTAATTCTGACCGCAAATTATTCCTGATGAAGGCTAGAGCATCTAGTCGAAACATCGAGAGAGTAAAAATTCAAGTTGATTATTGAGGTCATTGTAATTCCGTTAAGTCAACCTGCCCTAGGTGCCTACAGGCACAAACTTAGACATCCTTCACAGAAAAAATGTGTTAAAAATTCACGTTAACGGGATTATTATTATTTTTTTTATTACTTGCACATGCCCAGTAGTGTTCTAAAACTTGTTTGCGGCTTGAGGGGAGAGGGCGAGCAAAATGATAGAAATCTTACAAAATGGCGACGATGGCAACTTCCACTACCGTCTCTTCCCGCTGTTCTGGTCACCCTGCTTTGGAGTAAATCTGCCCAGGCACCTATGCTTACCTGGACTTGCACCGAGTCCCTCTGCTCTTGATAAAGGATTAGCATTCTTAGTTTTGTAGTGGACAGAGCAACATAGCGATGCATAGCAACATAGCGATGAATGGCAACATAGCGATGCATAGCAACATAGCGATGAATGGCAACATAGCGATGCATGGCAACATAGCAATGAATGGCAACATAGCGATGCATAGCAACATAGCGATGCATAGCAACATAGCGATGCATAGCAACATAGCGATGCAGAGCAACATAGCGATGCATAGCAACATAGCGATGCATAGCAACATAGCGATGCATAGCAACATAGCGATGCAGAGCAACATAGCGATGCATAGCAACATAGCGATGCAGAGCAACATAGCGATGCATAGCAACATAGCGATGCAGAGCAACATAGCGATGCAGAGCAACATAGCGATGCAGAGCAACATAGCGATGCAGAGCAACATAGCGATGCAGAGCAACATAGCGATGCAGAGCAACATAGCGATGCAGAGCAACATAGCGATGCATAGCAACATAGCGATGCATAGCCACATAGCGATGCATAGCCACATAGCGATGCATGGCAACATAGCGATGCAGAGCAACATAGCGATGCAGAGCAACATAGCGATGCAGAGCAACATAGCGATGCAGAGCAACATAGCGATGCAGAGCAACATAGCGATGCAGAGCAACATAGCGATGCAGAGCAACATAGCGATGCAGAGCAACATAGCGATGCAGAGCAACATAGCGATGCAGAGCAACATAGCGATGCAGAGCAACATAGCGATGCAGAGCAACATAGCGATGCATAGCAACATAGCGATGCAGAGCAACATAGCGATGCAGAGCAACATAGCGATGCAGAGCAACATAGCGATGCAGAGCAACATAGCGATGCAGAGCAACATAGCGATGCAGAGCAACATAGCGATGCAGAGCAACATAGCGATGCATAGCAACATAGCGATGCAGAGCAACATAGCGATGCATAGCAACATAGCGATGCAGAGCAACATAGCGATGCAGAGCAACATAGCGATGCAGAGCAACATAGCGATGCAGAGCAACATAGCGATGCAGAGCAACATAGCGATGCATAGCAACATAGCGATGCATAGCAACATAGCGATGCAGAGCAACATAGCGATGCATAGCAACATAGCGATGCATAGCAACATAGCGATGCAGAGCAACATAGCGATGCAGAGCAACATAGCGATGCAGAGCAACATAGCGATGCATAGCAACATAGCGATGCAGAACCCCACCCAGGTAAAAGACAGCGCACAAAGTTAAGATTGCTTCAGCTTCCTTGCTCGCCAACAATCACGCTTGGGGTCATGGTTGGCGACCTGTTAGGGTGCGGCAATCCGTCCTAGGGCTTCAGATCACACTAAATAGGTATCTTAGGAAGACCAACTACAACAATGTGCAATCACACATGTCAAAATTTACATAACGGGGGAGGGGGGATCCATCATCCAGTAATATTAATATTCGTAATAGTGGACCACCATGAAATGTATTGCAAGTACTAAATATTCCAGAGCTGCAGGGCTAAATGAGACAGTCGCCCAAACCCACTCTTAGCTCCTCCCATGACCGGCTGGCTACCTTACGCCCGGCTGGCTACCTTATGACAGGCTGGCTACCTTACGACCGGCTGGCTACCTTACGACCGGCTGGCTACCTTATGACCGGCTGGCAACCTTACGACCGGCTGGCTACCTTACGACCGGCTGGCTACCTTACGACCGGCTGGCTACCTTATGACCGGCTGGCTACCTTATGACCGGCTGGCAACCTTACGACCGGCTGGCAACCTTATGACCGGCTGGCTACCTTACGACCGGCTGGCTACCTTACGCCCGGCTGGCTACCTTATGACCGGCTGGCAACCTTACGACCGGCTGGCTACCTTACGCCCGGCTGGCTACCTTACGACCGGCTGGCAACCTTATGACCGGCTGGCTACCTTACGACCGGCTGGCTACCTTACGACCGGCTGGCTACCTTACGACCGGCTGGCCGGTGTCTAGCAATGAGGTTAGGAAAAATTGTAGATTTAGATTAGAGTAGGAGGCCTCTCATCCGAACAAGTTAGCATGGAGCGAGAAGACGGGAGGGAAACTGCCGGACGAAGTTCCCCGTTGAGCAAACGGTGTACATTTGTTGCGGGAATTTCCATGCACAAAATGAAGATAATTGCACTGAATGTAGCCAACGCTTCCGTGGGTGGAGCTGATTATAGCGTTCAGTTACTGGTAAGTGGCCATCTCCTACTTAAAATAATCAATAGTATATAAATCCGATTGATCAGAAAAAAATGGGGTGAGGGGAGAGGTGAGTTCCTAGATGTGCTAAGTGGCTAACCCAACCCCCAGCACATCTACACTGATTGTACTACGGTTATCAATTACTATTCCTCACCTACGAACAGTAGCAGGCAATTTTCACTGCATTTCTTTACAACGCACGTGGTACGCTAGAGCGTTTAAAAAACACGCGCACAATCAACCATTTAAGAACGCACGAATAACGGTACGCACGGACGTTGCAACGCACCGTTGTTTAATTGCAACGATGCAAATAGAATACGTGCACATTAGTGATGGGCGGGGCCACAGTTCTATTTAGGTAGCACTGCAGCAGCTTGCCAGTTTAGGTAGCTGGCCTGTCAACCTGATGATGTTCAGAACAAATCTGAGGGACACTATTCCTATAAGAAGTAAGTTCCCCTCCCTGGTGCTTGCTCTTGATGTCTTGGAGGTTACGTTTAGGATTTTGTGTCTTGCTGGGCTCAACTAGTCCCTTTGTCTGAGCATAAATTTTACTTGCTGGTGCTTCAGTGTAGCTTAGACTTGATTCATGGACTTCGGTTTAAGAGGGTGCTTCAGGTCCAACAATGTTTTTTTTTTTTTTTGGGGGGGGGGGGGGTTTCTTCCAATAAATATGTTGCCAGGACCTGTAAGATGCTGCATTCCAAATTTGAGAAAATTTGGATGATCCATTCTGGAGACTTTTGTACATACACCTCCATTCATTGGAAAATTGAGGGCGTTGAAAATCAACGCCCTCAATTTTCCACCCGCGCGCTTGACCACGTACTAAATTTTTAACGCCTAATGAAAAAGGTCATTGCATGCTCTAGGGCTTCCTCTAGCCACTCGTACCAATTTTTTTTGCACTTAGCAATCTGGAGTTATTCTGGATGAGGTTTTTGGGATGCAGTTTTTGAGGTCCCTCCACTTTAGGGTCTAGTAACTTGCCTATAGTTATTATACATATGAAACATATTTTAGTATCAAAAGAGAGCACACAGAGAGACCTATCTTTTGAGCTATATATCATGTCCATACCATGAAGTTTGCAGAATCTACGGAGCTCTAAAGTTGTAACCACAAGTTTAAAAAAATTAAAAAGTAAAAAATACCCTCGGTCACCCTTTAGACGGCTGTAACAGCTTTTTGTCAAATTCTGGTTTCCAATCGCCATTCACAGCATAACTAGGTTAAAATTTAAAAAATTGCCCAAACCTTGTATATCATTTTGAAGCTCTTTCTTTGCTCTTTGTGTTCAACGATCATTTTTTTTAAATTCATAATAATAAAAAGTTATGTTGCTTATTGGGGCGTGGCATCTATATGAACCCAGCAAACAGTGGGAATATTTTTTTTTTTAACTGATCATTGATAACAAAGAGTAATGCATTATCTAAACAAACAACAAATTTGAAGTCATTTGATCCAATATCCAAGATGGGAAGCTGTGAATGGTAATTTTGAGGAAGTATGATGGCTGCAGGTACCTAGATAGAAAAACACCTGTAAATATATCATTATACATATCACTTGAAAGCATATAGAAAGAGCTATCTTTTGACACAAAAATTATATTTGTAGCCCTAGAAACCTAAAAGTTATGATGGTTTTTACTTCATGGAATGTTTTTTGTGGTTTGACCTAAAGCACCCCCTTAACTTGGATTCTGTTCTAGCTACTTCAGTGCAAGTTTTTTTAGATTTTTTTTAAGATCTCCACTTTCCCCCCCAACATTTCAACCCAAATACCTCAGTCTTCGTTTGTCAGGGTATCTTAATGATGATCTGAGTGGCTCTATTTTCACTTGATCAGAACAGGTACGAGCTAAAGCTGGTTCACACAAAAAGGTCTTGAATTCAATGCAAGTCCTCTGCACCTCTATGTGCGTCAAATGTAATAAGAGTATGGATTATTTGTGCAGTGGCTCACTAGGTGGTAGAGACGTCTTAATAATGCAGGGTACTGTTCAATATTTTGGCTGCATGAGAACCTATCCTGTGTTAACCCTTCCACCGCTGGATTTACACAGCACTTTTTTTAAATAGTGACGTTATTTTACATAATATTTTATATTCAACCAGGAGTGCACAAATGTCCCTAGCAACCATGGTTGATGTTATAGCATTGGCGTTGACAGACATTGTGGTCAACTGTAGGTTGCCTAGCAACTGACCACATACGATGAATATCATTATAACATTTGATTGTTTGTTTTGATTGTATTTTTAGGCAGAATATGGACAGAGATTACATCATGATGTAAATATAATAAAATGACAGTGTCATATTTTACTAGGGCAGATAATTAGAAACCATAGCTAACTAACTACCTACTAGCTTTATATTATTATAGCTATATAGATGGATAGCTAGTACCCGCGAAGTACCCAGGTAAATGCTATTTTTTATACAAGTCAGAAAAAAAGCAGTAATGCTAAAGGATCTTACATGTATGGCTATTTATTTTCCTGGGACATCTTGTTCCTGTTCTTCACCATCGTCAGTCTCAAGACCTGGATCCCTACGCAAATCAGCGCTACTATCTCTGGACTGGCCAAAAAAAAGGTTCTGAATCTACGATGTCATTCAGAGTTGCTAGCTCTTCAGGATCTCTAGTTTGTTCTCCGTGGTAGGCCCTTCTCCTTCCTCATCACTGCTTTCAACCTCAGACAGACCGAATTCGTCGTCATCCAGCATTGCCAAAACATCGTCCAATTTAGTCTAGAAGCCATAAATTTTTTAATCGATCAGCTGAGTTTGACGTCACGAATACCTTGGTTACCTAGGCACTATACCTCAGCTATTTTAATTCCAGCTCTAGCAAAGCAAGGGACATCCCCAGGTATATTTAGCACATGCGTAGCTAAAACTAACGATTTTATATATTTGTTTTTGTCGCGGTCACGGTCATTTACAACTCCGCCATATGGCGGATACGGCGGTGAGACGGTTAAAGGTGGGGGGAGGGGGTTGGCTCCACTAAGGGAAGCAAGTCACCAACTGTTGTGGTAATAGCACTTTTAGTGTTGGATGTCTGTGGTTCGTAAATGCAGGCACCAAGAGAGGATGGAGATGTCAAACTGGACTTTTTACCACAAGATACAAAATCACAACTTGCTTGACACCTATACCAATAACAGGACCTTTACTTGCCGTGTCAATATTGTCAGATAACAACTATAGTGCAAGCAGCCATTAAGCTTCCATTTTAACTAGCTCAAATAACTTGCAAACACTTTCCTCAAATGACCTTTTTTTTTGTGTGTGCCATTGAACTTAGCTCATCAAATAGATATATAGTTCTACAATGCTAGTGTGGATGCCATGTTTCCATGGTAACAGAATGCGTTCTAGAGCCTGATTTTTTGGGTTCTGCATTTGTTTAGCTAATGAGTGCAAAAAAAAGTCCAAATGGGTGAAAAGAAAGTATCAGCTATCCAGAGCTGAGAGTATGAGAGCTGCTAAAGCGCCATGTATGACCAATATGAGTGAATCTTTTGAGTGCAGCTACGTCACAGTTGCCTGAATTGGAGTCTGAACCAGAAACAACACTTCTATAAGAAGTGAGTCAACCTATACCTAGCTCACAAGCTGGGACAACCACAATTTCATGGATCAATTCCAAACTTCTATTCCTTGGATGACTCATTTGTTCTGCCACCAGTTCATTCATCTGATGAAGAGAGTGACAATGATAGCTCCTCTGACAACCATACTTTTATAGAAGAAGAAACAGCTTGCTATAAAGAATGGGTCTCTAGTCAGCCAAAGTCTGTCCAGAAAATGTTTACTATCATTCTTATGGACATTTTCACGATAAGATTTGGACTGACAAATGTAGCAGCTGCTAATGAGGCAGGATCTGTGGTAGGGTTCAGTAACCACTCAATTCAATCATGGAGGAATTATTTTTTAAATAACAGGGAGAGTTTACTGATTCTCTAAGAGGCAAGCACAAGCGGTCCTATGTATTGGATGATGAGGAGTGTCGCTCGAAAGCACTGACATGGTTGCAGCAAACTGCCTATGAAAAAGGTCAGCCAACCATGACAGCTGCTAGATTTGCTGCCTGGGT
Source organism: Cladorhizidae sp. MBARI D1340-BT2 (assembly GCA_028752905.1). Classification (NCBI taxonomy): domain Eukaryota; kingdom Metazoa; phylum Porifera; class Demospongiae; order Poecilosclerida; family Cladorhizidae; species Cladorhizidae sp. MBARI D1340-BT2. Next base: position 25,401,343 of record JAQNBH010000005.1, on the reverse strand, counting down.
TAGCCATGATGTGCTTCCCTAATCTCACCTCCCTCCTGGCTTGCCTCGTAGCATAATTCCTCGCACTGCTTGTAAGTTGCTCCATTATCTTGGCTTCCAGGCTTCCATCCTACATCTTACCGTAAGGGTGTGTACGTCGATGGTCAAGAGGGAAGATGTAATTGAGTACAAGAAGACACATTTACCAACACCAGTGAAGGAATGGAAAATTGGAAGAAAATGTAGGTTCTAGTACTGCCTTAAGAAAGCTTGTTCTTATTTACCTGATGAGTCCACTTTTCAAGCAAATGAAGGACCATCGTGGCAGTGGGGCTGAAGCAGGGAAACTTACTATTCGACCAGAATCAATTGAACGTGGGATTATGGTGAGTGACTTTATTACTGAGCTTCATGGTTATCTACAGCTCAATGAGGAAGAACACGAGCAAGCAAAGCAAATTCATCCAGCCATTCCAAGAGCAGGGTTTTGTTCAAGTATGGGGCCCAATCTGAAGGATACTGGATACGTGAAAAGTTTCTGATTCAATTTGGAAAATGCAGTTAAAATAGCTGAAACAAAATATCCTAGTGAAACACACTCAATGACTTTCAAAGCTCAGGACACACTGCTTATGCTGATGATGCTTTAAATGCACACAGGATAAATGCAAGTGATGGTGGCAAGCAACCAAAGAGGTGAAACACATACTGGGGGATGGAGTGATGCCAGTGATGACTACAGCAAGTGGCCAACCAAAGGGCTTACGAACAGTCCTGGAAGAGCGTAGTGTGGACACCACTGGCATGTCAAAACTGAGATGATCAAAGTCCTGGAAAGCATGCATGATTTTAAGACCCAGAAAACTCGAGTGGAGGAGTTGGTTTCCGTCACTAGCACAGGTGTATTGTATTTTCCTTCCAAAATACCATTGTGAGTTAAACCCTATTGAACGGGTTTGGGATCAGGCAAAACGGTTCACACGTATACCGTGATTATACATTTGGAGCACTGGAGAAAAACGTTCAACCAACCTTGGTCTTGAGTTGATAGAGAAGTATTATAGAAGAGTGAGGGAATATCATCGTGCGTACCATGAAGGGGGGAAAAGTAGTGTTGAAATAGAAAATGCTGTGAAATTATATAAATCGCATCGTCGTGTTCCTGAAACAGAGCTCTAGCAATCAATTTTTTATTTGACAGATGTTTAGTAAATTGATAGTAATTATATAAATCACATCGTCGTGTTCCTGAAACAGAGCTCTAGCAATCAATTTTTTATTTGACAGATGTTTAGTAAATTGATAGTAGAACATTATTCAGAATTTTGTAACTCCAACATAACTCATTGCCTTAAAATTACTAACTTCAATATAACACCTATTCTCAAGCTCCTCCCCTTTTTTTAGAATGAAAAAGGGTTAACGTAAAATTAGCTTTACAAAAACATTTCATTTGGTGGGAAGTAATGACACACCAAATTTCAATTCTCGTACACTAACAATTAGAGAAATCATTCCCCAGGAAATACCAAAATGGAAGTTTATGGCTTCCTGCGTCTACTACACCAAACCACACACAAAGATGTTACGAAATACACATTATCAATACCCAGTAGCACTGCCTTGATGATGTGAGGAATCATGGCCCAGCAAAGCTTCCTGTGGATCGCTGGCTGCACAGCACTTGTCAAGCCAGATGATATTCTCAAATGCACTTTCTGCCTCGGCGACAAACCGCCGTGCCCACTCCAACCTCTTCACCCGGAGGGTGGAAGCGAGACAAAATACGGTATTAAAATTTGAACAAGAAACCTGGTCACTTTAGGTCCACCAGAGCCATGGCATACAAATTATGTAATTGCTTAGATATCACCCAGTGTCGTCTCCAACCAAAGCATTACCTTGTTTGCCTCTGAGCAGATGGCAATATGAACTGCCATGCAATGTACAACCATGAGATGTCTTTCCTCCAAAAGATGAGTCATCATTGCTTTTGAAGAAAGCCTCTACATGTAGTTGGTAGGCTATCATAACATCAGCCTAGATAATATATTAAGACACCTCGGCAGCCTAGATAATATATTAGACACCTAGGCAGCCTAGATAATATATTAGACACCTCGGCAGCCTAAATAATATATTAAACACCTCGGCAGCCTAGATAATATATTAAACACCTCGGCAGCCTAGATAATATATTAAACACCTCGGCAGCCTAGATAATATATTAAACACCTCGGCAGCCTAGATAATATATTAAACACCTCGGTAGCCTAGATAATATATTAGACAACTCGTCAGCCTAGATAATATATTAGACAACTCGGCAGCCTAGATAATATATTAGACAACTTGTCAGCCTAGATAATCTTGTGAAAGGTATGGTGTAGTCTTAGTTTGTTATTAGCTACACCCTGGCTAGCTACAAGTTAACTGTTTAGAATTTTGTTTATTGTTTTGAGGGCTAGTATCTTCAAGTTATAGGCTTAGCTATCTATAGTTTTATCGTCGTCTATATAGGGTCCAACTGAGTTTTTGCACCTTTGCTACTTTTTTAAAACTAAATTACACCCTAGCTACACAAGTCAGATTTTTTGTTTGTTTTGAGAGCTAGTATCTTCAAGTTATAGGGGTTCAAGTGAGTTTCTGCACCTTCACTACTTTATTTTACCTTTGGTTTTGGATTAGTAGCTAAGCTAAAAGTGTAGTTTGATCGAGTGGCTAGTGCTGACAGCAGTAGATAATCCTGGTTATCTTTGTAATGGTTATAGCTAGGACATAAAAATAAAATTAGCAAGGATAAGGTAGTGAGTAGCTAAGTGAAAGAATGCTGACGTCATGGTTCTGGGCATGACCTGCTGTTGTGTCCTACTTTCTTGCAGGTCGTGCACGTGCGGACCCTTTTTGTCGGTGGTGCCGATGTGGTCGAGTTTTCCATATACTCGTCAACCACTGGTGAGCAGCTCGACTGGATGGCTTTGGAAAAGATGATGGTTTGGGGCATGTTATGTCTTTGTCCTTCTTGGGACAGAACTGTCGGATGCTGTCAAATAAGTACCACTGTCGTTCTGGAGACAAACCTTTGGCAGGAATGATGTGTGGCATATCTGTGACTGTTGGTGTCCAGCAATGTTTGGCAAACACAAACCAGTGTTCTACAGTGTCTGAACGCTCCTTTGCTGTCACTGTGCCTGGATCGGATGAACTGAATATGAATTGGTGGAAACACTTTATTCCTGAGAACTTCTTCAAATGCGAAGCAAAGAAGTCTGTCCAATTGAAGCAAGGAATGATGGTGGTCAATTCCAACCACTTCTGCTTCAACTCCTATTTGACATCAAACACACACACAATATCTGATTGAAATCACCATTTTTTTGGTAAGCATGATGTTTTATTTGTATGCACCTGCATTTAGCTCACTGTCATCTTCTATGTCACTATCATCTGCATGGTCATCAGGTGTACAGAAATACTCTTCCAATACTTCCAAGAGGGGTTGCTGGTCTTCATGGTTGAAGTGCAAAAGAGAGTTTACTGCGCGAGCTGCTTCAGAAGAGATTCTTGTCATCAACATGCTGTCTATTTAGGTTGCTACGAAAACTGAAGTGAAATTCCCACGTGCCCGTATTTTCATTCCGTGCACGCGGTAGCTTCGCGTGGCTTCTCTATTTTTTACTGCTCGCTTGAATGGAAGGAAGCGCTTCTTGGCCTTGAAACTTTGCACAAAGATAGAGCAATGACCCAAGATGCCTCTGAGGTAATTTATGAAAATATCATGAATCATAACCTTGGTAGCTATTTCAGGTCCTAGTGCAAAATCAGTTTTGGTGCGAAGTGGGCCCTTTTCTCAGATATATTAAATACCTCGGCAGCCTAGATAATATATTAGACACCTCGGCAGCCTAGATAATATATTAAACAACTCGTCAGCCTAGATAATATATTAAACACCTCGGCAGCCTAGACACCTCGGCAGCCTAGATAATATATTAAACACCTCGGCAGCCTAGATAATATATTAAACACCTCGGCAGCCTAGATAATATATTAAACACCTCGGCAGCCTAGATAATATATTAAACACCTCATCAGCCTAGATAATATATTAGACAACTCAGCAGCCTAGATAATATATTAAACACCTGGCAGCCTAGATAATATATTAAACACCTCGGCAGCCTTGATAATATATTAGACACCTCGGCAGCCTAGATAATATATTAGACCAAAGTTACTCATCACCGTACTATTAGTATCGTTTTTGTAAGGCTCTGCCTAGCAAAGCATTTCAGGTTCCTCGACTTCGTACTCCTTGTGAGCTACCAATCTGCTATAATTCATGACATGGCACAAAAACTTGAGCCTCCACAACCGATTTCCTCATTGAACAGAAGGTGGTGTGGGATGGCAGGTAGTGTTTCAGGAAGCTCAGGTCCCCCTACTAGTTACACTGAGTCCATCAAGAATATCTTAGCAATTGCTGGGCCTTGGTTGTGGTTCAGAATTCTTTGCTTTTTGTAGGGCGAGTACACCATAGTGCGAGAAGAGTCCTGTAAGCTAACTGACTTACTCGAGCGAGCGACTGAACGCATCATGTGAACGTTTATTACTTTTTAGTGCACAACGCATGCGTACCAGCTTCACAACGCACTCGACATTTTCGAAGGACGCTTGGAAAAACAGTAAGAAACGCCCACGCAATACTTGCATTCAAAAAGTAGTGCGTACGTTGTTCGAAAATAAGTTATTTTTGACTGCTACTGTATATGCAATGTGAGCCTTCACAGGGAGGAAGAGGAGAAACCTGGCAGAGAGGTCTCCATGAGCCTTCACAGGGAGGAAGAGGAGAAACCTAGCAGAGAGGTCTCTACTTGCCACCCCAAGTCAGAAACCAAAACACACCCAATATTTATGAAAGTAAACAATAAAAAAAATTTTTTTTTAACTCACATGATCCTTATCTTTTACATCATCTGCTTCCACTGACGTTGAATCGGCCTCAGGCGATTGAAGGCCATCATCACAGTTGTCCTCCGAGAGTCCACGGCCTTGCCGTTCCGCTTCATCCACCGCTTGCAGCTGGCGCGGACCCTCCCCCGAGTGCTCATCTCCCTCAGCCTCGGAGTCGGCCAATACTTTCTCCTCTCCTCCAGCAGTAGAACTGCCGAGATCACTACCACATTCTGCCCCGGACACTTCGTGGAGGTCACAATTACTGCTGCTCCTCAACCTGGCTACAAGTAACTCGCGCACATCAAACTGGTCGGTGAAGAGTCTCACAACGTGTCCTGGTCCTTCTTGCAGTCGCAAAACTTCCATCTGAAGCTCGGCATTCTCCCTCACCAGATCTTCAAAGTGCCTCACACAACCCTCCGGCCAATCCTTCAACGACGAGAGGACCAGGCCAACGTCACTCTCGTGCAGAATGGGTAAGCTACATCGGACAGACTGCGGAGGAAGACGATCTGCAAGCGACTTCTTCAGATGCTTCAATCTCTTGATAGAAAAGCTCTCACTAATGCCCAAATCCACACAGAGGACCTTGTAGGTGTCGGTTTCACTGTCTGCGCATATCACTTCTCCACGGCACCATGTGTCATCTTTTGGAGAGCAACAGCAAACAGGCAAGGCTGGTTTGGGATGTGTGACAGAGAGCTCTTCAGTGCCCACCTCATAATTCAGAGCAGCAATTTCATTCGTCAGATCTTGCAGTTGATCTTGCTGATCCATTAGCTTGCAAGTGAACTCTTCCAGACTAGAAATAGAAGCCACCCTCACAGAATGACAAGATTCCACGCTCAACACGGAGCTCAAGTTCTCAGCCAACTCCGGAGTAACAGGGCTATGGATAGAGTCCAAGGGTGAGGTAGCAGGAACATCTGCTGTTGGAAGTGACTGATGTTCTTCTGAAGTAGATGGAGTTTCTGATAGAGAATGTGGAATATCTTGAGTAGACTGAGTTTTTTCTTCGGAATATTTCTCCGGAGTTGAAGGTTGGACTTTTGCAGATGGGGTTGGGTAATGTGCGGCAGTGGTCTGGACAGCTCCGCCTGCTAGAGCATGTCGCCCTTTTGAAGGCAATTTTCCCTCAGAATCCAATTGACAAATAGTGATATCATCGACCTCGACAAACTGTGGTCTACTAAGGTCAGCAGAAATGGATGTTGCTGGAGATCCAACTTGCTGGGGTTGCAATGGAACACACTCCTCCGAGACAGCTGGCGAGATGATCCTTGTTTCAGGAACAATTTCTTCCTTGGTGTTGAGAGAGGCACTTGCTTTCGTCAGCATAGATATGCTGCTGTCTCCAGACTCGACCTCTGCTAACACAGCCGGCAAAGCCTCAGCCGATCTTGATGCAAGCTGAGCTTCCAAGAGAGCATGTCCGACGTCCACTCCTTGGGATGATGTAAGGATGACGTCACACGTGCCCGACGTACTTACATGAACTATCTCCATGACGCACTCCTCCTCGCCGACCAGCTCTAACAGCATGTCGGCAGCAGCAGATGGGAACTCCGAGGCACCAGAGGGAACCTCCACACCACTCAGAGCGCACTGCACTGCCATGGGAGGATGCACTGCCAAGCTCTTGTCAAGCAGCCTGATGGACTTCAGGGGCACAGAGTCACTGTTCCCAAAATCGACGTAGTGAACTTCGTATACATCCGAGTCAGTGCAGCTGAATATCCTTCCACGGTACCACTGCATGTCCTCGAGGTACTGAGCAGCGACATAAAGACCCTTAGTTACAAGAGGCGCCTGCAAAAGCGTCCCAAGGTCCTCTCCCGCGTAAACCTCGGAAAGCTGACGGGTGATCTCAGCTAGAGAGTCTGCTTCGTTGGAGAACTGGCACAAGAACGATCGTGGGCTGGTACACATGATCACAAAGGCACGGTGGGTCAAGCCCTTGCAAAAGCCATCCATACTTCTTTCTGGTAACACCGCATGCGGCAGGGAGCCTTCTGGTTCTTGATCATGCCCGCCACTTCCATTTCGTGGTTGTTTCGCAGCTTCTCCACTCGAACCTTCCTCCTCCGGAACCTGCTCATTAACAGAGACTCCCTCGGCAATGACTTCACCGGAGTCCCCCTCGCATTCCTCCTGCAATTTGTCAAGTACAAACTGCGATATATCTTTGCCGACATCCAGATCCTCCAGTTTAACTGTGGGTCGCATTCCCTGGCTTCCCGGGAGAATAACAGTGACCTGCAAAAGTTTTCCCGCCACCATTTCGCTGATCATGTCATGATACAAGACAGGCCACGAGTCCCTGTGGGGGACCTGGGTCAAGGAGCAAGAAATCGCCTGGGCCGGGAGCTCCAAGAAGTTCCTCGGACACATGACCAAGGCATCGGACGATATAGCCTCAATATTGCCATAATCAATAAAAGAGATCTGCGAGGTTTTCTCCGCGGAAGTGGAGTCCACTCCCAACACTTCCCCGCGATACCACATGTCATCTTGTGCCCACTTGGCTAGCACAAAGTCTCCTTCGTAAAACCTTTGCTGGAAATGCTCACCCTCTTCAAGAATGGTACAGTACTCCGCGATTTCCTCGCTCAGCTGAATGAGTTCGCCTTCACAATCAGCACGCTGAACATATATGAGTGAAGGGTCCGCAATGAACACGACACTCACCTCCAGCACCTCTTGGACCGCCAAACTGAGCTTGAACGGCCCCTTGATGAGAGGCTTTCCTTCGGACTCGGTGTCGCTCTCGGTCTCACCATTCTCGGAGCCAGACTCTCTAGATGAACCCTTCACTGCCAGAACGGACACATCCTTGCTATCTGGTTGGTACGTGTGCCTGGCTTCTAAATCGGAAGCTATTTTGAGGTCTTCCACGGGAAACTGTTGCTGCAGTAAGAATGAAGTGTCAATGGACTTCCCGTCCTTGTTAATACTGACACAGTACTGGTTTCTCCCTTTCAAGAGTTTAGTGACTCTGACAACAACCTGGTCGGATTCCGGAACCAAAGCTTGAAACTGCTCCACCTTGTCTATGCTCCAAGTCATATCTGTTCCAGCAGAATCAAGGAGAGAGCAATGAAATACTTGAAGTGGTAGTTTTGCAAACTGGGTTGGTAGCAATGCGATACGATCGGATGAAATCACTTCTCTGTTTCCGTAGTCGACAAAGCTCACTAAAGCACTGGTTGCATCGATTACCTCTTCAATGAGAGCCCTGTACCACTCACTGTCACCAGTATATTGACCCAGGCAAACTGTGCCCGGTCGAAATGAGTCTTGCTGAAGAGAGTGAACCGACTCAGTGCCAGCCATGTACGCACCGATGTTAGTCATCAAGTCATCCAACTCGCCAGCAAGCTCAAGAGGCTGACAGAAGAAGCTGGTTGGCGATGTGATATGGCTGATGAAGGCTTCCACACTGTCTCCAGGGCTGAACTGCATGGGGATGTACGGTGCAAGAGCAGGGAGAGCAGCAACTTCCTCAGACATCGTCTCCAGCTGAACCATGGAAACAGGAGGAGTCTCTGATTGAGACTCCAAAACAGCATCGTTCACCAAATTCCCTTCTTGGTCGAACAACTGCACCACGTATTGACCATTGGGAGCAACAGAACTAATTGTGATACTGAACTCCTGGTTCAAATCGTACTCCGTGAATCTGGTAAGTACGTCGTCCGAGTAGAAAAAGTCAACATCCTCTTTGAGAGAACAACTCACAGCCTGGCAAGGTAGAGTAGCGAACTGCGACCCCAGGACCAACACCTGGTGCGGAGACACCATCTCAGAGTTACCATAGTCGATGAAATTGACGAAAATACCATCGGAATCAATGGAAATGATTTTAGCACGGTACCAGGCACAGTTGCACGAATACTGCGCCACGCAAAACGAGCCCACCCCCAGTTGGGGTTCCAGTGAATTGGCATTGTAGAAATCAGCAATTTGTGCCATCAGGGACTCGAGGCTTTCAAACTCGCATGTCAACTGGCAAAAGAACTTGCTCGGAGAATCAATGTAAGCGATGCACACAGAATACCTCTGAGCCACCGAGAGCTTCACCCCGGGTATCGTAGGAGCAGGTCTAGCTTCTTTGGTCAATGGTGCTGAGGTTTCCTTTGTGGTTACCCCGCTAAGCAACAGCTGCTCACAGACATCAGCTTCATCTTCGGTCAACTTGACCTCCCAGTTTTTCCCTTCCGAGCCGCCGACTATGAGGGCATGCAGCAGCTTGTTGGTCACCAGCTCAGCCAAGACAGCGGTGGCACTCTCATCCCAGGCATCACCCACGGGATGACACTGGTCCAGCGAACAGCAGAAAGCCTGGACCTCCCACGCTAGAAGTTCGGGTTGGATTTCCAAGACATCAGATGCCTGGACTAGTTCAGTATTCCCATAATCCACGAAACAGACTTCCACACCAGTTGAAAGAACTGCGTTGACTGTACCACGATACCATTTCTCGTCGTCATGAAACTTAGCACAGCAGGAGGTGCCTGGTTCAGGATCTCGAAGAATGGGGCATTTGGCTGAGATGTCAGAATACACCAAACCTAGACTATCCTGAATCAAAATGAGAGAATCTTCGCAGGAGGAAAGCTGTAACCAGAAACGTGAAGGAGACTCTATGAAGGAGACGTACACCTCGAGGATATCTCCTGGACACAACTTAGGATGAAGGAAAGACTGCGATGGGGACCTTCTTTCCACCGAATGAGACCGCGCTGCTGTTAGTCCAGGAGCCAGGCAGGAAAGTGCAAATCCTAGAGTCATCAACTCGTCTGCCACACTCTTGGACGCCTCGGGATCGATGAGGGATACGGGCAGATGTTGATGGTCGCCAAACTTGAACAGCTTGCCGCTCATGTCGTCTCTGCTCCGGATCTGAGCGATGCAGGAAAGCTCCAGGGAGAGCTCTGTGAACGCATCAACAGCTTCATCTGACCAACCCGCTCCGCCAGCCGGCACCACCTCCGCTAGAGAACAACATATTGCTTGCGCCTCCAAGTTCATGAACTGAGGAGTAAGCTTCCTCAGCTTAGAGCAGTCAACCATTTCTTCGTTTCCGTAATCAACAAAGAAGATCTTGGCTTGGTCGTGTTCAACCACGCCCACTACAGCTCGGTACCACTGCTCATCTGCAGAGAATTGCGCAGCTACAAGATCCCCGACCTTGCAAGATTGGCTGTCGATGCTCGCACTACAGGAAGAAGAAGAGTAGAATTCTTGCAATTGGGCCATCAGCACTTGAAGAGACTCAATGTTGTCAAAGGAAAACTGGCAGAAAAACTTTGCCGGGGACTCGGCGAACACAACATGCACATCATGAAACGAATCCACGCTGATTTTGTCCGGGAATGCTTGAACGGAAAGCTTGCTCCAATCACAAGAATTGGTTGCGGCAGAGATCTTGTCTTGGACGATGCCTTTCTCCACAGCTACGAGCATGACGCTGGTAGAGTCCTCAATTCGGTGCAACTCCACAGCACAGCAACTGCCCTCAGAAACGGAAACACACTTCATGCTGAATTCACGATTCAGAAGCAGGGCGTTGAAGTCCTCCGTCGACTTCGCCGAGTATTTGTAATATTGAGCGCCTTCCAGGCGGCACTTCACAGCTTGCACTGGCAAACTAGTGAAGTCTGGCACCAGTGGCAACAGGCACGCTCTCCCTATCGTTTCTGAATTGCCATAATCCAAATACAAGACATCAAAGTTGGAGTTATCGCCGCTAACACTCGTGATGACACAGCGATACCAGCACTCGTCTTCAGTAAAGAGCCCCAACGCAAAATCCCCGGGCTGCCAGTCAATGTCACATTCACCGGCAGAGTGAGCGCTACAATGCTCAGCTATTTCTGCCATCAGGACCTCCAACTTCTCATCCTCATTGATCACCTGACAGTAAACTTCAAAGGGAGAAATGACGTAGGTGACGATGATGTGGTGCGTTGTTCCTTCCTCGGCTGGAAATGGATCGATGGTTAGAACTGGCACGGATGTAGTGGGTGCAGTTTCTTCTGGGGAAGTCTCCTTGGCCCATCCCTTGTCTATCAACATCATGGCAACGTCTTCACCGGAGTTGCTCATCTGAGCTTTATATGCACAGGAGTCTTCAGTTGAAAGGAACGTAACCGCCACCATCTCCTCTAAAATCACTTCCTTCATTCCTTCAACGCACTCTGTGCTCCAACCGGACACAGAAACCGCCTGCAAGTTAGTGAGACTACACCTGATCGCCTGAGCACCAATGCGGCAAAATCTGGGCTCAAGAGCACGTATAACGCTGACCTCGACGTTCGCGGTGTTGCCATAATCTAAATAGTACACCGTCGCACCTTGCGGAGAAATGGACACGATCTTTCCTCGATACCACATATCATCGTCGGCATACAGGACAGCACAAAAAGAACCAACGGTGATGGCCCTCAGAGGCGTCCCAGCTTTCTCCACCCCATAAAAGGTATCCAGTTCTTCCATGAGAGATTGGAAAGCATCACTCTCAGAAAACAGTTGGCAGTAAAGCTCTCCAGGATTGCTAATGTGAGAGAGGGTGCACTCCAAAGGCGAATTCAGAGTGGGAGCCACCGGCGGAATGCAGACAGCGGAACCTTTCTTGGTCGCATGCAAACCATCGATCATGTCCTTCTTAGGCGGAATGCAGACAGCGGAACCTTTCTTGGTCGCATGCAAACCATCGATCATGTCCTTCTTAACACCAGGAATGGAGACATCGGTCAGCTTTACTGGAACTACATCTTCGTATGAGGTGAGAGAGGACTGGAACTCTGCTTCGAAGTCTTGGTCAACCATGCTTAAAAAATTGTCGAGCGCCGACGTGCTTTCATAACCGGAAAGTTTACAGGGTATGCCCAAATATGGAACCTTGGCTAAATCTGGTTTCAAAGCCTTTAGTGTAGATAGTTTTTGGTCCTCACAATTTCCAAAGTCAATGTAGTTGACAGTCACATCGGAACCCTGGACCTGACTAACTCTGGCACGATACCAAAGCTGATCCGCACTGAACTGTGCTGCACAAAAGCTGCCAAGCTTCACATTGGCTAATGCTTCACCATCTCTTTGATAGACTCCATTGAGTTTATCGGACAACTCTTCCAATTCCTCACGGCTACAAGCAAGTTGCACGAAAAACTTTGAAGGCGTTTGTATGTAAGATATGACAACATTGACAGGCTCACCAACTGGGAAAGTTCGTAGCGGTATTTCTACGTCTTCAGCAGGCGTTGATGACTCAAAAAACTCTCTGAATGAAGCTTTACTAGACAGTGCCTGAGCAACAGACTTTCCCTGCGGCATTGTCAAGTCCACCGCATACACATACTTGCCGTCCTTAGGGTCCACGCTGCACCCGACTATCATGACAAGGACGGCTTGCTCCATCACCATCTCTCCAAATGCATTCACAAAATTTTTAGGAAAACTTCTGTTGGTCTTGACCCCAGCTAAAGTACACCGAATTGCTTGTGCGGGAAGCTCCAGGAACTCTGAACTCACCTCCATCACTTGAGAGGGTGAAACCTTCTCGGTGTTCCCGTAGTCCACAAACATCACGGAGCACGGCCCTTTAGAAGCCGAGGACATTACTATGGCGCGATGCCAACAGCCATCGCCTGAGAACAGAGCGAGCACTGGCTGGCCAGCTTGCGGAGAAGAAACAAAGACTGCGCTTGAAGACTTGGAGTGAGCTTGCGCTTGCTGTAGGAGCTGTTCCAAGTGAGGACAATCTGTGGCATGGACGTAGAACTCTGTCGGGAATTCCACATGACTAACCATGGCATCCACCGTTTGGCCAGGCTTTAAATCTAAGGGGGCATACGTACCATTGCTAGAACGATTAGCTTTTCGAGAATCAGAAGAGGTGTTCCGGCGAGACAAATCCGAAGTCTCTTTACTACAGGGAGACATCTTCTGCAGTGAGCTCGGGCTTCCTCCCTGAGACTTTTGAGGACTTGCTTGTTGAGACTGCAGAGGAGATGGATCAAGGCTCCTCCTCAATGTCGAACTTTGTTGACCGTTAGCAGAGGACAAAGCTAACTTGGCGTGACCCCGATCAATTAACTCTTTGGACACATCCCTATCACTGTGGAGTGGGTCGTACAGGAGAGCTGCCGGGAACCCATCGTCATCCAATCCAATTGTCTTGCAGTTGAGTTGCCGATTTACAACCAGGTCTTGCAAAACCTCAATGGCTTCATCGCTCCAAACGTCCTCACCAGTAGGGCTAATGGCAGCTAATGAAAAACTCACTGCTTGAGCAGGAAGCGAAAGGTATTTGGAGGGCAGAGTCTTTATCTCCGTACACTTTATAATTGCAGTATTACCAAAGTCAACGTAAAGGACCTCGGCAGTGCCGGAGGAGCTCTCAACGTTCTGGACGCTTCCTCTACACCATGACTGATCTTCAGCATAAGGCACACAGCAGGCCTGACCCATTCCAATCTCCCCTATCGGTGCCAAAGATGGAGCTTCTTCTTGCAATTCGGCAACCATCGCTTCAAAGCTTTCTGTTTCAGTGTTGGGCTGGCACCACACTACGCCAGGCGACTCGGCGTAAGTTATAGACAGGTTCTTATATGTTTTATTAATCTCAAGCGTCAGATACTTGTAAGTGGCTGTCTTGGCAGTTACTGGTGACACAAGCGACAGAGACGCTTGTGTCGCTGCAACTTCAGCGCACTTCAAATCGCACAAGAGCTTTCCAATGTCACTTCCCTTAACATCTTGTAGATGAACACTGTAAATCTCTGGGGAAATCTCATCCACAATCAAAGCCTCAAATTCGCCCCCTTCAACCAGCTCATTGAACTTCTGGCAAACCTCCATGCTCCAAGCAACATTGCCCAGCTTGGGATGAGGTCTCAGAGGTTTGATAGGCTTGATTCCTTCCAGGCAGCACTGCACAGCAAAACACGGACTAAGAGACACGCTAGGCGGCAACAACTTCACATCACACACCCTGATAACGGAGAAGTTACCATAATCCACGAAGCAGATCTTCGCTTTGGCCTCCGACGTGCTAACAATTTCTGCTCTGTAGTAGCGGCCATCTTCATCAAAGACGCAGCAACATGCCACACCTGCAGCAGCACTCGCAGACGGGAGCGGACGAAGGGAGGCAATGGTGCTTTCATTGTTCAGGTCGTCCATTAAGTCCATCAAGGCTTCGTACTGGTCCGAGAACTGAATCCAGAACTTTCCCGGCGAATCATCGAAGCTCATGCAAGCATTACACTTCTGCCCTATGTTAACATTCTTGCTGCAAATACGGAATTGGCCCAACCCTTTCTCCACCAGACTCTCAGATATTGTAGAGGCGGAGTCAGCTCCTCGATACACTGCAACATTATAGCAGGGAATGCAAGGAATAGCTATATGCTGCCGACTGGAACACTTGGACTGTATCACGATGCTAACCTCAGCATCCAGCAGCTCGTTCTTCAGAACTGTGCTCACAGAGGATGCAGATGAAGTCACCAGGAAATCCGACAGCACACACTGGACAGCCTGGAATGGAGATTCAAACAGTGCCTCTGACAAACAACAAAGACCTTGCGCCGAGAGGATCTCCATGTTGCCATAGTCCACGTAGTAGACGGTGACGTCGGAGCCAGACACACAAGTGACAATGGCCCTGTACCAGACATCATCTGCATCAGATAGAGCTAAACATCTCTCATGGAGCTTTGGGTGGAACGGCTGACGATGTGCCTCAACAAAGTCTTTAATGCTCTTGGACAGTTCAGGAAGTGCGTAAGCTTTGTCCGTGTCCAACTGGACGTAGATGAGGTTCTCTACACTGACATGGGTCACCAGAGCTGCCTGGCGACTGCCAAACGCCAATGGCAGAGACATTCGTACTCTAGCCGGACGTGGGCTCTGCAAAATAACAAGTTTGCATCTCATTAAAAATGTTTTCACACATAATTAATGATTTAAATTGTACATAATTTTCAGCAACACTAAAACACACGAAAGTTTCAGCTGTTTATGGCAACTCATGACCACTTACAACCTGAACCTAATCACCTCATGACTAAGGCGAGATTCAGGTGCCGAACTTTTGGGTGCATGTAACCTTGATAAGATTGCACCGGTCCCTGCAGCTTCAGTGCCAACAACAAGCACACACTGTCCCTGCAGCTTCAGTGCCAACAACAAGCACACACACTCTCCCTGCAGCTCCAGTGCCAACAACAAGCACACACTGTCCCTGCAGCTCCAGTGCCAACAACAAGCACACACACTCTCCCTGCAGCTCCAGTGCCAACAACAAGCACACACACTGTCCCTGCAGCTCCAGTGCCAACAACAAGCACACACACTCTCCCTGCAGCTCCAGTGCCAACAACAAGCACACACACTGTCCCTGCAGCTCCAGTGCCAACAACAAGCACACACGCTGTCCCTGCAGTTCCAGTGCAACAACAAGCACACACACTCTCCCTGCAGCTCCAGTGCCAACAACAAGCACACACACTGTCCCTGCAGCTACAGTGCCAACAACAAGCACACATGGAACTTTTTTTTAAAATATATCAACTAATCATGACCTCTCAAGTAGGTCCATCTATGTGGGTGGTCTAGGTCCACCTATGTGGGTGGTCTTAGGTCCACCTATGTGGGTGGTCTTAGGTCCATCAGTGTTAAATCATATTAAAGCCACAGATAAAATCCACCCCCAGACAATAATTTCTGTATACATTGCTGTTACTAAGGGAAGCAATATTTACAAGTCATCCTAAACTGGAAACCATGTTACTCATGCTTCTTCCCGTAAACGATGGTAGCATAAAAAGTATCACACCTCGAGAATGGTTGACAATAATGAGAAACACTGTTAGTATATTGATCAGTGAAGGTCTAGATGATGAAATTAAAATACATCGAAAAATAAAATAATTGGTCTGCTTCTCCCTCAACTAAAGGACAGTCCTTGCTCATCATCTGGCTTCTTGAGCAGAACCAAACAAAAGGAAAGGTTGACACACTGCACACTACCAGTTGATCTAATAAGATCAATTCCAACCTCTCTCCCATACCCCACCGCTGCTTCGTTGAGGGGTGGGCAGGGACTCCTTGGGGTGCTCCCAAACCATTAGGTCCTCCTTGGAGGTGTTCCAAAAACTGAGGACTCCTTGTGGTGCTGCCAAAATAATGCGAGTGTTTGTTGTTTTCCTAACCTATCACTGATTCCACCCCAACATCCACTGGCCTTGCTTCAAAGTTCTATGATATGTAATGAGTAGTTCACATGTTCTGAAGTACCAGGAGTAGTTGACTTGTCCTGAAGTACCAGGACACGGCCAGGAGTAGTTGACTTGTCCTGAAGTACCAGGACACGTCCAGGAGTAGTTGACTTGTCCTGAAGTACCAGGACACGTCCAGGAGTAGTTGACTTGTCCTGAAGTACCAGGAAACGGCCAGGAGTAGTTGACTTGTCCTGAAGTACCAGGACACAGCCAGGAGTAGTTTACTTGTCCTGAAGTACCAGGGAGTAGTTGATTTGTCCTGAAGTACCAGGACATGGCCAGGAGTAGTTGACTTGTCCTGAAGTACCAGGACACAGCCCGGAAGCAGCAAATATGGAGATGCACAGAAGAGGCTTCTATATCAACCCAGAGAAACGGGAAGCACAGATCGAGGAGAAAGCCCAGCCAGGACCAGACCTATGGGAGGCAAGACTGTCAGCAAGTTATGCCCAGCACCCCACAAGTCGGTAACAGATTCCAGGGAGTGATAGAGCGAGATTAAGAGCTAGCTTAACACATGGTAGCAAGAAGGTGATACAATACGACCTTAACCGATTAAGCGCCGACTTTCCTAGTACCCGCGGTAAAATAATTAATGATTTAATTACTAATTTTTCCCTCGAGCTTCTTATAGGACGTCAGCACAGGAAACCTCGTTCATATGGAAGCCCAGTGATTGCTCTACATCCTGATTTTTGAATGAAACCCAAGGACCAAATATCCAGCATTTGGCAAGCTTTTCAAAATTGAACCAACACTTATATACCATATATTTGGGCATATTCATATAATTTGACACAGAATCAAGACAATAACAATCCTAAAACTTCCTAAGACAAAACATTTTGAACAGACAATATATGAATCGAATATTTGAATAGAAAAAGTATGCGTGTGTGGGTAGAATGTGGGTGGGTAATTTGATGAAGAATGAAGGAGAGTGAGAGAGTAGCATTGTAATATATACATGTTGTGTGTGTGTGTGTAGAAGGGCAAGACGAGGCTCTATCAACACTTCCCAGGCATCTAGAACACAAAGACACAACAATAGAGAAAAATGCATTATTAGACACAAGTATCCACTTTTTACCAAGAGGCACGCACATACACCATACACAACTTATATTTCATGGTCACGAGAACAAAGAGAATACATGCAACACTAATATTCCACCAAGGTATGATACGGTCAGATCCAATGCACAAATGAACCTACAGTAACCAAACTCATTTAGGCTTTCATGCCTCGAACCATTTTTATGCACACCAAACAGAAGTAGAAGGGGGAAATGACCTAGTTGACGTTCTAGCTGGGATGTAGGAAACATACAAGGCCTATATGCCAGCGAGAAGAATAGGAACCAATCAATGTTTTTACTAAGCTAATCCGAAGATCTAAATAACTATCCTGCCTCTTATGTAGAGAAGTGTTTGAAAAAGAAAACAGATAAAGGCATTCAATAAAGGCGTTCAAAAAAAAACTTCTACCAGAGCAGACCAAAGAATGGGCTACTACAATTTCGGTAGAAAATCAAAGAGATGGTGGAAGGGGGTGTTTGCATATTTGGTAGACACCCCTCATGAATGATTGATAATCAGGTAAACAGGTAGGGGGGCAAGACACATTCAGTCAAGAACCATCAAGCTGATGATGTTTCACAGTTGGTTGTTGTCCTTGCCACAAAGCTGCATGCATATTAGTCATCATGTCAATCACACCCTTGTCTACCCACTAAAGCCAGGAGTGAACTATTTGATCTGTAATCATATTTTCCTCTATTCGTAACTCCTTAGGAAAGTTTTTCCTATTAGGCCTAGCTGTGCCACATGCACCAACCCCTCTAATAGTCAGTGTGTGAAATAAATTAGGACTTGTATAAAAGTTATCCATGTATACCTGAAAGTTCTTGTGCTCAAATCCCTCCAACAAATCTAACACTACCCGACTACACAAACCTGTACTATCTCCTGTTTCCACATTCTTCCCAGTATAAATTTGTAATCGATAAATATAACCATTCCTTGCATCCAAAAGCACAAATACTTTTATGCCCCATTTCGTAGGCTCATCCTTCATATATTGCTTGAAGCCAAGCCTCCCTTGATAGGGAATCATGGCTTCATCAATGCTAAGCTCCTGATGCAAACAATACTCGCTTTCAAAGCTTATACAGCCTATCATAATTGGGATTACCAGATGTTACCTGTGAGCTAGCAATGGAGTTGACATGCATGTAGCCGCATCAACTGCCTAAACCTCCAAAGGGGCATTACTCTACTCACCAAACTACATGACAAATCAGGATATTCACAAGACCAGTACATGTCTATATGGGGAAGTTTTGAAATGCCCATAACAATCAAAAGTTCTACAAAAGCCTCCATTTCTTCTTCACATGTATCATACCAATTATGGGGGAGCCCCACCCTAGAAACATACATATTAGTCTCTCTCACATGGAGGTCCCACACGTCAATAGTATAAAAAAAGATAAAAAGCACCTAGTAACGAACTTGTTACACCGAGCAAAGCTGAGTTTGGGCCAGAATTGTCTCTTTTTTTCCCTCCCAGCGACCTTCGACTGGTATTATCTGATAACTAGTGCTAGATGAGCGAGCCTTACTACTACAAACTCGGGACTGGGCCTGCCTATTACCAGTACCTTGTGGTGGTGGACTATTAGTACTACATGAACCTCTACTCTAGCACCACACCTCACATTCTCTGTAACACATAAATATGTATACAAACAAATATTCAAATAACAATTTTGATAACTTACTTATTCCAGAAGAGTCCCCTGTAGCAGATTGTAAGGACAGAGGGTCAGTAGATGGTAAGGATGGAGGGTCAGTAGATGGTAATAAGGATGGAGGGTCAGTAGATGGTAATAAGGATGGAGGGTCAGTAGATGGTAAGGAAGGAGTGTTCAAATGGTCACTCTCTTCTTCAGAGGCTGAAAGGAAATATATAATAGTAACTCTACAAAATTTCCTTTGTACAACCTACACTAAGTCCAGAGCTCCCACAAGTAGATGGTAACAATGGATCACCTTCATCTCCAACGGACTGCCAAGAAAGAAAAGTTGAAAACATAAACCTTATACGAACGTTGTTTTTTTTAATTCAAATTCAAATTTGATAAGTAATAAAAAAGCTCAACCTACATTTATGGCTATAACTAATCTTCTTCAACTGCTACGTTAGAAATATTTATATCCTCAAAAAACACAAGAATAGGCTACAGTTTGGTTAGCGAATTATCTCAGAAGATTGTGGAATACAATGGCAACCAAGCGCTAAGGTAGAAACAAACTTACCATCGAGAAATCCTTCCACCCGAGCATTTTGACTTAGAGCCAGGAGATCCAGGGCACAACCATGGTAGGCATATATCTCTGGCCTTCTTTCCCACCAGAATCCGAGCCAGAGCCGCTGGTGTCGTCGTCAAAAAGAAGAAAAGTTACTTCGTACAAAACCAAGCATCCTCGCCATCTTGAAAACCGAAGTTATGAGCAAAAAGCGGGGCGCGGCCGGCACATATAGCAGCACGTGTAAATGACGTTTTTAGAATGATTCAGCATTCTTTTGGGCATGTGCAGCAACAAGAATTTGGCACTTAGTTCAAATATATTTTTTTATATAATTTTTTTCGCGAGTCCGATTTCCCTTTGCGCCATATGGCGCTTATGGCGCTTAATCGGTTAATCAAGCCCATAGCCAGGAGCAGGAACTCCCTATAGGGATCAATGGCTTTGTCTAGACGGAAGGCAAGGCATTCACACCACAGCATGCAGCCATTCAGCTAGCAAGAGAGAAAGTCTTTTAGAAGTACTACTGTAGGAATGTTTGGTAAGCCAGTCACTTTCTTGAACCACCCCTATTTTCACTATCAACACCGACTATTTTCACTATCAACTATTTTCGCTATCAACACTCACTATTTTCATTACCAACACCCACTATTTTCACTATCAACACCCACTATTTTCACTGTCAACTATTTTCGCTATCAACACCCACTATTTTCACTATCAACACCCACTATTTTCACTATCAACTATTTTCACTATCAACACCCACTATTCTCAGTCAACACCCACTTCTCACTATCAAACCCACTATTCTCACTATCAACACCCACTATTCTCAGTCAACACCCACTATTCTCACTATCAACACCCACTATTTTCACTATCAACACCCACTATTTTCACTATCAACACCCACTATTTTCACTATCAACTATTTTCGCTATCAACACCCACTATTCTCACTGTCAACACCCACTATTCTCACTGTCAACACCCACTATTCTCACTGTCAACACCCACTATTCTCACTGTCAACACCCACTATTCTCACTGTCAACACCCACTATTCTCACTGTCAACACCCACTATTCTCACTATCAACACCCACTATTCTCACTGTCAACACCCACTATTCTCACTGTCAACACCCACTATTCTCACTATCAACACCCACTATTCTCACTGTCAACACCCACTATTCTCACTGTCAACACCCACTATTCTCACTATCAACACCCACTATTCTCACTGTCAACACCCACTATTCTCACTATCAACACCCACTATTCTCACTGTCAACACCCACTATTCTCACTGTCAACACCCACTATTCTCAGTCAACACCCACTATTCTCACTGTCAACACCCACTATTCTCAGTCAACACCCACTATTCTCACTGTCAACACCCACTATTCTCAGTCAACACCCACTATTCTCACTGTCAACACCCACTATTCTCAGTCAACACCCACTATTCTCACTGTCTACACCCACTATTCTCACTGTCAACACCCACTATTCTCACTGTCAACACCACTATTCTCACTGTCAACACCCACTATTCTCACTATCAACACCGACTATTATCAATGTCAACACCCACTATTCTCAGTCAACACCCACTATTCTCACTTTCAACACCCACTATTCTCACTGTCAACACCCACTATTCTCACTGTCAACACCCACTATTCTCACTGTCAACACCCACTATTCTCACTGTCAACACCCACTATTCTCAGTCAACACCCACTATTCTCACTGTCTACACCCACTATTCTCACTGTCAACACCCACTATTCTCACTGTCAACACCCACTATTCTCACTGTCAACACCCACTATTCTCACTGTCAACACCCACTATTATCAATGTCAACACCCACTATTCTCACTGTCAACACCCACTATTCTCAGTCAACACCCACTATTCTCACTGTCAACACCCACTATTCTCAGTCAACACCCACTATTCTCACTGTCAACACCCACTATTATCAATGTCAACTCCCACTATTCTCACTGTCAACACCCACTATTTTCACTGTCAACACCCACTATTTTCACTATCAACACCCACTATTTTCGCTATCAACACCCACTATTCTCACTGTCAACACCTGTCTCCACTACGGTGGGGAAGGGAGTGCAAGGAAGCTTGTGCTGTGCCTGAAATTACTTCCCCCCCGGCCTAGCCACTTTGACAAAAGTGCACATCATGTTTAAAAAAATAATAACACCTAAACAACTACAACAGCAACTTCATCACATGACATGAAAGCCTAAACAACTACAACAGCAACTTCATCACATGACATGAAAGCTTCTCCCTTAGAGTAAGTCTTGTAGCTTTAAAGCTTTAATTAATACATGTGGGTTATTAATTAAAACACCTGCAATAATTTTTCAAGCTCCATTGTGCATCATGGGGAACCTAATTCACATTCGTCTGTGACCCATCAATAGAGGATACTGAGTTTGAGTTTATTGCGAATCATGTCTTCGCAATAAAAAGTGACCCATATTAGAATATTTTTCTTTTTGCCTCTTCAAGGATCCCATGCATCTATCATTCACTATTATCCCCTGCATACCTCGAGTGCCATAAGCCAATTCTTTATCATTTTACTACCAGATGATAGAAAATCCAATGCACTGCAGTGATCCATTTCTTAATTCAGTAAAACACCATAAAATCAGTAAAGGACCATAGATACAATAAGCATGCTTGCGTATTATGTTCACTATTGAGTCTACCTGAGCCGAGTCAGCTAACAGATGCACATTTTCACTACCAAGAGGTGATGAGTTAGTGACCTCAGAAGCTTACTCTTGTGACAATAGTTAACAGCACAGACCTTCAATGAAACCAGTACTACTTATGATTCATGTCTCTGTGTGTACATGGGCATGTGGGAACATCAATGGTTACTTAGTTCTGGAGTCATCCTCAGTGACTTCTTGTAAGAGATTACTTGTCTATCTATTTTATTTTATTTTAATACATAAGTATAAAGACAAAAAATGTTGTACGACCCTTTATCACCCTAAAATCGATTTAAAAAACGAATGCATTTTGGCTTAGCCTCCCACGAGGTGGGACCCTGCTTAGCCTCCCACGAGGTGGGACCATGCTTAGTCTCTCATGAGGTGGGACCATGCTTAGTCTCCCACGAGGTGGGACCATGCTTAGTCTCCCACGAGGTGGGACCATGCTTAGCCTCCCATGAGGGAGACCATGCTTAGTCTCTCATGAGGTGGGACCATGCTTAGCCTTCCACGAGGTGGGACCTTGCTTAGTCTTCCACGAGGTGGGACCATGCTTAGTCTCCCTTGAGGTGGGACCATGCTTAGTTTCCTCCCACCTCGTCATGAGGTGGGACCATGCTCGTCTCCCACGAGGTGGGACCATGCTTAGCCTCCCACGAGGTGGGACCCTGCTTAGCCTCCCACGAGGTGGGACCATGCTTAGTCTCCCTTGAGGTGGGACCCTGCTTAGCCTCCCATGAGGTGAGACCATGCTTAGCCTCCCACGAGGTGGGACCATGCTTAGTCTCCCACGAGGTGGGACCATGCTTAGTCTCCCACGAGGTGGGACCATGCTTAGCCTCCCACGAGGTGGGACCATGCTTAGTCTCCTACGAGGTGGGACCTTGCTTAGTCTCCCACGAGGTGGGACCTTGCTTAGTCTCCCTTGAGGTGGGACCCTTCTTAGTCTCCCTTGAGGTGGGACCATGCTTAGTCTCCCTTGAGGTGGGACCATGCTTAGTCTCCCTTGAGGTGGGACCATGCTCGTCTCCCACGAGGTGGGACCATGCTTAGTCTCCCTTGAGGTGGGACCATGCTTATCCTCCCATGAGGTGAGACCATGCTTAGTTTCCCATGAGGTGGGACCATGCTTAGTCTCCCACGAGGTGGGGCCTTGCTTAGCCTCCCACGAGGTGGGACCATGCTTAGTCTCCCTTGAGGTGGGACCATGCTTAGTCTCCCACGAGGTGGGGCCTTGCTTAGCCTCCCACGAGGTGGGACCATGCTTAGTCTCCCTTGAGGTGGGACCCTTCTTAGTCTCCCTTGAGGTGGGACCATGCTTAGTCTCCCTTGAGGTGGAACCATGCTTAGTCTCCCTTGAGGTGGGACCATGCTTAGTCTCCCACGAGGTGGGGCCATGCTTAGTCTCCCTTGAGGTGGGACCCTTCTTAGTCTCCCTTGAGGTGGGACCATGCTTAGTCTCCCTTGAGGTGGGACCATGCTTAGTTTCCCACGAGGTGGGACCATGCTCGTCTCCCACGAGGTGGGACCATGCTCGTCTCCCACGAGGTGGGACCCTGCTTAGTCTCTCATGAGGTAGGGTCCTACTCGGCTCCCTACAAGGCGGCATCTAGGCACCCCACCCTTGGCTAGGGCCAGGAGAGAGGATATAATTAAAGAAAAAGAAATATGCATGCACACAAAAAAGATCAAAACCACGAAAACTCAAATCATTCTTGGACACATCAATTACCATCATCACCAGTCATGTAGCATATCAGGAACAGGCAAGGCAACATATGGCAACTAACTACTTATTTGCAACACGAGGATTGACTGTGGATTAGATAGCAGCTGAACAGTATCATATTTGAGGGTGCACTCTATATAATGCACATCACATAATAAGGGTGTCTCTAGAAATATTACTATGAGCAAACAGATCTACCATACTTACAAAGAAACAGTCGTGTTTATACCAGTTGAACACCAAATAGAGGTAGATGATTCAGCAACTACAGGACAAACCGCTTCCACAGTAGCACACGTGGTATAACGAGCACGCGTTATCCAAATACCGAAACCCACCAGTCGTATCGGAGATGAAGGTGTAACCCTGACAACAACAGAACCGCATCCCACATAAATCTAATTACTGCACTACTTAATTGTCACTGAACCAAGTGCGTTGCGGATAACTGTTAAAGTGCAGGGACGGAGGACATGGTAGGGCTGGTAGGGCTTTGGCCCTACCACTTTTTGCTGATTTTAAATTTTTAAGTCTAGTTGCTAGACCAGACCAACATGATGGGTTTTCCCTAACTAAGGATAAAAATGTGTAGACTATAAATTAATTATAGTAGATAACAATGTGACAAATATAATTGTCTGTCACGTGAAAAGTACATTGAATATGACCACATGCTCACTCAGGCAAATAAAGTCAAATGCTAACCATGATGCTAGATCAGGCAATTAAAGTCACAAGCTTAGATTCCACCCAGCTGCTTATTGAATACAGTAGTCAGTCTGAGTCAGTGGTTGCAAATTTTGGAGAGCATGGCAAGCAGCTCTAGTTTTACTGAATTGTCAGATTGTCCTCATCACTTGGTTTTTCTTTAAACGCTCATTTGGTAACAAAGTACCAGTTGATAGACTTTTTGGTTTAAGCAATGGCCATTTTTGCACTACCAGGAGGCTACAGATATTGCTTTCTGTTATACTTGTACCACTGCATACAAACAAGGAAAATTGAGGTATTCCAATGCAGAGCCAGCTTTTCTATCTTTTTCAATTTGGCTAACTGTAATCCATCAACCATTATCATCATAGGTCTCAAAGGGCTTCTGCAACTGTAAGAATGCCACTACATCATTTAACAAGCATCAACAGAGTGCTTGCCATAAACAAGCTGTAGAAGTTGTTCTTACACTTCCAGCTACAACCACAAGTATTGGCAATCTACTTGTGAAAGAGCGGGCCAAGGAACAAGGAGAAAACCGTGCAATGTTAACTTTTCAAACATATGCTATCTAGCTCGTCAAGGATTACCACTCAGAGGGAATAGGATTACTGAAGAAGATGGAAACTTCGTAAATTGGAGGCCGATACATCTGCTATTGATGGTTAAAACAAAAATCTTACAAGTACACATCACATGAGATGCAAAATGAAAGTGATGGCTATGTCTGTACTTCGGAATGTTGCTAGTTCTTTGCAAAATTCTTCATTTTTAACCCTGATGATGGATGAAACAACTGACACCACTAATAAGGAGCAGGCAAACATTATAATTTGTAGGATCGCTGAAAACTTTGAAGTAAGTGAAGAATTTTTAGGTTTATAATATCACGTTCCATCAATTGATGCAGGTACTTTGGATACTTTTAGTCGATTGAACTTATCCTTCAATCAGTTACGTGGTCAATGCTACGATGGGGCAAGTGCAATGAAGGGAGCTAAATCAGGGTTGCCTAGAGAATTTAATGATATTGAACCAAGGGCAGTATACACACACTGCTATGGGCTTGATACTTTCCAAATAGTCTCTCTCTATGTTCGAATTACTTATAGGCAACCTCTTTGAGATTGAGTGAATCAGTGCGCTCTTGTGAATGTGAGGTGATTCAGTCTTTGTTTTAACATAGTAGTAAGTTTTAATCCTACGTAAAGCACTAAAGAAGCACTCAGATGTTGCATTGGTTGCTGGCATGATAAGTTTCAGCTTTAAAACTGTACAAACCTGATCCAGAAGTGCTCGTTGACCAAGAGAAAGACTTTGAAAATAGTATCTGATGTCAAACATATTTACATTGGGTCCAATGGTCTTCCTGGACTCAAAATTGATGCCAAAAGTTAGTAACTGGGCATGCAATAGATCAGGCTTGAAATCGTCTTTGTAAAAGGTGCAAATAGACTGAAAATCTTCTTCAAAGTCAACCCCCTGACATGCTCTGCATAAAAGTTGCTCCAATTTTGAGAAATTCTATATCATGGTTGGTCAAAGTGATCCTTTAAACAGCTGACAATGTTATCCAGTGCTTCAAAATATATCTGGCGATAATAGAGCAAGGGACTTTCATGATACTCTCCACTGGACAGTCCATCTTCAAATCTCTGTGGAACACTTCACTTACGAGGTAAGTGTGGTTCACCAACATCTATTGATTAAGCAGTTCTTGAAACTTTGTCCCAAAATAAATCATAAATTTCATCAGTACATAGAGACAACAGTGTATCTACAACCATTTCTCCTACCTTTTGACCCTCAGCGGCTGAAATCTTTACCTTCTGCAGAGTCTTGTTCAAGTTATATAACTTGACTTTGAGCATTATTGTACCAAACAGGAAATCAAAATGAAACTCAAAATGTTTCATCTGTGCAGAAACTCCTTTTATCCTAGCTCTCATCTCTGTGTCCTCTATGATTTCAAAAGCTTCATCCCACATAGCTTGTAATGCAGCATAGTTGCTGACAATGCTCACTAGTGCATTTGCACACACAGTTCACCTCATTGGGCATAGCATTCGAACTCCTGGTGATGTCATGCCACCTTCAGAATCACGAGCTTCCTTCAAAGCTCGGAAGATCCCTTCCCTTCGTGGTGAAAACTTGATCAATTTTGTTATTTCCTTCGTCATGTCAAGGACATCTCGCATTATCTTGATCTCTTTCAAGGTATCACTCACATAACTGTACAATCATAATAATAAATAGTGTGAAGTCTATAATACTACGTCTATACTACTCAATATGGTCAGTTTTTGCATTTTTGCACTCCATGTGATATCCCCCTCTAGCCTCATGCATCTTACACTTACTGTGCATAGCTTGATGGCCAGGTGGTACATTGGCCCTACCACTTAAAATTTGTGTGCTCCGTCTCTGAAGTGTCAGAATCGAGCTACAGTTACCGTGCATTATTTTACTTAAAAAACTACTGAAGCAACTTGTCGGTCTGTTTGTACTATATATATAATTATATAAAATAAAATAAAATAAAATTTACATGGCTTATACCTTCGTCTGCCTTTAGGCCTATCCACACGTCAAGAAGCCCAGAAAGGTTTTGGATACGGCCATAACCCCAAAATTTTAGACATGCAATGTTGTAGATGGGGTTGATTTAGGAAGGGCAGAGGAGGGAGGATCAGGAATATCTCACCCTGAGGGCAGAATTTTTTGTCTATTGAACATGAAAATAGTTGCAGTAATTTTTTTTCCACGCTATCTCCTGAAGATTACATTTACCTTAGCAGGAAAGACTTTGAGGTTGGGTGGGTGGAGAGGGGAGGGGTAAATTATAGAAAAACTTCAAACTACAAAGCCACATGATGTCTGCTTCCAACTGAACTCAAAAATGGTTCTTCGAGACCTGCTCGTTTTCTGCTTCATGTATCTAAAAAGTGTCAACACATGAATACTAATTATTTTAAGAATATCTGTGTTTATCTGAGAGTAAGTGTGCATGTGTGAAAATTTTAGACATAGCGTGAGAGAGACAAGATACCCTTAAATATCCACCAGCAATATAATTGGGTAAATGCATTACTTATACAAGTATTCCTTAGTAGATGCATGATATTCAAATACAATGTTTCGGCTAGATGCTCTAGCCTTTATCAGCAAATACATGACTTTCTCGATCAATTTAAATTTACCCACTCAACATTTTCGCTCCTAGTTGAAACGTCGAGTGAGTAAAAAAAAAACTATCAAGAAAGTCATTAGGGATCATTGAGAAGATAATATAAAATCAAAAAACATAGGATAATATTATGACGAATGGTGACAACTGACGAATTAAAAATTATATTGTCATAGTGCACAATGCCTCTACTCTAATAAGCTAACATTATGTTAAAGATGTCCTCTGTGACACCACTTGAAAACAGTCATTTGCATATTTGCATGTAGGCTTTCTTGGTCTGTAACTATGCAACTTCCTGCAGTCTAACTTCTTCAGGGTTTTCTCTCTCACTTTCTTCGCCGTAGAGATCAAATTTATCTGGAAATTGTAAGGGGATAGTGGTGGATGGATCCTGGTGTTTTTGATATGGCTTCTTGCTTTTACGAGGCTGTAGTCTCACTGGTAATGCTGGCAGAGTGAATGGACGGACTGGAGCTGACATGAGAAAGTGTTTGGTTGAGGCGATTTGTGGATCTGATGAGGAATCTTGGAAAGTGATGACTCCCATAAGAGTGTTGGATTTAGTTCTACGGGCCTTACGCATGGCTTTCCACTTCATTAGAAATAGCTTCTCAGTTTCATTTACCTCACGACCATCTAGACTCACTGCATAAAGAAGAAAAAAGGTACTGATGATATATATAAGCATTACGTGCAGGGGTGGCTTGCTAGATCACAATTTTCCATGCTCTGACAAATCTTCTGCAAGTAATTAGAATGACACTGTTAGTAACTACTTTTAATTGGTGTACGAATATTAAAAATATGTAAAAGATTCTGTCCTTTGACCATATGCTTTAAATAGCTGGCACATGTCTAAACTACATGTCTATCATAGACATAATGTTGCCAATTTCCTGTATGTATCAATGCATACATGGCTAGCTAGAGAATGGCTGAGTATCAAATTGTCCACAGAGTACAACTTGGACAGCAGCGTACATGGACATCAGTCTGAATGCTCAAAACTATCACTGACATTAGAGCAGAAATAATAACGATCTGCACTTATCATTTCAAGGCTAAGGAAGTAAGTGCTTAAAGAAAGAAATATGTGCATGAGCAGTGTAATCATTATATTTTGGGTTGCTGATTTCTAAATCTGAATGGCCTCCTGAGCACAATGTCTTTCTTTTCACAAACAGTGATGTACAAAAGCAGAGGGGTGAGAAGTGATTCCATAGTCGGTAGAAGAGAGAGGCTGATGATGAGAGAGATGCTGATGATGAGAGAGATGCTGATGATGAGAGAGATGCTGATGATGAGAGAGATGCTGATGATGAGAGAGATGCTGATGATGAGGAATAGAGAATAGATAGAATGAAGAAAGACAATCAAGCATACCACATAAAATTGTGGCAATAAGAGGATTGAAGGAGACATAAACAGTATCAAGACAGGTTTGGCAAGTGCTTCAGCTTGGCATACAATATATTTTCTAGTGATGATTTTATTGATACTGCTGAGCCTGTTAAGGCCTACTTTGAAGGGGAAAAAATAGTGCAGAAGGTTGTCATATTTTCTTTACATACTTCTTTCTATATATATGAGATATGGAGACTAACTTATAGATATTCCCATAGTAATCACTCTGTCCTTGTACTTATGCTTCTGACAAAGAGGGTTTCCAGTCAATTCAAGCTTCTTTAGTAAGTGCCACTTGGAAAAGACATGACTTAAGTCCGTCATACTTGAGAGGTGGTTATCACACGCAGAAAAAAATAACAGCTCTGTGAGGCATTGCAGATCACTGAGGTTGTCAAGGTTGTTTCCAGAGACATTTAAGACACTCAAACTTTCCTGGAATAAGGCAAACAAAAGATACATTAAAAAAAGTACACTACTGTGATATCCTTGATTAAACTTGCAGCAGAAGCTGACAGTGAACGAGGATCAAACAGAAGTTGCTCCCCTTCTGGCAACCTCTGATTTGCTATGTGCAGTTCTGAAAGATTTTTGAGAGCTTCTAGCCCCTCCACTACTGTTATAGCATTGCAACTTAAGTATCTGCAGAGAAGGAGGAAGGAATTACACATTGCTCAGGACAGTGCAGCATGATATTTTTACTATTCCTGGCTATGTCAACACATTACACTCTGAATTGCAAAAACGTTATTCAATGGCATATAGTACAGAACATCATTATTCACTTGAAAATACACATTTTGTTTTGTATCAATGATCATATACAATTTTGAAACTTAGGTAGTGAGGTTTGCAATATGAGTGATGTTATTCTGCAAGAAGCATAGCTACCAGTCATATAGAGTAGATAACACTATGGGGATTAATTTTAAAAGTGACATATATATCTTACAGTTTTGAAAGCTTAGGTAGCGATGCTAGATTAGCAATACGAGTGATGTTGTTATTCTGCAAGTAGAGGTGAGTGAGAAACTGACAAGGAGCCAAGTTCTCTATAGTATAGATGAGGTTGTCATACAGGTAGAGTACTGACAAACTGCGACAGACTGACAAGCCCTCCTTTGCACAGAAAACATCGACACAAACATTTTAAGACTGCGCATTGTTGCTCTATAACTCACAATTTTCTCTAGGCCTTTCTCGGCACAGTGTAAGTGTGTTATTCGCTTCAAAAAATGTCTCAGGTCTTCATCTCGCTTTCTCTTGGCTTGGCCAGTGCATTTAGCAAGCAAATCTGTCATCCGCGGCATCTCGGTTGCATATTATTTTTGTTACGTGGCAACACTTTTTAAATTTGCTTATTCAGCAAAGTGTGTCTCTGGGGTGTGGCTTCGAGACAAGATGGATGGAATTTTTGTTGTATATACTGGTGCATTTATCATCTACAGTGTTATGGAAGTATTGGGTCTTATGCCACAAGAGGTTAAAAGTGCTGGGATTTCGTTGCCTGGACTCTTTTCGAAGTACTATGGAGATCCAGTAGGTGAATAATTAAGAGTAAATGAGCCCTATATACCCCTAGCTTAACTTCTTATGTTTTTGGTTCACTTGCAAGCATCTTATGGAGTTGCTTTTAGGCTTGGTAGTGCATTTTATAAGCCTTGATTTTTCCTGTTATATAGTGGGGCCAGCATTCTGAGGGTTAAAACATCTGTATGCATGACGTGGAAGAAAGAGATTTCAGATTCAGTCCCTTCAAGAGCCAAGAAGGCCAAGAGAAGTGCACCTGTTAGCTGTGTATCAGCAGAGGAACAAATATTCCAAGCAGTTCAAGGAAGACCATGTTCTATATCTTTTCCATTATTTTCTTAATGAAACCAGGAAAGTACTCTAAAAGCTAGTAAATTAGGTAAAATGTGAAATGGAAAATGATCTCCTCTAAGCATCTGGTGATGCTAGTGTAAAATATTTGCTCTGTCTGCACCTATATAGTAAGTTGTTGCAAGCTAGTCAGAGAGTTGGGTTGGACCTTATCCAAGTTCTATGCGCATCCATCTGCATAAATAATTTCGCATGGGAGTACTTGAAATTTTTAACTTGTTTTTCCAGCGTAGAAATTTTTCACTCGCAGTATTCCAAAACTCGTATCACTTTGATGTTTCGAGGTCAGTGACCTTTCGGACACGTGACTTGAGAACACCATTCCAGATGTTGGGAAGGTTTTGCCGGCCCCTGCCTCAGTTCAATGATGGTTGGTGACTCTAATATGGATGGCTTCTTTAACCTTGCTTGAAGTGTCTAGGTTCTCTACCTAAGATTTTCCGATGTGGCTTGGTGACTCCAGCATACACCAAATTCATAGAGTGAAGTGTGCAGAATCTGTGGAGCTCCAAAGTCTTAAACATAGTTTCAAAAAAATGGTATCGGCCCACAAGACATCTTATCTGAGGTGGGCATAGAGGTGGGCATATCCACTTGCTCAAAAGATAGCTCTCTCTATGTGCTCTCTTGCATAGGTATAACCATTGATTTCAACCCTAATGCTACATACTTACGTTTTAGTGTCTAATGAAAACTGTAGAGTAGGGCTTCCTCTTGCCAATGATACTAATTTCAACTGTCTGGCACTTTCCAATCGGTAGCCAGAACTGCAGAGAATTCAGGCATGCAGGTTTTGACTTTGACTGCATGTAACTTTGATGTGGTTATACCTAGGCACAATTTTTGGTATCAAAAGAAAACCTTCAGAGAGAGAGCTATCTTTTGAGCTATATATATATATATAGAAAAGTACTGGGATGGCTAGTCATCCCAGTACTTTTCTCTATTCAATAGCTCTGCCTTAACACAGCATTGAGCACTATTTGTAGCCTTCATCAGCAAACTACCTTCTAAGTATATATATATATATATATATATATATGTGTGTGTGCAGAATCTATGGAGCTCCAGAGTTGTACAACAAGTTGTATTTGGTATCATCCTCCCTGGAGGGTTCTCTCTGTCTTGCTGATATAAGTCTCAGTGCAAGGGCCTTTGGCATTCTTGCCTTGACAGAGAATGAAGTACACTGTGCCTGCAATGTCCCTCTCAGTGGCTTTTGTCTTTAGGGCTATACTAGATGTTGCCCGAGTGTGCCAGATGGCTTGAAATAGAAGTTGATGATCCACTCACTGAAGAGTCTTCAGGTGCACTCTTGATGTAAGCGGGGCAGACTTAGCCTTTCATTTTTTTGGCAGAAGAGCTGAGTTTCTTGGACTTCTTAGGTTCATTCTTGCACTCAGCTTTCTAAAGTGTCCGCTCAGGATAGCAAGACTCGGATAAAGAGTGCTTGATGTGTTCCCTCTCCATAGCTCTGTTTTATTCATGAGTGACGAGGTATCTGCTCTGGAGATTATAAGGTGTTATGACACTTACGTTTGTGTTGCAAAGGATGAGAGTGAAAGTTGAGGTACTGACCAGTGTGGGTCAACTTGCAGCAGAACTCGATGTCGATGGAACCGTCAGGGTTGACAACTGGTAAGTGTCCAGGAAGGCTAGGCTAACATTCAGGAATTCTCACACTCAGAAGTGAACTTGAGATCCAGGTCGAGCGAATTGAGATGATTGGCAAAAACGTTCCAACGTCTTCAATACTATTCTCAAGTCACTACAGGTGTATCCGAAAGATCACTGACCTTGAAACATCGAAGTAAGATCAGTTTCAAAATTTCAATTATATGATAGAACTTCCATCAAATGTTCACATGGGAGTCTTTTTGCTGGTACTTCCAAATGACTGGACTGGGCGGGTCCTGTGCAAGTGTGCCTACCTCATTTCGGAGATTGATAAGGAATGGCTCAATGTGGGATTGTATTATAGCATGATCAGTATTTAAAAACAAGCAACTACATATACTGGATTGACCTGTTATACAGGAAGGGCAACAAGACTGTACCTGTTGTGACCCTTTACCTCTTATAACCATGTACAACAATGTTGCACTTCTTTTAAAATCAGCATAATCAGTCTAAACATACTCGCCACCCTTGCTTCCCTCCTCTGTGATGTAATAGTTGACCCAGCGTGCTCTGATTAAGTCTATACATGTATATGTCGACATATGTTTCTCCATTAACACATCAGAATTTGAATTTTGTGATGTACCAAGTGAGGCGGAGTGCCGTCACTGTGGTGGCCCACACCTTCCTGCCTCTCCTCTACTGCTGCGGTTACTCTGTGCTAGCCGGGACTTCATTGGTAACAGGAAACTTTTTTTCCTTCAACGTTGCACAAACATCTGAGTGTATTAAGAATATGCTGTCTGTCTGTATGTGTGTGTAGACGAACATATTGGAAGGGAAAGAGGTTGTAGTGAGCATTCTGTGGGTGGCATCATTTTCAATATTTCTCTGTGGCGTTGCCATGGTGACATTCTGGTACCAGGATGGCTGGAAGAACCACCCTCTGATTAGAAAGCTAGGGAAAATGGGGCAGCCATGGAGGTACGTAATAATATTCATGTTTATAATAACATACTGTATTTGTATAGAGAACTAAGATAGTGCACATTGACAACAAAAAAAGAGCTTCTTTTTTGTCGTACGGACAAAAAGAGCAGGAAATTAGAAATGGGC
Source organism: Cladorhizidae sp. MBARI D1340-BT2 (assembly GCA_028752905.1). Taxonomy (NCBI): domain Eukaryota; kingdom Metazoa; phylum Porifera; class Demospongiae; order Poecilosclerida; family Cladorhizidae; species Cladorhizidae sp. MBARI D1340-BT2. The sequence continues at coordinate 25,367,384 of JAQNBH010000005.1, read as the reverse complement.
GGGAATTTGTATTTTTATTACAAAGGTCAAGTTACTGGTCAAGTTACTACAAGTTACTACAGTAGTAAACTTTAAATGACCTTTGCAAACTGCTCTTTAGCATATATATAAGTATAGGAGCCCTCCACAGGAACTAGGGACCCTTCTGCCTATTATGGTCTAAGCTCCTGTAAAGAACATGAACTTATAGTAGTGACGTTTAAACAACTAAATGTGAGGTTGTCATTAGCTCCCGAGGATTAGCCTTGCTAGTAGACTGCTTACACTATGATTGTGTGAGGTCTAACATAGCTAGTGAGCATTACCATGTTAGATAATTTGTCAGGAACATGAAAGACCTGTTTGCCGGTGTATCCCTAAACAAAATGGCTGATTGCCATGCCATTTCAGGCCATGATGGCTTCTAGCAATGTTTAAATGACCTCTGAGAGCAAGTCTGAGGCCGTCATTGGGTTGAGTTACCCCTAGTCCCCAAGTCTGAGGCCATAATTGTCTCCAGACGGTTGAGTTACCCCTAGTCCCCAAGTCTGAGGCCATAATTGTCTCCAGACGGTTGAGTTACCCGTCCCCTAGTCCCCAATGAGGCCATAATTGTCTCCAGACGGTTGAGTTACCCCTAGTCCCCAAGTCTGAGGCCATAATTGTCTCCAGACGGTTGAGTTACCCCTAGTCCCCAAGTCTGAGGCCATAATTGTCTCCAGACGGTTGAGTTACCCGTCCCCTAGTCCCCAAGTCTGAGGCCATAATTGTCTCCAGACGGTTGAGTTACCCCTAGTCCCCAAGTCTGAGGCCATAATTGTCTCCAGACGGTTGAGTTACCCGTCCCCTAGTCCCCAAGTCTGAGGCCATAATTGTCTCCAGACGGTTGAGTTACCCGTCCCCTAGTCCCCAAGTCTGAGGCCATAATTGTCTCCAGACGGTTGAGTTACCCCTAGTCCCCAAGTCTGAGGCCATAATTGTCTCCAGACGGTTGAGTTACCCCTAGTCCCCAAGTCTGAGGCCATAATTGTCTCCAGACGGTTGAGTTACCCCTAGTCCCCAAGTCTGAGGCCATAATTGTCTCCAGACGGTTGAGTTACCCCTAGTTTTTTAGTCTGAGGCCATAATTGTCTCTAGACGGTTGAGTTACCCCTAGTCCCAGTCCTCGGATGTTGCAGCGCCCGATACAAGTGGGAACAAACAGATGAACCACATTTCTATCAATAGGATTGACCCAACTATACCAATCTACTGTACGCCACAACCAATTAGATATCCCTTTACCATTTAAGCCATTCACCAAAATAATACTGCTGTGCCCATCTTCAAAAGCAGTTATATTTGGTAAAGGGTCATCTTACTGGTTGTGGTATAGATTTAGTCTTGCTTGCTTCTGTTCGTAGTATTTTTAATTAAAAACATTTTTGTGTTCTTGTTTCAAGTTGTTGTTTCTTGTGGTGGTTGTTTTTATGTTATTGTTGAGTGGCAGAGGACATTGCCAAGTACGAGCTTTCCACAGCTTTTAATAACATTTAAAACACTTCCTCTAACCTTTTATTGTTGTTGTGCACTGCACATATCGGCACATGCCATCATGTTTTATTGCTATTGGTGACTGTACCCATGCAGAGTCAGCTACAGCCTCCTTCAAGGACTTGGTAGCAGTTGCGCGGGAGAACTCCACCAACTAAGCAGCAGATGTTTTTGGTAGAAGATCAGCTACAGTCTCCTTTGGACTTGGTAACAGATGCCCAAGAGTGAGAACTCTGCAAATCAGACACAGAACTGAGTGTCATTCGTTCTGACTCTATCTCAGCACATCTTTGCTCAAGCTTGATTGAGTCATCGACAACTCACACTACCCACACTTTTTGTACCGCAATCGAGAAGCAGAATGGTTGTTGATGTGCATTTTGGAAAATGTGTGAGTCATCTTGTGCTCAAACGTTTATGAATAGATCTATTGTACGTAAGTTATGCAAGTGGAAAAACAAGAGATAGAAACACACACACACAAACAAACACACACACAGAGTTATTCATAGATCTTTGGAGATGAGTCTCAAGGGGAGGGGTCACATTTTCACTGTGCTGCTGACTTGCTACAAGTGATGGATCCAGGACATGCTCGGAGTCCTAATATCAACTGAAACCATAAAAAAATTGGGGGGGGGGGGGAGGAGTGCTGTCTGCCATTTCAAAAAGTCGGTCAAACTAATTTATATATATATAATTATCATCCCATCAAGTAGTTGCTCATGATTTGATTGGGTATATAGGTATATATATCCCATATTCTTCCCTCTGCTCTGTAAAACCTGTCTGTATCTGGTCGGTAAGGGACTACACACGTGTGAGTCCTCTGGTTGTCATGTAAACATTAATGCGTGGCCTTGTCAGGTTACTTTGCCATGGTGTGGCCTAATTGAAATATTGTATATGTGTTCCATGTATTTTTGTTATATACTAAATAGATATGCTAAATTCATTATTGGGCTCTTGTTTAGTGTGGGATATGAATTTTCTCTACTCGAGGAGCTCGTGAGGCACGCAGACACCAAAGCATAGATCATCTGTGTCCCACCCAACCTCGCCTAATAACTATAATGTATATGTACCCTATTTCCTGGATTAGAATGTGCCCTTGAATAGAACGCACCTTGATTAGACCGTGCGCCATTTACTATCTCTAAATAAATAGTGCATGTCCGTGATTAAACCACGCACCAGCAGGAAGTTGAAAGCTCAAGAGAAAATGCTCTCTCATGTAGGTGAAGATCTCGTGTGTGTGAAGATCTCGTGTGCTTGAAAAAAGCTTGGCAATCTGTTACCACTGAAGTAAAATCCTTCAAAAGTTGCGGTATTTCAGTTGAGACAGATGGATCACATGATGATAGCATTATCTGTTTAAACCCCCGGGCAAGTGGCAGAAAGTGCTGCAGCAAACATCGTCAGCAAGATGGTCAACTTTCACAGAAAAAGTGAGAGAGACCGACGCTGGTAATCCCTTTTCAAGCTATGAAGCAGACCGAGAAGAAGACAAACTACAATAGAGGGTGATGGCCCGGGCTTGAGCACTGCATAATTGCCACTTTTTTTAGATGGGTGATATGGTGTGACAATTATGCGTTAGTCATGTTGAAATATGGAGCACACCCTCAAATAGTATGCACAGCTGGGCAGCTCGTAATTATATGTAAGTTATGCAAGTGGAAATACCATATATATATATATATAAATGCCAGCAGAGATGCCCCTCTGCGGACGGGGCATTCCTGATCCCCACCCCAACATTGCACTTGAATGCCGACCCTGTAGCTGCCCTAATGGTCGTTATAGCTGTTTTAAACTTTGGGGGCATGCCACGGCCAAGGGCGTGGCCTTAGGGCTCAAAAACATGGTCCTGGGTCCAAAGAGGTTTTCAATTATGTACACAGTTTAAATGTCCTTCAGCAACTATTCGATAATTGGATATACTGCAGATGGGTTGGCTCCTGGATGAAATACTACCCCTAAATCGACCCTCATTTATATACAACATTGAACTTCAGTGCTGACCCTGTATGTACCTGCCCTGGTTTGGCTGTTATGCTGTTTTAAAGCTTTGGGGCATGTTATGGCCAGGGTCACTTCCTAAGGGCCTAAAGCCATATCTAAAACATTCCTGAGGCAAGAGGTTTCCAATGATGTGTGACATGTGGTTAGGTCCAAAGGTAGCGGAATCTTTAAGCCATAGACACAAAAATATCAGACAGACACACACTCCATAGATATATAGATATTGAAGGTGTGGAATATGGGCTTTCTTTACAAAGAAAGGAGAGAGAGAAAGAGAGTCTAGAAGGTACTATTGTGGCTTCCATTCTGATTTCAAGTGTCCTGTAGAAGTTTCTTTAGGCACTGTAAATTACTTTTCTTTTTCAATGGATGAATCTGCTGCACATGTAGTTAACTTGACCGACTAGTTTCAGATATATTTTTTGATTTTCTTTCTCACAGAGTAGTTGCCTCATCAATAAACATGGAATTTCGTGACATCAATAAATTTGTGTCTGAACTGGGCAGCAGTACCTTAGTGGTGACAGACTCGTGGATACTACAGTGTAATCCACACATCATACACATTGTCCACCAGAGAGATGCCACCCTGAAGTAAGTCAGCTCCTCACCTGCAGTAGCCATGCTAATACTTGCACTCTCTAATTCTTTTTCTTTGCTTTTTTTCTTACTTCTTTCCCACCCTCCCTTCTCTCCTTGCCTTCTCCCTTTCTTCCATCCCTCTCTCCTTCCTTCCTTCCCTCCTTGCCTCCTTCCTTCCTACCCTCCTTCCTTTCCTCCCTCACTCCTGCCTTCCCTTCCCTCCTTGCATTCTCCCATTCTTCCATCCCTTTTTTTTTACATTATTTTTGTAACCTAACAGTGTTGCATCTTCTGATGAGCACAGACTTATTTTAGATGGACACTCCAACCAGTTCATTACTATCAATGTCATCAGCTTGAACAAGAATTTCAAATCATTTGGTTAGTATATATATGTGTGCACATGTATTTTAGTGGTACAGTAACTGGAAGAGAGAAGTGAAGATGTGGTAGAAGTCAACAATGGAAGTGACTATTGTATGGAAGTGGCTATACCAATATTGTGTAGCAATTGGTCAGTGAAGGAGGTTATAATATTGTAATGTAGAGGATCAACATTTAGAAAAGTTTCAAAGGGGGGCGGTGGAGGCATGATGATTAGGATGTGACATAATATGATTTCCAAGGGGGGAAGAGGGGGGGGGGCAAAAATGTTCCGAGGGGGGAAGCCCACCTACCCACCCTAAACGAACCCCTGGTGATCATTGCACAGCATGAACAATGTACTTCTCTGCAGTCTCTCGGTCTCACAAGCGGAGCATCATTTTGCTTATGTCCCAAGTAGATGTTGTGATGGTAACTAATCATATGCCATTAGTGGTTGCTACGTACATGTGCAACAGAGATGCACTAGCACTCCCTTTATTGGTTTGATCCACTTTTTTAAATGGCGGACATCAAACTTCACCCCCCCCCACCCCCCCCTCTGCCCCTGATAAAAATAACAACAATAATAAGCTCATGTGAGCTAAAACTCACATTGATAGCTTCTTATCTGCCTGAATGTGCTTTCTGCCACTACTATCTGTAGAAAGACTCCCAGCGTGCCTTGGATCCTTTGCTAAGGTAGTAAACCAGCAGACCTAAACACCATAACGAGTGTAAAGACTCGAAATTCATCTTCAAGGATGTCTGTTATAGCTGTCTCTTCTCCCCCTCACAAGACTTGCACAATGTAACATTCGTACTCCAAATGTTACACTGCACGTCCACAACTAGTCTGTTCACAGTTGTAATAGTTCTAGTAGCAGAAGACTCCAAATGTTCCAATGCATGTCCACAACTAGTCTGCTCACAGTTGTAATAGTTCTAGTAGCAGATGACTCCAAATGTTCCAATGCATGTCCACAACTCAGGTTTCTCGATTGCAGAATAAAGCCATTGGTAAGAATTATCTGATTGGTGAGTTTGTCGATGGTGCAATCAAACTAAGTGCATGTGCTATATTATAAGAGTAACGAATGACCTACGCTCAGTCCTTTGGTTTGTGGTGTTCTTGCTCCTAGGCAACTGTTACTAACTCCAAAGGAGGCTCTAGCAGATCTTCCTCCATAACATCCGCTGCTCGGGTTGGTGTAGTTTTCCTGTGTAACAGTTACCAAGTCTTTAGCTAACCTTACTTGGCTACAGTTACAGCGAAAGCCATGGCATGTGCTGATCTAGGTAGTGGACAACAGGAAGAAACAAATTTGAAAAGGTATTTAAAAGTCGTGGAGTCCCAGAAACTCTGAGTTAGACTTTGAACTCTGACTTGGTGGAGTCTTACACCACTCAACTGTATATGGAAACAACAACAAAACAAACAAACAAAAATAACAACTGGAAAAAAATGAGCAAAAAAATTAGAATGAGCTGTGAACTAAAGATTGGCGCTTTAATTGAGAGGTAGGACTGGAGGTACCCGATTGCAGGATCTCAGATTATTTATGCACTTGAAACCATGTCCTTGGAAGAACCTATTATGCCCAAAATTATGCTGGCATTATAGCCTCAGGCCTAATAAGACTGAAACATTTGTTTCAACTGGCACAAACATTACGTCTGTTCTTTTAGATGTGCGGTTGAACTCCTACCAGTACTCACACTTGCATGACCGGCTGATGTCTCCTATTCGAATCGCTAGAGGTGTGGTCATTCACCAGTCATTAAGTGACAGGTTTGTAGCAGCGTTTGCTGAGCAAGTGGAAAGAAATGGAACATACACCTTGCCTCTACTCTCATCTGTACGTTGCACTGGTCAACTTATATACTTCTATGCAATCAATGTGACTTAATGCTCATTGTGCAGCAGTTGGAGCCTTGTGTTGGATGTTTGCAGAAACTTCCAGAAGTAAAGTTGCAGAAGCTCTGCTCAGATGACACAGAGGTATGTATTGTAATGAGGATGGCACTCGTATTTGCAATTATGAGCGTGTGCCGTGTGAACTCTGCTATTGCGTAGTCTGTATTTGTTGCATGGTCATGTCAACTTATTCAATTCTAGAATGTTGCATGTCGTCAGTGCTTCTGCCGGCCGATGTGGTGCCTATCGTGCATGAGTAAGTGGTTTGCTGCTAAGCAGGACAAGTACAGACCTGAGGAGTGGATGTCCTCTCGTGCTCCTTGTCCCATGTGCCGGGCAACATTCTGTATGCTGGATGTACAGAAGATTCAGCCGAACCAATCACTCTGACACTATAATCATTGCATGCACATGTACATGTCATAATGCATACACACACACACATACTGTACACATCATTTTTTTGGTGTTATATATTATATTGAAGTGTCATATATGGGAGGGGCTGGGAGATCTCCCCCAAAGCTGAGGTTCTCCCCCCACACAGCTAATTTTTAGCATCTGTAGAAAACTGCGAAGGATGCTTTTTTGTACACAACAGCAACTGTTCCTATTCTCAAGTGACTTCCGACTCTGGGAACAGAAGAGAGTCTAGCAGCTTCAGCAACCTTCATATATATATATGCGTGTCTTCAAAATTACAATGCAACTAAGCTACAGCTACTTAAGGTTCTAATGCACTAGAGCAAGCTATCTTCTTGCAGACCTGGTATATATATATTATATATGTAGTATAATGAGTGTGTTTAGGGTGGAATAACCAATGAGGGGAGTAGAAGTTAGCAATAACCATTAATACACAGATAGTTCTTGCTACTATATATAGAGCAATAAGTTTCTGTGCTACAGAAGCAGCTGTTGACAGTGGTCTGCAGTTTATCAATAATTATTGTGTATATATACCACAATAATGACTTGTAGAGAGGGTTGAATGGTTCGACGGGCACACGCATGCTAGTAATGGCATGTTGGCCTGAACAACAAATGAGAACAGAGGACAGCCAGCAGACCTCATTTTACTGTGGCAAGGCAGCTGAGAATGCCACAGTGTTTATCACAGACTTACTAGTCTCTCCTAGTTGTGTTTTAAACTCAGGAACTTGGAGCTAGAGGAAAGAAATGGCTATGTAGTCACTCGGCAGATGGATGGAAACTGGGGTCGAGTATGGTTGATCTATATGTTTAGTGCGATGGGGTTAGTGGCCCCTTGAGGGGTTAATTATGATGTCAAGATTACTATCAGATTTGAAGCACGCAGTTTTAGTGGAGGTGGGCACCTTGCGGAGTGAGAAAGTAGCTGGCAGCTCGTACAATGGGCCTCATTTTTCATTGTGGTAGGAAAAAGTCGAGCAAAGGTCAAGAATTGGCGAGAGAGAGGGGAATTGTTCCTACAATTTATGTTAGAATGCATTATGAGGTGTGGACAAGTCAGACGAGATTGTTATTTTATTGCGGACTTGGATTCCTAGAATGGCCAAACTTAATAAAGCATCTGAACTCGTCTCTCCGCACCATGCACGACATGTTGAGTGGCTAGTTGCAATTGCTATATAGTAAACAGAGTGTCACAGAGACATTGAATAATCTCTCAGTGAAGACATAATAATATTATAATCACCTCAATAATCGACTTCAAATTTATTCACTCGACGTTTCGACTAGATGCTCTAGCCTTCACCAGGAATAGGTTAAAGCATCTAGTCGAAATGTCGAGTGAATACAATTTGAAGTTGATTATTGAGAAGGTGATTATAATGTTGCTGCCATGATTTGTGGTATACCTATGGTAGTTATGTGCACATATTCCCTTAGTTGCACAACACAATATGGTGGCCTGGTGTAGCAGTCGTAGGTGTTCATAATTAGACTACATGTAGGTACTCTTGCTATAGAAACAGGCCTTTGCTCAACTAGAAATGTTTATAATATTTGAAGTATTGTTTCATGCTCTTGAATAATTTGAAACCAACTCCTTAAAATTCGTCGTTGGTGAAAACTATTCAGATTCATAGATTGCTCGGCGAAATCTATGAGGTTATTATATTCCAAAATGAGCACAACATTTACACTAGCACAGTATACATTGTCCTAGTCAATAATCAACTTGGAATTTACTCTTGACGTTTCGACTAGATGCTCTGGTCATTGTCATTGTTCCTGATGAAAGCTAGAGCATCTAGTCGTCACGTCGAGAGAGCAAATTTCAAGTTTTTGAGATGGTCATTGTAATTTTGTTATGTCAACTGAGAGTTCATCGAGAGTATATATTATATTTGTCTACACAACATCTCTGTTCCAAGGAAACCCATTCCACCTCAACTTACCACTCTGTTGGTTCTACAGGATAATCTGCTACTTTGGATCTTATACCTCCATCAGCACCTTCAGTGCTAATTGATCAGCTGCTTGTTCTGAGCCCTGATAGGGTTTCAAGCGAGGAGTGGTGAGGTTTTCACTATCTAGTTAAAAGTTATATTTCAGAAGAGCTAATTGTTGGCTACTGGTCTGGTTTTTACCTCCATCAACACCTTGGGTGTTAATCATGCCCATAGCTTCTTGATAGTGTTTCAAGTATTAGTAGTGGTAAGGGACCTTCAAGTTTGTACAAAGGCTAACCTCGGCAAATTTACACCAGCTCTCTTCCAATTGCACCAGCAGCTTCTTCTGAGTCCTATAGCATTTCAAGTATGGTGACTAATAGTGAGTCTTTAATTAAAGTTAAGTTAATGATGTCTTTAATTAAAGTTAAGTTTATGACTACTCATGGACATGTTAGTGTAACTACCAGATGTTACAGCATGTAACTGATACTACTTAATTTTCGTTGACCAATCAGGTTTTGTTCGATGAGTTTTCTAGGCCAAGGATGATGCCAAATCAGTCTAAAATCACGGACCATTTTTATCTCGACCTCTAAAATATAATACATCACAATTGTATTGATTATGGATTATCTAACAATATTCTTTCACCAGGTTAATACAATTTCTGTCATGGGTAGTTCTACTCAAGAAGCATGACTATTATGTTACCAAGGTGGGTTTGATCATCTGGAAAATGCTTCATCTACATCGACATTTCCCCCTAACCTTTCTAAGGTCTTTAATAAAGTTTCCCAATTTTGATCTATCTTCACATTATATGTGTTTCGATATCTAGGTTATAGCATATCTGTGTCTCACCTGCCTGAAACAGTTTCAGAGTTTCACAAATATTATGTGTTTACCAAACTAGAGAGAGAGAGAGAGTCTGATGTCAACCCAGCACTCTCCAAGTCGTTGTTTGCTTGCTCTCATCTCAACTTCTAACTATGTGTGTATATGTGTATATATGTGTGCATGATGTGTGTGTATGTGTGCAACTGTGTGTGTGTGTGTGTGAAGAGTTTTCAGCCTGGTGACTATATATTTAGGAATATGTACTCTTGTGAATTCTGGAATTTTTCTGCTGTGACTCATTTGGAAATTGTGCATTGATGTTCTTGTCTTCTCCTTATCATGCCAGATAAAATAGAGGTTGAAATTCTGTGGTCACATCATGTCTGCCTCCTCCATCATTTCTTCGTCCCACTTTCTAACTTTACCCTAGAATTCTCATTTCCTTACTTCCCGCTAATCTTTCCTTTATATCTGTGAATATTTTAGTGGAACCATCTTAAAATGAAGTAGTACATATTTGGTCCTACTAGGTATGTTATAAGCACTTGATTCATTCACTATGTTGTTATTGTTGTGTGTTTTTTTGGGGGGGGGGAGTTTTCATCGTCACTTTTTCAGTTTCTTATCACTTTGGTGTGGCTTTTAACTGGCATTAAATCACTGACAAAGCCCCAAGTCATTGCATGTTATATCTACTGAATATAATTGGAGGGTGGGTGGGTGAAATTGGAGAGCAGGAAGTCAATATCCCGAGCTAATTTGTAATGCAACCACTTCAATGACCTTTCACCTTTACAGTGAGCTTCTTTTGAAATCACTCTCATTTTAAAGGTGAAGGGGTTTTGAAGTGGGTGTTGCATAAACTTGTGGATCATCCTTGTTTCTTATCATCCTGAAGTGATGCTCTGCTGTCTGGTGTGGTTGCAGTACCTTACAGTAGTGTCATACGTAACAGTCTATAAGGTCTTAGCTGACATGCTTTCTTGGCCTTGCTGGGAAAAAGGCAATCATTCAGCATGGTAGAGTAAAAATTGAAAACAAGTTTTGATAGTTCAGCCATGGCTATATTCTTCCATCAGGTAGGTTTGGAGTGCTGTTGTTTTTGTCCTTCCTGCTGAAGGAACATGTGGAATAGGAAAGTTGTGATTCTGGCATGGGACATGATTCCCTCTGCTTCTGGTATAAGCATATGGCACGAGAAGTTTGGTGGATTGGACCATATTTGTGTGAGGTTACTTTCTCACCTTCTCACCCCCCCCCCCAAGATATTGGCAAAGCAACCAACTAGTCTCTGTCTTCCTAATCTACTTCAACTACGAATATGCTCCCAAATTATCAATCAAAATATAAAATAATAAAAATAACAACAATAATGTAATAATATATTAATAAAAACAAAAATAATGACAATGAATAATAACAACAGCAACATCAACAATGATAACTTTTGGACTCAGTCAGTTGTCCTTTGTGGAAAACTTTTCCTGCCTAATACATAGCTTCTCATTACAAAGGCATTATTAATTCGAAATTCAGTCTGTATAGTGTAGAATGTCCTTATCTGGAATAGTTAAACATACTAGCAATTAGGCATGAATCCAAGCTCATCAATACATATATGATATGACTCCACTTATCTGAACATTCAATTGGAACTTCTGAACAGCATTGCAGGCAGCTAGACTACCACCAGTGCCCATGAAGTTCAGACTAGAGGAACGATTAAACTCATGACCAATAGGGGTGATAGTGGTTTTATAATGTTTTCAGAAGTTACCACAAACTGTACTCATATCTAATCACAATCTTCTCTACAATCGCCACCTTTTTCTAATGCCACCACATGCAATGTGGAGCTCTATAGATTCTCCACGTGTACTCACTAATATGCTGCACAGGTATATATAACCATGCCAAAGTTTCATGCAGCTAAAGTTGGTATATACACTTCAAAATCTGAGTGGCTGCAGGTGCGGGACTGTCGGGACTGTGGTTTATTTTATTAGTGTATTGCTTATTTACCATATCTCACAAACCATTCTATGTTTGTAGAGTAGGCCAAGCCATAACAAGGTTATTGATAGATAAACACATCTAACCAGCTAAACTGAGAGGACTCGTGCAGAAGCGCTGAATTACCAACCAATTTATCCTCATTTCCACGGCCATGTGAACTTCTCATTCCTGTGTAGTTGTGGGAGCACTCTCATCACCATATACTGAGGCCCGTGGGATATATGTATGCTCTTTTCAGTGATGTGAGTTGTGAAACTGTGGATACTAGTGATGCTGCACCATGTCTGGAGGGGGTTGAGAAAGGTGGAAGAGAGGAAGAGGGGGCGAGGCTTCTTTCAGTGTAAGCAAATCTCTGATGGGTTGCTTGTAGAAGCTAAGAGTTGGGACAACAGAAGGAAGTTTGCCACTTTCCTTCAATGCTACTGCCACATGCATGGTACACAAGAGATACATGCACCCACACTACACCGCCATCATGCTGCTTGTAGAGAACAAAGAGAAAACATAGAGACAGACAGTCTGCTCGACAGACAGATGAATAGCCGCATGGACAATAAACAAACACTCAAGAATGACGTGATTTAATGTAGCGGGATTTTACAGAGAAGAGGTCAATTAATCACTAATATGGAATGACAAGGTAAAGCCATACATGGTAGTCTACAGAACATGGATATATGGACCTGGATCAGAGTGCTGGGAACATTTTCACCAAAAAATTATAATATAGTGTTTGTCACTTTTCAAGATTAAACAATCAGCAAATATATAAATGCTTTATAAATCCATCACTGAAAATTGCATTGACCAATTCTGCCTTTCCCTCCGAACTCTAACAAACTTTGAGGGTTTGCTGGTGACCACGCTAATTCCCAATAAATAATGCCAAGCAATTAATTCTGATATAATTCTCAAACAGGTTCCTTATCACGTTCTCATACAAAGTGAAACTCAAAAGTTCCTAATAAAGTATTTTCAAATTATACATTTCAGTGTTCTCTCCTTATTTCCATGGCAATGTGAACTTCTCATTCCTGCGTGGAAGTGGGAGAACTCTCAGCAATCATCCTCATAGACATATTGACGCCCATAGGAGGTGGAGCTATGAAGTTGGAGTAGGCATGGATTGGATAGAGAGGCCGCGGTGTCCCCAATACGGAGAGCGGATTGAACATTGGAGTAAGCCCATCGACCATGTTTGGCACTTGGAGCATTGGAGTTGTTATAGCCCCAGGGTGAATCATTCGAATCAGAGCTATAAATGCATGCAAAAATCAATCATGACAATAGTAGCAAGATGTACAATAAATGTCATATGTTATGTGTGTACACATGAGTGCATATCCCTTGTGAACACATGAGTGCGTGCCTATACATATCCCTAGGGGCTGGAGAACTATGACACACTCGCAATCCTTGACCCCAGGAAAAATGAGATTAATAGGCAATTCCCCCAAAACACCTAACCCTGCCTGCCCAGCTAATCGATTTGAAATAATGGGATGTTCAAAATGATGGTGTGTCCCCATCCTAATGTGCCCAGTAGATTAATGGCCTGTTCGATTCGGAAGGGATAGGGCTTGCATGGAGAAAACCAAAAACAATGAAATGGGAGGGAAGAAATTGCGGAATTCGGATTGTTCTTGCCAGTGTTCTGTGGCATCACACCATTCGATCACACCGTTGGGTGTTGATGCAATTCCCCCATATCATTTGTATAATGTACATGTGAGTGGCTATATATATATTAGTGGCACTTACAAGGGGTTTGCATCCCAAATTCTCCGGTGTAGTAGGGCAAGTATTGGACTTCAGTGAAATCAGCTGTCTGAGGTTGGGCAATGGCAGAGGCTCTCACTCTGTCCCTGAAGCCCTTGGCAAATGGATTGTTGTCTATCTTCATCTGCGTGAGATGAAGATTCTGGTAGGCAGAAACTGCCACAAAGGTCGTCTCCTCAATAGGGATTACAATTTCTCGTGGATCTGTGCTGTCGGGCTTAGGAACAATGACGATCTCAATGATGTATTTGTGCATAGTATGGAGAAGAATCTGCATAAAATGGAAGTAGGTTATAATCAGGCATGTGCGTAAGCACTTCTACTTAACAGTACAGTACTTCCCTTCCCAGTACATGCTTAAAGCACATAACTGTGTTGCCATTCTGGAAAGCTATGCTTACATTTCCAAACTTGGAAGCAGGGTCGTGTGTGATCTTCACTGACTTGAAGCTGACTGGCTTCTTCATCCAGAATTCACCAGTGTTGGGTGAGCTGGGATGGAGGTAGATCTGCCTGTTCTCATTCTGATTCACCTCCGACTCACTAACCCTCTCCCACTTCATGTTCAGGAACTTGTAGCGGAAAAGATCGGCTGGGGTCACCTTGAATGAAACATCGTAGGGTGTGGTTAAGTCCAGTCCTCGCAGCGTCACCATCATGGCTGGGAACAGACGTCTAGACAGTGTGTGAACAGAGGGTAGAAGTGGTTTTGCCACATCCATTATGATCAGCACCTGGAGGTGCTATTAGAGCATGTGACTGACTCTCAGGTGATGATGGGTAAGTATTTATGGTGATTGTGTATGTGAAGACCTGCTTATCTTGACGGTAACTTTGTCCTTTGGTGATAAAATAACAGACTTTGATTTATTATTTATTTAATTTGTTGTTACAGTACATGTACTAGCAAGCAGAAGATCATTTCAATCATGCAAAAATAACGAGAGCAATCAGGACTGCAAATCCTCACCAATCCCAACTAATTGTTACTGATAGAAATACAAAAAAAGTGTGAGCATTCATTGACAATGCTAAATACACTTGCACAGGTATATCCCTCCTAAACAATATGAACGGCTGGCAATGCCAAGTGCCATGCCATTTCTGGCGATAGTGGGTTTATAACAACATTTAAACACGGATCACCATCAAAGTTTTACGAATTGGTCCTTGAAATTTCTTGAAAATCCATTATAAGTGTTGTTGTTTTATAATGCCGCCAAGAGACAGACAGACAGCTGACCACCACCTTGAGCCTTAACTTGGCAGAAGCAGCTACAGATCTCCACATTTCTCTGAATAGGTTTTACTACACCCAGTGCTGTTGTTGTTCTTCTTGAACTACCTTCTTCCAGGTAAAGTTCTTTCTCTGGTTGGTGAAATTTACCCATTTATTGGTTGAACTTTAAGCTCAAGATACTACCTATTTTGGGTTCAATTCGACTATTCTATGTTGTTGGCCATTATTCTATGGTTGGCCACTATTCTATGTTGTCAGCCACTGTTCTACTCAAGCTTTATGCTAGACAGCCACACTGAAAGCAAGTGTTTTTTCCAGTAGCTACAGTAGCTACAATAGTGACAAAGACTGCATGAAGCTATATGCTAGTGGGAAAAACAACTTTCCTAACTGGACAGATTATTCTGCAAAGCTTTCTTGCCATGGGTGAGGACAGACTTTGGCTCTGTGTATTACTGCAGCACACTAACATTATCTCTAAGCATTCACTTACCCAATGCAACTATGTTAGCATGAAAACAATTAGATAGCAGTTTGGGACATACCTTCCTGGCTTTGTAACAATCATTTCATTGCCAATTGTATAAAACTGCCTCCAGATTTTCTCATCCCCTACTTGGACTGTAACCTTGTGATGCAGTGGTTGAGAGCTGCTTCTCTGTGATTCTTTTTGACTATCTTCATGGTCAGAGCTGTAGTCAGAGTCTGTAGTGATTCCAATTCCTGTAGTGGTACTTGCAGCAGAATCCTGTATAGGAACTTCAGAAGAGCTGGAAGGGACCAGTCCTGTGGAGGGATTTTCTAAGTTCTCTTGGCTGAAGGGAAGTATGGTTCCACATTGCTCACAACTTGCACTATAGCAAGGATGAATAGCAGATTCAGAGGTGGAAGAAGGTGACTCATCCATTTCAAAGTGGTGGCAGAAGTAACTTTGAGGTACTGAACCTACTAAGTAGTTTACAACACTCACTCCTTATTGCTTCAAAAACTGTGAGAACTGAGTGTGATTGAATTCATCACACTTGACAATTTGCTAATTAAAATGAAGTTGATTAGTGTTGAATTGTTTGAAGTGTGGCTGCAGCCATTATTATTCTTGTGTCTTGTAACAGCTGACCTGGATTGGTGCAACTTGTGCACCATTCCTAAACATGTACCAGCTAACTGCTGAGAGTTTGTAATGTGATTGTGCAAGCATTTTATATTCTTTTAAATTAGCCGATACTATAAACCTGTTATAATTTTTAACAAATCTAAAGCTTTAGTAATGCTATAAATTTCACTCCAGTTCATATTATTCACAGTTATGAGGTAATGGTATGAGGTAATGGGCATGTCCTAGAGTAGGTTCAAGAAATAAAAGAGGGCCCTTCCAAAAAATTCAGTTTAGACATCAATATCAGTTAGCAGTTGTAAAAGAGTCACTGAGATAATAATGGAGAATTTGTATTCTGGTTGATATTGCCAGGTGAAAGTCCAGCATTGTAACACTAATTTTATACATAGGCCTTGAGCTGTACAGAATATTCTAATAGCCACCAGGCAATTCTAAAGGTGGATACGTTATCACAAGTGCCACTCTCCAAGCTTCTGACCATTTTTTTCCTCCCAATGGCAATTAATTTTCTATCAATGCACTAATGGTGTTTATCTAATCGCAGCACTTAATTTTTATTGCTGCCCACTTTGAAAGTCTGCTCTCTTTTTTCAGCTCACCGTGTGCAACTTTTCAACAGTATTGTATGCAGCTCTGAATAGTTTGGGATAGCAAAATATGTATCTCTCACAACTTGCATTCTGCATTAGGTATAATGAAGGACCCAATATAGATTGGCACTTCTCCAAAGCTCATGGTCATTGTGTTGTGTTTTGTTTCCATACAGGAGAGCATTTGATGATGTATTATGCTGACAAAAGCTTTCCAGAGCACTCTGCTGGTAGTGATCTCCCAGCAGCACAAAAAGGTCTTAGACAATCAAGACATAATGGTGCTGGCCATTAGTGGCAAGTCAACAAGAAAGGTAGCCAATGTTAATATGTTACTTCAAGTTCACATGCTTACTGCAAGGTCTTTCAGTTGCCACTTGCACACATGAATACGCTGAACAGGGGAAACTTAGAGAATAGCTTGACCGCTTCATCAGAAAATTCGAACTGGAAAATGATCTTTCTCTCAGTTAGCTGGTTGTGATTTCTGTGGGAGCTATTTCAAGGGGCATATGGTACCAAGGAACATGTTATTAATCATTGGTCAGCTGAAGTAGCTGGTATAGGGATTTTAAACTAGAAAGAACAGTTTTGGATTTTATTGATTATCAAATTGCTGAATTTAGTTTTTTGCTACTGGTGACCTGGAGTCTGTGAACTTAGACTGTGTAACAGTGTGTCCGATAATTCTTGTGTGCCCCACTTCATATGAGCTAAATGCTACCTATATCATCACGTAATTTTCTTTATAGGGTGTCATACAAGACTACCACATATGTGTGGAGTGTGTTTCCTACTAGGAAGGAGCAGAATCTCAGCATCGCCACTCAACTGTAAATCAGATTCTCAGACTCATTTTCTTGTCAAAGTTATACTTGACTTCACTTATATAGTTCTGCCAATTACTGAATCTCCAGTCAATAATATTCATTTTTAAGGCGATATCTCCCTGTCCAGATAAGCATCTGGTCTAGTGCTACTTTGCCACATACTTATAAGGACAAGAATGTTCTGCCTTGCTGGACTTTATCTTGAGCATACAGTGGAACCACATGACTTTTTAACACCTTTAATTAAGTCACTGCCAAAACTGAACTCTTCGCATATTTTGGTGACCCTACCTTCTCCATATTGCAAACTTTAGTGTAGCTGGGTAGTCAACAATAGGTGCCATTATTTCTAAGGTATGTTCACCATTCTTCTCATGTGTGTCTTATAATACTCACCCTATTTAGATATGACCAAGTATAGTATCATTGTATTGAATGGATTTTTTTTGTTTGTGATAAACAGTTTGGGTGGACCAACTAAGCCGGTCATAGTGGAAGAGGATGCCTAAACATTGAGTCAGACTATTCAATGTATTGTAACGAAAATGTTCTTTGACAAACTGGATCTGACCTTAAAGGCATTGTGAGCTGAGTTGCCATTATTTTAGTATTGATAGGAAGGTGGCCAATATATGCTACTCTCACACCCTTTCACCAAGTGATGCATGCACACACATCAAACCATTCTCAGTAGGGCTTCACTTCTGAGCTGTGATCATGAATGCTGGCTTCAGATGCTACAATGAGGGAGATTAATAGGTGTGAGAAAGAGAAGGCAGAAGAATGGCAGGCATTGACAGCTAGCGGGGAAGCTCAAGTTCCAAAAGTAAAATCATTTCAACTGCATCTTTCATTCAGTTTACCTTATATGGAACTGGCATAACCACAGCTTAGGTTTTGGCCTGGCAAATATCTTTGAAGTTAAACTTCTCCACAATTTATCTTGGCAGAATACAATGTGTGATTCATATTGACAATACATGCATACTAAGTGGCTATTTAGCAAAAGCTAGCTGGTAACCATCCTGATTAGCTCCTTGCAATGTATGACCTGCATGTCGGGTTGCACCTCTGCAGGTGTATACCTATGTGTGTGCACCTCCTTCTAATCAGATACACACATTAAAATGTCATGAGATGCACCATGAAGGTGAGCCTGCAGAGGTAAACTTGTGGAGATGCACCCGTCATATTATCACATTCTGATTCCAATGTAATGACAGATCACTAATATATGCTAGGTACTGAGGTCTCAGAAAATATTCTCATGCTAAACTACCAGAAATAACATTCCACAGAAGAAGTTAGCTCTATTTTCGAACAATTTTTGCATAGACCATTATAGATGTGGGATTGTGTATAGAGGCGCTATAAAGTCTGCAATACAACATTATCCACATATATATAGAACACAAGAAACATACTTTATGCGCCTCAACTCGGACTGTTTTGAGTAGAGAGTGAGCCCCATTAATTTCCCCTGGAAACTGTTCCTGTTTATAGTTATCCACTTCACACTATCAGAACACTTACGCCAGTTACTTATTAATGTCCATGCATTGCACGGATTTCAATCAGCATGGCGGTACTCTCTGGTCACTCTTGAGACCTCATGGAGTGATGGTAGATATTGTGTGGCGGTGATGGTAATGGGCGTGCTCTAATTATGTGAATGTGATATTTTGTTCTGCTTCATATAATATGCCTACATATCAGCAAGGTCATAATGGCCACTAGTTGTCTTCAACATGTCAAGTGTCAAGTGTGGCATTTTTGATATTCTGATTGTTGCATTTGGCATTTACATGAGGTGTCTAGAATTCATGGTGACCATATAAGGACACCTGTGTGCAATAATGAGAAGCAAGTGTGTCAAGCTCTTGTTGCTAAGTCAACAGAGTAATAGAGTGCATTTCATCACATCAGTTGCATCCACACAGTAATAGAGTGCATTTCAACACCAGTGCATGTTAATGAATCCACACAGTAATAGAGTACATTTCATGCACATCAGTGCATGGTTAACCAGCACTGCACATTGCAGGGTCATGTGATCAGATACCAAACTGAATGCTCTGCTACAATTATGATGTTAGTCCTTAGCGCATCACTGGCTCCATCATGACACTTTTTTAACTTCAGTCAATGAAACATGCAAACTGTGTTTGATGCTTGTCTACAGTAGCTTGATTAGTATAAGCTGTAATTCTTGATGAACCTAGATCCATAGATCTACCTACAGTGAAAATTCTTGATGGAGTCATGGCCCTCAAAGCAGTCCCAGGACATTATTTGGGAGCAAGTTAGGGGTTGGATCAGGCAATGCTGCAAAAACTGAACTCCCACGATCTTCGTCATAAAATCAGCCCATCCTACAACTGGTCGCCAATGGTGGTCCAAGCCTCCTTGACCTGGGAGTCTCATGCCCACCAAACCCCTCCTCCCCACACCCACACACACACACACTCTCTCTCCTGGCACACACCAGTGGCTCTTATGATTTCTATAACTCATTTTTAATACCAGAAGAGAGCACAGAGATACTTATCTTTTGAGCAGTGAAGCTAACTTTTGATCTTCTTTTGATTTTCTTGCATATGACTTAAAAAAGTGTTCCATGTGTGGTCTCTACTACAGAAAAGTATTTTCAAGCAATTGACAGTGTCAAACTGATGTAGCTCAACAGATAGATCCCTCTCTGTGTTCTCTTCTGGTACTGCATAGATAAAAGTGCAAGTGTGTCTCGATTGTAAAGTGATGCTGAAATTGCTAGTGCAGCATGAGAAAAGTCCTCTCCTGTATATATATATATGAGTGTTTTAGGTGCTAGGTAGTCAAGCAAAGCCACTGAAAATGTCAATGGGTTGCAATTTTACATGAGGCCACTGCAGGCAAAGTGCTGATTCTGAAAACAAAAAACAGCCCTGTATAGAGAGTAGAGCTTCCTGTAACATCACTCAGATGATTAGCACTTTCCTGCAGCCAGTTTAGCACTCAGATTTTGAGGTACCCCCACTTAAGCTGTATATAACCTCGGCATGCAGTACCTATACAGCCGTTTAGGATCACACAGAGATCTGTCTTTTGAAAAATTCATACAGTAAAAATTACAGAACTTATGGTGCTCCAAATTTCAGGGTTTTTACATTTAATCTGAATGTGTGATATTCTAAACACACAAATTAAGGCCTGGTACTGTTAAAATGGAGCAGGCCTATATTATATGAATTAGCTTTACATTTCAAAATTTTAAATTATGCACACCAGTGATGTAATGTTATTTTGTTTATTATGAGACTCAAGGCAACTGCAGAGATTTCATCTAACCCCCTTTTAGTTTCAAGTAACTTTTTTCTATCCCCCTTCTGAATCTTAACCCCCCCCCCCCCCACCCACCCATACAGTGAGTTAACGTAATTTTTGTCTCTCAGTTCTGGAAGTCAGTGGGGTCATGGTTTGCTGGGAAGAAGAGGCCAAGTTTTAGCACCATCCTGATTATACAATATTGCTTTAGAGGTAATGGTCAACCAACAGGTTGTGGTCTACATGAGCTCAGTCCTGTTTCCTTTATATTCAACCAGCCAATCATGTTTTTTGTTCTTGCCTGAGTCGTTGTTGTTGTTGTTGTTGTTGTTTTCCTTTTGATGGGCTAGGGCTAGGGCTAGGGCTAGTGTTTCTGTGTATATTAATTAGTGTCGACGACTACACCAAATATGAGCCTCAGAGTCTACAGAGTTTTTAAACACTTGTCCCTATCATTGTCTATCATTATTGTACACTACACACATGTCTTGTTGCTATTGTTGCTTGTACCATGTAAGGTCAGCTACAGTAGTCTCCTTCAAGTATCTGGTAACAGTTGCATAGGATAACTACACCAACCGAACAGCGGATTAACAATTTCCAGGAGCAAGAACTCCACAAATAGATACAGCAAAAACTGAGCGTATATCCCACTTGTAACAGTCCACATGCAGTCTTTTTACTCAATTCTGATTGGAAAAGCAGCAGATGACCCTGTTTGATTGTGTCATTGGTCGGGACATATATACATTGGAAGATTTGGAGCCTTCTATTGCTAAGATTTTATGAGTGTCTATTATACGCAGGTTATGTATAAAAAAAGATAGAAACAATTCAGTGGAGTAGGAATACAGGGGCGGCAGGGGGCCACTATCTGCACTGGTATATACGAGTGCCAAGTGCCAAGTCATAACACCATCCCATGTGTGCAAGTGTAAAATGTCAGGTCACGATCACAATTCAGGGGAGGAGACAGGAGATGAAAAGTGGGGGGCTGTGATATGCAGAAATTTTTCTGGACTACGCCCACATTGTCTAGCCATATATACTAGCTAATTGGTGGAACAATTATTATACTTCCTCCCATGGGGATTCTCACTCAACTGACAATTAAAGTACTCAATGGTGTATTGTTTGCATGATTGTGTGTACAAAGATAAATATAACGCATCAAGGAAAGCTTTCGAAAAACTTCTTTCGTTCATAAATTCATCGGCGACTGAAACCAAGTCAAGTGAGTCAGTTAAATCTTTGTGGACATGGAAAAGCAAGCAATTATTAAGCCTTACTTCAGTCATCGTAGATCTTGCGTACGTTAAGACATGCTTCAGTGCAGAAAAGGTTCTTTCAGCCATTGCAGATGTAACAGGTAGAGACGAAGGAGCTGATGCACAGTTGGTAGCATTGTTTTGAAAATGCTTTTCTTGTTCATTACATCACAGATCGTCTGTAAAGAAGTGACTTTCTTCACTTCAGGGCTACCTTGCTTGCTTGACAACATCTTGTAAGAGTTGGAGGTGTCTGGCTAAGTCTGACATACTGACATCATCTTTGTAGCAAGATTTCTTCAGCTCTTCCATGCTGTCTTCATAATCATTACCATTTGCTGCACTCACAAGAGTTTTTTTAATTGCCAGGATTGATGTTTACTAAACCTGTTTTCCAACTCACCATAGAGCAGATCACATGCTTCAAAGAACATTTGCCGAAAGTATGCTTTGCAGACATAAAAAGGTGTGGTTCACTCCCACTTTCAAAACGTGCAGGATGCCTTCTGTAACGAGGTAATTCTGGTTGGCCAATATTGAACTTTTCAGCAACGGTGACACACTTGTCATAAAACTTGTCGAAATTTTTTATCTGTCCTGTTTCGTTTGAAGAATATCTTGGCAGCATCAACAGCAGAGAGTGCTTCGTGCAAAGCTATGTCTTCTTTTTGCAAAGTGAAAGAAACTTGCTCTGTTGTACTAAATAAAAAGTGACTGAGTTGGAGACGAAATAAAGTGCTGAATTTTTCCAAAAAGTGCATATAGCCAGCAGCATATTCATCATGTATTGTTTAATTAATTTCCTCCAATGCCTCTAACAATAGAGTGTAGTCTTTGAGAATGGCTTCTATTGCAACAGTTCTTGCTGTCCATCTGGTAGGACATATTAGCTTCAGACTAATACCCCAACTTGTCTCCTGTAACTTCAATAAAAAGAGATGTTGTCGTTTCAGAGATAGACGAATGAGCTTGCTTATTTCCTTCACTGTTTCGAGACCATCTCTGTACATGCAAACTTCCTTCCAACATCCTGTAAGCAAAGATTCAGTGAATGTGCGCAACAATGCAGTGCAATTGCAGAAGGGTATTCATTTCTAAACCTTGTTGCCACACCAGATTTTTTCCCCTGCATGTTGGCAGCTCCATCATAGGCCTGTCCTCGACATAATGATAATTGGAGGCTGCATCGAATCAGTAGATCTTTAATTACTGTAAAAAGAGTCTCTGCTCTATTGTCAGGAACCCTAAATAAGCCAATTGAATCTTCTCGTACTTCATAGTCAGTATTCACCCAGCGGATGGACAAATTGAGCTGTTGACTGTTGATAACATCTGTTGCCTCATCAGCTATTACTGATAACCATACGGGTTCAGTCTTTTTCATTTTTTTAATAAGGGTTCGAAGTAGTGTCTGCCCTAGAATAGAAATTTGCTCATTTAACTGACTGATGACTATATAGTGAATCGGTTTTCTTTGATCCAGTTTTTTATAGCTTCATTATTCTCACTCCAAACCAGCAGAAGCTGTTGTAAGTGGCCTCTTATAGCCGAGTAAGATATCGTATGCCTTTTAACTGCATTAGCAGTCCTTCTTTTCAGGTTTGCTGAAGTTGTTGTACGTGACAGCTCAGCTGGTTCACAATTGTTGGCATCCCACGAGCAATCCATTTTCATTTTGCTTCTCTATGAGTATGCGAAACTTAATGTCCTCTGAAATTTTCCAAGGCTTTTTTCCAATTCTGGAATTCTGATTTAGTAAAAGCACTGTCCCCCGTTTTACTGAATGAAAGTAAACCATGCTTGTTGCTATAACAACAATAAAGACAATCTTTTGTGTAACGCAAATACTAAGCCAATCTTTATACCACTTTGGTTGAAAATTTCTCTGTTTAGATACCAGTAATGCTAGTGTTGGCTTATCAACTGGTTGAAAAGCTTCTACATCACTACTACAACATTGTGACATGCACTGATTTGAAGTTTCAGCATTATTAAGGGTTGGTAAGATAGGAGTGTTTGAGTTTATCTCACTTGAATGCTGCTCTACATTTTCTGGACTTCCATGTTGAGCATCTCCTTTTTCATCACTGCCAAGGACAACTTCAGATTCATCACAATTACTGGCTTCTGAACTATCTTCCAGTTCCTCAGTTTTCTTTGCTTTTTTAGCTTTACTGGACCAGCTTTTCAGTGAGGCTTGTCGCTTAGACATAATGTAGCTATCAGTATGGGCCTACAAATCAACTTGGTATTTAGATAATAATATAGCTGGTTATAATGCTATAAGCCCATGTGGTCTAGATGCTGAGCTTGCAAGTTGTTGCATTATAATATGCACAAGTCAAGTGTCAGTGTAGGCGCCTCAGTGCACTAATAGATTATGGTTAAATTATAAAAGTCAGTCCATATAGGCACCTCAATGCACTAATTAAACCATGAACATCTAGTGTATCTAGTGTATGTTCTTTTACATAACTTGCAAAGTTCTATCTGTAATTACACAAGGCACTTCGTGAATGATCAAACTAAACATGTTGACATTGACCAAAAAATGGGGGGGGCGTAGCCCCCACAGTATAAAAATTGGGGGGCCAGAGCCCCCCTGCCCCCCTGTTTTCTCCGCCACTTCACATGACACACTAATAGAACACATGCAGTAGTTAGAGAACCATAGCCAGGAGGAAAAGGTGCTTCGGACAGTGGGCAATCTTGTTTGACTCCATTCTTCCACTCAAAAAGAGCACAATCTATAGGTATGATTTGATTGTCCTATTTAGCCAGGCAGATTTTCATATATTATTTTTCCAGCAGGTTCACAGTGAACAAATGGAAGTTCCTTGTAGTGATAGTTCTCAAGACACTTCAGGTTTGGTTTCAGGGTATCCTGACATGTAATGATTCATGCTGCACTGGTTTTGAAATATCCAAACCAACATATAGAAGAAGACTGAAAGGTCTTGCAGATCTGTTGGAAATGCCTGCAAGTGATGTTTCTTGGCTTTATGGTATAAAAATATTAATGGGTTCACTTGTACTACTCAGAGTTTAAGGTATATTGCTTCTAATGTAAGCTTGCCTCTAACTTGAGTATAAGAGTAGTAAGAAATATTATCCTAAATGGTAGGCTCTATTTGAGGATGTTCAGACACAATAAGAACCCTCATCCACTTCTGGGATTAGTCATACCAGGTGGACTGTTTGCTCTAGTGTGATGCAGGCAACCTCCAGCAACTGTGAAGCTTTGTGGGAGTGTATGCAAATATCATCTCATGGCAATGATGACTGTTCAAAGCATGCTAATGGTATCCTTGCATTGGTATATCGTTTTTCAACATACTTCAGTCTTAAATTTTCATTTTTATTATTCAACAATATTGAACAGCTATCTGTACACCAGCAAGGAAAGGACACGCAAGTAGAAGTTGTATATTTTGCAGTGAATATGTGCATTAGATCATTCTAGAGATTTATGATAGTTTTCGAATGTTTTTTTTTCCAGTTAAAAAAGAAGAGTCAGAAAAGTGTGATCCACCTGTCTTTCCTTGACAGTGAGCTCCCACCAGCACATTTCAACATGTGCATACATCTGTAGAAAACTACTACAGAAAAGATTATTTTAAGCAATTGACAGTGTCAAAGGAGATTTAGAGAATTGCTTTTCACAAGGAAACTTTTTTCTTGTTAAAAAGTTAACAGTTTGATTGTACCAATGGGAAGGCTTTTTTACTGCCTCAAGATTACTTCCTCAAGAATTGTGCTATGTGTACCAAACTGATATTGATTTTAAGAAAATTACGTTTACTAACATTACCTGATGCCATACAAGCTACAACACTAGAGGGCATTCAGATGAGCATGGTTACAAGGATTCAAAGTATGATGATGATGATGATGATGATGATGATGATGATGATGATGGTGGTGGTGGTGGTGGTGGTGGTGGTGGTGGTGGTGGTGGTAGTAGTAGTAGTAGTAGTAGTAGTAGTAGTAGTAGTAGTAGTAGTAGTAGTAGTAATAATAATAATAATAATAATAATAATAATAAATGGGACAGCAGATGGGATTGATGGACATCATTTAGATTGTACCTATACATGTGTATACCTATATAATAATAAATAATAATAATAATAATAATAATAATAATAATAATAATAATAATAATAATAATAATAATAATAATAATAATAATAATAATAATAATAATAATAATAATAATAATAATAATAATAATAATAATAATAATAATAATAATAATAATAATAATAATAATAATAATAATAATAATAATAATAATAATAATAATAATAATAATAATAATAATAATAATAATAATAATAATAATAATAATAATAATAATAATAATAATAATAATAATAATAATAATAATAATAATAATAATAATAATAATAATAATAATAATAATAATAATAATAATAATAATAATAATAATAATAATAATAATAATAATAATAATAATAATAATAATAATAATAATAATAATAATAATAATAATAATAATAATAATAATAATAATAATAATAATAATAATAATAATAATAATAATAATAATAATAATAATAATAATAATAATAATAATAATAATAATAATAATAATAATAATAATAATAATAATAATAATAATAATAATAATAATAATAATAATAATAATAATAATAATAAATAATGATAATGATAATGATAATGATAATGATAATGATAATGATAATGATAATGATAATGATAATGATAATGATAATGATAATAATGATAATAATGATAATAATGATAATAATGATAATAATGATAATAATAATAATAATAAATGATGATGATGATGATGATGATGATGATGCTGATGCTGAGGAGGAGGAGGAGGAGGAATAACAACAACAAGAGCATCTAGATCTTGTGGCAAGAAGTGCCCCACAAAATGAAATGAGTTCCAGATTGTAACCCAATTAATGTCAGTAATAATATAAAACATAACACGCTAGAGAAGTTTTCCTGTAACAAATGTGGAACATTCTGCTCAAGGAGAGACCAACCATCTTCACAACTAAAACTGGCACATGATATAGTGGGCAACACCAAGAAACAATCTAGCTGTTGCTTCTGCCCATTCAAGTGTGACTTGTCTTGATTCTGTGCCATGAAATACCTACTTCAAAGGCATAAGTGGGGAGATAGCACATGGATGAAACTAGCTGGTGTTAGAATGGTTACCAAATCTGGTAATACCAAGTGAAGAACCCAAAACCCGACAAGTTGGGGGGAAGAGTTGTGGTGGCCAGTACAACAAAGTGTACATTGGATGACAGGACAGGACCTTACCTAAGGGGGGGAATAATGTCAAAAAAATACACCTCGACAATACCAATCATAACTTCCACCCACTACCCTCTATCAACATAATTTTGGTATCAAAATGTAGCTTAGTAAATAAGCTTTAATGATATAATTAACTTTTGTCATATATATTTTTTATGCCAAAGTGTCAGCAACTTTTGTCCTGTTCTTGAATTAAAAACCAGCTAAGTGGCTATTAGGTGGTTTATGGTAAGAGTACATGTAGTAGTTTCACCTAAATTGAATCAGTATGATAATGCACCACAGGAGAGGGGGAGAAAATCCCATACAAACCACATGCAGATATGCTGGTCTATACCCAACACATTCTCATAACAGTGAAAATAAATTAGTTTAGGTTAAAGAGCACACAATAAGCATTCTGGTGATATATAAATTATGGAGTTTGGGTGAGAAATTAGGAAGAAATTTGTGGAAATATGTGGAAATTCTTCTAATCAAATGCAACGCGATTCTTCTTCATTCCTTGCTGGGGTTCTATGAAAATAGTGAGTGCAAAAGCTGTCGTAACTGCATCATAGAATCTTCAAATGTTCTGAAACTTGGAATATGACTTCAATATGAGCAAATACACCAATTAAAATAGTTTGAAAAAGTTGTTAAAAAAGTGAAAAATTAGCATTTTGACATTATTCCCCCCAGGAGAGAATAAAATGGTGAGCAGGTTGTATAGCTACAAGAGGGGAATGCAATCTACCTCCATTACCTTCTTCTTTGGTTCTTATCTGGCTGAAGTCCCGTCCACTGGATGCTGGGCATCCCAAGCATGGGCTACTATGTTGTTCTTCATGTTTCTGATCTTTACCACATATTTGTGCTCCTTTAGTGATTCTCCAAACTTGTCACTCCTTATTCTCCTCACCGTCACACAGCCTTGATTGTCATTTGATCATCACCACCATGCAACCTCATCTCCTTCTCATTCCTGTCTATCTTTATTATCACATCATTTCACACACATGTCATCAGATTTCGATATTTCTACCGTTCACATTTCTTATTACACATATTCATGCGTCAGTCATTTGTTGAATTGTGCTTTATCTCAGCTGATGAAGATCTGAAGATGGAAATGAACTTATATTATCCTTGTAGTCCTGCTATATATGAGAAAGTTAATAATATTCCCTATATTGGCATAATTAGAGTCTTATGGTGCATAATTAGAAACATAATTAGGAATATGACTTGGAAATCTCAGAAAAGCTTGTTCCTTGTCACAGTTGCAGTTACTTTTATAAATAAGATCTTAAAGGCATGCCTGATTGGAAAACAACCCTAATATTAAATTTTCCACAAACACATCCGATATTCTCACTAAGGCCAGCCACATAGGGGGCAAAGATTAAGATGGAGGGAGGGAGGGGGCATTCTTCATTTCGTTCTCTTTTCCCCTCCCCCCCCCCAGGTGACCCCTTTGAAGCCAAGAAAATGAAATGAACTGGGTGGTCACTGTTAGAAAATACTCGGCAAAGGTGGTCAGTCTCCCTGTCCATTTCTCCTTACATCTTCTGGCTCTGTCATGGAGGCTCTTGATAGTCCATCTTCTGGCATGAACTGGGTGGTTTGTATCTAGTCAGATTCTTCAAAGATAAATGCAAATTACTTTGAATAAATCAGCAAACACAGTCATATTTCCATTACCAAATAGTTTAAATATTTTTTAACACGAGATTCATTGGTAGGGAGTTAGTCCATTTGCAATTTCCTTGTACATACTTTGTTTGATGCTTGTGAATTAAACCCACTATATTCAGTCAGTTATATACTCTCATGAATATTCATAAATATAGGCATAACTATAAATATTATATTATGGCATAATTATAACTTTAATTATATACTCAAGCAATTATCTGCGGTCAAGTGGTAGACTCTTGGTATGGGATGCAACCTGCAGTGACACCTTTGCCCCATCCAACCTTTTGGCTGCAGTCACTGAGGTTGGTGCAGTGGCAGTCCAGGCAGAGATTTTGAAGGGTGAAAAGTACGCCCACCTGGACTCGGCATACAAGTTTGTACCTGTGGCGGTAGAGACGTGTGGATCTTTTGGGCCTCAAGCGAAGGCATTCTTTAGGGAGTTGGGATGCCACCTGAGGTCAGTGACTTACGAAGAGAACTCCCATCAATATCTTCTTCAATGGATTTCTGTGGCTGTGCAGCATGAGAATGCAGCCTCAGTAATGGGATCTTTGCCATCAGGGTTGGGGACGAGCCATTTCCCTAGTCATCACTTGAATATTTGAACTTGAGGGGAAGGGGGTTCTATAAACTATATGAATAAGCATGATGATGATTATAGTAGTAAAAATGGAATACATACTCAATAGAAAAAAAACTAATTATCTGTGGATGTACAAAGGGGCAATGCCATCACATCATCGGAGCAATGGGAGGCTCTGCAAGCAAGGACAGCCAACTTATTATAAAACTATAATGAATGTTAGTAAGCTTAGTTATTTATTTATTTATTTATTAGTAGTTAGTAGTAGTATTAAAAGATGGTAAAACACTATTAAAACATATAGTATCAAACATGTAGAGACTAGATAGTTTTTAATTGGAATGACTTGTACTCAATATATCTAGTCAGTACATGCTTTCATGAATATACTGAACATAACAATAAAGGCCTCACCCTATAATTAGAAAACTATAATTATTTGAAAGCTTAGAGGATAAAGAGGCAATACAACATGTAGATATGAAATGTACAGACCTGATACAAATAAATACTCAACTGATCATTAGACATTCTACATTCCTATTTACATTTGACATTACTGGTCACAATGTCCATTGCATTAGAAGGGAAATATCTTCTTAATCTGCTTACACAGTTCAATGAGGAATAAATAGCAGTCCTCCTTAAATCACAGTTCATGTGCCCCTAATGTCTGTCTTTCCAACAAGGCAAGAAATCTGCCTCCAGGTGCTCGTCTCTACAGGACAGGATCGGCAGAGACAACCTTCTCGTTCTGACAAACCTCATCTTTGAGAGGGTGCTCTCACTGGCAACCATGGAGAAGAGCATATGCAGCTTGTTTTCTGCCTGGAATTTCACATTCAATTGGTCAACCTTAGGCAGTGTAAGATTTAGGATCAGTAGCATATGCTTTGCTCCTGCCATGGCCTTTCTTTCATGGATTTCTGAAGCTCCATTTTGTCAGAATGTGATTTCAGCTTTAAAAAATAACTCCAAAGCATTCCATTGTTCGAGGATCCTTGACACAACCTGTCTCTGGGATATCCATTGCGTGTGGCACAGTGTCAGGATCATAGCATGGAACACATTCTGGAAGAGTTGGAACTGATGCCCATGTTTGCTACTTCGCTCGAAGTAACAGCAGACAATACTTCCAACCATGATGGGAGGCGATGGTCGTCACGGCTTGCACAGAGAGAAAATGAATGGCAAATGCATCTGATGCTGAAGACATCTGGGACATCTGCACTTGGAAGCCAACATTTGCTCTCGTCATCGTTGAGAAATCATCACTCACAAATTCCGCTATGTTGGTGAGGGGAATCAAACTTTCCTTTAAAATTTCTTTGACAGTTTTGTATGATCTCTCAGTCCTGCTGTTTTGGACTCTACAGTTGTTAATAATGGGTGGGGCCACTTGCTTCTTGTCATAAAACCTCATGATCACAACAAGAATCTGATATATCTGTTGACTCATCAATAATTTAAGAAAATTTAAGCTTCTGCAAATGACCATTATGTTCTAGCTCTCCTCATGTGAAATGCCCTCTTGTAACATTATATGGGATCTTCTTTCATCATCTTCTAGGCAATTTGGCTGTAAGGAAGATTTCACCTTAAAACTTTGGTCAAATGATCGGCTCGGAAGAATGCCATCTTGTGCTCTGCCATAAACACACAGAATAATACTTTGCTGTTGCTCTGCTTCTGGATACTTGGACTGGATGGTTTCTTGAAAAACCTGTTAATGTGGAGTACATTCTTGTTTATATTCGGCTGCCACATGCTTTGTCATTTGAATGTGCAATTACAAACTTTGCACATCATAGAGAGCAAATTCTGTATCAACCAAAAACATTAAAATGCTGTTATCCATTGCTAGTTTGTTTCCATCAAGTGAAGAACAGTCATCTTAGCATCAGCAGGTGTGCCACTAAGGCCAGCTGTATCTTGGTTATTATTTAGTTATCAAAATTTGAGTGAGTGTGTTTATCAGAATTTGGAAAATTAGTTGAAAGTCTCCCCTCAAGTCTCTGTCTTTGTGTTTTGCATTACCAATCTATACAAGTCACTTGGTCTAATATAATCCATCATTGTAGCCCCTATAATATTCTAAAGCAATCTTATCTTGACACTTTAGTTTTGTGATCATTAGTTGGAGAATTGACAAAAACACTCATTTTGGAAGTAAACATCTCTTTCTACTCCCATGGTTAGGCGTAGATTGGTCCATAGCCTTAATTAATGCTTAGTCCAAACACAACACAGGGTAATGAATGGAAAACCTGTTTTACCCTTCTTGTTGCATCACAAGTTGTATTTGACACACATCCTTCTGAATCTCCCCTTTCATGATGTGTTCATGAAGTCACTGATAATGCAGAGCAGATGCTGTGTCACTGTGAGCTCCCATCGTGGAGCTATTAACTAAATTAACTAGTTAATAGTTCCATCTCTCGACTATCCATTGCAGCCTGTCAGTGTGCTGATAACAACCTGTCTGGTATCCAGTACAGCCTGTCAGTGTGCTGATAACAACCTGTCTGGTATCCAGTACAGCCTGTCAGTGTGCTGATAACAACCTGTCTGGTGTCCAGTGCAGCATGTCAGTGCATTGATAACAACCTGTCTGGTGTCCAGTGCAGCATGTCAGTGTGTTGACATTATGTCTGAACTATTTGTGCTGTTTGAGAAAGTGTATATGAAGTGGGATGTAGCAAGAGGATGCCTTCGATGATAAATTTGAAGAAAGAATATATCTTTCTGTAATTTTTTAAATCCCAAAATTACATGAATTTTTATAAAGAATCCCAAGATCCCAAGGGCCCATGAAAAATCCCGAGGCCTTGGGAAAATTCCGAGCAGTAACCACACTGCATTGTGAGGCTCTCACTTGAACATCCATGCCCAGACTACCAAATCATGGCATGAATAATTTAATCACCTAATAGGTTGCTTATATCTATATTAGATTCTGTCTGTACCCCACTGACAACTTATATTAAAAGCATTCCTTCCATCTTCAAAGGAAAGGAGATCTCTAAATCCTATATAGAAGAGCTCCAAATGCTAGAGAGCAGGATGAGTTTTCTCTTTCCCTAACCCCCTCCTCCCCCCCCCCCCCCCACTTCCTGAGATTTTTGGCCACCTCATTAAGAAATTAGGATAAAAAACAAGCCAACAAGCAAATCATTAAGAAATTAAGCAAGCAATAAGCTAACAAACATTTCAATCAGCCATAAAGACAGCTTAATAATAACTCAATTACTCCACATCAACAAAGTAGTTGTCTAGAACTTCCTCAAATTTCACTGCATCAATTTCAGGCCCTTCGATGGATATCCTCATGAGCTGTGCTGCACTACAATCTGATAGGAGATTGCCTAGCCTTGTTTTTATCATTTAAAATGACTAAATGATTGTTCCACAGAGACAGTACCTACTGAAAGCACTAGCAAAAAGTTTATCATAAAAGTTTCTGGAAATATACATGTCCATTGCTCTTGGCTCTTTTCTACATTGCGTGAAAGAGAGATTTTCTGACTGTTTATTTATCCGAGTTTTCTTTTTCATACAGCATAATGTCCTTGTCACAATTAGCTGGGAAACAGTAGAAAGCTTTGCCTACTGCAGAACATCGAGGTTCCACTATCAGCATTACAAAGACTAAGTGCAGAATATAGCCCCAGCAGTTGTGGTAGATGTGGCTTTTATGTGTAAAGTTTTCTTCATATTATATAGTATGTATGCTCAAGAATACACTTAATTACATGAGGCAGTGTCCTGCCAGTTTGTGTACTGCAGCTGAGACAGCCATATCAAACTTGGAAACTCATGGGATACCAAACGGTATTAAGGACTAACAGCTCCTATGTCAGTTCAACAGTTTTGAGTACAGGTGGCCATTCCTTATCTTGATACACTGATATCAACCTCTTCTTAGGTGTGGTAGTTGAGTTTGTTGTCTCAGCCTCAGCATTTAACCCAGCTCTTCATGATGATGAGACACTTCTCAGAGCTGGAAACCATCAGCTGTCAACCTTGGCTAACTTCTTCGGAGAAAAAGCAGAGGAAATGTTTGGATATTCTTTTCCTGTCATTATCAAGAAAGAAGAATTGTTAGGAGAAAGGCAGGTTTTAGGTTTTTAAGATATTTTCCAAGAGAAGAAGGTTATGATGACAAAGAACACCAGCTTTCCATCTAAGATGCATTGAAAACAAGTTATGCTTGTATATTTCCAGAAACTTTTAAAATGATAAACATTTTGCTAGCACTTCCAGTAGGCACTGCCTCGGTTTAGTCATTTAAAAATGATAAAATCATGGCTAGGCAATCTCCTATCAGATTGTAGTGCAGCATAGCTCATGAGGATATCCATTGAAGGACCTGAAATTGATGCAGTGAAATCTGAGTAACTTTGACATAGGGTAGTTGAGTTATTGTTTTGCAAGCTTGTGTGCTACCTTTATGGCTGATTAATTAATAAGAAATGTTTGTTAGCTTGCTTAATTTCTCAATGATTTGCTTGCTGGCTTGTTTGTTAGCTTAATTTCTTTAATGAGGTGGCCAAAAATCTCAGGAAAGGGTGACTAGGGGGGAAATCCCAGAGTGCCCTTCCATATATTTGCCTGCTCTCTCTTCTAGGATTTAGAGAGTTCCTTTCCTTTGAAGATGGAATGGATGCTCAGTTGCCAGTGGGGAACAGACAAATTGGTACCCACCATCTGGCTAGCCTAATATACGAGTGATAGAGCAAACCTATTAGGTGATAAATTATTGGCACCATGTGGTCTAGGCATGGATGTTCAAGTGAGATCTTCAAATCGCATAACAAATTATTTTTGTTAGGTGGGGGGAATTTCATCAGTGTTTTGACACTATACTTTCATTTAGTGTGGTCGACTAAAGACGACCTCCCATCAAGTTATAACTCACCTAAGATCACCTATGTGTGGTCTTTATCGACCACACACTAAATGAAAGTGTAGTGTTAAACCATAACAAACACTGATGAACTCCCACCCCCAAAAATGTAATTTCTTTCTGATGACATCCCTGGAGAGTATTAATTTTCTGTTTAGTATTTGTAAAGAATCCAGCTACAATTTTAAGTCCCATTTTGCTGAGTTGAAAGGGATAAAAATCATTCCTGTGGTTGAGCAAAGCAAATTGGATCATCCTTTGGGCCACTTGTCATCAAATATTTAATTACAGATGAAACTGATAGGAGTCACAAACTCATATTTTAAAGGTGAAGCAGATCCTCTGATTAAGAGAGGAAGTTCAGCTGAGTAATGCTATATATATTTTCAGCACCACAAAATTGGTGCACATAATATTGATACCCAGTAAGAAAAGCACATAACTTTTGGAGGCAATTTGATTGTTCAACCAGACCCTTATCTGGCATAGTGATTTGGTAAAGGAGTTTGGTCACAGAGCTAACCCATGAAATCCTTACCTTGAAAATAAATCAGATAATTATAGCATGTAAAAATTAGTCTGGTTCACCAGAGGTTGAGAAGAAAGTGAGTAGCTATCTTTGAAGCTAGATAATTCTTAACTAAGTAGGATGGCATCACCCTGTATATTCTCTACTACAATCAAATTCAACAGATCTCGTTCCTTTCATTATTTAGGTAAATTTGCCAAAAAGAGCTGACATTACCCATGTCCAGGTTATAGTCATTTTTAACTCACCTCCTGTTAGACACCCCAACAAAGCTGGCTAAAAAAATTCTCCATACAATTGCCAAGTTCCATTTCTGTACTGTAGTAAACACTAACTAGGTATGTGTGTAACTAGGTATGTGTTTGCCAGCTAAAAAAGAAACTGAGCATCAACTTTTGTTACATGGTTATTGAACAGTTATCCAAGTGTAATCATGGAGCTAAAATAGTGGGCATGCTCAGTGCTATGGCGACAAATCCACACTAGCCTAAAACGAGTATTTTTTTTTAACACCATGGGCTACAAAATCGTGCACTTCACTGTGGAAGTATACAACTGTATTATTATGTTTATGATTATTGTGGCTGTTATTGTTGTTGTTATCGTTTGTCCATGTGTGTGTGTGTCATGTGCAAGGCAATGCCTAGCAACTGTCAAAAATTTCATTAGTCCAAGATAAAGCTACTTCAGGCAGAGATAAGAGGAAAGAGAGAGAAGAACAGCATTACTATGAGGGGGGAAATGTCCAGAAATAGCAGAACAGAAAAAAGCAAGAGCAGCATTTAGCAGACAATAGAAGAAGTGTCCAGAGAGAGCTGACAGAGAAAGGCAAAGACTAGCAAGAGAAGTACAAGTGAAAGTCCTAGCAATGCAAATTCTACTGTGTGTCAGGATTGTGATGCGAACCTGAACTGTTACCAATGGCAAGATCAGTCTACCACTACTTTCTGAGTATTCGCAAACACTATTTGTGGGAACAATCAGCAAAGCAAAGGTATAGGAACTCACATCAACATCTCATTCAGAGGATTTCTGTGGCAGTGTAATATTGGAATGCTGCTCGGTGCCTTTTGTGGGGTGTGTGGATGATTAATTTTTGTGTGTGGGTTTTTTGTTATTATTATTCTATATTCAATCATAGGAGTGCTTCTCCTTTAGGAACATTATTTCAGTATAGGTGTTACATTTGTAGGGTCAATTATTATGTTTTTCACATGGTCAACTATAAGTGGCAGGGGCGGATCCAGAAAATTGAAGAGGGGGGTTCTTCCGATAAACTTTATGACTGCTACACTTACTTTATTAAACCACCCAGTTTTCAAAAAAGTCATTTAAATAATGAGCATGCCTGCAGACATTTACATAAAATTATATCGTTTACTGTGTTAGTAGGCAGGGTAGAGCCATCCTATAAGGGTGCTTGTTTGAAAAGGCTGCAACCCGATGGTTGAAATTAAGATCTTAATAAATTCTTCTTTGATTTGTTTATCAGCATCATATCACTATTATAACCTACTCCAAATTAGCACAATCTGTTACCTCATCTGCCAATAATTATGGTGAAATACTTTTAATAATCTTATTCCAGATTGTGCTACCTAATATGGAGATGATTTCATTTTGGATGGTCTTAGAGGTATACACTGCATTTTAAGGTGCATTTTCCAGATGCAGCAGCACCTCGTCCATCTTAGCCCTAAATTGGAACAGTTCAAACCTTTATTATCGAACTCAGTTGCTGTAAAATCATCTTTGACCTTGAAAAGAAAGACATTGCATTGCACAAAAGCAAACACACTCCAACAGTGACTACACTACCATTGTATTTTGAGCCACTTGCTCTTCACATTGCTTGCTGAGCATGCAAGCAACATTCTGGGTTGGTGCCAGCAGAACACGAACGTCTGAAAGCAACCATTCTTGTCATTGAATCATGATGGTATTGATGATCTTCATGGCCAAGACAAACTGAAGACTGCTTAGTCTAGACCTGAAAAGGCTTTGTTACCACTTTTGCTTCCTAATGTCGCTGGGAGCAAACAAAGCACAAGCTTTATGGTAGACACCATCTTGAGAAATGCTGTAATGCAACCATGGATGACGCCTAACCCACTCAGCTTTAAAGCAATGATTGATGCCATAAAAACTCTTAGCATGATAATTATATGAAGAATCTGGAATGCAATTGATGTTAATTTGATAGGTGATTTAAATTTCCACTTTGTAGCAAAATGTCAATATCCGATAGGCAGGAGGAGGGAGGGAAGAAATGAGTGGAAGAGAAGATGTCACACTTGATGAACTAGGTTCAGGATCCAACTGGGCTGTTTCAGTTTGAGGGGAAACTGTTGATTCACTGCATAATATCTATATAGACAGGATAAAAAGTCTTACAGTTTTCCTCTGTGGACTTCTTTTTCTTTAACCAAGTACCCCGAGAAGTTTGACCATCTTCATGGCTAACTTAATTTATCGCCAAGTTCCAGGGGCAGGGCTCGGTAGCATAGCTGTTGACACACCCACAATTGTGGTATGCTTGATGCATGCACAGACCCTTTACCAACTGCAGCACTGCGTAAAGAAAATAATCAGATTCAGCGAGTGCATTTTGATAATGCTTAGTTACGGCTGGAGGGGGTTTCTTAAGAGAACCCAAAGAAACCCCCCAAGAAACCCCCCTGGATCCGCCACTGAGTGGTCCTTCTCCAGGGCTAGAGTTCTTAATAGTGTGAGAGTGACAGCACTCGGCCCAGCATCCAAGCCCAGCATCAAGACATGGAATATCTACCATATCATACCATTAATGTAGTTTTTCGTATAAAGTATATTATTTGATTATAGGTGCTTGCTACATATGTAAAGTCATGGCTTCTAGCAGAGAGAAAATAACCACAGTGTCTCTGTGGGCATCCACTAGATAAAGTACAATGGGACCCAACCCTGTTTGGGTAAGTGAAACTTCTGGGTGTGTTCAGAAAAAGAATGTCGAGTGTTCTAACTATGCATGTCAACAATGCATGATCTAAACAACAGCTGAGTGGAAGATACACACAGAAGGAAGGTTAGGCAATGTCAGGATATACAATGGGACCCAACCCTGTTTGGGTAAGTGAAACTTCTGGGTGTGTTCAGAAAAAGAATGTCGAGTGTTCTAACTATGCATGTCAACAATGCATGTCTCTAAACAACAGCTGAGTGGAAGATACACAGAAGGAAGGTTAGGCAATGTCAGGATATTTTTGAAAAGTTGCAACTGTACTAACAAACAACCGCTATGTTGTTATAGTTTTAATGAAAGAGTATTAGCTGACCTGCAAAGTCGGGTATAATAATTATTGTTTTTTAACTCATGTGGCATAAAACAACCATCTTTGTTTCTTTATTTCTGGTCAATGAGATATGCATCTGTACTGTTGTACATATTAGGTCTCTCTCGCTGTGATCTCTCAGCTCAGTTAACCATGATGAGGAGGAGCACATAGTCGGGGGAGGGGATTAGAGGGAAGCATTCTTGCTCATAACTTCTGCATTGTATATTATGGAGCCCACATGTACTTAAAGCATAATAATACCTTCTTTTTTTGCAAAATATTAATGATATTTATGTTATATACATGTACATGTATATAGCTAGTTATGCATGCATGTACATTATAATAATTACATGTTGAAATCACAGTGAGTCCTCACGCAGGGGGCACAGTATATAGTGTAGTCACATACATATATAATAGTAGTATTATCAATTGAAGTTTTAGATTTCCACTGGCTTTTTCTCACACTGGGGGGTCCTTGGCAGGGTCCTTCGTACACTGTACATCGCCATTCTACACAACAACAGGAATATATACAGTCAGTACATAATAGTGCTGGTCACATGACTTCGATGGCACTTTAAGCAGGTTAACAAAAGAAATGCATATTTAAAATTAAAAAAGTGAAACCAGAAATGTGATTATTCAACCTGCTTATTCACGCCCAATAGACTGCATCAAAAATGGAAGGGGGTTAAAAACAACTACTTATTTTCGAAAATGGGGAACAGACCATCATGACAGCTACACGGACAGTCCCCTGCAGAGCTTTACTGCAGTTAAGCGGAGGAAAGCTGTACAGGCATCCATGCTTTCACACTGAATCCTTGAGAAAGGAGATGGTCCTGGATGGGAATCTTTGCTGTACTTTGATTGCTGACATATCGGCACATGAGTGCAGCTTTTGTTTGCTTAACATCAATGGAGACGATTCTTATACCAAAAACACACCCCCCAAAACCCTGTAGCTTGCTGTGCTTGCATTGCATGAAAAATTCATTCTTGAGAAAAAAAGTTTTAGCTTTAAATATTATGGTTATAAAAACCACAGTAAGTCGATGATAATCGGTTTAAGTACGCACTACCAAGAGGCAACATTAGAATAGCTGATTACTGAACAAGATAGCTAGCCAGCTAACCCGCAACACTGATTGACTGGAGGTCAGGTGACAGAACTAAAAAAGAGCACTTAGCTAGTCCATATACTTTAATTTGGTGTACCCAAATGACATACCATGATTTTGATGTAATTATACACTTTTTGCACGGTGTGCATTATATAAATAATAATCTTGAGCTTTGCACTCAATGCCATAAATCATTTTACAACCATAGTAGTGGACACTTCCATATAAAGCAAGCAGGCATGTGTTTCGCCTAGCTATTACTAAGTTTTACCGTATAACTGGAAATGTCGACAGATTGATGAATTAGCGGGCAAAGCTGACAACCACCGAATAAAATATCCACCAAATGTAAAAAATAATATTTTTTATTAAAAAAAACACCATTGACCACAATACACATGACAACCATCACTACCAAGCTTTAATACAGCCAAATGTAATTCAATGTCCAAATCATCAAGTATTTTAACTTTCAGCTATACAGTATACAGTTAATCTTCAATTAGCTCTGTTATGCATAGAGGTGCTCATAAACTTCCCAATGGCCAACCAGGTAACCTTGTACTCCCATACACATCAAAAAAGCTCCTCCATACCTCTGCCAAACAATGCACGTGGGATGGGAAACATCTCACCAAATAGAAGCACTTCATTTACTTTCAACAAACTCCTGCTATGTGTACACACATAGAGATTTGACCCCTCGCCCTCCCTGAGACTTGCACCTGCTCACCAAGCTTAGCCACTGCACACATCTAATACAAATCTCACCTGGCAGGAACACTTCATACATGAAACACTCCATGATTGGCCAGAAGCATACAGTGTCTCATTGAAACTGCACACTTGAATCTGCAACAGCAATAAAGAAAAATCACACACACACACACACACACACAACACATGCACCCACACACAACACACAGCACATAACACATACACACAGAGTACATTATATAGTAGCCACCTGCATGCTAAGGCTGACAATATGTACATATGTATATCCGACTCCGACAATGTTCACCTTCTTCTCAAGAAGTGAAATTTTTTCATTGATCTCTTCAAACTCATTTCTTGAGGGCTGGAAAAGAATTGACCTCTTCCGACGGATGCTTGGATCTACACACTCCTCTATGGAGACATCAAGACATGAAGCACATATTACGATACTGCATCATCACTGCCACTATATATAATACAAGAATAGACTGTACATACAATGATGGTGTAAATGATTTAAATGGTAAAGGGTCATCTAGGTTGTGGTCTACATGGGTGCAGCAATGTAGTTGTTGTTTAAAAATTTGTTCCTATTTCAATTGACTGATTGTTTTTTGTTGCGTCCTCTATGTATATTACAGTGTGAGTGGTGGAAGACTACACAGAGTTCTACAAATTCCCACTCAGAGCTTTACTGTTGTGCTGCACAATCATATCAGCACATGCACGTCTTGTCACTGCTGTTGACTGGGCCAATGTAGGGTCAGCTATAGCCTCCTTCAATGACTTGGTAACAGTGGCACAGGAAAGTTCCACAACCAAACAGCAGATGTTTTGGTAGAGGATCAGCTACAGCCTCGCTTTTGAACAGTTTTTCTTTGTTTATTGTTGTTGTAGACAATATGTCTTGTTGCTATGTATCCATGCAGGGTAAGCTACTGCCTCCAGTTGCACAGGAGAACCAAACACTAGATGTTTTGGTAAGGATCAGCTACAGCCTTGCTTTTGAACAGTTTCCCAGGAGTGAGAACTCCACAAACCAAGCATTAGAACTGAGCATGGGTCATTCGTTCTCTCATAGTACATGGACTTTGTTGTTGTTGTTGTTGTTGTTGTTGTTGTTGGGGGTGGGGGGTGGGGGGGATTGCCATACGCCATTTTGAAATAGGTGTCTAAACAATACAGGGAGTATGCTTGCAAACATATTCACAAAAATGTTGGGGGAAACACTCACAAGTTCACATATCATGTTTATTAAGTACTAAAGAGTAATGCTCCATAGTAGCAGGAATATTGCACAGCATATGAGAAGATAGGTGCTACATAGGTGGACTAAGGGAGGACGTCATGTGAATGGGGGGAGGTGAAGTAGAGGGAGAGGAAAAAGTAGTCACTTGCTTTGCAGTGGACAAGTCTCCACCAACACAACTTACAGCCACCATTCTAGTAGCAGCTCTACAATAACGGCTGCCATTTTACCTGTGCAATCCTTCCACAAGAGCAGGTTGACTGTGGGAACATTGGCACAGGATACAAACTCAGAAATATCATGCAGCTTGAGTGCCTTGAGAGGGACACTGTCAATGTCGTCAGCGTTGTCACAGATCAGTCTAGACAGACTAGATTGCTTGATCTGAACCAACTGGTCCGGAGTGAACTGCCCTTCCCTCTCGTAGAAGAACCTGAACACGAACATAATTGGTAAATAAAGAATTTCAAAGACTAGTTTGCACTACAAAGACTATTCTGCCATGCTGTTGTTAGCTGGGAATGCTAGTGTGGCTATGATAACCAGAGGTGCCACTCCCTCTAGAAACACTGTGCTTTATTTAGAGATGTGCACATGTTAAATGGTTTGCAGCAGAAGGAAACATATACTTCGAGGAAAACATTAATAACTGTTGTCCAAGCTGCTCACTGCTCCTTTTCTCTCACAGGCAACTTCCTTAAACTTGAATGCCTTTGCCGTCTCTTTCACTGCTTCCTGTCTCAGCAGTTCCTGCTTCAGCTAGCAGTTTCTGCAGTTGTGCAAATGTGTGGCACTCTTTCATGCAAACAGCAGTCTTTTGAAGGGCATCTTTCACTATTCCAGCCATATATATATACAGACTCACGACGTGTTCTAGCATGACCTTTGTGTTGTTATCAGCATGCAGTAATTTTTTTTTTTAAATAAGTTCATTTTCCCCCCCTGGAGTTCTCCACCATAACCATTCATTATTATTCGTGGGATATATATCGTCTACACAGCAGATCAGTCAATTTCATATCATTTACTTGTCAGATACACGTGAGCTGGTGACATAAAAGGACACGCCTCTCAGGCCAACCTACCGATCGCCTCTTCGTAGCTGTTTGAACTGCTCTCCTATAATGCATCGGAAGGTAGGTCCCAGCTGAGATCCGGGTACGTTGTCCTCCAGAAGACCCCCCACCCACAGGTCTATATTATTGGGATCATCTTCAAAAATCTCCTCAAGAAGTCTTCTGATGGTGGCATTGCTGATATGAGCTTCCAATCCCTCCATGGAATTAGGGGCTTCAAGATCGCAGAAGGAACGCCATTTGTTGTAGTTGGGTAACCCATGGTCACGACCACGTTGAATGTTCAGGGCCGCCAGATCCAACGCTATCTTGTTAGCCTGGAACACAAATGAGTACGGAGTATAGTTAAAATGACATCACCTAATAGTTCTTTAGAGTGAGGTATTGTTGGACTTTTCTAGGAAGCTTCATACTAACTCTGTTAAAGGCCCTACGAGGCTTTATGTTAAAGCTCCTACCACAGCTTCATACTCAATTTAAGCTCGTACCAAAGCTTCATCACTCTGTTAAAGCTCCTACCAAAGCTTCATCACTCTGTTAAAGCTCCTACCACAGCTTCATCACTCTGTTAAAGCTCCTACCAAATCCCACACCAGTTTCAAGCACCAGGTTGACTGGGAACTCGGTTGCCAGGCACCTAAATTGTGGTTGCAGGGACCAGGTTCAGTTGTCAGATACCCAAGCTAAGGTTATCAGGCACCAGGGTGTCTGGTAACAAGAGCTACCAGACACCAGCTGAGTGAAACTAGGCACTTAGCCAGGATATGGGCTGAAGGCTGTTCTCTACGAACCAGTTGTGAGGCTGAGACACTAGACTATTGACAAGTTGGTATCCCCCCCCTCCTTATTAATCGACTGCTGTGTGAGTGCTGTGTGTGTTCCCTGGACTTTGCTGTAAGATTACACTTCCC
This sequence comes from Cladorhizidae sp. MBARI D1340-BT2, assembly GCA_028752905.1. Lineage (NCBI taxonomy): Eukaryota > Metazoa > Porifera > Demospongiae > Poecilosclerida > Cladorhizidae > Cladorhizidae sp. MBARI D1340-BT2. The sequence continues at coordinate 25,324,197 of JAQNBH010000005.1, read as the reverse complement.
AATAATCAATGAAACCACACACATCAGTCACATGATGGCATGCACCAGATGACTCCATGGGGCATGGCACCAATATCACATTCTGTTGAACAGTGAACCACGAGGAAATTGCTACACTATCAAGGTCATATCCATAACATCCTCCGTGTAATACAAACATTTTTCATGTTACGCCCAAATCATAAGACATGTCATTAGACATAACTTGCATGGCCTATGCAGACATGACTGTCCTACTCACATTCACTTGGCCACAACATCAGTATCCATGCATGTGCATCACAGTATCCATGCATGTGCATCACAATTGTCTAGATCACGAGACAAAGCATTGCTATAGCCCCACCTACCTGAGAGAAGAGTGCCTCGGTCAGGTTTTTAGTCAGCCCCTGGTGCGATGATCTCTTTTTGACAGGAGTTGATATCAGTCCTCTCAATAAAGGCTCGATTCCACCCCCTTCGATAATTCTGAAGGGCGCAAAAAAGGCGTCCTTGAGTTGCAGGGGCCCAATTGGCAGGGGTTCATAATTTGAATCCAGCCGAGGAAAGAGTGGCATGATTTGACTGTGTCCAAATCTAAATGCTGCTGTGGCAAAGGCATTGGTGATAGTGGCATCTGCTGTGGGATCGTAGCCAGAGTATGAGCCAAGATAATCTTTACCTAAGATTATGGGCAAGTATTCATAGTAGACCATGTGCTGCCACTCTGCATTGAGTATCTTCCGAGCTTCCTGATAGAGCTTCTCTCCTTCCCAGTGTGGATTGAAATAGCTCAGCTGTTGGACGATGCGGTTGTGCTCACGTAGAAAGAGTGTGTGCATCACTGTCAGCCCAACCTGTTCATTGGTCCTTACATCACCCCCTAAGAAACACTTGCTCCTGTTAGCATGGATCCCTATTGCACACTCAATTAGCGACTCGTTGTCAAATGGCAGAAGAGGCTTTCCTGATAGTGTCAGCTTAATTCCTTCTTTCAGTTTCCCAGTTCCGAGTTGTCGAAGCTTCATGGAGATGTTAATGTCATGGCTGTAGACCATAGAGTTATCGATATAGGAAGTAATGGAATTGATCTGTTCCCTGTGTATTTGCTCGGTTCCAACCAGCAGGGAAGGTGCACCAGTGCCACACACGGCACTAGAGCGAGTGAATGACATGCAACTCTTGTTGATGCGAGGGTCGTCATCGGGGATGGGAATGGGGAAACAGGGAGCGTCATTGTGGCAGATTAAATCACAGCTGGAGAACATGTTTGGCTGATCAATGTTGAAGACTATGTTGCTGGGAGAAATTGGAGTTAGGTCGATGTCGTGGTCCAGAAACTGTCCCACTTGCATCAACATAAGCGTATACATGTCACTGCCTTCAACTTTATTAGACGAAAAAAGTTTGGTACTGATGGCACGAGCACTGTTTATGTTCTTGGACCAACCCACCGGAAGCCCGACTCCATCTTCATAGTTCGGTTTGAGAAGTCGTCTGAAAGGAGAGTCTGCTGATCCCTGTAGAGGATAATCTAGGTTGTTACAGCTGCCATCAAGGCTGCGATAATTTCGATGGAAGCAGCTTGAACAGTTTGCCTCTTTCCTGTGCTCTTCGCATCCACTCAACTTCCCGAGCACTTCTAGTTCGCATTCCGAGAGCTCAGGAATATCACCTCCTTCTACACTTGCTGCACTACCGGAGAACTGTTTCCGTATCATTGCCACTGCTTGTTCAAACACTTCAGCAGCTTTGAGGTACTCTATAATTCCATTGTTGGGGAATTTGAGTCTGCGAAGAAGAGAACTTGGAGAATTGGTAGAGAGACGGAGTTCTTCTCGAGTTCTATTGAAGGCTAAGTTCACCTTCTCCCTGATTCCCTCGATGATGCTGGGCTCTATAACACCTGCAGCAACAATTATGAAATACCAGAATTGAGGAGAGAGCTACAGATTAAATTTGCTCATGAATGAATGTCCTCATTTTGGAGCTCTATATAGACACTTGTCTAAGTAGTAGGTGGAGGTGGAGCTATAACTCATCCAAGTCTGAACCCACACTAACACAAGTAGGGAATCTCATTTGATATAGGCAAGAACAGAAGTGTAATAAATCTATAGAAATGTCATAAACACAAAATGGCATGCTCCCTTCTAAATCAGTGCCTAATTAGGAATGGCTCTGTCTGACTCAGTGCCTCTAACTTTAGCATGATTTATCTCATGCTTAGATATCTAAATAGAGCACAAAAGAGAGAGATATTTTTCTCTCTCTCCTCCTTACCTGTCTAGCTACCTGGTTTCTATCTAGCAATAATTTATATCATTTGCATGCACCAACACGCTGTTCATGTTATAGCCAAGGTGCTGAGTAGACAGCACAAAACAATGAACTCCTGAGTGTGTGAGAAACAGATTGAAGAGCCAACAAGAGCACCCAGAAGAATGGAAGAATGGAAGAATGGAAGAATGGAAGAATGGAAGAATCGAAGAATGGAAGAATGAAAGAATGGATGAGAAAAAGATAATGATAACTGTCCAGATTTTCACAGAAATGACTCTGGTAGATGCCGAGCAGCAAAGAAGAAGATCTAGCATCTTTTTTTCTTGATGCATTATGATTATGTGACCAGTAGGTACACCCCCAAATGCACCAGCTGCACTGTATGATAGCATCAGTGAAGGAAGAGAGTATGTGGCTATGCTCAGTATAGAGAGGTACTTATGTGGCTATGCTCTACACACAGATGTATAGAGAGGTACTTATGTGGCTATGCTCTACACACAGATGTATAGAGAGTATGTGGTTATGCTCTACACACAGATGTATAGAGAGGTATGTGGCTATGCTCTACACACAGATGTATAGAGAGGTACTTATGTGGTCATGCTCTACACACAGATGTATAGAGAGGTACTTATGTGGTTATGCTCTACACACAGATGTATAGAGAGGTACTTATGTGGCTATACTCTACACACAGATGTATAGAGAGGTATGTGGCTATGCTCTACACACAGATGTATAGAGAGGTATGTGACTATGCTCTACACACAGATGTATAGAGAGGTATGTGGCTATACTCTACACACAGATGTATAGAGAGGCATGTGGTTATGCTCTACACACAGATGTATAGAGAGGTATGTGGCTATACTCTACACACAGATGTATAGAGAGGTATGTGACTATGCTCTACACACAGATGTATAGAGAGTATGTGACTGCTCTACACACAGATGTATAGAGAGGTATGTGGCTATGCTCTACACACAGATGTATAGAGAGGTATGTGGTTATGCTCTACACACAGATGTATAGAGAGTATGTGACTATGCTCTACACACAGATGTATAGAGAGGTATGTGGTTATGCTCTACACACAGATGTATAGAGAGGTATGTGGCTATACTCTACACACAGATGTATAGAGAGGTATGTGGTTATGCTCTACACACAGATGTATAGAGAGTATGTGACTATGCTCTACACACAGATGTATAGAGAGGTATGTGGTTATGCTCTACACACAGATGTATAGAGAGGTATGTGACCATGCTCTACACACAGATGTATAGAGAGGTACTTATGTGGTCATGCTCTACACACAGATGTATAGAGAGGTATGTGACCATGCTCTACACACAGATGTATAGAGAGGTACTTATGTGGCTATGCTCTACACACAGATGTATAGAGAGGTATGTGTACACAGATGTATAGAGAGGTATGTGTACACAGATGTATAGAGAGGTATGTGGTCATGCTCTACACACAGATGTATAGAGAGGTATGTGTACACAGATGTATAGAGAGGTATGTGTACACAGATGTATAGAGAGGTATGTGGCTATACTCTACACACAGATGTATAGATAGGTATGTGGCTATGCTCTACACACAGATGTATAGAGAGGTACTTATGTGGTCATGCTCTACACACAGATGTATAGAGAGGTACTTATGTGGTCATGCTCTACACACAGATGTATAGAGAGGTATGTGGCTATGCTCTACACACAGATGTATAGAGAGGCATGTGGCTATGCTCTCTTGTATGCCATAGGGCTTCTAGCCACTGGAGCTAACTCAGCAGTTTAGCCTTGACAATCTGTAGCTAGACATGTTGCAAAATGGGGAACTCAGGTTTTGAAGTTAGTCACTTTAGCTAGTTATACAATATTTAGTATTAAAATAGAGCACACAGAGAGACCATCTTTTGAGCTATTCATCATGTACAGAATCTATGGAGCTCTAAAATCGTAACCACAGTTTTTTTTAATGGCTAAGCCCATAAACCTGGGTTGGACTTCTGATTTAGTGGTGGTAGGAAGATACACGTCTCCATGACTAGTTGACCAGTGTGGAGATTCAGAGTTGAATAAATGGCATGTTAAAAGTTATGATTGAAGTTAAAATCAAAACCCAACCAAATACTTTCTGAAGTTGAAATCAAAACCCAACCAAATACTTCCTGAAGTTGAAATCAAAACCCAACCAAATACTTCCTGAAGCTGAATCAAAACCCAACCAAATACTTCCTGAAGTTGAAATCAAAACCCAACCAAATACTTCCTGAAGCTGAAATCAAAACCCAACCAAATACATCCTGAAGTTGAAATAAAAACCCAACCAAATACTTCCTGAAGTTGAAATCAAAACCCAACCAAATACTTCCTGAAGCTGAAATCAAAACCCAACCAAATACTTCCTGAAGTTGAAATCAAAACCCAACCAAATACTTCCTGAAGCTGAATCAAAACCCAACCAAATACTTCCTGAAGTTGAAATAAAAACCCAACCAAATACTTCCACCCCACGCTCAAGACAACACAAAGATATTCACCCACTCATGGCAACCTCAGAAGTGCAACTGCTGAGAAACTTGACATCATGTGATGATTTGGTTTAGTTATGCAGGACCTACTCGGCCAAAAGAGAGCACAGAGATAAGTCTGCCTAAAGGATACAGTATTAATGCTCGGCAACTCGAACCACATTAAGCTAAGCACAGGCTCTTTTCCATCACTTATGCATATTAAAAACCTCTATGCTGCCATGCAACTAACAGGATGACTTACCTTATGCAAGACGGGGTGGGCCACAGGAGCTCGGCTTATATAGAATAGGGTGGGGCACAGGAGCTCGGCTTATATAGGATAGGGTGGGCGAGGGAAAAAAGTTGGGTGGGTACCCCGTTGCTAAGCGACCCCATTGCTAAGCGACCCCTGACTAAGCCATCCTAGTAGTCATCCCATCCCACAATACTTGCACTTACACATACTATAAATATCCCCCGACTATAATGAGGTAGTTCTACTGCTAGGTGGCATTGAAGCAAGGTAACAATCATGACTCGGGCTCTCCTACACATCTGCATGCATGTATGGGGAGGGGCTGATGGATGTACACATGAAAAGCTAGTGTTTATTTGCACATGAGACGGAGCGACATGAAGGAGAGAAGAAGTTAGAATGGTGTGTGTGTGTGGGAGGGGGGAGTAAGGGATGGGGTGAAGGAAGGTGGTGATAAGGTGTGAGGATACCCTCTACAGATTGTGTATGGTTTGAGGCAGAACATTCGTGTGAACTAGTTTGGGCAGCCTCTGCTTGAAATTCAATTTCACTAACCATCACAAGTGATCACAGCATTAGTGACACCGACCACAGCACTGACATTCACTAACCATCACATGTGATCACAGCATTAGTGATGCTGACCACAGCACTGACATTCACTAACCATCACATGTGATCACAGCATTAGTAACGCTGACCACAGCACTGACATTCACTAACCATCACATGTGATCACAGCATTAGTGACGCTGACCACAGCACTGACATCCACTAACCACCACATGTGATCTCAGCATTAGTGACGCCGACCACAGCACTGACATTCACTAACCATCACATGTGATCACAGCATTAGTGACGCTGACCACAGCACTGACATTCACTAACCATCACATGTGATCACAGCATTAGTGACGCTGACCACAGCACTGACATTCACTAACCATCACATGTGATCACAGCATTAGTGACGCTGACCACAGCACTGACGTTCACACTGCCCATCTCATTGCCAGCAACACAGTAGTAAGTCCCTGCGTGAGTCTTGTTGGCTCTCTGCACCAATAGGCCCGTTCCTACATGGATCGCAATATTCGAGTTCGAAACGAGAACCTGTCCTCCCTTGACCCAATGGTAAGTATCAGTCACTTCGTCTGCCACACAGGGCAAGGAGAATGAGGAGCCCACGAAAACATGGATATTGGTCGGAGTTTGCACAAAGGTAGGAACTCGAGTGCCTGCAGTAGTTACATCAATAATAATAATAATAATAATAGTAATAGTAATAGTAATAGTAATAGTACTAGTAGTATAATAATAATAATATAATAATAACAACAACAACAACAACAAACTATTATTATTATTATTACTACTACTACTACTACTACTACTACTACTATTACTATTATTATTATTATTATTATTATTATTATTATTATTATTATTATTATTATTATTATTATTATATTATTATTATTACTATTATTATTATTAACAATCTGCTCAGTGTGTGATACTCAGTGTGTGATACGTTCACATTATTGTGGTTTTATCCCTTTTGATAGCACACATGAGTTTCTCATTAACAACTAGATCCACATAGAGATGGATAAACATTACGAAAAAGCTGCACTAAAGATTGCACGATGAAATCTAGCTCAAGATAAATATTTGCTATGGAGGCTGCATCTAACCCTACCCTATAATGCTAGAGCTCTCATGGTGAAATCTACTCAAGCTGTTGCTATGGAGGCTGCATCTAACCCTACCCTATAATGCTAGAGCTCTCATGGTTAAATCTACTCAAGCTGTTGCTAGGGAGGCTGCATCTAACCCTACCCTATAATGCTAGAGCTCTCATGGTGAAATCTACTCAAGCTGTTTCTAGGGAGGCTGCATCTAACCCTACCCTATAATGCTAGGGCTCTCATGGTGAAATCTACTCAAGCTGTTGCTATGGAGGCTGCATCTAACCCTACCCTATAATGCTAGAGCTCTCATGGTGAAATCTACTCAAGCTGTTGCTAGGGAGGCTGCATCTAACCCTACCCTATAATGCTAGAGCTCTCATGGTGAAATCTACTCAAGCTGTTGCTAGGGAGGCTGCATCTAACCCTGTTATGCCAGAAAAAATAGAAGTTGCTGAAGTAGTAAGCTTTACCGCTGCAAATGTTGCCACGAAACAAAATGTGAGTCGCTTCTGTAGCTGCCCATAATTGAAGGCAGGAAACGGTTCAGAATGCAACACAGAAGGTCTCTGATAAAAATCCATTGCACGCCTTACTAGAGCTTAGTCAATCAAGATACTAGCTAGCAAAAATCACTGCTACAGTTTTTTGCCTAAATGCTAGCGAGTTAGAGAAACAGGAGCATTCCAAGTGCTCTGTTTACTTCCATTGTTCTGGCTAGCTACCTGATAGAGCCCTCAAGCCATGCTGTTACTTCATCACTTGACTTTACAAAGAACTCAGGTGCATATGTGCATTATGTTGCTTAAATTTTGGCCCCTAAGGGTTAAATTCCTACAGAACACACACAGCTTATTGTACCACTTAAGAAGCAAGTAGCAAAGGGTTAAATACTACAGAACACTCAGGGTTCAATTGCTACAGAACACACACCAGTTTATTGTACCACTTAAGAAGCAAGTAGCAAAGGGTTAAATACTAGAGAACACTCAGGGTTAAATTCCTACAGACCACCCACCAGCTCATTGTACCACTTAAGAAGCAAGTAGCAAAGGGTTAAATACTACAGAACACTCAGGGTTAAATTCCTACAGAACACCCACCAGTTTATTGTACCACTTAAGAAGCAAGTAGCAAAGGGTTAAGTTACACAGAACACCCACCAGTTTATTGTACCACTTAAGAAGCAATCAATCACATTTCCCCCTCACCTTAAGAAGGCAGCTCTAGCTGGTACCTTCACCCTGCTATGCATGTACCTATGTGTGACCACTCCATTAGTGAAGTAGTGATTTTGTCCAAATATAACCAGCACCTATAATAGCGAGACCAATCTGTAGTTACAAGTACAATGAGTTTTAGTGTTTGTAGTGATGATAGTCTGCAAAAGGGAAAATTGGATGTGTCTTTGTCTTTCTCACACGTGGATTGTATGAAGAGGAAGGTACGAACTAGCGCATGTGCTTGTGTCCTCACAGAATGACCAAATATTAATTTTATGCTAATTAAAATAATTAGTTAAATAATAATAATAATTAATTAATTAATAAATTAATAAATAAATAAATTAATTAGACAAACAAACAAACAAACAAATAAATAAACAAATAATTAATAGTAAATAAATAATAAATATTTATTGCCTAAGGACCTACTCCTCCATTAATGCTCAAGTTTCTTTTCAGCCTTCTGGTCACTGACTGCATGTGTAGGAATACTTGTTCCCTGCCCTACAATTGCTGCCTAATTCCTAATTAGCTTGAAATAAGCAGTGAAGACTTAGACTCACTAATGCTCAGTCCAAGATAGACACTAGAGGTCTCCAGGTCCTAACAGCTGCACTGTTTTCTACAATCCTAAAATCAAATCCATTACTACATAGAAAAAGTGTGTGTGTCAGTAATGAAAAGCCTGGACATGTGGTCACTAGTTTAGCTGGAGAAGTGGTTATCTGCCAAACTAGGTTGGGAACAGAGGATGTTCGGTGATGAATGTTGCAATATTTATAGCATGCACGCTTACACACGTGCCATAGCATGCACGCTTACACACGTGCCATAGCATGCACGCTTACACACGTGCCATAGCATGCAAGCTTTTACACACGTGCCATAGCATGCACGCTTACACACGTGCCATAGCATGCACGCTTACACACGTGCCATAGCATGCACGCTTACACACGTGCCATAGCATGCACGCTTACACACGTGCCATAGCATGCAAGCTTTTACACACGTGCCATAGCATGCACGCTTACACACGTGCCATAGCATGCACGCTTACACACGTGCCATAGCATGCACGCTTACACACGTGCCATAGCATGCACGCTTACACACGTGCCATAGCATGCAAGCTTTTACACACGTGCCATAGCATGCACGCTTACACACGTGCCATAGCATGCACGCTTACACATGTGCCATAGCATGCACGCTTACACACGTGCCATAGCATGCACGCTTTTACACACGTGCCATAGCATGCACGCGTACACACGTGCCATAGCATGCACGCTTACACACGTGCCATAGCATGCACGCTTACACACATGCCATAGCATGCAAGCACAACTCCTTCCTTCATCTATTTTATTTGCATTATAGAACTAGATGCCATTGCCCTCCTCACGAAGGACACAAGATTTTTCTCCATGTGTGAGTGTGTTGAGTGGGTCTTCCACGGCAGCGGCACGCGGGACAACTCCAAGTGTCAACAACACCTACCATTACCCCATCAAGTCAACACAGTTCACGGTATGTGTGTGTGTGTGGTGTGTGTTGCTCTAATTGGTAGGAATGACTCCTTCACTGATTTGGTTATGCTAAACACCATTTGTTATGAGTTACATGCATTCTTGCTACCTTCTGTCTGGGTCTTGTGACTAGTGGAATGCAGCCACCCTCAACTACCAGCATGACATTGCCATGATCATCAATCAGAAAATATTTCCCCCTCGTTTTATTTTCCCACGACACCTGTACTCGTTGACACTCACACCCTTTGAGAAACCTAGTCTTCTCACAGATATTGCAACAATAAATGACGTTGAAAACACGTCCTCAAGCATGCATGCAATAGGGAGCGACTATTGGGGGGTTAATCTTGGGTAATTGGGGTTAATTTATCTCACCTTCCTCAAATTTGAAAACTTCACGTCTCTAATTGATGTTGAAAGTGATTATGCCTATAAAAGAATGGTTGCCAAGCCAACCAAGCCAAGCTTGCATGAAAAGTCCACAGCTTAAAGCATTCTCATGTGTGGGAGGTGGCTACAGGAGAATGCAGAATGCAAGAGGAAATACTACTCCATGTGGTCATCTATTCAAAACTACTCTCACGATGTGATCTGCTATCAGAGTCATCGTACATGCAGCCAAAGGCTTTTCCGCACTAGAGCAGTCTAACTCCCAATCAGGTCTGGCAATCAGATCTGATCTAGCCTAATCGCACTCACACTGCTAGCAAAATACCCACTATACCTATTAACATAGGGGGGGGGGGGGGGGAAGGAGGGTCTGAAACATGTGATCTATTAACACTTAAATGAACACTTAATTGGTAAAAAAAGTTTTAGAAGTTTAGAAGAAGAAAAACCAGCGAATGCAAGTGTCGTACTCAAGCAAGGCATTGAGAATACCATGGTGTGGTATATACTTACATGTCAGTGCATTTCGGGCTTCTTATTGATCATATTTGGGTGGAGGTGTCCACAGGTGAGTAACATGAAGAGGAGGGGGGAGGGAGACGGGGAGGGAATGAAAGATGAAAGGGAAGCCCTCTGTGGAAGTTTGAACCGAAACCCTGCTGGTGGAATGGATGACCTACACGTCCTGCTGCTTGCTAACTTCATGACGTCTTTCACTCTCTCTCTCTCCCTGAACTTAGCCTGCATCTCCAGCTTCCTTTGCTCTACTTCCCCCAGAAACTTTGTTTCTACATTACCCCTATAAAAGAAACAAACAAGTCTAGCAGGACTCTGTGTTTGCAGCGGTCAGTCATGGTTAGCTAGCTAGGGAAGAATGATGATTGCCATAGTTATCCAATGCATCCTTGCCGGACTGCTGTCAGGGATATTAACCAATTTGTCATTCTCGGGATTTCCACCTACTCAGGACACACCACAAAGCTGTCCTTTGGACATCTTCGTCTCTCCAGACTACCAACAAAACCTTTATCTCCAGTTGACGTGTCTCTACCCTTCCAGCCAGATGACATGTATCTACCCCACTCCAGCCAGATGACATGTCTCTACCCCACTCCTGCTAGATGACATGTATCTACCCCTGCAGCCAGATGACATGTCTCTACCCCACTCCAGCCAGATGACATGTCTCCACCCCACTCCAGCCAGATGACATGTATCTACCCTACTCCTGCCAGATGACATGTCTCCACCCCACTCCAGCCAGATGACATGTCTCTACCCCACTCCTGCCAGATGACATGTCTCTACCCCACTCCACCCAGATGACATGGTAGACCTGGTCAGCAATTTGTACCCAAGTTTTCATGAGAGTTGGGATCCAAACTTCCAGCCATGGTGGCTGGACCATAATTGAATCCTACCCACCAGAAAGTTGAGCTAGTGCGGATGGGATCGGGTAGGATCAGATGCGTATCGGATGTCTAGTGCAGGCATGGCATGAAACAATACACTAGATATCAGCTGCTAATAGAGTTGCAATAACTTGGTCTATCAAGGCCTCTTATATATAGGCCTATACATATTTATGGGATGAGATATCCCTAGAGTTGTCTTGTTCACCTCTCCCCCCCCCCCCCCTACCATGACCTGCTTTGCTCGGAGCTGGTATTCTTCAAAGAAACGACTAAAGCAATGCAGAGCACCATTCTCACCTCAATATTCCAAATAGAGTGCACAATATTCCAAATAGAGTGCACCATTCTCAACTCAATATTCCAAATAGAGGGCACCATTCTCAACTCAATATTCCAAATAGAGGGCACCATTCTCAACTCAATATTCCAAATAGAGCGTACCATTCTCACCTCATTATTCCAAATAGAGGGCACCATTCTCATCTCAATATTCCAAATAGAGGTCACCACTCTCAACTCAATATTCCAGATAGAGCGCACCATTCTCACCTCAATATTCCAAATAGAGGGCACCATTCTCACCTGCGTATTCCAAATAGATAGTTCCATTGTGGCTTCCCATTAGATTCTGTGCTCTGCAGGAGTAGTTTCCTGCCAACTGAGCCCGCATGACGACAATCCAGAGAGATCCATCCTCTGCTAAGCTGTAAAACAGCGAGTTTTGCAGCTGCATTGCCTTGAAATACCACGTCACCTCTGGTTTGGGCTTGCCCAATATTTCGCACTGCAGGTTGATGGATACATCGCCCTCAAAAGCCTGGACGATCCTCGTCACCGGTTGAGCAGATGGCAAGACTGTGTCCAATATTAGTAATTAATTTAATAAAATGACCAAATATGAAGTACCAACAATTTCTAAGACAAAATTTGATGTAGTTGTCATTATTATTGTATATAATAATCATCCACTCTGGAAATAAAGTATGCATACATACATACATTACATTATACAATATATATATATATTAAGAAAAGGGAAGTATAAGGACAGTGTCTGTGCCCTGGCATCACAGCAGATAGAGCCCATAAATCTAAAAGCTCCACTCCATGTAGCTGTCATATTGGAGGCTAACCCCGAAATGTCCCCCTGAGCCCGATCACCTGGCAGAGGGAAGTGAAGCTAGAAACTGCTCTGATGAAACTCTAATAAAGCATCCCTCATTAAAATACAGAGTCACATGTGACCTTGATCAGGAAAGCATATGAGCTCACATCTCATGGGAGAGCCAAGTGTAGTTATGTACTCTAATTAGTTGTGGCTCGCCTACACATTTAGTTGGAGGGTGAACGTCTGCTCCAAATTTGAAACGGTCTTACAAATTACAACTTTGATCAGAAATTGTCCAAAACAAGATCTTTGATTTGAGCAGTGCCAAGTGCACATTTGCTTCCCACCCCCTTCCTTCAGCAATTTGCTCCAGATGTACAAGTGTAACTGTGCCAAGCCATAATCGAGGTCACGTCACTTCATCATGGTATTGGGATATTGATCACTACCACTTCATTTATAGACTGCTGGTCAGCTGCCGGGTCCTGGAATTCAGTCAGTGGCCATTACTATTCTCGCTCACCATTCCTACTCTTCTTCAGAGAGAGTGCTACCTCACACTTGAGCTGAATTTCAAAATGTCCGACACACAAAATGAAAAGATTAAAAAGAAGGGGGCGGGGCAGGGGGGGAAGCTAATACTCGCTTTGTTAGATTCTTAGCAGCCTCAACAAGTTCCAGCCATAACTAGCCAAAACAGCAATTCCACTGTCTGAACCCTTGGCTAAGATAACATCCTCCTTCACGATTCCTTGGACCATCTCTCCCACGGGTGTGCAATATGTCCGTAGCAAAGAAGTCCAGCTTACCACTCAGATATGTGGTGTCTAATCGGTTTCTTGGGATAGACCCTGGCTAAGGATTCTACAGCTCCTGGTCTCCCCAAAATAGGCAGCAGCCTCTGCTGCACTAGGTAGCCTCAGGAAGGAGAAATACACACACTATTTGTTGGTCGAGAAAGTTAATTTTCTAAAATTAGTTGCCAATTAACTTTTGAGGTCATTGAATGCTCAGTCACACACACACACACACACACACACATGCATACACACACACACACATGCATACACACACTCACCACATTGCATCTCCTGGAAAGACAGAGTGCTGATCAACCTCCCTACCAGAGCAGGAGGAGTGGAACAGACCATAGATTCAGATTGGGAGAGTTGAGGGAAGTCTCTCATCCATGACATATCACAGTCACACTTGATGCGGTTGTTTCTCAGATCACTAGAAGAAACATTACCAATACTTATATCAAACAAAAGGACTGTCTGTGAGTGTGTATGTGCATGTGACAGCTGTGTGTGTGTGTGTACATGTGACCAGCTGTGTGTGTGTGTTTTTGTTTTTGTGTGTGTGTGTGTGTGTACATGTGTGTGTCTGGATGCGTGTGTGTTTGTTGTGCACAGCATCAGTTTTGAAGCTAGGAAGCTCACTCTGCATGAAGGTGTCCTTTTACACTGGAACGGACTTGGGCTATGTTGCTTTAGGTGACATTGGACTCCAAGCTCACTGGAATTCCACATCATCAAAAATGGCACGGCACGGCGGCCATTTTGTTTATGGATATTTATGGATATTTTTCACGTTCCCAACAATAGCATGCAACGTCATGACAGCATTACCAACAAACTTTTGCAGGCTACATCAGAGCTCAAATAATACAAGCCCTTTGCAATCGAGGCTGCCTCTAGCCCTACTGAATACCACAGGTGCTGAAACGGAAAAAATTGCAGAGGGCAAGTGTCACCGTCACAGCTTTGATGGCACAACAAATTGACCAGTGATAGCTAGTAGACAGACGTCTGTCTGTGCGGGTCTATGTATGTGTTTCTGGTCATCCATTTCTGGTCATCCATTTCTGGTCCGAAACTCTGTTTGACATTCTATATATCTAAGGTACATCAATACTTGGGGAGGGTGTCTGTCTGACGGGCAGGAGCAGCGAAATTAACCGACATGCATCTCATAATTCAATGACATGCTCATTGGCACTACGCTGGTTGCTGCCGAACCCAGTGAAGGTGGAGTCACAGAATTGAAAACATAAAAACAGTCTTGCTGCTGGGCACTAATAGGAAGAGGGTTTGGGGGGTTGGATCTGATGTAACATGCACCAGCATAGAGTTGCCAGCAGGCAAAGGTCAGTGACATGAGGCCGATTCTGAGACCCCTCATTGCTTGCATACTTGACACTCCGGCTCACCAGGCTGCCGACTAATTCTTTACGCTAATGTCAATCACTAAACAATCTAGCTCACGAGACACACCGCATTTTCCATTGGTCTCTGTTTAATGGATCAGCTTCAAGATCTCCTGTCTCTGTTTTCCTACTAACTTTCACGCAATAAGTCCATCCATAAAAACTCTATTACCAGAAGACTCCAGATGTTCCGACGCACGTCCATGGCTACTCTGTTGCTAGGTCGTGGTAAAACGGTGTGGGTAGTGTTGGTCGAATGACCTGTGCTCATGTTTGTTCTGTGGAATTCTAGCTCCTGGGTAATTCTACTAATGTTACTAAGTTCAAAGGAGGTAGTAGCTCATCTTCTAAAAAAATCAGCTGTTTGGTCGTGAAGCTCCTATTTAACTGTCACCGAGTCCTCGAAGGAGGCTGTAGCTGACCCTACATGGGAAATGTGGAGATTTTTGTGTGGGCGATGTGGTCTACATGGGTGTGGTCAACAACAACAAGAGCATTGGCATGTTTAGAAATGTACTATAGTGTTTGAAGAAATGCTTAAAAGCCCTGGAGGTCTTAGTGTGCTCCTCCACCACTCAACTATACAATACACTTGAAATGAACAAGGAAACAACAACCAGGGTAGTGACCCATTACCCACGATTAACTCCCGTCACTCCCTATTGCACGCATGCTTGAACACATGTCATTTATTATTGCAATATATATCTGTGAGAAGCATACGCACACTATAGGTTACTCAAAGTGTGGGTGTGTCAACGGGTACAGGTGTCGTGGGAAAATATAACAAGGGGAAAATATTTTCATCGTGGCAATGTCATGCTGGTAGTTGAGGTTGGCTCCATTCCACTAGTCACAAGAGACCCAGACAGAGGGTAGGAAGAATTCTACTAGTGCATGTAACTCATAACAAATGGCGTTTAGCAAAACCAAATTAGTGAAGGACTCATTCCTACCAATTAGAGCAGCACGGACCCCATAGAATTATCAGTATTCATGCAGTAGTCAAGCTAACCCAGTCAAGCTAACATCAGTATTCATGCAGTAGCCAAGCTAACCTAGTCTAGCTAACATCACTATTCATGCAGTAGTCAAGCTAACATCAGTATTCATGCAGTAGCCAAGCTAACCTAGTCTAGCTAACATCACTATTCATGCAGTAGTCAAGCTAACATCAGTATTCATGCAGTAGTCAAGCTAACCTAGTCAAGCTAACATTAGTATTCATGCAGTCGTCAAGCTAACATCAGTATTCATGCATTAGTCAAGCTAACATCAGTATTCATGCAGTAGTCAAGCTGACCTAGTCAAGCTAACATCAGTACTCATGCAGTAGTCAAGCTAACCTAGTCAAGCTAACATCAGTACTCATGCAGTAGTCAAGCTAACATCAGTATTCATGCATTAGTCAAGCTAACATCAGTATTCATGCAGTAGTCAAGCTGACCTAGTCAAGCTAACATCAGTATTCATGCAGTAGTCAAGCTAACATCAGTATTCATGCAGTCGTCAAGCTGACCTAGTCAAGCTAACATTAGTATTCATGCAGTCGTCAAGCTAACATCAGTATTCATGCATTAGTCAAGCTAACATCAGTATTCATGCAGTAGTCAAGCTGACCTAGTCAAGCTAACATCAGTACTCATGCAGTAGTCAAGCTAACCTAGTCAAGCTAACATCAGTACTCATGCAGTAGTCAAGCTAACATCAGTATTCATGCAGTAGTCAAGCTGACCTAGTCAAGCTAACATCAGTATTCATGCAGTAGTCAAGCTAACATCAGTATTCATGCAGTAGTCAAGTCAAGCTAACATCAGTACTCATGCATTAGTCAAGCTATTCAAACCATTCGTGCACTAGTCACGCTAGAGTTTACAAATGCTCTAGGCTTTAGCAACATAGTGGAATGCCTGCAGAGCTAATATCTTGAGTGCCCTTCACTCACCACACAAGCTTTGTTGAACCTGGCAGAACTTTTGCATGGAAGCATTAACCCAAAACAGACCCTAGGTCTCTGTGTGGAGTTCACAAAATTTCTCCACAACCTGCTGTGGCCACAAGCTATCACATACACAGTGACCACGCAACTTCAAAAGGAGTACTGTAAGCTATTGTCTCGAGGATAATAGAGTAGGAGATGCAAAGGGACACAACACATACTGCAACACATACTGCAACACTACAACACATATTGCAACACATACTGCAACACTACAACACATACTGCAACACATACTGCAACACATACTGCAACATGTACTACAACACATAATGCAACACATACTGCAACACATACTGCAACACATACTGCAACACATACTGCAACACATACTGCAACACGTACTGCAACACATACTGCAACACATACTGCAACACATACTCCAACACAGTGCAACACATACATACTGCAACACATACTGCAACACGTACTACAACACATACTGCAGCACATACTGCAACACATACTGCAACATGTACTGCAACACATACTGCAACACATACTGCAACACATACTGCAACACATACTGCAACATGTACTGCAACACATACTGCAACATGTACTGCAACACGTACTGCAACACATACTGCAACACAGTGCAACACATACTGCAACATGTACTGCAACACGTACTGCAGTGCATTAGTGGCAATGATTAGGAACTAATTAATGCCACACTTCACTCACAGCGATGTCAGTGATCTGAGAGGTTTCATGGATGAGAATTGAATTTCCTTTACCCTGTTGCCACTCAGGTTTCTACAAGGAGAAAACTATTAGCTTTAAGGGATGAGAAAACACAATGTCTACTCACAATATTTGGAGATTGGTTAAGCCATAAAATTGGTTATCCTGAATAGTTGTCAGTTCATTATTCTTTAAAATTCTGCAAAGAGACATTGGCATTCAAAGACAGTCATAAGACAGAAGTCCTAGAATATGTTACATTATAGCACACTTACAATGTTTTAAGGGAAGTAAGGTTACTGAACATAGAAGGCTGCAATTCCAATATCCTATTATTGGCCAGATCTCTAAAGCAAAGATGGCAAGATTTCAAAGCAAATTGTGCATGCAATAGTTTGTAACATACAGTAACTCCAATTTTGAGTTGTGATGAAATGCTGAGTAGGAGATGAATCGAATGATGCCAGACCTTAATTTCCTGCAAAAATGCATTATGTGATGCATTATGTGTTGTATAGAAATGACACAATTTATGATATATGTGCTCACAGTTGCCGGAGTTCTGTGAAGTTCTTCAATTCATTCAATATATACATGAAATGACCACCAAAGATCGTTCTGTTAGAAAAGAAGAAACATTTCATTGTAACATTATGTTTCAATGTGAACTGAGAGCCAGAAGGCCCAGAGTAAACTTATTCCCATTACAAGAACTAACTACTTAAGTACACAGATGATACCAGACTCAATAAGTTCTCAGAGTAAAATCATAGCTAAATAGTAGTAGATTACAGGCTGCAGCATAGGTGTTAATTACAACCTACAAATTAACGGTAGAATTGGAGACATTTGGGATACTGGTGAGCTCGGCATAAGGGAAGCAGATGGTAGATTTATCATCGCAGTGGCAGCCTGGAGGACACTGACTGTAACATCTACGACAGCAGAGTAGAATAAGAACCACAACAACACCTGACCAAGCTGCCATTTCAGATGGAGAACCCTAGAATTCACAACACCTCGCTCCCACTTTTATAGGAACAAACGCGGAAGTTTGTACACACTAGCTGTGTCAGACCAAGCCTCACTTGAGCCAAACCCTTTACCGATACCTGATCTCCGCGAAAACGTTTATTGGTGCGCTACCGTCGAGCTAAACTACCAACAACTGCTAGGCATGGAGTTGAGAACTTCTCCACATAGCCTTTTGTTTCCTTCCTGGATATGCTTAGTATTCAAGTATTGGGGAGTGCAGTAGCATTCCTTACAGTCTTGAAAATGCCGTCCAATAAAACAAAGTTGATTAAAACTCACTTTGGTACCTACATATATATACTGCATGTGCTTTCGGCTGATTTTAGCCCACTAAACACATTTTTAATCCTACAGTATTAAGGTAGTAAACGTGCAGTTCAAAACATTATTATTTGAAATTATTTATTTATTTATTATTATTATTATTATTATTTGAAATTTCAGTTGACAAAGTATTTTTGGGAGGGGGGGGGGGGGGGGATGATCAGTAACAAAAGCTATCTAGAGCCTTTCATACATGATAACATGATAGGTAGAAAAATGATTGAAGTTAGGCAAAGAATTGTTTAATAAATTGTTTGAAGGAAGAGAGTGAGGACGAAGATCTAATGGAGGTTGGCAGTGAGTTCCAAAGAGCTGTGGCAGAGGGAACGAAGGAAGACTGCATGAATGCAGTGAGGGAGAATGGGATTATGATGTTCGATGGGTGGTATTGGTGAGAAGACATGAGATGAGTAGGAGCTAAATGGATTGAGTCTGGAGGAAAGTGGATGTAATTGTTTATTATTTTGTAAATTAGAAGGAGCTTGGCCCGAGCACGTCTATTTGAGAGTGTAGGAAGTTTAAGGGTGAAGAGAAGGGATGCATAGTCAGAAGTCCATTGATGAGTACAGAGTCTGAGTGCAAAGTGCTGAATGTGTTCTAAGGATTTTGAATTACAAGAAGAGGGAGGAGGTGACCACACAGAGGAACAGTAACTTAGATGAGGGAGAACTAATGTTGTGTAAAGTTTAATTGGCATATGAGTGGATAAGTGATGGTAAAAGTTGCGATAAATTATTCCTATTATTTTCCTTGATTTAGTGCTAATGTGCAGGTTCCAGGAGAGGTTAGAGGTGAAAGTAACTCCTAAGTATGTAAATGAAGTGACGAGATCAAAGGGAGTACTATTTTTTTCACACCCTCAAGTCAGGGTAAACTATTGAGGACTAATACAGTGCATGAGGATGCGAGGGGTTTACGAGAGATCATCATTCACTTGCTCTTATTAGGCTAAACAGTGAGGTTGGGTCAGTAATGTACATGGAAGTGGAAAATGAAGGTGAGAAATGAAGGATTGGGAGGAGGAAGTAAATGGCAAGAGTACGCTGAAGTTTTGCAAAGAATAGTGCAGGGGTGGAGAGGTATGTGAGGTCCTCATGGTCAGGAAGGTATACGGTGACAATTTAGACTGACTTTGTCATTTGATGTGGGATAATTAGGTGTAGTGGAGCAGGGGAATATTTCTTGGTAATGTGTGAGGAATTCAAGAGGGTGTCGGCTGGTACTGGTGGATGAGGTGCGCAGAATTGTAGGGGCTGGACAGTGGCTGGATGAATAGAAGAGTGGGTAAGGATTGAAAGGTGGCATTGCTGTTGGGGAAGGGTGTGGAGGGAGTAAGTGATGCAGTGATGGAGGAGGTGGGCGAGTGTGTTATGTATTGGGTAGGAAAGTGGTGGCAGAGGAGAAAAGAACTGTGGTGAGCTGATGAATGATCTTTGGTCCTCTCCCCTAGCAGCATAAGTACTGTTGATAATATAGATTGTTATTAGTGTTAGTTACTATTACATAGTCACACTGTGCTGTGGTATTTAACAGGCTCAGCAGTATCAAGATTAAATCATAAAATATTGAATAAGTTAGTGGATACGCATCATGTTATCAGCTCGCCAATAATATAGCTCTGATCTAGGCACCGCTTAGCTGCTTAGCTAGTTCTCTACTTAGTTGTCTAAGGCTAGTAGCATGGTGCTCTTGTGGAGTGTAGCACTAGGGGTAGTAGTTCTCTACCGCTGAAAAGCTCTATTTTGAATAGCCATCTGGTTTCCTTGTGGTAGCTATACCAGACAAATACAACCAGGAAGGAGTCCAGTGTGACACGTGATATATGGCATCACTGTAAGTGCTAAAGCATGGGTGTTGTAGAATATGTCAGTTTACAACAGCCAAATGTGAACTGATACTGCCACAAATGCAAAAAGTCTGCTATAACTCCAGCCCCTTTAGACTCCTCAATCCTACACTCTGGGAGTTCCACCAGCCTACCCTATGATGCCACTTGACTGTCTGTGTTCTACACAAACTGTAGAAGTGTGTTGCCAAAGATGGCCGAGTTAAAAGGCTATGGCAGACATTAACAGGCCTGATGTCATTGCCATAACTGAATCCTGGATTGACACAGATTCTCCCGAGTGAGGTCGCTTTTCTATCTTACAGATTGCTTCGTCATTACCTATTCCTGCTATGGAGGAGGAGTTCTGTGGTACGTTAGTGAGTCTCTCGTTATCGTGTCTCGCATCATGATGACAGGGCCATGTTTTTGAGTGTTGTGATTAATACCAGTGTGGGATCTCTGTGGTTGAAAGTTTATTATCGTCCCCCTGGAGGAACACAGCTCAGTGTTAGTGGATCGGGACCTGTCAGCTCATAGAAGAGTTATACTTCTGAGTGACTTCAATTTGGACCTCCTGAAGCAGAGTTGTGCAGTGCCTTGATTTAATAGGGATGACATCATCCTTTGGCCTCGTGCAGCTAATTGATGAGCCGGCAAAACTGACTGACTCTACTGCTACTCTGTTAGACCATGTTTACACCAACTCACCCTCTCTCTCGGTCACGTCCCCACTTGGTTCATCGGACACAACTGCATCACTATTTTTCTTTTGCTAACTAAGCCTCAACAAAGACAACTTAGGCATAGGATTTGGCTCTATAAAAGCAGACTTTGAAGAATGAAGAAATGTTTGGTTGAGAAGTTATTGGATCCAATTGAGGATGATGAGAACACCATCTGGGATATTTTCAAATCAAGTGTGAAGAGCACCATGTTAAACTTCATTCCCTCCAAACTTGTGAGCTGCAGGAGGAGCCTGCCTTGTTCCACATGCATGAATATGTAGAGGCCCCTCTATTGCCCAACCTTGAAAAGGCCTCTATTCTCAGCACTCAGTTTGTCTCCACTTTTTCTCCCAAATCTGCACCCTTCACTCCACCATCTTACATGGGTAGGCTCCAATCCTGTCCTCACTTCAGTATCCACCAGATGATGTGTTCATGCTTTTGAGATCATTGCAGATGAACGACGTTACGTTGCTTCAGTTTGCTGATGGCATGGTGTGAAACTGTGCTCACTCACATTTGCTCGTACCAATCCTCATTGTCGATCATTTGCTTTCTTAGGGCAAGGTACCAGATGACTGGAAGCTTACATATGTCAACCTAATTTCCATGATGGATGATGAGTTGGTTGCTGCTAATTACAGGCCTGATTCACTCTCCTTGCCTTTGAAGCAGAAAGACTTATTCATAATGCATTGATGGTATATGTACTGGATAACCACTGCCTCTCAACAAGGCAATTCTGGTAGTTCAACCTAAGAGGCCATTCTTTCCACCACCAAAAACTGGCATGATACCCTGTAGTGTAGAGGTGGTGTGGTCTGTGTGTTCTTGGATCTGTCCAAGGCATTCGATTCGCTGCTTCATCATCTTGTCCTGGATTCACTCTTGAGAGTTGGTGTCACAGGACCACTCTATGCATGGTTCGTGGACTACCTCTCTGGCAGGATGCAGTGTGTTGCTCTGGAAGGTGTGACCTCCCCAGCCATAGAGGTGACATCTGGTGTCCCCTAAAGCTCGATCCTAGGCCCCCTACTTTTCATACTAGTATACCTATAGGTGGTCTGTCTTAACTATCGATCTCAAGTACAACAGGGAGAATTACTGAATGAGATAGTGTATTACTAACACAATCAGCAGTGATGGAGATCTTTTATCCATGCAATGTGACTTCAATCTTATAGCTGAGTGGGTGAGATCACAAAGCCTGCACCTCAACATTAAGAAGACCAAATCTCTTCAGATCTCTGGAATAAGTGATGGTCAATGATTCCTGGTGCATATATTCCTGCAGTGGGGTATGGAACCCTCATCAGGCACATAAGATCTTGAGGATTGAGAGGGTTCAGAACTTTGCGGCAAGGTTGGCCACAGGCAACTGGTCCATGGATGGTGAGGCTCTGTGTCAGGACCTTGGGTGGTCAACATTGTTGAGCAGGTCATATCAGAAGCTGTGCTGGTGCCGGAGTATTCTGCCTTGCAGCTGACTAATCCCCGACTCAGTGTTTTCTCTGCACAATTCTTGTCTCAGAATTATGAACTCGTGCGCTATTACGATCTTATGTCAAAACAAACAAACTAACATCTTAACTCATTCTTTGTCGTTATTGTTCCCTCGTGGAATGCTTTTCCTGATAACATTGTGTCTTTAAAATCTAATCTTGCCTTTAAAAGACACCTAAAACAACACTTGGTAGCACTTGTTAGTGTTTTATGGTTTCATCTATTGCTCTCTTGTTCTTGTTTAGTCTCCTTGTTCTGTTCCCTTGGACTGCCTTGGCGGCCCCTAATCTTATGCATTAAATGTTTACAAAAAATAATAAACTTGGTCTTCAAGAGTCTTGTATCTGGCTATGTAGCCCCCCCCCTTCACATACACATAACTTACCTACAGTGGGTCAAAACTGTGTAAATGTAGCTATTTACATGCGGGTATTGTGAATACGCACACCCACCAGCTGCATGCCCAGCTGTCTATGACAATAGAGCATGCAGCTGGTCAGTGTACAATAATTGGCATGCGATAGTGACTTTTGGAGAGCTTGGGCCTTCTGCTGCCTTCAATATGTCAAAAATAAATAGTAAGGTGCCAAGGTCAACTGCCTGGTATTGAGATTAAGAAGGCATTCAATAGCATGGATATAGCTACACCAATTCCTGAAAGTTCTTGCAGGTAGCGAAAATTAAAACAGCTCTGCTGCCTTGTGTATAAGCATACATCTACCAGTTCTGTCACGAAAGCTACTATAGTTAGTGAAGCTATGAATGGAGATGAAGAAGTGCCATTGATAGTGATTTTGACTCCCCCACTGTAAACCAGCTGGTGGCAGTGTTCCTGTGAGTGATGAACATGAAGTCAATGGTAATACATTTCCTAATACTCTAGGTATAGTTGATGTTGAGAGTAACGTCCAGTTGTGGTCATGCAAAATTGGAGAGGGACTAATAGTGGTAAATTAACACCCACTTTGTCACGGTAGTTTTCCAGTCTATATTTTGGTGAAAATAAGAGAGAATTTCACAGGATTGGCTAGATGAATATAATGGTCTAGCTTATTCTGCTTTAGCTTGAAATAAGCAGTGAAGACTTAGACTCACTAATGCTCAGTCCAAGATAGACACTAGAGGTCTCCAGGTCCTAACAGCTGCACTGTTTTCCACAATCCTAAAATCAAATCCATTACTACATAGAAAAAGTGTGTGTGTCAGTAATGAAAAGCTGGACATGTGCTCACTAGCTTAGCTGGAGAAGTCGTTATCCAAACTAGGTTGGGAACAGAGGATGTTCGGTGATGAACATTGCAATATTTATAGCATGCACGCTTACATACGTGCCATAGCATGCACGCTTACACACGTGCCATAGCATGCACGCTTACACACGTGCCATAGCATGCAAGCACAACTCGTTCCTTTATTTGCATTATAGAACTAGATGCCATTGCCCTCCTCACGAAGGACACAAGGCTTTTGTGTGTTAAATCTGTCTTCCCATGGCAGTGGCATGCGAGGTAACTCTGAGTGTCAACAACACCTACTATTACCCCATCAAGTCAACACAGTTCACGGTATGTGTGGTGTGTGTACTGCTCTAACTGGTAGGAATGAGTCCTTCATTGATTTGAACACAATTTGCATTGAGTTACTAGTAGCATTCTTCCTGTCCTCTGTCTGGGTCTTGTGACTAGTGGAATGGAGCCACCCTCAACTACCAGCATGACATTGCCATTGCATGATCATCAACGAGAAAATTTTCCCCCCTCGTTTTATTTTTCCACGACACCTGTACCTGTTGACACACCAACCTGTTGAGAAACCTATAGTGTGCGTATGCTTCTCACAGATATTCAATGATAAATGATGTTGAAAACATGTGGCTAATGGGGGTTAATTTATCTCACTTTCCTCAAATTTGAAAACTTCACGTCTCTAATTGATGTTGAAAGTGATTATGCCTATAAAAGAATGGTTGCCAAGCCAACCAAGCCGAGCTCTTGCACACAGCTTAAAGCATTCTCATTTGTGGGAGGTGGCTACAGGAGAATGCAGAATGCAAGAGGAAATACTACTCCGTGTGGTCCTCTACTCAAAACTATTCTCACGATGTGAACTGCTATCAGAGTCATCGTACATGCAGCCAAAGGCTTGTCCGCACTAGAGCAGTCTAACTCCCAATCAATCAGGATCTGATATAGCCTAATCGCACTCACACTGCTAGCAAAATACTCACTATACCTATTAACACGGAAAATTTGTCGCACATGTCAGGTGAAGCAAATGAGGCTTTCTCTCTACCTTCCAATAGTTTGCTCTTTAGAAGCCATTTTATGCAGTAGAGGTTGGAGCAGACATTCACGATCAGATGCTCAATCCCTTCTATTGGCTATATTACAGTTTCAGTCTATATATAGTAACATTGCAAGTTACTCAGAGGGTGCTGGCTTACACACAAAAAAGTGATTGATATAAATTATTATGAAGTGGAAAGTTATGAAGTGGAAAGTGTTAAAAATTCTGTGCGTAGTATCCGATCCAGTGAAGCAGTGGTTACTTATTGGGTGTAGCTACAGTGAAGCCAAACATATTATGGCATCCAGTGGGTGTTGACTGTTGAAGAGTCAATACTACAGTTTGCATCCAGGGATCAGCATCGATCAAAGGGCTGATGCTGATAATTGCCAGCAATATACAGCAGGAATCCTACAATTCCACCACTTGATCATTGATATATAGTTGAATATGATTCTCAGTTTGCTGAAACTTCATCTGAGAAAGTCATTAATTCATTCCTCTTTTACCATCAATAATATAATAGTTGAGGAGCCGTGTAGTCAATATTGTGACATTGAACAAAGAACAGTTCAAAAATATTCTGAAGTGATACTTATGACAACATATGTAGGTGGCTGATGGCAAGTTGCTTCTGAACTTACATCCAAGAAAGCACATTATTGATGCCCATTTCCCACCCAATATTTTCTTGCTGAAAATAATGAATATTCTTTCAGTTATTAGCTGTGAGTGTGAACAATCAATCAGCATGCTAAAGCTCTGAAAGTCTCCAGTGGCTCAAGGGATTGGCAATGATGTAGCTACCATCACTGGGAACCCAAAAATTACACCAGAAGAGTTGGTACTTGCTTGTCAACACCCAAGGCACGTGCTACTTGAATAATTATCTCACCACATGTTATTAAATTAGGCCTCGTATAAATACAACAAATCTGGCGTCCATGCTTTGTGTGGGAGAGGCACATCCCTCTCCCACACTTCTCCCTACCTTGGCTTTCAGCCATGCAGTCCGTCGGCACCTACCTCCTTTCCCCCCCTTGAGACCCTGGATCTGCCACTGCAATCATTAATTTTACTCGAAAAATTTGGTAAAACACAATAATGCACTTGTTGTGCAACATCAAGTCCAGTTGAAGTGAGTCAGAGAACAGTCACATTTTCGCTATAAAGAAGTGATCACTTGGTTTCCTCAAAAGCTTACTCCTGTGACAATAGTGGGAATCTTGATAGATAAAAGACAAAAATGTTTTAGAAAATATGTGTTGGATTAATTAACTTGTCAAAAAAGAAATGAAGCTAGAATTTACCAATAATTATGGATCACAAATATTTATATATAGGATAATGATGAACATCAAATATAATACAGATTAAAATTTAAAAAATCTGTATAGCATTGGTCTTCATAAATAGATCAAGGATCGTGTGCTCTACATTGGTAAATTCTTTTTTTACATTTTTATATTGCTTGTACTTATAGTTGAGCAGCCTCTTGCAAGATGTTATTCAGGATACCTCCACAACTTAAGTCAGAGATGTTGTTCTTTATCATGCTTAGTACACACACACGATGTATTCACATATATACTTGCATCATAAGATACACACACATGATGTATTCACATATATACTTGCATCATAAGATAAACACACACGATGTATTCACATATATACTTGCATCATAAGATACACACACACATGATGTATTCACATATATACTTGCATCATAAGATAAACACACACATGATGTATTCACATATATACTTGCATCATAAGATACACACACACGATGTATTCAGATTTTTTTGAAGGTTTATAAACTTGTGCATTGCCTTCAACACAATGGGATGGCTGGTTGTGAAACAGAAACGCTTCTGTCAAACATACTTGGAGAGTAGGTTTTGCTTGGAAACCACACACCACCTCCCTTCCACATGAAAATTAGATAGTGACACTATCAGACAATGCCTGCTGGCTGGTGGAACTGTCAGGTTACTGAAGAGAAGACCATGCAGAAGCTGACATGAATCCTAGACACCATGAGTAAGATTTACCAGACAGTACTTGCTGGCTGACAGAATTATCAGAGTACTGACCAGAAGAAAAGATCTGACAATAACTTCTCACATTTTTTTTTAGAAAGAAAGGGGAAAAGTTAACCTATTGTAACCCCCTCACAACCAGCATCTGCCGATTTGTCTAAACAGCAAAATATAGCTAGACCAGATAGGACTTCCAGCCACAACTGGGCCACTCTTAAATACTGGCTCGTGTTAACTAGGTCCTGAATCTGAGTGAGGTCTTCACTGTTGAGCAGATAATTCCTTCCATGTATCACGATTGAGCTCCAGAGCCAGCTCAATCTTAGGGCAAGTTCCTTTGAGAAAGAGCTGTCATCAGAGCATGTAAGCCTTTAACCAAATCCAAAAATGGACTTAGACAGGGAATATATTGTCTCACTGGCCAGAGAGAAATTTTATCAGATATTAGAACTTACAACAAGACCTCAAAGTGTTCTAGAAGTTCTACAAAAGACTCAGAACACTAGAAAGCTCTGGTCCTTTGCCAAGCCTGCATGCAGTGACAATTTCAAGCTGAGCCCATTTTTTCTGATGCTGAGACCTTTCCCTCACTCATTCTCGCCTCTCAATCAAACTACTCACCCCTCCCTGCTTAGAAAAGCACAGCCATACTTTCTTCAATGACTTTGATATACCCCTGTTATCTCATTGTTTTGTATCACACTTGGTCAAATGACCATTTCACCAAAAGAATGCCTTTGGGTCCATCTCACATTTCTGATAAAGGATATCATGTCACACCTGAGTCTACCATGTAAAGTTGCGACCTACAATTTTGGACTCTGACTCAGAGCTAATAGCATATACCAAAATCTAGTTCACCAAAGAATTTCCAAACTTCCATAGCGTTTTCACATCTTTCTATGGCTTTTAACCCTGCGGTGAGGCTGGCACAAATGTTGGAGCGTCTGGAGTTTGCATTCAGAATCCTGATCACAGATTCAGAGGATCTCCCCGAGTGCTCCTCAATCTCAAGCATCCAGGTTCTCTGGGACAAACCATGTTCTGATGAACCCAGCATATGGTAGATATGTGCGGTGTTTCAGTTCAAACATGAAGATTCTGCCTTACTGAGATACCTGGATGGTGACACTGAGCTCATAGTTTTATCCAAGATGGACTGGAAGTTTGCTAGAAAATTAGCCAAGAAATACTATACTAGGCTCAGTCCTCCACCTGCATTTATTCCTGTTGTGCATTAACACAATTCCAAGCATTAACACAATTCCAAGAAGTTTGCTTGGTCAACAAACCTCAAAGTCAAGGCCTTTGCTGATGACTTAACAGTCATTAGCTCCAATAAAGCCCTACAACAAACTGGCCTCTCAGATTTGGATAAACATCAGGTTGGAATTCCATGCTGACTAATGTTTCTCTCTGTCACTCATTTCCCAGAAGCAGGTAAAGAAATACTGTGACATAATACAGTTGCCAAAATATGGCCATCCAATAAAGGCACAAAATTCCTGGAGAGAAACATCTTGCCACAGCTGCCAGAAATTCCACTTACACATCACCTGATATTCAGAATTAAATTATTGGCATTTTTGGAGAGCACATCATCATTCAGAATGTGAAAAAGCCTCATAGTTTACAATAATAGCAGATAGGGTCACTGACTTAGCTAATAGAGAGCAGCTGAGCCTTGTCATTAGGTATAGCATCCTAGACATTCCTTGAATGAGATACTGGTGTAACTGGTGCCTGCTTAGCTGAGAATATTTTAGGTTCTTAAGAGATTGCAATTTAGACCTTACAAAGTCGCGAGGTCAAGCTTAAGATAGTGCAGCAAGCTTGTGTGGCAGGACAAGGGGAGCTGCAGCTATTGCACATCTCAATACTCTGTGGCACTATATCTCTATTGCGCATCACACTGCTTAAACTTAGCAGTTGTTAAGTCATTAGAGTATCAAGTATTCATAACATGATGGGTAGGTCGAGTTTTTATGTATTTTGCTGCTCATCCAAAATGCCAGCACATTCTGGAGAAGTCCATTGATAATACACAACCAGGCTCAACAGTTCATATGTTAAAAGACCTATGCCAAACTCTATGGGTTCAGTTATAATTATAGATGCTCTCAATGTCATAACTTAAGTTTATCCTTCTATTGTGGCATACATGGAAAACATATGCTCAGGTGGGGTACTACTGAGTGGTCTGCAGATTCGATAACTGATGCCAGAATCCATTACTAGCAATTAGCACAATGCACAGGTGGTACTACTGAGTGGTCTGCAGATTCGATAACTGATGCCAGAATCCATTACTAGCAATTAGCACAACAGATTTCCTTGTATTAATTATCGCCAATGCTTGTCTCAAGCCTTAACGTCCAGTCTTCAGGCTGAAGTGAAAGTTGTAGTTCAAGCAGTAGGTGAGATTGCAGTAGGTGAGATTGGCAATGTGACTGCAAATTTGAAGGCTGTTAGGAGAAATATAGACACACATCACTCTCAATGGTTCAACACTATTGAGAAGCTGTGTCTGAGTATTGGTATGCAGCCATCCTCGCCTAGATTTTGTGGCCGCCAGCATCACAGAGACAATGTTCCTACCAATTATCCAAGTGAATATTACTGTCGTAGTATTTCTTATCCTCTAGTTATCACTCGATTTTAGAACTATGACTACTTTAATATTCATCATCAAAGAGCCTTACAAGGGAATACACTTAGTGCCATCCATATTGGTTGCCATCAGTGCTGAAGAGTGCAGGACTAAACTTCAACAAATGGCTGAATTTTATCAAGATGGTCTTCCACCCCCCCCCCACCAATTTTCAGAATCAATTTCACTGTTGGCACATGAAATGTCAGGAATGGAAGACTTCTTATGGCTTGCCTGTGATACCTTCAGCTGCTGTTTGTCATGTTAGTTCAATGTTCTCTAACATCAGAGTATTGCAGACTATTTTATGTAGCTTGCCTGTGACTAGCTGTTCTTCTGAACATTCTTTTAGTTGAATAAAAACTTCCCTTCATACAGCCATGGGTAATACTCGGCTCATTAACATTCTCCATCCAGTCATTGACAAATTTGCTCAGCGCTATCCCAGGCGACTTCAACATTCTTGTTGATTAACTAAAGCTCACTGCTAACTCATCCCACCATCACTATCATTCGTTGCAAGTGGGCAAAGACTACTCTCCTGATGACCTTCACTACTCACACCATGAATGGCTGTCAATCTGCCTTAGCAGGGGTGGCTCTAGTAGTTGCTGGTTGCAGGGGGGTAAGGGTATGGCGCATGTGAGCATGCTAAAATTTTTGAAGACTATCCCAACTTTTTAAAACTTTTATCACACACACGCATACACAAATTGCAATGATTACTTATAATGTTCCAAAGTATCTCTTTCTTTCTTCATTTAGTTTTATAAAATATTGGGCAATTTCTTGTAAGTTAAGTCTATCTGTGAGATCCTTGTATTTACAGGCAGCTAATACAGTATAATATAGCATGCATTGACAGGCCACAAGATCATTGGGGGGGGGGGGGGGGGAGGAATTGCCCCCCCCCCCACCTGCCCCCCTCTCCTGCTTGGAGCAAGGCTGATACATTTGGAGAGATGACTTGGTACTCCAACCTATCCTCCTTCATCCAAATCACTAGCACCAAATGTGATTTGTTTGCTGACCTTGACTAATGGACAGCCAATGAAAATTTGCCTGTGAACTATGTGATGAAATCCAGCTATACATCCTAAAACTTGATCTATGCATACATGACCATGCTGTGATAATTATATTGATAGCTCTATCTCATTATCTCTCCCCTACCCACAGACCTGCGCCTCCGTGGTTGCTTGGATGTGTTAACTAATCATGTGATGTGTTGAACCTTGAGATGGTTTGGTCTTCACAAACTATTCCACCACATATCAACCTGTAAGTTGCATTTCTTTTTTCCTGCCTGTCTATTATTTGTGCTAAATTCAAATTAAATAGCAAAAAAACCCCGATTATTGTTGGATAAAATGAAAAGGTTAGTGATGGTTGTACTGAAGCACATTGAAGGGTTCTATATAACCTTTAAGTGAATTGTCGTTCCGTCCCGCTCCTTAATTAACAAAAAACAACAACACATTCTGATACTGCCGAGGAACGTTGCAGCAGGAGTACTTGGCAACTGCTGAAGGTCGAAGAGAAAGTGCCTGAGTACTTGCCTTCCACCACTTGATGGGACAGAAATTTTCAACAATACCATCTGCTTGACCAAACTGAGTGGCAAGCCCTTTTTCTGTTCCTCAATATCTTCTCCAGAAAAGAAAGAGAAGCAATAAGAGAATTGGTCTAATGCTGTTGGCTGTGAATTTCATGTGCTTTTTGTGGATAAAAAATACATGCAGCTTTGAAAGCTGCCAGGCTTGCCTTCATGCTTCCACACAACTGCTGCTTAAAATAATCTATTACAGGCTTTGCACAATTCATGGCATGCGAGACCATCTGCTGTGTTTGAATCGCAGCCACTTGTGTGGCAATTTTATGAGATGGGCAGTGTTCTGAGTGTAATTCCACTTCAAAATACAAATTCTTTTTCTTGTCCTGTAAGAAGGCAACGAGTTATTTTATTATAACTAACACTCAGAAATAATAATGTTATTTCTAGCTGGGGATGTGCCATTGTTTCCTAAAAGTAAAGGCTCAGTATCACCATACTGCACCATTACTGGTGCCTCACTTCCCACTTGCTCCACCAGCATGCTGGATCACTTCAGTCTAGCTTTGCAGCTATGGAAGAACATCGGTATCCATGACTCTTAAACTCTTGGAACTATAGAACTTATAATGTTGACCAACCTCTGTGTGGGAAAGGCGAAGTACTCCCAAGACTTCTGTATACATGATATTCAATGTGTGCAAGCCATTAAAAGATGCCCCATTATGCATGCTAGCCAGTAGCACATTTGCTCTACTCGTTGTATGTTCAGGCTTTGATCACTATTTTCATCAGAATCTTCGCCAGATGCCCCAGAACCCTCACTATCTGAACTGCTGAGCACACTAGATAGAACAATTATCAGAATCTAACAAGCTACAGCTTGCCTCACCTTCACCATACTGAGCACAAGATGAGCCAGATAATGTAGACATGGTCACAGACTGAGTGCATATGATAGTGTCAGCTCATGTACCTACAGAATGTTCTAGAACCAAATTAGTCAGCTGACTTAGTACAGACATTGTTCATTAAACATGTGACCAATTGTCACTCTAATGAACACCTGGGTTCAATGTCAAATTACATAACTTGCATGTAATTTAGAGTGTAAATAGACACAAGCCAACCAATTGTCACTCTAATGAACACCTGGGTTCAATGTCAAATTACATAACTTGCATGTAATTTAGAGTGTAAATAGACACAAGCCATTGAAGCCAAGATAATTATGCTAAAAAATATATTTTTTAAGGAGAGATGACTTGGTAACCTAACCTGAGCTATCTTCCTCGCTCTCAAATCAGTAGTATCAGCTACTTATGGACATACTTATGGACATTGATGCAGCAGAGGGAAATTTTCCTGCGACTATTCTGCCACATACCCTTTCCACTCCCATGCACCCTGATATGGTCGCCATCTGTCCAAGAAGAAGAGTATCCATCTGCTGGAACTAATTCCGGCCCAAGCTTCAAGCCCAGTCAAGGAAGTTCTACCTACCTGTACCTATTTCTTGTCAGTGACCTAGAGAGCCTTGGCCGTATTGCATGCAATGAAATTGACATGCTAGGTCTTCTTTCACAATCCTCCCATGAAGCTGTTACCAACTTCCTCCCCTCAGAGAAGCCTTCCCCCAAGTCTTGTTTTCCTTGTTCCATGTAAACAACAAGGATTGCAATTTACTGCTCACACTGACTGTTTCTCACGCACCAACAAGCTTGCTGTCTGGCTCAAGACCCTCACAGTGGAGAGGTTAATTCATTAGATTCTGTATAAATCTTCCCTGCCATGTCCACATCTTATCCAGTTCATGGTCAACCATATGCAAGTATGTGACAGAGGTTATTGGATTTTTCTCACCCTTCTGCACTCTACCAGTTTACATGTGTTCATTAGCTGTGTTCTCCATAATTCCCATGTCACCCCACTATTGCCACCATGCAGTCAGCCATCTTTCCTCTATATACCAACTAGGTAGCTATTCTCTCTTGCACTCACTATACGAGGAAGCGACAGCAGCCGGAAGCATCCTTTCAAGAATTTGTTGATGCTTAGCCAAACTTTACGGCCTCACGAATAATGATGTATATATCCCTCACTAGCCATGTCATATTATAATGCCAGCATCCTCACCCTGATGGCTACTAACTATGGCCACAAACTACGCATTCAGCGACACTCGCACGACAGAAAACACCTGCAGAATTGAAGATTGAGGGGGAAAAACTGGACGCACATATAATTAAGAACAATTGTCAGGAAAAGAATGCTCAAGTTTTATTCTACTAACTACCCAGTTCACTATGGAGGTGATAAAAAATTGTCTTGATGGGTTATCGCTTTTGATAAGATAAGCGCTCAATTCCTCCATGTACTGCCACTCTCTCTGGTACCACCACGACTACATGAGCAGACTAATCGGCTACATGATGGAGAGCATCCTGAACACTCTAAAACTGTCAAAAGTACAAACTATACCATCATCACGGTGTTATGATGTCAGAGTTTTTGTCAGGATATAGTACTTAAAAAATTCCTTCAGAAAGCTTTCCCAGATGAGCTCACTATTCGAGTTTGCGTACTTCCTGCCTTCAAGGGAAGCAGCTTCAAAGTACATGTACTTGTAATTAACTAAACTCCAGAGCATAAGGTTGTGCAACTTTGCACTACTTAATTAAGAATCTGTAAGAAACATATTAATACACAGAAGTTTCAGCTACTTCTCCATATTACACATGCATAACATCACTAATCAATAATGTACATACACATATGTACCACTTCTGTGTTAGATTTCAGCTTTCTAGGGCAAGACAATGACAGGAACTATGAAATCTAAGTGCTAATTATCACAAAATCTTTGTCCTGATAGGGCATCGAGCTATTCCTCCCCACTGGACCTTCACTTGGCCACACAAATAATTTCTTGTTTTATTTTAATTTTTTTTAATTTTTAGTGAGGCAAGCCACAGCTATCACTGCGGAGTTGATGGAAAACTTGGAATGCTAATGCTGTTGTAGGCAAGCCAGCTATCACTGCGGAGTTGATGGAAAACTTGGAGTACTGTGCATGGATTATATGGGAGTGCTGTTGTAGTTTGACCCTTACTTAAACAGCATAAAAAGTTTATATCCCTGTTAAAACTCACTTTGGCAGCTTCGTCGTGTCTAAATGGTGCCAATTTTAGCTTCAAGCTTGTCCTGAAATGTTCGCTAAGGTAGTCAATCAGCATCCCATAAGATTGTGAAATTCAATCATCAAGGATTTTTTATTATAACTACCTGCTATCCTCTTCCCCCCCCCCCCCCCCCCCCCCCCCCACACACACACACAACTTGCGAATAATAAGGTCAATTTTACCACCCAAAAATTAATTGTCCCATGCATTATAGTGACTGCCGGTGATCAGTTTGATTCAGAAACACCACAAAATTGGTCCATACAATAATCACACACGCTGGAGTGAGTTACAAATTATCGAGTCCAGCTGAACTGAGTCTGCATGCAACTACACATTTTCACTACAAAGACATGGTCTCACTTCGTTTCCTCATAAATTTACTGTTGTGTCAATAGTTTTACACCATCGACCTTAAAAAAGGAAAGTAGGGTAACTTACGAGCCATGTCTGTGTATACTTACATAGGCACATGCGTACATATTCTCTATAGTAAAAAATAACAGTTTAGGTCTTGAGTGACTTCTTGAAGGAGGCTGCTAGACTACATAAAAATAAAGGGGCCTACAAATGTTGGTGGTCTACATCAGTAAGTTCTTGTGTTGCATTTCCCTTTGCATTTCCCTTTTGACAAGTCAATAATGTTTTTCGTCCTGTACTATTGACTCTGGCATGTGTTGTTGACTCCACATTGAACAAGATGTCTGCATATAGGTGAAGGAAGCATACCTACAGAAGGGAGAGGGGGGTGTAAACCAACACTCAGAAATAATAATGTAAGGCAGATTGTAGTGGCCAATGCAGCCCAATGCTAATGATATAGTGACAATTTTTTTAAATTGCCTGGCCCTAATG
This sequence comes from Cladorhizidae sp. MBARI D1340-BT2, assembly GCA_028752905.1. Classification (NCBI taxonomy): domain Eukaryota; kingdom Metazoa; phylum Porifera; class Demospongiae; order Poecilosclerida; family Cladorhizidae; species Cladorhizidae sp. MBARI D1340-BT2. The sequence continues at coordinate 25,288,895 of JAQNBH010000005.1, read as the reverse complement.
CAGCCCAATGCTAATGATATAGTGACAATTTTTTTAAATTGCCTGGCCCTACTGTAGTTTCATGCATAAGTCATCAGGGACAATTGCATCATCAAGGTTCCATGCAAGCACATCTTTATACTCACCATTATGGTTAGATCTGTTTCAAAATATGAATTGTGCTTGATGTTTTAATGCCCGTTGGTATAAGGTATGCAAAATAGCAAGCATGAAACTAAGAGGGTCAGCCAATCCTATTGCACTATAAGGCAGATTATAATATGATAAAGAGTTCATAGAGAAGTGCCAGTTAACCCTCTAGTTAGTTAACCCTCTAGTTGTGCGCAATTCTGAAGGAGGGCTGGGCGGTCATGTCCCCTCCCTCCCTCTCCTAATCCGCCTGGTTCCTCTACCTATGTACTACACAAATCAGTACAATATCTTGTTGCTATTGCTGCTTTACCATATATAGGATCAGCTACATCTCCTTGAAAGGATTTTGTAATATGTAGTAAGTTTCACAGTAGAACTTCACAAACCAAACATCAGAAGTGAGGGCTCATCATTTGTTCTGCTTATAGTACATGTGGCCTAATTGGGCTGCCATCATTGATGACCACATCTAGAAACAGATTAGTCATCGATAGATTTGGTAAAGGATCACCATTTGTTGCCTTAGTAAATACCTTGTTTTTGTCTTTACATCTACCCCCCCCCCCCCCCCCCCCACCACCACCACAACAACAACAACACACATACACTTGCACTCAGAAGTCTCCAAACTACATGGTAAAAACTAGATTCAGCACCAACTCAGCCAAATAACCTTAGATGGTAAAGGGTTCTCAAGGCTGCTGGTGCACGTGGCCACGTTTTCCTTCTATTTGGTCTCCTCAGAACTTCATCCTGTGACAATAGTTAACAGCACACAATTGAGCCGAGTCACCAACAAATGCATGTTTTCTTATGAGAAAAGTTTTCTCTTGATATTTCGATATTTCGGCTGGCCAGAAACTTCAGAGGATCATTAAAGTAGATTGTTAGAGAAAGTCATTAGAAAAAGAAGCAAGACAAAAATATTTTATTCAAGAACCAAAAAAATGTGACTTGTCAGAAAGGAAACCAAATGTAGAACCACCTGCTTTTTAAAATCTGTATTATATTTGGGGTTCATTATTTTAATATTTCTTGTCTAAAAAAAAAAAAAAATTACATCTTTTTTTTTGGTCTGGGTAATCTCTTTTGTTTTAATAATTTTTGCCTCATCTAATGTCTTCAACTAAGTAATGTAGGTAATGTATGAACAGGTCACCCGCCTGGCTTACATTAACTAAAAATAGTCGGCATAGTGAAGAGAAAGATCAAGAATGGCTGCAGATTCGAAGAACGTCAAAAGGGAACTTGATGCAAACATGAATGAGAACAGGATGCACGGGTTATAGTTCTCTGGGAAATTGATGTTGAGGTTTCACTTTGACAAGACTCAATTCATCAACTTGATCTAGCATTGGAGGTGATATAAATTAATGGGGCAAAAACTATTATCCATCTCAGTATGGTAAACATGCAAGTACTGCCCTCTAGACAGTGATGGTAAACATGCAAGTACTGCCCTCTAGACAGTGAGTACAGTGAGAGGTCTGGCTACAAAGGATAACTGATGCAGATAGTGATAGAGGATATATGTGCTAATGGAGAGCAGACTCAACACATGGAACAGTGTCAGTATGTGCTAATGGTGAAGAGCAACATTAAATAGTGTCGGTATGTGCTAAGTATGTGCTAATGTTCAACACATTAAACAGTGTCAATATGTGTCAAGAGTGAAAACTTTACAATGTCAGAGTCATCTTCTGAACGATGTTCCCATTATGCTTTTAAAATTATGGCAGATAGCTCACCTTACTCTCAGTGTGGTGTGCTTGGGAATCTATAGTGAATACATCTTCTCCATATCACAATACAAGCATTACAACACCAAGATGACATCAATAGTGTAATAGGCCTTCAGTTTGGTTGGGCTCCAATGCATCTTCACCCATCTCTCCACTGCACTTTCACCCTTCTCTCTCCACTACACCTTCACCCTCTCTCTACTGTACCTTCACCCTTCTCTCTCCACTGCACCTTCACCCTCTCTCCACTGCACCTTCACCCTCTCTCCACTGCACCTTCACCCTTCTCTCTCCACTGCACCTTCACCCATCTCTCTCCACTGCACCTTCACCCATCTCTCTCCACTACACCTTCACCCTTCTCTCTCCACTGCACCTTCACCCATCTCTCTCCACTGCACCTTCACCCCTCTCTCTCCACTGCACCTTCACCCATCTCTCTCCACTGCACCTTCACCCATCTCTCTCCACGTACCTTCACTCATCTCTCTCCACTGCACCTTCACCCATCTCTCTTTACTTCCATTTTTTCCCATTGGTAAACGTAGTTTGAATACAGGAGTGTGGTCCTTTATAGCACTCTTGGTTTGACCTCCACTCCCTTTCATAACGGCAGATGGCAACCCCACCTCCCACCCCAACATCAACCAAAAATCATGTCTCAGCTTTAAACTCACATCTGCAGCTTTAGCTCCAAAAGAACCCCAAGTGTGCCTTGAATCCTACGCCAAGGTATCAGAGCATAGCAGTGCAAACAAAATCCATTCCAGGATGACTGTATTACAGCACCTTCTATATTGGTTTACCCATTCCTTTTTTTAATGATGGACAAATACCCCCCCCCCCTCCCCTCCCCCCTCCCTCCACACACACCCCAAAACATGCTTCATTAACTAAGACAACATTGGCAACTTCTGCATACATGTTTCAGCTGATATTAGCTGCAAAAGGACTCCAAGCATGCCTTGAATCCTTCACTAAGAAAGTAAACCACAAGTGCAAATATAATTGAAGTGTGAAAAAAGATTTAAATTTATCTTCAAGATTTACATCCTATTTATTTCTATCTTCCCTTCACTTGCGTGGAATAGGTCCATTCATAGAAGTTTTAGTTCCCCAGGACTCCGAATCTTCCAGTGCAAATCCAAGACTACTTTCTATCTTCATTTCACTAAAAGGTGTGGGTATATAGGAATGGTTGTGATGATGCAATCAAGCTAGCTGGCTCAATGCTTATAACCAGAATTAAATCAAGAACACACATGCTGTATTATTGACCCAAGAAGGGTTGGGGTGGTTGGGGGTAGGACAGTGTCCAAAAGTCATGTAAAATAAATTCCTAAACCACATGAGGGATCTGATTAAGGGCAATGATAAGGAGGAGGTGCAGAGGAATACAATAAAGTGATTGAGGGAAATTGTTCCCTAACTAAGAATGACGATGATGATGAGGATGATGACGACGACGACGATGACGACGACGATGATGATGAGACTTAAACAGTGGAAGCAGTTACAATGAAAATGGAAATACAGTAGATTTCAAGAGAAATCATATTTGCATTTTATGTTGTCAGCTGCAAGTCAGCATTCTAATTGGACAGTGAGGTTGATGATGCGGTTAACAAACCTTCTGAAGGAAATGATCACCTCATAAATTCAGTTTGATAACGACAAGAAGACCCACCTCCTCAGAATTCCAGTTTCATGTCGCACATGATGACCACTTCACAGAATTATCTAAAAATCTATGCTAAAATGCACATAATGACATTTGTATCTATGCCAAGCTAGCCAAAGCATTCTAGTGCACTGATGCCAGAACCCAACAACCAATATGAATCCAGAGCCAGAACACACTAGTGAAAGGTTCAAGAGGAGTGGCACATCAGAGCTTGTTATTTTGTTGAAGATCAATGACATAGCAATGTCCACAGAGCTTTGTAGAACTTGATTCTAGAAGTCAAATTTGCATGAGCAAAGTGTTTTACAATAATGGATGCATAGGTTTTGTCTGGTAAGTCTTATACATACCAAGGTCAGGTTTACACACTTCCTCCCAGCACTAAATCATTTCTTTTCCACATGTTTCAGCAAATCCTTAGATGCCCACAAATATGTGTATAAGTATGACATTCTTAGCTGCCAAGAAAACATTTGACTCTGTATGGCATCACTCAACATCTCCTGAACACCCTGTCCTCTCATCTCAACCTCTCCTGAACACCCTGTCCTCTCATCTCAACCTCTCCTGAACACCCTGTCCTCTCATCTCAACCTCTCCTGAAGACCCTGTCCTCTCATCTCAACCTCTCCTTAACACCCTGTCCTCTCATCTCAACCTCTCCTGAACACCCTGTCCTCTCATCTCAACTTCTCCTGAACACCCTGTCCTCTCATCTCAACCTCTCCTGAACACACTGTCCTCTCATCTCAACCTCTACTGAACACCCTGTCCTCTCATCTCAACCTCTCCTTAACACCCTGTCCTCTCATCTCAACCGCTCCTGAACACCCTGTCCTCTCATCTCAACCTCTCCTGAACAACCTGTCCTCTCATCTCAACCTCTCCTGAACACCCTGTCCTCTCATCTCAGCCTCTCCTGAACACCCTGTCCTCTCATCTCAACCTCTCCTGAACACCCTGTCCTCTCATCGCTCAACCTCTCCTGAACACCCTGTCCTCTCATCTCAACCTCTCCTGAACACCCTGTCCTCTCATATCAACCTCTCCTGAACACCCTGTCCTCTCATCTCAACCTCTCCTGAACTCCCTGTCCTCTCATCTCAACCTCTCCTGAACACCCTGTCCTCTCATCGCTCAACCTCTCCTGAACACCTTGTCCTCTCATCTCAACCTCTCCTGAACACCCTGTCCTCTCATCTCAACCTCTCCTGAACACCCTGTCCTCTCATCTCAACCTCTCCTGAACACCCTGTCCTCTCATCGCTCAACCTCTCCTGAACACCCTGTCCTCTCATCTCAACCTCTCCTGAACACCCTGTCCTCTCATCTCAACCTCTCGTGAACACCCTGTCCTCTCATATCAACCTCTCCTGAACACCGTCCTCTCATCTCAACCTCTCCTGAACACCTTGTCCTCTCATCTCAACCTCTCCTGAACGCCCTGTCCTCTCATCTTAACCTCTCCTGAACACCCTGTCCTCTCATCTCAACCTCTCCTGAACAACCTCTCCTGAACACCCTGTCCTCTCATCTCACCCTCTCCTGAACATCATGTCCTCTCATCTTAACCTCTCCTGAACACCCTGTCCTCTCATCTCAACCTCTCCTGAACACCCTGTCCTCTCATCTCACCCTCTCCTGAACATCGTGTCCTCTCATCTTAACCTCTCCTGAACACCCTGTCCTCTCATCTCAACCTCTCCTGAACATCGTGTCCTCTCATCTCAACCTCTCCTGAACAACCTGTCCTCTCATCGCTCTACCTCTCATGAACACCCTGTCCTCTCATCGCTCAACCTCTCCTGCTGTCTTCTCATCTCAACCTCTCCTGAACACTCTGTCCTCTCATCGCTCAACCTCTCCTGAACAACCTGTCCTCTCATCTCAACCTCTCCTGAACACCCTGTCCTCTCATCGCTCAACCTCTCCTGAACACCCTGTCCTCTCATCACTCAACATCTACTGAACACCCTGTCCTCTCTCAAACTCTCCTGAACACCCTGTCCTCTCATCGCTCAACCTCCCCTGAACACCCTGTCCTCTCATCTCAACCTCTCCTGAACACCCTGTCCTCTCATCTCAACCTCGCCTGAACACCTTGTCCTCTCATCTCAACCTCTCCTGAACACCCTGTCCTCTCATCTCAGCCTCTCCTGAACACCCTGTCCTCTCATCTCAACCTCTCCTGAACACCCTGTCCTCTCATCGCTCAACCTCTCCTGAACACCCTGTCCTCTCATCTCAACCTCTCCTGAACACCCTGTCCTCTCATATCAACCTCTCCTGAACACCCTGTCCTCTCATCTCAACCTCTCCTGAACTCCCTGTCCTCTCATCTCAACCTCTCCTGAACTCCCTATCCTCTCATCTCAACCTCTCCTGAACACCCTGTCCTCTCATCGCTCAACCTCTCCTGAACACCTTGTCCTCTCATCTCAACCTCTCCTGAACACCCTGTCCTCTCATCTCAACCTCTCCTGAACACCCTGTCCTCTCATCTCAACCTCTCCTGAACACCCTGTCCTCTCATCGCTCAACCTCTCCTGAACACCCTGTCCTCTCATCTCAACCTCTCCTGAACACCCTGTCCTCTCATCTCAACCTCTCCTGAACACCCTGTCCTCTCATCTCAACCTCTCCTGAACACCCTGTCCTCTCATCTCAACCTCTCGTGAACACCCTGTCCTCTCATATCAACCTCTCCTGAACACCGTCCTCTCATCTCAACCTCTCCTGAACACCTTGTCCTCTCATCTCAACCTCTCCTGAACGCCCTGTCCTCTCATCTTAACCTCTCCTGAACACCCTGTCCTCTCATCTCAACCTCTCCTGAACAACCTCTCCTGAACACCCTGTCCTCTCATCTCACCCTCTCCTGAACATCGTGTCCTCTCATCTTAACCTCTCCTGAACACCCTGTCCTCTCATCTCAACCTCTCCTGAACACCCTGTCCTCTCATCTCACCCTCTCCTGAACATCGTGTCCTCTCATCTTAACCTCTCCTGAACACCCTGTCCTCTCATCTCAACCTCTCCTGAACATCGTGTCCTCTCATCTCAACCTCTCCGGAACAACCTGTCCTCTCATCGCTCTACCTCTCATGAACACCCTGTCCTCTCATCGCTCAACCTCTCCTGCTGTCTTCTCATCTCAACCTCTCCTGAACACTCTGTCCTCTCATCGCTCAACCTCTCCTGAACAACCTGTCCTCTCATCTCAACCTCTCCTAAACACTCTGTCCTCTCATCGCTCAACCTCTCCTGAACACCCTGTCCTCTCATCTCAGCCTCTCCTGAACACCCTGTCCTCTCATCTCAACCTCTCCTGAACACCCTGTCCTCTCATCTCAACCTCTCCTGAACACCCTGTCCTCTCATCTCAACCTCTCCTGAACACCCTGTCCTCTCATCTCAACCTCTCCTGAACACTCTGTCCTCTCATCTCAACCTCTCCTGAACACCCTGTCCTCTCATCTCAACCTCTCCTGAACACCCTGTCCTCTCATCTCAACCTCTCCTGAACACCCTGTCCTCTCATCTCAACCTCTCCTGAACACCCTGTCCTCTCATCGCTCAACCTCCCCTGAACACCCTGTCCTCTCATCTCAACCTCCCCTGAACACCCTGTCCTCTCATCGCTCAACCTCCCCTGAACACCCTGTCCTCTCATCGCTCAGCCTCTCCTGAACACCCTGTCCTCTCATCTCAACCTCTCCTGAACACCCTGTCCTCTCATCTCAACCTCTCCTGAACACCCTGTCCTCTCATCTCAACCTCTCCTGAACACCCTGTCCTCTCATCGCTCAGCCTCTCCTGAACACCCTGTCCTCTCATCTCAACCTCTCCTGAACACCCTGTCCTCTCATCGCTCAACCTCTCCTTAACACCCTGTCCTCTCATCGCTCAACCTTCCCTGAACACCCTGTCCTCTCATCTCAACCTCTCCTGAACACTCTGTCCTCTCATCGCTCAACCTCCCCTGAACACCCTGTCCTCTCATCTCAACCTCTCCTAAACACCCTGTCCTCTCATCGCTCAGCCTCTCCTGAACACCCTGTCCTCTCATCTCAACCTCTCCTGAACACCCTGTCCTCTCATCGCTCAACCTCTCCTTAACACCCTGTCCTCTCATCGCTCAACCTCTCCTGAACACCCTGTCCTCTCATCTCAACCTCTCCTGAACACTCTGTCCTCTCATCGCTCAACCTCCCCTGAACACCCTGTCCTCTCATCTCAACCTCCCCTGAACACCCTGTCCTCTCATCTCAACCTCTCCTAAACACTCTGTCCTCTCATCGCTCAACCTCTCCTGAACACCCTGTCCTCTCATCGCTCAACCTCCCTTGAACACCCTGTCCTCTCATCTCAACCTCCCCTGAACACCCTGTCCTCTCATCGCTCAACCTCCCCTGAACACCCTGTCCTCTCATCTCAACCACTCCTGAACACCCTGTCCTCTCATTGCTCAACCTTCCTTGAACACCCTGTCCTCTCATCTCAACCTCTCCTGAACACGCTGTCCTCTCATCGCTCAACCTCCCCTGAACACCCTGTCCTCTCATCTCAACCTCCCCTGAACACCCTGTCCTCTCATCGGTCAACCTCCCCTGAACAACCTGTCCTCTCATCTCAACCTCTCCTGAACACCATGTCCTCTCATTGCTCAACCTCTCCTGGACACCCTGTCCTCTCATCTCAACCTCTCCTGAACACCCTGTCCTCTCATCGCTCAGCCTCTCCTGAACACCCTGTCCTCTCATCTCAACCTCTCCTGAACACCCTGTCCTCTCATCTCAACCTCTCCTGAACACCCTGTCCTCTCATCTCATCCTCTCCTAAACACCCTGTCCTCTCATCGCTCAGCCTCTCCTGAACACCCTGTCCTCTCATCTCAACCTCTCCTGAACACCCTGTCCTCTCATCTCAACCTCTCCTGAACACCCACCCTGTCCTCTCATCGCTCAGCCTCTCCTGAACACCCTGTCCTCTCATCTCAACCTCTCCTGAACACCCGTGTCCTCTCATCGCTCAACCTCTCCTGAACACCCTGTCCTCTCATCGCTCAACCTCCCCTGAACACCCTGTCCTCTCATCTCAACCTCTCCTGAACACCCTGTCCTCTCATCGCTCAGCCTCTCCTGAACACCCTGTCCTCTCATCTCAACCTCTCCTGAACACCCTGTCCTCTCATCGCTCAACCTCTCCTGAACACCCTGTCCTCTCATCGCTCAACCTCCCCTGAACACCCTGTTCCTCTCATCTCAACCTCTCCTGAACACTCTGTCCTCTCATCGCTCAACCTCTCCTGAACACCTTGTCCTCTCATCTCAACCTCCCCTGAACACCCTGTCCTCTCATCTCAACCTCTCCTAAACAATCTGTCCTCTCATCGCTCAACCTCTCCTGAACATCCTGTCCTCTCATCGCTCAACCTCCCTTGAACACCCTGTCCTCTCATCTCAACCACTCCTGAACACCCTGTCCTCTCATTGCTCAACCTCCCCTGAACACCCTGTCCTCTCATCTCAACCTCTCCTGAACACCCTGTCCTCTCATCGCTCAATCTCTCCTGAACACCCTGTCCTCTCATCGCTCAACCTCCCCTGAACACCCTGTCCTCTCATCTCAACCTCTCCTGAACACCCTGTCCTCTCATCTCAACCTCTCCTGAACACCCTGTCCTCTCATCGCTCAGCCTCTCCTGAACACCCTGTCCTCTCATCTCAACCTCTCCTGAACACCCTGTCCTCTCATCTCAACCTCTCCTGAACACCCTGTCCTCTCATCTCAACCTCTCCTAAACACCCTGTCCTCTCATCGCTCAGCATCTCCTGAACACCCTGTCCTCTCATCTCAACCTCTCCTGAACACCCTGTCCTCTCATCTCAACCTCTACTGAACACCCTGTCCTCTCATCGCTCAGCCTCTCCTGAACACCCTGTCCTCTCATCTCAACCTCTCCTGAACACCCTGTCCACCCTGTCCTCTCATCGCTCAACCTCTCCTGAACACCCTGTCCTCTCATCGCTCAACCTCCCCTGAACACCCTGTTCCTCTCATCTCAACCTCTCCTGAACACTCTGTCCTCTCATCGCTCAACCTCTCCTGAACACCTTGTCCTCTCATCTCAACCTCCCCTGAACACCCTGTCCTCTCATCTCAACCTCTCCTAAACAATCTGTCCTCTCATCGCTCAACCTCTCCTGAACATCCTGTCCTCTCATCGCTCAACCTCCCCTGAACACCCTGTCCTCTCATCTCAACCACTCCTGAACACCCTGTCCTCTCATTGCTCAACCTCCCCTGAACACCCTGTCCTCTCATCTCAACCTCTCCTGAACACCCTGTCCTCTCATCGCTCAACCTCCCCTGAACACCCTGTCCTCTCATCTCAACCTCCCCTGAACACCCTGTCCTCTCATCGCTCAACCTCCCCTGAACAACCTGTCCTCTCATCTCAACCTCTCCTGAACACCATGTCCTCTCATTGCTCAACCTCTCCTGAACACCCTGTTCTCTCATCTCAACCTCTCCTGAACACCCTGTCCTCTCATCGCTCAGCCTCTCCTGAACACCCTGTCCTCTCATCTCAACCTCTCCTGAACACCCTGTCCTCTCATCTCAACCTCTCCTGAACACCCTGTCCTCTCATCTCAACCTCTCCTAAACACCCTGTCCTCTCATTGCTCAACCTCTCCTGAACACCCTGTCCTCTCATCTCAACCTCTCCTGAACACCCTGTCCTCTCATCGCTCAGCCTCTCCTGAACACCCTGTCCTCTCATCTCAACCTCCCCTGAACACCCTGTCCTCTCATCTCAACCTCCCCTGAACACCCTGTCCTCTCATCTCAACCTCTCCTAAACACTCTGTCCTCTCATCGCTCAACCTCTCCTGAACACCCTGTCCTCTCATCGCTCAACCTCCCCTGAACACCCTGTCCTCTCATCTCAACCTCCCCTGAACACCCTGTCCTCTCATCGCTCAACCTCCCCTGAACACCCTGTCCTCTCATCTCAACCACTCCTGAACACCCTGTCCTCTCATCGCTCAGCCTCTCCTGAACACCCTGTCCTCTCATCTCAACCTCTCTTAAACACTCTGTCCTCTCATCTCAACCTCTCCTGAACACCCTGTCCTCTCATCTCAACCTCTCCTAAACACTCTGTCCTCTCATCGCTCAACCTCTCCTGAACACCCTGTCCTCTCATCGCTCAAACTGTCCTGAACACCCTATCCTCTCATCTCAACCTCTCCTAAACACTCTGTCCTCTCATCGCTCAAACTCTCCTGAACACCCTGTCCTCTCATCTCAGCCTCTCCTGAACACCTTGTCCTCTCATCTCAGCCTCTCCTGAACACCCTGTCCTCTCATCGCTCAACCTCTCCTGAACACCCTGTCCTCTCATCGCTCAACCTCCCCTGAACACCCTGTCCTCTCATCTCAACCTCTCCTGAACACCCTGTCCTCTCATCGCTCAGCCTCTCCTGAACACCCTGTCCTCTCATCTCAACCTCTCCTGAACACCCTGTCCTCTCATCTCAACCTCTCCTAAACACCCTGTCCTCTCATCGCTCAGCCTCTCCTGAACACCCTGTCCTCTCATCTCAACCTCTCCTGAACACCCTGTCCTCTCATCGCTCAACCTCTCCTGAACACCCTGTCCTCTCATCGCTCAACCTCCCCTGAACACCCTGTTCCTCTCATCTCAACCTCTCCTGAACACTCTGTCCTCTCATCGCTCAACCTCCCCTGAACACCCTGTCCTCTCATCTCAACCTCCCCTGAACACCCTGTCCTCTCATCTCAACCTCTCCTAAACAATCTGTCCTCTCATCGCTCAACCTCTCCTGAACACCCTGTCCTCTCATCGCTCAACCTCCCCTGAACACCCTGTCCTCTCATCTCAACCACTCCTGAACACCCTGTCCTCTCATTGCTCAACCTCCCCTGAACACCCTGTCCTCTCATCTCAACCTCTCCTAAACACCCTGTCCTCTCATCGCTCAACCTCCCCTGAACACCCTGTCCTCTCATCTCAACCTCCTGAACACCCTGTCCTCTCATCGCTCAACCTCCCCTGAACACCCTGTCCTCTCATCTCAACCTCCCCTGAACACCCTGTCCTCTCATCTCAACCTCTCCTAAACAATCTGTCCTCTCATCGCTCAACCTCTCCTGAACACCCTGTCCTCTCATCGCTCAACCTCCCCTGAACACCCTGTCCTCTCATCTCAACCACTCCTGAACACCCTGTCCTCTCATTGCTCAACCTCCCCTGAACACCCTGTCCTCTCATCTCAACCTCTCCTAAACACCCTGTCCTCTCATCGCTCAACCTCCCCTGAACACCCTGTCCTCTCATCTCAACCTCCCCTGAACACCCTGTCCTCTCAACGCTCAACCTCCCCTGAACAACCGGTCCTCTCATCTCAACCTCTCCTGAACACGCTGTCCTCTCATCGCTCAACCTCCCCTGAACACTCTGTCCTCTCAGATGCTCAACCTCTCCTGAACACCCTGTCCTCTCATCGCTCAAACTGTCCTGAACACCCTGTCCTCTCATCTCAACCTCTTCTAAACACTCTGTCCTCTCATCGCTCAAACTCTCCTGAACACCCTGTCCTCTCATCTCAGCCTCTCCTGAACACCCTGTCCTCTCATCTCAGCCTCTCCTGAACACCCTGTCCTCTCATCGCTCAAACTCTCCTGAACACCCTGTCCTCTCATCGCTCAACCTCTCCTGAACACCCTGTCCTCTCATCTCAGCCTCTCCTGAACACCCTGTCCTCTCATCTCAACCTCTCCTGAACACCCCGTCCTCTCATAGCTCAACCTCTCCTGAATACCCTGTCCTCTCACAACCATCCTTTCACTTACTCTGCTTGCTCTTGTCTTACCTCACAGTTTGCTCACAAAGTGTGATCATTGCAGGCTCTTGTTCTTCCCCATCCTCAGGAGGGTTCTATTCTTGGTCCACTTCTCTTTATTCTCTACATAAATAAATATCACTCAACTCCCACTTTCTCCTTCTACACCAATTCTCTATGCAGATAACATCCTCCTCTCCAATCCCTTCTTTTCCACTTCCTCCATCAACTCAGTTAAGGAGTTCCTCAAATCTCTCCTTGAATCTTCACATCAAAAAAAGTTTGTACTAAATCTACTCGTGCACTTGTGCACTTTTCAGACTTTACACTTCTTTAGTGTGTGGACCCTTTTCCTGCAATTCCACAGCTTTTGAATGTATGCAGCACTTTTGCAAACTCTGCACTTGCCAGTGCACTTCCAATTATGCTTCCCTCCTCTCCATTCTTCAATTGCCTATTTTCTCAAACAGACATACTCAAGCAAAGCTGCTTTTACTCTATAGTCATATCCACTTTCTCCAGACTTCATCTAATCAGCTGCAACTCCTTACATGACCTCTCGCCACTAGAAATATGAACGAACATCCATACAAATATGGCATCGGATACATAATAATTGTTAGTAATATGAACATCCATACAAATATGGCATCGGATACATAATATTGTTAGTAATATGAACATCCATACAAATATGGCATCGGATACATAATATTGTTAGTAATATGAACATCCATACAAATATGGCATCCGATCATAATATTGTTAGTAATTTGAACATCCATACAAATACGGCATAATATTGTTAGTAATATGAACATCCATACAAATACGGCATAATATTGTTAGTAATATGAACATCCATACAAATATGGCATCGGATACATAATATTGTTAGTAATATGAACATCCATACAAATACGGCATCAGATACATTAGTAATATGAACATCCATATATACAAATACGGCATCGGATACATAATATTGTTAGTAATATGAACATCCATACAAATACGGCATCGGATACATAATATTGTTAGTAATATGAACATCGATACAAATATGGCATCGGATACATAATATTGTATAATTATGGCATCAGATACATAATATTGTTAGTAATATGAACATCCATACAAATATGGCATCGGATACATAATATTGTTAGTAATATGAACATCCATACAAATATGGCATCGGATACATAATATTGTTAGTAATATGAACATCCATACAAATATGGCATCGGATACATAATATTGTTAGTAATATGAACATCCATACAAATATGGCATCGGATACATAATATTGTTAGTAATATGAACATCCATACAAATATGGCATCGGATACATAATATTGTTAGTAATATGAACATCCATACAAATATAGATTAGAAGTTCAGGTGTAACAATTGCCCATTGCCCATGCATGATCACAAGCAACTCCATATCCAACTCTAGGGGCCCCTTCTCTGGTGTGGTGAGTACACTCCCACATCAATCCCAAAGCCATCACTCAGCCACACCTCAACCATTCCCAATAGGGCATTTGTTAGGTAGACGGATTAAGAACAGAAATGATTCCGACTCATGCTTTTTTTCCTTTAAAAAAATCTTATGTGATCAATCGACTTACTTTTATAGATGTTTTCACTTGGTACTTGTATGCCCGGGCTTACTATCAGTAAAGAACATCTTGGAACTTGTCAGCATTTGAATTTCACCCTCTGACTGAGCAGGCATATTGCAACTACCGTATTGAATTTCTGCTCACCCACAAATAAACAGCCATCCTCTTGATTGTATCTTACTGTCAGAGTGTGCTTCGCTTCTGGGCCTTCTTGGCTTTGGCGAGTCCACTGTATAGCTGCAGGCAATTGTTAGGCGTCTCCTCAGCTTGCTTAGAAGATCCTTCATAGAAATCACAACGGTTAGTCCCGCTAACCAGACTCCAGTCTTGATGCACGAATGATTTCTTCCATATTGTAGGATTGCCAACTATTGGGGCATGACAACAGCAACTGTACAACCCACAGAATGTATATACAAGCAGCTGTTTAGCTGCAACATTAGTGCACAGATCATCAGACCACACACCTCGACTCCCATCATCTGTTTTTTTAAAATTTATGATCAGTGGTCACATGATACGGCCTAATAGCAACGCAACGTTTTTCAAGCGTAACGACACAGTGATTATTTTCATATAATACACTCACATATATACATAAGAATTCATTACACAAAGTTCGACCAAGACAAGTGGGCATGTATAACACTGCACCTATATGTATGATGTACACACCCCATTATAAATACAAGTGCGTCCATTCTGTTGTGTCAGCCACCAACTAGTATACTAGTCAGCGCTGTCACCACAGCGTGGGGTTGAGGGTCTGCCCCCCTCCTCCTCCACCTATCACTCCCACCCCTACACCAGCAGTGTGGGACGGGTGAGGCTGGACGGGAGGTATGCCATTGCTCAAGGTCGGGGGGAAAGGTTGACCTCCTACACCTTCCCCTTGGTTCATCTTGATCTTCTGCATCTGGGCTGTAACTTGCTTGACCTGGTGCTGCTGCATGGCACTCATCTGGGCCATTTGCATGGAGGCTGCTTGCTGCTGCTGGTAGTAGTACGCATTCACCGGAAACCCCTGGGCAGTGTACGATGACGGTGGCTGCTGCTTGGGATTGAAGAGAGACATGATCGAGTCCTTGGTGGTGGCAGGAGCGGTCTGCTGAGGGTCTTGTTGTGTGGCCTGCTGCCCTGGAGCTTCTGTGGCAAACATCAGGTCACCTTGCCCGGGTGCAGCGGAAGAAGGCGGCCCCTTTGTGCTCGCAAACACATCCGAGGGCTGGCTGGTTGAAACAGAAGTGCTAGTGGGGAGTGAATCAGAAGAAGCGATGGGTCCAGTCAGCAGGTCAACCACTGGCTGGGGAGAGGATCTCTTTGACGTGGTAGGAGTACGGTGTGGAGAGGGAGAGAGTCCCGAGTCTCTTCCAATGACGGAGGAACTTGTCTTTGTTGAAGAGGAAGCAGCAGATTTGCTTGGCTGAGGAGACGGAGAGCGGCTATCAGAAGAGGGGCGTGGCACAGACAGAATCTAGTGCACAGAAATCATACGATATAAAATCAAGGAAGACCACAGACCTCAGCACTTGCACAAGTGGTGGGTGAAATAGGTAGGAAAGCTTCACACCACATGCAGTGCAGAGTGCACCGCCAGTTCCATGGGGTGTGGTTAGGATCATGTGACTCTATAAGGAAGGGCACATGCAACCTATATAATACAGGTCACGTGGTAATAATCCCCATAAATTACCTCAGAAACCCAAGCATGTATACAAGTGTAAATATATGCTCAGAGTGAGAGCAAATACTTACCAGTTGTTAGTTAAGACATATTTACCATAAAAGGTGGTTGCTAGTAACTAGCACACAATGTTTCAAGGGTGGTCTTTTCCATATACATGTATACATACATGTATATAAGAGAGTCACTGCTACAGAAAATGACAATCTCCCATCAGTGAGAAAGAGGCTCAGAATCTCCTGAAATGACTCGCAACCCTAGCCATTGTTGCTAGGCTCAATGCACGCTTAATTCTCAATGAACTCTCAGTTGACATAATAACATTACAATAACCTTCTCAATAATCAACTTCAAACCGTATTCACTCGATGTTTCGACTTGATGCTCTATATAGCCTTCATCAGGAATAATGGGATGCTAAGACTCGCGTGAGCCTGCTATATACCGGTAGCTAGCTATCCACTATGTGATACAAAACCACACGCTCAGCACACACGTCAAGCACGTGAACCAGATGCGGGGGAAAATAAAATATAAATATAAATAAAATAACAACAAAAAACAAAAATAACAAATAAGTAAATAAGTAAGTAATTACAATTTAGTTTATTATGTTTATTATTATTTTAATTATATCAATTACTTAATCTATTTTTTTAAAATTTTTATATATTTTTTCTCCCCTCACATCTGGTTCACGTGCTGGTTTTGTAGCACGTGGTGAATAGCTAGCTACCGGTATATAACAGGCTCATTGAGTCTTAGCGTCTCATTATTCCTGATGAAGGCTAGAGCATCTAGTAGAATCGTCGAGAGAGTACAATGTCAAGTTGAGAAGGTTATTGTAACACTCTTAATTACTTAATCTTTGAACCTTTGAGTGCAAGGCACTAGCTGCCTTGACTGAAGTATTGCCAAGAAAATTCTAACAATGCTGATTAGGAGGTCGCTGGGGCACTGCCCCTCAGGCATGCAACACTAATGCTGATTAGGAGGTGGCTGTGGGGGACTGCCCCTCAGGCATGCAACACTAATGCTGATTGGGTGGCTGTGGGGGACTGCCCTCAGGTGTGCAACACTAATGCTGATTGGGTGGCTGTGGGGGACTGCCCTTCAGGTGTGCAACACTAATGAAAACATCTAAGTAAGAAGAATTTGTACTGCAGAAAGATGGAGAAGAAACAACAACTTTTAAATGTCTGCCACCTGAAGTTTGGACAGAGTGACTCGATCAAAATAGAGGCAATTGAAGAGTACAGAGTTCGTGCTAGTAGGCAAAAGTACACAGACAAACTTGAAAACTGTCTTGACAGCGTTCACTAAATACACACACAGAAATGCATGCCCCACCATCACATCACAGCTTCTCACCACTGTGGAGAGGACACACACACACAAGTGCTGCATCTGTGATTCTCTCCTAGCCACAGGCACACTAGTGTTGCATCTGTGATTCTCTCCTAGCCACACACACACAAGTGCTGCATCTGTGATTCTCTCCTAGCCACAGGCACACTAGTGTTGCATCTGTGATTCTCTCCTAGCCACACACACACACAAGTGCTGCATCTGTGATTCTCTCCTAGCCACACACACACAAGTGCTGCATCTGTGATTCTCTCCTAGCCACACACACACTAGTGTTGCATCTGTGATTCTCTCCTAGCTACAGACACACTAGTGTTGCATCTGTGATTCTCTCCTAGCCACACACACACAAGTGCTGCATCTGTGATTCTCTCCTAGCCACACATACACAAGTGCTGCATCTGTGATTCTCTCCTAGCCACACACACACAAGTGCTGCATCTGTGATTCTCTCCTAGCCACAGGCACACTAGTGTTGCATCTGTGATTCTCTCCCAGCCACACACACACACTAGTGTTGCATCTGTGATCGTCTCCTAGCCACACACACACAAGTGCTGCATCTGTGATTCTCTCCTAGCCACACACACACACAAGTGTTGCATCTGTGATTCTCTCCTAGCCACAGGCACACTAGTGTTGCATCTGTGATTCTCTCCTAGCCACACACACACAAGTGCTGCATCTGTGATTCTCTCCTAGCCACACACACACTAGTGTTGCATCTGTGATTCTCTCCTAGCCACACACACACAAGTACTGCATCTGTGATTCTCTCCTAGCCACAGGCACACAAGTGCTGCATCTGTGATTCTCTCCTAGCCACAGGCACACAAGTGCTGCATCTGTGATTCTCTCCTAGCCACACACACACACACACTAGTGTTGCATCTGTGATTCTCTCCTAGCCACACACACACAAGTGCTGCATCTGTGATTCTCTCCTAGCCACACACACACAAGTGCTGCATCTGTGATTCTCTCCTAGCCACACACACACAAGTGCTGCATCTGTGATTCTCTCCTAGCCACACACACACACACACAAGTGCTGCATCTGTGATTCTCTCCTAGCCACACACACACTAGTGTTGCATCTGTGATTCTCTCCTAGCCACACACACACTAGTGTTGCATCTGTGATTCTCTCCTAGCCACACACACACACAAGTGCTGCATCTGTGATTCTCTCCCAGCCACAGACACACAAGTGCTGCATCTGTGATTCTCTCCTAGCCACACACACACAAGTGCTGCATCTGTGATTCTCTCCTAGCCACACACACACAAGTGCTGCATCTGTGATTCTCTCCTAGCCACACACACACAAGTGCTGCATCTGTGATTCTCTCCTAGCCACACACACACACACACACAAGTGCTGCATCTGTGATTCTCTCCTAGACACACTCCTGCTGCTGCTGTTCTCTACAAGTGAATTATAACCAGAGCCCCCCCCCCCCCCCCATCAAGGCATGACCATCACCACACACAACATAGTAAGCACCTCACGAAGCAAGACCAGCCATCTTGAGTTATGCAGGTACATGAACAGTAGCCAGCATCCAGGACACAGCTTGTGCTGGTAGGATGGAAGCCAGTGAGGAGAGCAATGACGATCCTTGCAGAGCTCAAGTCACCAACTTACCAACTTGGAAGTTTTAGAGGCTGACCAAGAACACCAACAGCAAATCCTAACCTAGAGCTAAGGTACGTAATTGCAAACTTCATGCAAATGATCATATCAGTGCAAATAATGCAGGTATGCATCACCAAGAATAAATGGTGTGATTTTCATAATGGAAACACCAACTCCATGTGTAGCAAGTGCCAGTCACCTGGATTTCGAGGTGCCATGGGGCACAAACGATGTACTTACTAATAATTTGCACGCACTCTTTGTTAGGCACATGCAGCTGATAACTGCGCTTAAACAATTCTTGCTGTGTCCACATGTGCTGAACGAGTTACTGGAGCTTGTAATTAGAGAGCACGATTTGTGCCGGGGATTCGTACTCGTAAGTACATCAATACCAGGCACTATATAGAGCATGTTGGGTTTCCCATGGCAACTCGGGCTTCACGTTAGACACGTGTGGGTGGGGAAGCCTTGGAACACAACTTATGCATTCAAACTAAGGTATTCTTCAGCTGTCACACACAATTCCTTTGCTGTATTCCACGAACACACTGTACTTTATATATGCACCACAGTTCCCATTGATTAAATAGACTTTGTTTGCTGCCCAAAATACGATTATTTAATATTTCAATATTATTTCCCAATGAATTATTTCACATGATATTTTCCCCTTGCTACAAACATTTGTGAAGTCTCACAATCATGGTGGCATGCTGCAGTGTTATACTCCATCTCTGTCTCTCTTGTCACTTGTCTGCACCTCCTGAACACAAGGGATACCTTGTCATCTGGTAAACTGCCTGGGACTATTCTTCAGCAAGCAAGGAGGAGGGGAGAGAGAATGATGGAGTCCAAGAAAGCTAAAAGGCGAGGTTCATATAAGATGTAGGTGGTTCATCATCACCGAATTTCCATCTTTGTTGGCTCACTATCACATACCAACTCTTCTCCAACTGGTGCTGCCTATGTAGCCTGGTATATGTGGTGGCCTCTCACACAGCAAGGCTTGACACACTCTCCTTAGCAGCTCTCCTGCAGCTGTCTCACACACAGCAAGGCTTGACACACTCTCCTTAGCAGCTCTCCTGCAGCTGTGCCAGCAACTGTCTCACACACAGCAAGGCTTGACACACTCTCCTTAGCAGCTCTCCTGCAGCTGTGCCAGCAACTGTCTGTCTCACACACCAAGGCTTGACACACTCTCCTTAGCAGCTCTCCTGCAGCTGTGCCAGCAACTGTCTCACACACAGCAAGGCTTGACACACTCTCCTTAGCAGCTCTCCTGCAGCTGTGCCAGCAACTGTCTCACACACAGCAAGGCTTGACACACTCTCCTTAGCAGCTCTCCTGCAGCTGTGCCAGCAACTGTCTCACACACAGCAAGGCTTGACACACTCTCCTTAGCAGCTCTCCTGCAGCTGTGCCAGCAACTGTCTCACACACAGCAAGGCTTGACACACTCTCCTTAGCAGCTCTCCTGCAGCTGTGCCAGCAACTGTCTGTCTCACACACCAAGGCTTGACACACTCTCCTTAGCAGCTCTCCTGCAGCTGTCTCACACAGCAAGGCTTGACACACTCTCCTTAGCAGCTCTCCTGTAGCTGTGCCAGCAACTGTCTCACACACAGCAAGGCTTGACACACTCTCCTTAGCAGCTCTCCTGCAGCTGTGCCAGCAACTGTCTCACACACAGCAAGGCTTGACACACTCTCCTTAGCAGCTCTCCTGCAGCTGTGCCAGCAACTGTCTCACACAGCAAGGCTAGACACACTCTCCTTAGCAGCTCTCCTGCAGCTGTCTCACACACCAAGGCTTGACACACTCTCCTTAGCAGCTCTCCTGCAGCTGTCTCACATACCAAGGCTTGACACACTCTCCTTAGCAGCTCTCCTGCAGCTGTGCCAGCAACTGTCTCACACACCAAGGCTTGACACACTCTCCTTAGCAGCTCTCCTGCAGCTGTGCCAGCAACTGTCTCACACACCAAGGCTTGACACACTCTCCTTAGCAGTTCTCCTGCAACTGTCTCACACACCAAGGCTTGACACACTCTCCTTAGCAGCTCTCCTGCAGCTGTCTCACACACCAAGGCTTGACACACTCTCCTTAGCAGCTCTCCTGCAGCTGTGCCAGCAACTGTCTCACACAGCAAGGCTAGACACACTCTCCTTAGCAGCTCTCCTGCAGCTGTCTCACACAGCAAGGCTTGACACACTCTCCTTAGCAGTTCTCCTGCAGCTGTCTCACACAGCAAGGCTTGACACACTCTCCTTAGCAGCTCTCCTGCAGTGTGCCAGCACTGTCTCACATACCAAGGCTTGACACACTCTCCTTAGCAGCTCTCCTGCTACTGTCAAGGCTTGACACACTCTCCTTAGCAGCTCTCCTGCAGTGTGCCAGCACTGTCTCACATACCAAGGCTTGACACACTCTCCTTAGCAGCTCTCCTGCTACTGTCTCACACAGCAAGGCTTGACACACTCTCCTTAGCAGCTCTCCTGCAGCTGTGCCAGCACTACCTGTCATAGGTACGTTTATTCTTTGCGAAATTTATTTCATCCATGTATGGAAAAGTTACAGGGAAAATTCGAAACAAAAAAGTTGTCGGCGGGTGGGTGGGGGGTGGGAGGCAAACTGCAGTGGCTACAATCAGCCCTCACTCAATCCAAGTAAAATGTACACACACACACACACACACACACACAGAGAGAACGAGTTAATATGGATGTCAACTCAGCATTGTCATTATCTACCAAAACACCACACACACACACACACACACACATCATTATCACAACAGGTGCAGATGTTGCTGAAGTGTATCCAGCTGTTGCTATGCAAATGCCAGCATTAAGTTACAGTCCAGATGTGCACACTGGAGTAAAATCTTACAAGAGAAGAGGCTCATCGCTTACAACAAACGTGGTCTTTCAATCGTGTTTATCACTGCTCAGAGGTCATAGGCAGAATTTAATCTAAGAACAGACAGAGTCCAGATCTGGAAAGGCTCACTTATAAACTCAACACACAAAATATGACAATACTAAAGAATGACCGTGTATCCTGAATGCCACTGGCTTCTTTACCTAAACACGCTAACTACTGGACCATTGCAATAGAGTCAGGTATACATGAAGCTGTAGCTAAGGTTAGTTCCACAGGTCTTTTATGGCAGACGATTGTAACGGTCATCATGGACCATTTCTTCCTGCCTGATTCTGCTCCCCCGGAAGCATTTCGGCTGTGGAGGTTGCTAAGAGGCACATGCCTACCGGGAACCTCACCGAGTCCCTTCCCCCCTCGAGGAAGGAGGTACTTTGCGAGCTTTGCTGTAAGCATTAGCACGCCCAACTTTCACTTCCTTATAAGGCTCAATGAAACCGACTGTTGTACCAACTACACAAGTTATAGCTACACTTAGAAGATATATATATATATATGTATATATATACAGTAGGAAGTCAGTTATCCGAACGTCAGTTATCCGCACACGTCGGTCAACCGAACGCTAAATGAAGCTACACCTACCACCCATTTAATTTAATATATTAATTTTTTAATTTTTTATTATTATATATTTTTTAACCTTCCTTCAATAGTGTGCACTCGTGCTCATGCGCATAAACGTAGGCTGCTAGCTGTTTCAATTCTCAGTGTAGCAGGTAGCATGGCTTCAGCTAGTCAAAAGAGGAAAAGAGTTGTCCTTACCATTGAAAACAAGCTTACTATCTGTGAACTTGTCGAGAAAGGAAGAAGTTTAGCCAGTGTAGGAATCCAATACAATATTGGAAAGTCCACAGTCCATGATATTGTAAAGAAGAAAGAAAAGCTGCTGGACTTCCAAACACAAATTCAGGATGGTGACTGCATAAAAAAGAGGAAGATTGTGAGGAGAGCAGACTATGAGGAGCTGGATAAAGCTGTCTTTCTATGGTTTGTCCAGCAGAGGTGCAAAGGTAAGCTTGTTTGAGACTAAACTACTGTTCATAGCTCTGTTGTTTTTGGGATGATTGTTGTTCTTTATTTGTAGGAACTCCTGTTAGTGGTCCACTTTTGATGGCTTCAGCTCTTTCCTATGGTTTATCCAGGTGAGGGAGATTCAGGGAACACATTCAAGGCTGGGACTGGTTGGCTAAAGCGGTTTAAGGGTAGGCATGGTGTGCGTGGCTTGTCTATACAAGGAGAGTCACTTTCAGCACATACAGAGTCTGTTGAAGTCTTCAAGGATCGTTTACTTAGCACAATGGAAGAGAAAGGCTTGACATTGACACAGGTGTTCAACTGTGATGAGACTGGGCTGTACTGGAAGCTCATGCCAGACAAAACTCTTGTGTCAGCCAGGGAGAAGGAGGCTAAGGGGTTCAAGAAGCCCAAAGATCGAGTGACTTTGATGGCATGTGCCAATGCTAATGCACAACTCCCCTTAGTATTTATACACAAATCCCTTAACCCACGCTGCTTCAAATACGTGAACAAGAGGGACCTTCCTGTAGTGTATTATGCGCAGAAGAATTCCTGGATGGACTCTGCCACCTTCACCAAATGGTTTCATGACCACTTTGTGCCACAATGTCGAAGACAACTAGAGGAACTTAGCCTTTCCCCAAAAGCCTTGCTAGTCCTAGACAATGCCCCATCCCACCCTGATGTAAACAGCATCTGTTCAGAAGATGGTCAGATATCATGTTTGTACCTGCCACCCAACACAACATCCCTCATACAGCCCATGGATCAGGGTGTGCTACAGACATTGAAACGTCTGTACAAACGAGATCTGTTGCTACGCATGTTGGATGAAGAGAGTGTGGGACAGATGGATATTGCTCAATTTTCAAAAACATTGAACATTAAGGATGCAGTTTTGTTATCTGCTAAGTGTTGGGATGAAGTTGACCCTGGTACAATAGCTAAAAGCTGGAAAAAGCTGTTGATGCCCAAATCATTTCGGGAGGAAGAGGAGGTGGAAACACCAGAAATTGACACTCTTCTCAATAACTTGGCCATTCCACCAGAAGAGAGAATCGGTTGGCTTTTGGCTGACGACAACGATGCAGGCTACCATGAACTGACAGAAGAGGAGATTGTGGCACTTGCTACAGAAGGTGACAATAGTGATAGAGAAGAGGAAGAGGAAGAGGAGAGTCTTCCAGCTGTGTCCCATTCCCAAGCTTGCACTGCACTAGAGACAGTTCTAGCATATGTCCAGGAGCAGCCTGGAATCCCACTGAGCACAACTGTAGCACTAAATAATCTCCTAATTGAAACTGCAAAAAAAAGATTTGTAAATAAGAAACAAACAAAAGTTACAGATTACTTTACTCAAGCTGCAGACTAGATATTCTAAATGTTAGATTACATACAATATGCATCCACTTTTATTTATTATGTGTAGTAAAATGTCATAATATCCCGTATCGCTAAATTTATTTTGTGTGACCAGTTATCCGAACATTTCAGTTATCCGAACACCCTCGGTCCCAAGGTGTTCGGATAACTGACTTCCTACTGTATATTCAAAACAACCCAGAAATTCAGTTGGTAGGAAGAGGACTCACAAGGATGGACATGCAATCAGGACTTCCAGCAGTCACTGTCCCGACAAATAGGGGGAGGGCAGCTCGTCACGGGTTCGCTGACCAGTGGAGTCGCCATACTCTTTTTAAGGGAAGTAATTTTAGCATCCGAGCACACTTGAACCTAACTTCATTCTTTTCATCATGTTACAAGGAACAGCAGGCATCTTGGGTGTGGTCTGTCAGGTAAGCCGTGCCCACATGCTGTGAGACAACAACAATCATCAGAGCACTTGTGAGTACTGGTTTTCACGCCTGTGTCCAGGCCAAGACCGCAGCAGTCATTTTAGCTCTTAGCTAGCTCGGCTGAGCTCCAGTGTGACAGGTAACGAAGTTGGCTTGAGAATGCTTCCATGCTGTGTTCTAAACTATCCACTGCCTTTTAAGACACAGAGCTACAACATCACCACTTTCCTATTTGCTTTATCCTTGTTGAAGCTATTTCAGCAATGGAAGTGTTCTTCTATAGGTGGAGTCAGCGATAGTCTCTTTACCAAAGTACAGTAGATCCTCGCACATCTTAGTGCATTGAGACTACCCTAGTTCAGATTAAAACATTTATTTTAATTTTAAATAAGCAAAAATCATGAATATCATTATACTGACTCGGGTGTTTGATAATTGCTAATATCATTAACGATTTTTATCTGCAGGGCCTTGGGATGTGAACAGTTTTATTCCTGGTCCTAGGAGGAGAAGCATATTCTCAGTGGCCACGATGCTGTCTTACACACATACATCCATACACACATTTCCAGTACTGTTATGTGTATTGTGTATAAGCAATTGTTGATGACAACGAGGCTCTGTACATACAGTAGTGTTGTGTGTACTAGGCTCTGTACATACAGTAGTGTTGTATGTATTGTGTATAAGTGTTGATGACAACGAGGCTCTGTACATACAGTAGTGTTGTATGTATTATGTATAAGTGTTGATGACAACTAGGCTCTGTACATACAGTAGTGTTGTATGTATTCTGTATAAGTGTTGATGACAACTAGGCTCTGTACATACAGTAGTGTTGTATGTATTGTGTATAAGTGTTGATGACAACTAGGCTCTGTACATACAGTAGTGTTGTGTGTATTGTGTATAAGTGTTGATGACAACAAGGCTCTGTACATACAGTAGTGTTGTATGTATTGTGTATAAGTGTTGATGACAACTAGGCTCTGTACATACAGTAGTGTTGTGTGTATTGTGTATAAGTGTTGATGACAACAAGGCTCTGTACATACAGTAGTGTTGTATGTATTGTGTATAAGTGTTGATGACAACTAGGCTCTGTACATACAGTAGTGTTGTATGTATTGTTTATAAGTGTTGATGACAACTAGGCTCTACATACAGTAGTGTTGTATGTATTGTGTATAAGTGTTGATGACAACGAGGCTCTGTACACACAGTAGTGTTGTAATATTGTGTATAAGTGTTGATGACAACGAGGCTCTGCACATACAATAGTGTTGTATGTATTGTGTATAAGTGTTGATGACAACTAGGCTCTGTACATACAGTAGTGTTGTATGTATTGTGTATAAGTGTTGATGACAACTAGGCTCTGCACATACAGTAGTGTTGTATGTATTGTGTATAAGTGTTGATGACAACTAGGCTCTGTACATACAGTAGTGTTGTATGTATTCTGTATAAGTGTTGATGACAACTAGGCTCTGTACATACAGTAGTGTTGTATGTATTGTGTATAAATGTTGATGACAACGAGGCTCTGCACATACAATAGTGTTGTATGTATTGTGTATAAGTGTTGATGACAACTAGGCTCTGTACATACAGTAGTGTTGTATTATTGTGTATAAGCAAGTGTTGATGACAACGAGATTCTGTACATACAGTAGTGTTGTATGTATTGTGTATAAGTGTTGATGATAACTAGGCTCTGTACATACAGTAGTGTTGTATGTATTGTGTATAAGTGTTGATGACAACTAGGCTCTGTACATACAGTAGTGTTGTATGTATTGTGTATAAGTGTTGATGATAACTAGGCTCTGTACATACAGTAGTGTTGTGTGTATTGTGTATAAGTGTTGATGACAATGAGGCTCTGTACATACAGTAGTGTTGTATGTATTGTGTATAAGTGTTGATGATAACTAGGCTCTGTACATACAGTAGTGTTGTATGTATTGTGTATAAGTGTTGATGACAACGAGGCTCTGTACATACAGTAGTGTTGTATGTATTCTGTATAAGTGTTGATGACAACTAGGCTCTGTACATACAGTAGTGTTGTATGTATTGTGTATAAGTGTTGATGACAACTAGGCTCTGTACATACAGTAGTGTTGTGTGTATTGTGTATAAGTGTTGATGACAACAAGGCTCTGTACATACAGTAGTGTTGTATGTATTGTGTATAAGTGTTGATGACAACTAGGCTCTGTACATACAGTAGTGTTGTATGTATTGTTTATAAGTGTTGATGACAACTAGGCTCTGTACATACAGTAGTGTTGTATGTATTGTGTATAAGTGTTGATGACAACGAGGCTCTGTACACACAGTAGTGTTGTAATATTGTGTATAAGTGTTGATGACAACGAGGCTCTGCACATACAATAGTGTTGTATGTATTGTGTATAAGTGTTGATGACAACTAGGCTCTGTACATACAGTAGTGTTGTATTATTGTGTATAAGCAAGTGTTGATGACAACGAGATTCTGTACATACAGTAGTGTTGTATGTATTGTGTATAAGTGTTGATGATAACTAGGCTCTGTACATACAGTAGTGTTGTATGTATTGTGTATAAGTGTTGATGATAACTAGGCTCTGTACATACAGTAGTGTTGTGTGTATTGTGTATAAGTGTTGATGACAATGAGGCTCTGTACATACAGTAGTGTTGTATGTATTGTGTATAAGTGTTGATGATAACTAGGCTCTGTACATACAGTAGTGTTGTATGTATTGTGTATAAGTGTTGATGACAACGAGGCTCTGTACATACAGTAGTGTTGTATGTATTGTGTATAAGTGTTGATGACAATGAGGCTCTGTACATACAGTAGTGTTGTATGTATTGTATATAAGTGTTGATGATAACTAGGCTCTGTACATACAGTAGTGTTGTATGTATTGTGCATAAGTGTTGATGACAACGAGGCTCTGTACATACAGTAGTGTTGTATGTATTGTGCATAAGTGTTGATGACAACGAGGCTCTGTACATACAGTAGTGTTGTATGTATTGTGTATAAGTGTTGATGACAATGAGGCTCTGTACATACAGTACTATTCACTACAATAAGATCCAAGAGTTGTTTACTCCAGGTCATCATGCCTCTTCATGCACGGCAGATGTCTCTTACTCCTTTAAGGACTGCCAGTGATGTCTGAGAGGATTCAGAACATACTACCTGCAATACTTGGTAGTCTCTCTCATCATCAGCAGCCAGCCTACATTGCCAGTAAATGGGGTGCTTCTGATTCTCCTTCATGTAACTTTTCATGGAGTTCTGCTGCCTTCTCTCTTAGCAGTAATGGTCCACTGACTGGAGAGCCATCCTCCCTTTTCAGAATAACCTGAGATATAGAGTGCAAGGTGCATGACTTTACGACTTGAACTCTTCACCTGACTATCAAAGGTTCTTCGAAGTTTGTCTTCAATCTTCTTGATCTCTGTTATGATTGTATTTCCAACACCCTCTTCAAGTCCAGCTCAAGTGGTTCCTTCGGAAATCTTGGCAGGAATAGCTAACTACATGTGTGACTCAAGAGACAAAACTTCTCTCGTCCTTCTGCTGGCCCTAGAGAACTGGTTCAGCTTTCACCTGCAAATCTCTAGCCCCACCAAACTAAATTTACTGTTGACAATCATTATTATTTAACCAAGTTACATGTAGGGTAGTCGAGGTTCGGATATGCGAGGGTCGACTGTACTTGCCCAGAGTTCTAGATTTCACCATGTAGAACTCTGTACACAGTGTAGCATTCACAATTGAGTGTAGATATACTTGCTATCATCAAGAATGCAAAAAAATAACTTGCATGTGCATACCCGCTATCTGCACCTGAAGAGTTAGAAGGGGTGGGCTACTGTGCTGAGGCAGGTTCAGCCAGGATACACCATCAGGGACACCCACTATCTGCACCTGAAGAGTTAGAAGGGGTGGGCTACTGTGCTGAGGCAGGTTCAGCCAGGATACACCAGCAGGGATATGGGAGGCATCAGAAGGACAGATATATGCCCACAACCTCCAACGTCAATCAAACTATGTTCTGCTTGTTACATGATACTGAATTGATTCATAGCTCTTTTACATGTAACAATATTATGTCTAGTCCAGTGCACCTCCTGCAACCTGTAAACACCATAATGAATACAAGACCCAAAACACAGACCATCATGGTTTATTAGCCCGCTACTCCACGGGATGGATGACATGCAATATCCCTTACAAAAATCCAGGGAAGACACTGCACATGTATATTCTACATGCACACACACACACACACACTTACCTGAATACACACACATACGTTTACATACATACACACACACTTACATATACACATTTACATACATACTGCACACATACTTATTCAAATACACGCACACAACTCAGATAATAATACATACCTGTATACATGTACCAGGTAACTGTGCTGTCTTAATTATTAACTCTGCAAGTTCTAGGCTGGGCAGACTTACAGCCTTCAAGATATCAGCACTGGTTTCACACACAAGCTTCACAGCTTTATCATGTATGTACTGTTGAGAAGTCTTGTAATAAAGGCAGGATTTCATTTACCCAACCTTTTTTTTTTTGGCCCCCCCACCACCACTTGGAAATTGTATTATTAAAATTCATTAGAAACTTTTCACATCTTTAACCATCATGCCCCCCCCCCCCTTAATATCTAGATTCCTCCAGTTGCCCCACCCCTTGGACAATTTTCTAAATGAAACCATGAAAGGCATTGCTAATTATCCAATCCACGTAAACCTTCCTGGCACCGTGACCTGCATTACGTAGCAAGTGGTTTTGCCTTGAGGAAGAAGCGGTAAAAACATACACTTCTTGGATCTCTTCAAGTTGGCACTAGTATTTGGCATTCTCTATTCCTAGACAAAGGCAAGGAAGGCTACAAACAAGCAGCAAGACCTACAGAAGACCGGCTGGTGAAAAATGTCCTAGCTTAGCTCTCCACACGACAAAGCATCTCTTGGCAACAGTCCATAAACCTGGTCTGATTAGCCTCTCTGTGCGGGCCTACTCTGCCCTTAGCTAGCTAACCCAGTGCTGATAACTGTACAGATGTTGGGAGGAAGAGTTCTTCTGGTGGTTGCTATAGAAAAAGGTACAACTTTGAATCAGTGCAGGAATAAAATCCTGCTAAACACGTTTTTGAAAAATCCTGTCACATGACACACGCATGCATGCATATATATACACACACTACATGGTCCCTCTGGGAGCATGTGGGTTCTGCTGACCTGCTCATTGTGGGAAGAAGACTTCTGAGACGAGGAGGTTGTGGTGGAGGACTTCTTGACCTTGGATTTGACCTTTTGCTCTTGTGCTGTGTGATGCTCCTTGTTGCTGGCGACGTCTCCTCTGGCCATATACATCTTGCGTTCATACTTGCCTCTGATGAACTGCTCCACCGCACTGTGGAGTGCACACAGCAAGAGTAAGGGGCATCACTCTAGCTCTTACACACTATCCACTGTGGAGTGCACACAGCAACCTGAGTAAGGCACCACTCTAGCTCTTACACACTATCCACTGTGGAGTGCACACAGCAAGAGTAGGGCACCACTCTACTCTTACACACTATCCACTGTGGAGTGCACACAGCAAGAGTAAGGCACCACTCTAGCTCTTACACACTATCCAAAGCAGGGAAATACATGGCTCTGGGGCAAGTGAATATGATGATCATTTCCTTCTATGTTGACGCATGGTTGACATTCTCCCCCCCCCTCCCCCTCCACCCCGCCCACCCTGCCCACCCCGATCAGCACATGGATCTGCAGAATGCTTGACAGACACTTGCATTCATGTATCTTATTATCCTCATGTCTTATACGTGAGCCCCTCCCCTCCCCATGCTTTCTCCACACCAACAAATATACCCGGCAAGTGTATGCATCCATTGCACACGTACAGCTAGTACTTACACTGTGTGGTTGGACAGAGTCCTTTCACTTTATTTACTAGAAATGAAAGAAAGGGCTGCATAGCGACGTGAAGCAGCTCACCTATCTTTTCCTTTTAGAGGTTGAGTAGCTTCTATTTCCAATGCAAGATATACACCCACAAGAAACTAAGCGCACACACCTCGGCAAAAACTCATTCCCACAGTGGGGACATTGTTGTTGGTCAATTCCCCTCCCAAAAACATTTCTAGAGTGACTCGAAGAGCGTAAAAAAGATCTTGAAGGATCTATGTACTGTGTGTCTACATAACTCGCATAGAACACATCCATTTGTTGTACTTCCAGAAGACTCTAAATATCCAGGGACTCAACTATTTTTTGATTCAGTAAAAGAACTGCAAGTTCATCAATAAACATACACATGTGTGTGTGTGTGTGTGCGTGCAATTTTGAGCGGAGCCGAGCTGATCCAGCAGCTGCTACATTCATCCCACAGAAGGGAGTTGGTTTACTGATATAAGTTAACAGCACAGACCTCCAGCAAAACCAGCCACCTACTTGTAACCTGTCTGTGGTGTGCGTGTGTGTATGTGTACATGTACGTGTGTGTGTGTGCATGAGTTTACCAAATACACAGTCCATTTCTGTTTCATAAGCTGCCAGGTCATTGGGACCAGAATTGGAAGTGAGCATTTGACCAATAGTTTGTTGGGGCTATTTGGAAGCAACTCCCCCTGAATACTGGGAGTGAGGTCATCCGGCATGCTTACTGGCTGACTGAAGGGAAGACCACACAATAGCAGACAATGACTTGTTCTTGATACTTTGCAGTCTTAATCTGCTCAGTGTGTTCTCCATTATCAGCATCGCTCCAGGTACAGGTGACCTGGCAGGACGTTGGATACATACAGCTAGACATATCCATCAGAGGTGTGGCTATACGCAGCAATACAAACACTCGTACCAACTCCTCACCGAGGGCTTCCTCTTGCTCAAATATTATATTAGTTGACTTGTCAAAAAACAATGGAAACAAGCACCTAATACCATTACATACACCAATACCATACTACTCCTTGCTATGCACACAATACACCAATACCATACCACTCCTTGCTATGCATACATACACCAATACCATACTACTCCTTGCTATGCACACATACACCAATACCATACTACTCCTTGCTATGCATACACCAATACCATACTACTCCTTGCTATGCATACATACACCAATAGTATTATACCATACTACTCCTTGATGTGCATACATACACCAATACCATACTACTCCTTGCTATGCATACATACACCAATACCATACTACTCCTTGCTATGCACACATACATACACCAATACCATACTACTCCTTGCTATGCATACATACATACACCAATACCATACTACTCCTTGCTATGCATGCATACATACACCAATACCATACTACTCCTTGCTATGCACACATACACCAATACCATACTACTCCTTGCTGTACATACATACACCAATACCATACTACTCCTTGCTATGCATACATACACCAATACCATACTACTACTTGCTATGCATACATACACCAATACCATACTACTCCTTGCTATGCATACATACACCAATACCATACTACTCCTTGCTATGCATACATACACCAATACCATACTACTCCTTGCTATGCATACATACACCAATACCATACTACTACTTGCTATGCATACATACATACACCAATACCATACTACTCCTTGCTATGCATACATACACCAATACCATACTACTACTTGCTATGCATACATACACCAATACCATACTACTCCTTGCTATGCATACATACACCAATACCATACTACTCCTTGCTATGCATACATACATACACCAATACCATACTACTCCTTGCTATGCATACATACACCAATACCATACTACTCCTTGCTATGCATACATACACCAATACCATACTACTCCTTGCTATGCATACATACACCAATACCATACTACTCCTTGCTATGCATACATACACCAATACCATACTACTCCTTGCTATGCACACATACACCAATACCATACTACTCCTTGCTATGCATACATACACCAATACCATACTACTACTTGCTATGCACACATACATACACCAATACCATACTACTACTTGCTATGCATACATACACCAATACCATACTACTCCTTGCTATGCATACATACAGCAATACCATACTACTCCTTGCTATGCATACATACACCAATACCATACCATACCACTCAGACTTTCAAAAGCAGTAGCTCAGTGCTTCAGAGTGCCTTAAGTTGCTGGCATTGGTAGACAGCGTGTCCTTCTTCTGTCCTACACCTTCTAAGAGTGGCAACATAAGTTGTCTACCGTAAATTTGGAATACTTCGTTTCTAGTAAGAACATATTTCCCGTCAATATATTTCCGTAGAACTCGTGGTCTATGAATTATTCCTATACTGATGCGACTGACTGGGAGACATGTGCAATTGACTTCTGAAGAGAAACCAACTAAATAAAGATTGCTAGGCCATTCTTGAATGAAAGAGGCTATCATGTTTATAGAGCTACATGGAAACCAACAGTTGAGGGATTGTGAAAGAGAGCCATTAACTAAGACATCACTATGCAGTAGCTAGTGGTGAAAAAATAAGGCATCAATATTAGACACGTGCAGTGCCTGGAAATTGTCAGAGTTGTGTTCACTTCTCTGAACTTCAAACATCTTAGGAGAGAGATATTTTCAGCACTCCTAGAAGCACGCTCTCTTCTCTGCCCCACCTGGTGTGTCTGCACGAGCCATAGCCAACGCATAATCTTAAACATTTGATAAATTTATGTTTTTAATTTTCGAAGGTTAGTAGAAATTTATCAATAACAAAAAAATCCTAGATTTACGTCACGAGGTTTCGAGGCAAGCCTCTCAGTCTCATTCAAAGCTTTCAGAAGACTAGCGAGCGTTCCCAAGATGTCGACTCCATTACTCTCCATGCATTTTTTTTAAATGTAAAACTTATCTAGAACCATTAGCACGAACTAGCTTGGTCAATAATGTCAGCTTAAGAAGTCTTTCAGCTTCGTGGTCATGTCTTCACCATGGCAACAGACCATAGGTACAAAATGCAGTGGCCTTCATAGAAGACCATCAGGTACATCAAATGCAGTTGCCTTCATAGAAGACCATCAGGTACATCAAATGCCGTGGCCTTCATAGAAGACCATCAGGTACATCAAATGCAGTGGCCTTCATAGAAGACCATCAGGTACATCAAATGCAGTGGCCTTCATAGAAGACCATCAGGTACATCAAATGCAGTGGCCTTCATAGAAGACCATCAGGTACATCAAATGCAGTGGCCTTCATAGAAGACCATCAGGTACATCAAATGCAGTGGACTTCATAAAAGTACATCAAATGCAGTGGCCTTCATAGATGACCATCAGGTACATCAAATGCAGTGGCCTTCATAGAAGACCATCAGGTACATCAAATGCAGTGGCCTTCATAGAAGACCATCAGGTACATCAAATGCAGTGGCCTTCATAGAAGACCATCAGGTACATCAAATGCAGTGGCCTTCATAGAAGACCATCAGGTACATCAAATGCAGTGGCCTTCATAGAAGACCATCAGGTACATCAAATGCAGTGGCCTTCATAAAAGTACATCAAATGCAGTGGCCTTCATAGATGACCATCAGGTACATCAAATGCAGTGGCCTTCATAGAAGACCATCAGGTACATCAAATGCAGTGGCCTTCATAGAAGACCATCAGGTACATCAAATGCAGTGGCCTTCATAGAAGACCATCAGGTACATCAAATGCAGTGGCCTTCATAGCATTAGGTACATCAAATGCAGTGTCCTGATGGCTAGCTCCTATGAGCCATGCACCACAACAAAGGCAGTCTAGGGCTTCCCTGATGGCTCCTGCAGCTGAGCCACGCTCTACAAGGCTTCCATGACAGCTAATTCATCAAAGGCAGTCCAGGGCATCCCTGATCACTAATTCCTGCAACTGAGCCATGCACCACAACAAAGGCAGCCTAGGGTTTCCACAAGGGCAAATTCCTGCAGATGAAATATCAAAAAGCCTTCAGGAAATCCCTGATGGCTACTTCCTGCCTGCCAATGAGCCACACACCACATCAAAACACCAAGCACAGATGCCATTTAGGCCGAGCTTTAAGCCCTGCGGCAGCTATATTCACAGATGCACACCTGTGCCTCTTCCAACCAGCTTCTTACATTTCGTCCAAGACTAAGAATGCTTCTTCAGGAGCATCTGTGCTTGAGCACGCTGGTTGTATGTTGCTTACAGAATCAGCTGCAACACTCCACCTACTGATCTCTGAAGTTTTTCCTTCCTCGGATCCTCCCCACAAACTTGCTACACAATCTCCACTTGCCAGGTTCTTCTTGCTAGAGTGCTCCAGCCATGACCTTTTTGACAGGCTTCTTCTTGCTGGAGTGATCCAGCCATGTTGCGAAGCTTCTTCTTGCTAGAGCGCTCCAGCCATGACCTTCTTGCCAGGTTCTTCTTGCTGAAGTGCTCCAGCCATGACCATCTTGCAAGGCTTCTTCTTGCTGGAGTGCTCCAGCCATGACCTTCTTGCAAGGCTTTCTTCTTGCTGGAGTGCTACAGCCATGTTGCAAGGCTTCTTCTTGCTGGGGTGCTCCAGCCATGTTGCCAGGCTTCTTCTTGCTGGGGTGCTCCAGCCATGACCTTTTTGACAGGCTTCTTCTTGCTGGAGTGATCCAGCCATGTTGCAAAGCTTCTTCTTGCTAGAGCGCTCCAGCCATGACCTTCTTGCCAGGTTGTTCTTGCTAGAGCGCTCCAGCCATGACCTTCTTGTCAGGTTTTTCTTGCTGGAGTGCTCCAGCCATGACCATCTTGCCAGGTTCTTCTTGCTGGAGTGCTCCAGCCATGACCTTCTTGCAAGGCTTTCTTCTTGCTGGAGTGCTCCAGCCATGTTGCAAGGCTTCTTCTTGCTGGGGTGCTCCAGCCATGTTGCCAGGCTTCTTCTTGCTGGGGTGCTCCAGCCATGACGTGGTCTGGGCTCGCTACAAATTTGGGCCGATATAGTTACCAAATCTCATGTTTTGCTGAAGTGAGAAATGAGTCATTCATTGCAAGTCATTGGATATTTTGGAGTCTTCTGGTGGTAAAGTTATTACGAATGTATTTATGGTCCTCAAGTTGCAGAGCAGAGGGAGAAGAGCGACAGAACCTTGAAGACAACTTCATGATATTTAGCAGGGTTTTTTGGGGGGGCTGCCGGTTCACTACCCGAAGGATTCAAAGCACACTGGAAATTCTTTGGAGCTAGTAGTGGCCGAAACCATCACCTACAATGCTAGGAAGTTGCCAAAGTGTAGCAGAGATATGTTGGTGTTAGTGGCTGGGGTTGGTGTAAGGCTTCCCCACTCCTTACTATAAGGAAGACTGAAGCATAACATGCACACACTGTATGTAGAGGACTTATACAATACAGTGTCGTTTATCTCTCTGGAGAGATGAACACGTATGATCCGTCATTTTGTGTGTATAATCCTTCTCTGGAAAAGTATGTGTTGGGAGGGAGTGGGGGGAGGAAGGAGGGGGTGGGGGGAGGAAGGAGGGGGTGGGGGGAGGAGGAAGGGGGGATCAGACTGTCATCAAGCCGTGTATGTCTCATGGGCTGCAGTTTGGGGACCACCTGGTATACGATGCCATCCATCTCATCGGGTAGGTGAAGGAAGAGCTTGCATTATTACTCACGTAGTAGGTATGTATGTATGTGCATCGTAACAGTATGTGCGTGACCCTATCCTTCTATCCTGATCACCATGAACCTTGAGGTCAACCACAGGTAGAACGGCGGCGGCAATGGGTTTCCATGGTGAGCTCCTCCACAGCAGCACTTGGTCTCTGGGCTCCTTGTGAAGTGGTGGGCAGCGGCAAATTGTGTTGTACAAATCACCCTTATGGAGGATGTGGTCCCAATTGAGGATGTGTGGTAAGAGACACTCCCACTACGTAACCGCGTTTCTCACTGCTCCACTCAACAGAGCCAACCCTCAACCCAACCTTTGTTCTTGATAACCACAGCAACCTCTCGAGCCAATGACAGCAGGTAGACAACCGGCACAACACCCAGGCTGCTGGATCTTGCTGCACTCAACCTGGACAGCACACACACACACCCTGGCTGCTGGCTCTTGCTGCACTCAGACTACCTGGACAGCACATACACACACCCTGGCTGCTGGCTCTTGCTGCACTCAGACTACCTGGACAGCACACACACACACCCTGGCTGCTGGATCTTGCTGCAATCAGACTACCTGGACAGCACACACACACCCACCCTGGCTGCTGGATCTTGCTGCACTCAGACTACCTGGACAGCACACACACACACACACCCTGGCTGCTGGATCTTGCTGCACTCAGACTACCTGGACAGCACACACACACACACACCCAGGCTGCTGGACCTTGCTGCACTCAGACTACCTGGACAGCACACACACACCCACCCTGGCTGCTGGATCTTGCTGCACTCAGACTACCTGGACAGCACACACACACACACACCCTGGCTGCTGGCTCTTGCTGCAATCAGACTACCTGGACAGCACACACACACACCCTGGCTGCTGGATCTTGCTGCAATCAGACTACCTGGACAGCACACACACACCCACCCTGGCTGCTGGACCTTGCTGCACTCAGACTACCTGGACAGCACACACACACCCACCCTGGCTGCTGGATCTTGCTGCACTCAGACTACCTGGACAGCACACACACACACACACCCTGGCTGCTGGATCTTGCTGCACTCAGACTACCTGGACAGCACACACACACACACACCCAGGCTGCTGGACCTTGCTGCACTCAGACTACCTGGACAGCACACACACACACCCTGGCTGCTGGATCTTGCTGCACTCAAGACTACCTGGACAGCACACACACACACCCTGGCTGCTGGACCTTGCTGCACTCAGACTACCTGGACAGCACACACACACACCCTGGCTGCTGGCTCTTGCTGCACTCAGACTACCTGGACAGCACATACACACACCCTGGCTGCTGGCTCTTGCTGCACTCAGACTACCTGGACAGCACACACACACACACACACACATACCTATATATGTAATGTACATATGTGCAAGTAATCATCCACAGAATGTCAGAAGTCTCTCCCATCTCTGGCACTGGAGTAAAGTCCTACAAGTGTTTTGACCACAAAGGTTGTCCCAAACCCTGCCTTCAGGGTTCACTCTCCCATACAAAGGTTGTCCCAAACCCTGCCTTCAGGGTTCACTCTCCCATACGAAGGTTGTCCCAAACCCTGCCTTCAGGGTTCACTCTCCCATACGAAGGTTGTCCCAAACCCTGCCTTCAGGGTTCACTCTCCCATACGAAGGTTGTCCCAAACCCTGCCTTCATGGTTCACTCTCCCATACAAAGGTTGTCCCAAACCCTGCCTTCAGGGTTCACTCTCCCATACAAAGGTTGTCCCAAACCCTGCCTTCAGGGTTCACTCTCCCATACAAAGGTTGTCCCAAACCCTGCCTTCAGGGTTCACTCTCCCATACGAAGGTTGTCCCAAACCCTGCCTTCAGGGTTCACTCTCCCATACGAAGGTTGTCCCAAACCCTGCCTTCAGGGTTCACTCTCCCATACAAAGGTTGTCCCAAACCCTGCCTTCAGGGTTCACTCTCCCATACGAAGGTTGTCCCAAACCCTGCCTTCAGGGTTCACTCTCCCATACGAAGGTTGTCCCAAACCCTGCCTTCAGGTTTCACTCTCATGTGAGGAACAAGCCACCAGAAGAGGAGACCACAGTCGAGGACACGATGCCAAGGGCACAACCCTACAAGCATCACCGTCTCACCTAAGACACAGGCACCCCCTCCACTGACCGAGAGACATCGGAATGGGCGGACGGTGGCACTGTCCTTTTAAGCCACAGGTGAGGTGATAAGGAGCCTTTTAAGCCACAAGTGAGGTGATAAAGAGTGCTAATGAAGCTGATATCACAAACAGAAGGTCTCCTCCACAGAGAAAGGTTAGAGAGGGCTTGACTTGGACAGTAAATGGCACACATCCTCTGTAGAAGTTGATGTGTTCTCTTATTTGTTGACAAAAAGTGTTTGTAGGTCAAACCACCTGTGATGTGGTGTAGCAATGCCCACAGAACATATCACCTCCTTCACCTCTAGTGGCATCCAGAGTCCCCAGTTGCAGAGTAAGAGGGACACTTCTTATTTCACCGGGTGGAGGGTGGCCCAGCACGTTAAGCAACACCTGATGCTGGCACTGGCACACCAGTAGACACGACCACCATAACACCACCTAATAATCTTCCACGTGGAATCACTTCCTTTTGACGTGGGCCCAGTCTGCTCTGTTCTAAGCAACTGTAGGCCATCTTCTATGGCTAGGCAAGTACCCACTTCACTGTCCTTGTTATCCTCTACCTGTTAAGCAGTGATTGCAACAATCTCTCTCCTACTTGAGAATCAGAGTTGCTTCCATTGCTACTGACCAGACAAATCTATAGAAAGGAACGTCCACATACGATACTCTCTCGGCAGTCCAACCTTAGCAACAACTTTTAGCTAGTTCTGTATTTACACGTGGAGATCCATAAAATAAATTACACCCGAGCTTGGGCATTGCTTGTTAAGCGACTCCTTGGCCACTTTCCTGCAGACGGATGTACATATTGATCAGCTCGCTGCTCAAAAACTACCATCGTGCATAGTCAGCACTAACACCAACCCCAGCACTAACACCAACCCCAGCCACTAACACCAACCCCAGCACTAACACCAACCCAGCACTAATACCAACCCCAGCACTAACACCAACCAGCACTAATACCAACCCCAGCACTAACACCAACACCAGCACTAACACCAACCCCAGCCACTAACACCAACCCCAGCACTAACACCAACCCCAGCCACTAACACCAACCCCAGCCACTAACACCAACCCCAGCACTAACACCAACCAGCACTAACACCAACCCAGCACTAATACCAACCCAGCACTAATACCAACCCCAGCACTAACACCAACCCCAGCACTAATACCAACCCCAGCCACTAACACCAACCCCAGCCACTAACACCAACCCCAGCCACTAACACCAACCCCAGCCACTAACACCAACCCCAGCCACTAACACCAACCCCAGCACTAACACCAACCCCAGCCACTAACACCAACCCCAGCCACTAACACCAACCCCAGCCACTAACACCAACCCCAAACACCAACCCCAGCCACTAACACCAACCCCAGCCACTAACACCAACCCCAGCCACTAACACCAACCCCAGCCACTAACACCAACCCCAGCCACTAACACCAACCCCAGCACTAACACCAACCCCAGCCACTAACACCAACCCCAGCCACTAACACCAACCCCAGCCACTAACACCAACCCCAGCCACTAACACCAACCCCAGCCACTAACACCAACCCCAGCCACTAACACCAACCCCAGCACTAACACCAACCCCAGCCACTAACACCAACCCCAGCCACTAACACCAACCCCAGCCACTAACACCAACCCCAGCCACTAACACTAACACCAACCCCAGCACTAACACCAACCCCAGCCACTAACACCAACCCCAGCCACTAACACCAACCCCAGCCACTAACACCAACCCCAGCCACTAACACCAACCCCAGCCACTAACACCAACCCCAGCCACTAACACCAACCCCAGCACTAACACCAACCCCAGCCACTAACACCAACCCCAGCCACTAACACCAACCCCAGCCACTAACACCAACCCCAGCCACTAACACCAACCCCAGCCACTAACACCAACACCAACCCCAGCACTAACACCAACCCCAGCCACTAACACCAACCCCAGCCACTAACACTTAACACCAACCCCAGCACTAACACCAACCCCAGCACTAACACCAACCCCAGCACTAACACCAACCCCAGCACTAACACCAACCCCAGCACTAACACCAACCCCAGCCACTAACACCAACCCCAGCACTAACACCAACCCCAGCACTAACACCAACCCCAGCACTAACACCAACCCCAGCCACTAACACCAACCCCAGCACTAACACCAACCCCAGCACTAACACCAACCCCAGCACTAACACCAATCCCAGGGATTTTCCTGCTTGCAGGTGCGCCAGCTGTGCTGTCAGTCTGACGACAGACATGATGTCCAACTACAGCAACTGCCATAGCTTGTCACTCAAATATGCTTTTATACTGACGGACTAGAGGGCCAGACAATACACTTTTTGTTATATTTATTTATTTGTGTGTGTGTGTGTGTGTGTGTGTGTGTGTGTGTGTGTGTGTGTGTTTAGTCTGACCAACATATAAATACACAGGCTTGCAAGGAGCTCCCCAGATGGTGTTTTGTGCTGCCTGCTGCACTATGCAGATTTGTGAGTGTATCTGTGTCGGCAAAACTAAGATCACAAGAGTTTAAGTGCATGCCCAACTTGTACAAACATACTGCAAGGTGCTTAGGTCAAGAAAAATGGCAGTCATTATCCTTTCAAGCCAACACACCACTCAGA
This sequence comes from Cladorhizidae sp. MBARI D1340-BT2, assembly GCA_028752905.1. NCBI lineage: Eukaryota > Metazoa > Porifera > Demospongiae > Poecilosclerida > Cladorhizidae > Cladorhizidae sp. MBARI D1340-BT2. The sequence continues at coordinate 25,247,825 of JAQNBH010000005.1, read as the reverse complement.
GCAAACCCAGCGTACCAGCGTAGACTTACTAGTCATCCTGAGGTCTACGGAAGTTAGCAGGGAGATGAGCCTCATACAAGTTCTTGGCATGCCTGTTGCCTCCCTTCTGGATTGACTACACAGCATCACAAAGAGAGAGAGAGAGATGGTGTCAAGTGACGTGCTCATGAATATAGTGAATATCAAAGATTAACCCTCTATGCCTATAGCTAACCTTCTATTGCCCAGTTAACCCTCTACTGTTCATAGTTAACCCTCTACTGTCCATAGTTAACCCTCTATTGCCAATAGTTAACCTTTTTCAGAGTCAACTTTTCCCCACAGTTAACTCTATTGCCTTCAGATTAATACCTGTAGTTAACCCTCTATAATCCTTTATTGTCTGTAGTTAACCCTCTATTGCCAACAGGTAATACTCTTGGCCTGTAGATATTTTAACCACCCATGATGAAATACACAAGTTCTCAGAATGAAATGGCCTTGTGTACTCCACTTCTTCCCAGTTTCTTACATCTATTGTGATACACACGAGCCTGTAACCACAGAAGGCCAGCACTTGCCATCACTACCTACGTCACTGTCCAATGCCTGCCCATTCTGCATAGAGCAGTGAGCTATGCACATTGCTGCATAGAGCAGTAAGCTATGCCCATTGCTGCATAGAGCAGTGAGCTATGCCCATTGCTGCATAGAGCAGTAAGCTATGCACATTGCTGCATAGAGCAGTAAGCTATGCCCATTGCTGCATAGAGCAGTGAGCTATGCCCATTGCTGCATAGAGCAGTGAGCTATGCACATTGCTGCATAGAGCAGTGAGCTATGCCCATTGCTGCATAGAGCAGTGAGCTATGCCCATTGCTGCATAGAGCAGTGAGCTATGCCCATTGCTGCATAGAGCAGTGAGCTATGCCCATTGCTGCATAGAGCAGTGAGCTATGCCCATTGCTGCATAGAGCAGTGAGCTATGCACATTGCTGCATAGAGCAGTGAGCTATGCCCATTGCTGCATAGAGCTATGCACATTGCTGCATAGAGCAGTGAGCTATGCCCATTGCTGCATAGAGCAGTGAGCTATGCCCATTGCTGCATAGAGCAGTAAGCTATGCACATTGCTGCATAGAGCAGTGAGCTATGCCCATTGCTGCATAGAGCAGTGAGCTATGCCCATTGCTGCATAGAGCAGTGAGCTATGCCCATTGCTGCATAGAGCAGTGAGCTATGCCCATTGCTGCATAGAGCAGTGAGCTATGCCCATTGCTGCATAGAGCAGTAAGCTATGCACATTGCTGCATAGAGCAGTGAGCTATGCCCATTGCTGCATAGAGCAGTGAGCTATGCCCATTGCTGCATAGAGCAGTGAGCTATGTACATAAGTAACTGGCAGATGTGGGCTGCTAGAAAGTGTGAGCAGTCAATGACATTACCCCACACACAAAGAATTCTTGGACATGTCACCATTGTTTCCTGTGTCTATCTGTACTAGAGCTATGTATTTCTACTGCCTTGGAGCAAGGAGTAGGCGGTTCTGGAATAACAGCTAGTACACTAGATTGGTAAGAACGTGCCTACACAGTGTGCATGTGCAATAGAGAGATGCACTTATCAATGTGTTAATGCATCTGATTTGATGCCATTTACGGATGGTGCTGATTTATGGTAGACGGTACTGCTCATCTAGAGGAACATTTTTTCTTCTTCCAACGAGGCAGTCCACACAACACGGATATGTGGGTGCAACCACCCTTACAGAGTACTGGTCTGTGGGTTCAACCACCCTTCCAGAGTAGCTGATCGGTGGATGCAACCACCCTTCCAGAGTAGCTGATCTGTGGATGCAACCACCCTTACAGAGTAGCTGATCTGTGGGTTCAACCACCCTTCCAGAGTAGCTGATCGGTGGATGCAACCACCCTTCCAGAGTAGCTGATCGGTGGATGCAACCACCCTTACAGAGTAGCTGATCTGTGGATGCAACCACCCTTCCAGAGTAGCTGATCTGTGGGTTCAACCACCCTTCCAGAGTAGCTGATCTTAGGGTGCACTACCCTTACAGAGTAGCTGATCGGTGGATGCAACCACCCTTACAGAGTAGCTGATCTGTGGGTGCAACCACCCTTCCAGAGTAGCTGATCTGTGGGTGCAACCACCCTTCCAGAGTAGCTGATCGGTGGATGCAACCACCCTTACAGAGTAGCTGATCTGCGGTTGCAACCACCCTTATACAGAGTAGCTGATCTGTGGGTGCAACCACCCTTCCAGAGTAGCTGATCTGTGGGTGCAACCACCCTTCCCGAGTAGCTGATCTGTGGGTTCAACCACCCTTCCAGAGTAGCTGATCGGTGGATGCGACCACCCTTCCAGAGTAGCTGATCGGTAGATGCAACCACCCTTCCAGAGTAGCTGATCGGTGGATGCAACCACCCTTCCAGAGTAGCTGATCTGTGGATGCAACCACCCTTACAGAGTAGCTGATCTGTGGGTTCAACCACCCTTCCAGAGTAGCTGATCGGTGGATGCAACCACCCTTCCAGAGTAGCTGATCGGTGGATGCAACCACCCTTACAGAGTAGCTGATCTGTGGATGCAACCACCCTTACAGAGTAGCTGATCTGTGGGTTCAACCACCCTTCCAGAGTAGCTGATCTTAGGGTGCACTACCCTTACAGAGTAGCTGATCGGTGGATGCAACCACCCTTACAGAGTAGCTGATCTGTGGGTGCAACCACCCTTCCAGAGTAGCTGATCTGTGGGTGCAACCACCCTTCCAGAGTAGCTGATCGGTGGATGCAACCACCCTTACAGAGTAGCTGATCTGCGGTTGCAACCACCCTTATACAGAGTAGCTGATCTGTGGGTGCAACCACCCTTCCAGAGTAGCTGATCTGTGGGTGCAACCACCCTTCCAGAGTAGCTGATCGGTGGATGCAACCACCCTTACAGAGTAGCTGATCTGTGGTTGCAACCACCCTTACAGAGTAGCTGATCTGTGGATGAAACCACCCCTACAGAGTAGCTGATCTGTGGGTTCAACCACCCTTCCAGAGTAGCTGATCTTTGGGTGCACTACCCTTACAGAGTAGCTGATCGGTGGATGCAACCACCCTTACAGAGTAGCTGATCTGTGGGTGCAACCACCCTTCCAGAGTAGCTGATCGGTGGATGCAACCACCCTTACAGAGTAGCTGATCTGTGGGTGCAACCACCCTTCCAGAGTAGCTGATCGGTGGATGCAACCACCCTTACAGAGTAGCTGATCTGTGGATGCAACCATCCTTACAGAGTAGCTGTAGTGGATAATACAATAGCCATGTGTATGTGCTCAAGTTCAAAGGAACTATTGTAACCACTATAGCTGCTAACTGAGCTCTAACACAATAGATCTGGTCTGATCTTCATCAGTCAGCCTTAAATACGCTTGACATGATAAATTCTGAGGCACTCCTTCGGACAAGTGGCATGGGGTCAAGGGGCATGGGGTCGTAGAGTTAACAATCTTGAGCTGCATGGGATCATAGAGTTAACAATCTTGAGCTATTGTGACTGTATAAACACACTCCCATTCTAGGAGACACATAGATGATGAAGGACCATTGTGAAGTGTATAGATGACTTACCTCTATCTGCTCTGGTGTCCACGAGTCCAGGTTGACGGATTTGACTCTGGATATGTGCACGCCCATGTTCCTGTGGATACCAGCACACCGGATGCACATAAACACGCCCAGGTTCCAGCTGGCCCAGCGAGGACCTGTGGACAAGACAAACAGCTCATCAATCATCACCAGAATTGTGCAGCTAACAAGTATTAAACAGTTACTTCCTGTCAGTTGTAGAAATTAATGATCTGCATGTGTCCAAGCACACCAACTCAACATCATAGATTCTAGAAACTGTGCCTGAGCTGCTCTTCGGAGCACTTCTCTATATCTATTGGCACAACACTCACGGAACAATATTTGCCATGTGAAGCTACATCTCTATCTAAGACCTATTTTCATCATGGGGGCACTAGTGGGCCAGGCAATGCTGTGTGAGGCCTATTATCATCCCGGGAGGCACTAGTGGGCCAGGCAATGCTGTGTGAGGCCCATTATCATCATGGGGGGAGGGGGGGGGCACTAGTGGACCAGGCAATGCTGTGTGAGGCCCTTATCATCATGGGGGGCACTAGTGGGCCAGGCAATGCTGTGTGAGGCCTATTATCATCATGGGGCACTAGTGGGCCAGGCAATGCTGTGTGAGGCCATTATCATCATGGGGGGCACTAGTAGGCCAGGCAATGCTGTGTGAGGCCCATTATCATCATGGGGGCACTAGTGGGCCAGACAATGCTGTGTGAGACCCATTATCATCATGGGGGCACTAGTGGGCCAGGCAATGCTGTGTGAGGCCCATTATCATCATGGGGGGCACTAGTGGGCCAGGCAATGCTGTGTGAGGCCCATTATCATCACGGGGGCACTAGTGGGCCAGGCAATGCTGTGTGAGGCCCATTATCATCATGGGAGCACTAGTGGGCCAGGCAATGCTGTGTGAGGCCCATTATCATCATGGGGGGCACTAGTGGGCCAGGCAATACTGTGTGAGGCCCATTATCATCATGGGAGCACTAGTGGGCCAGGCAATGCTTGTGAGGCCCATTGTCATCACGGGGGGCACTAGTGGGCCAGGCAATGCTGTGTGAGGCCCATTATCATCATGGGAGCACTAGTGGGCCAGGCAATGCTGTGTGAGGCCCATTATCATCACGGGGGGCACTAGTGGGCCAGGCAATGCTGTGTGAGGCCCATTATCATCATGGGGGGCACTAGTGGGCCAGGCAATGCTGTGTGAGGCCCATTATCATCATGGGGGCACTAGTGGGCCAGGCAATGCTGTGTGAGGCCCATTATCATCATGGGAGCACTAGTGGGCCAGGCAATGCTGTGTGAGGCCCATTATCATCACGGGGGGCACTAGTGGGCCAGGCAATGCTGTGAGGCCCATTATCATCACGTGGGCCAGGCAATGCTGTGTGAGGCCCATTATCATCATGGGGGGCACTAGTGGGCCCGGCAATGCTGTGTGAGGTCCATTATCATCACGGGGGGCACTAGTGGGCCAGGCAATGCTGTGTGAGGCCCATTATCATCACGGGGGGCACTAGTGGGCCAGGCAATGCTGTGTGAGGCCCACCAGTGGGCCCGGCAATGCTATCTCTTCCTGTACCCACATCACACATTCCATAACACTACAACTTTCTACATACTTTCACCTGCAACATCCTTCTCTCTGCCACGCCCTTTCCCATAACCTGGTGCCACACCCTCTCAAACATGTACCACACCCTCTCCCACAAGCCTTTATGCCACACCCTTTTCATCAATCATATGCAAGTCCTGTGCCACACCCCCATTAACTCTAATGCCTCTTGTTCCACACCCTCTCCCGTTAACCCCATGCCACACACCCTCCCATAAATTGTGCCACACCCACTTTCATTAACCTGTGCTACTTCGTCCGCCATTAACCTCATGCCATACCTCCTCATACTCGCATAAAACGTGTCACACTCTCTCCCTGTGCCATATCCTCGACTTTTGCCACATCCTTGGCCAACCTTAAGCAGTAGTTGCAATTACCTCTTGGTGCACTAAGACCTAGGCAGAATTTGTGTTGGCTTACTATAGCAGAACAACTCTGTACATGTATGTGTTGTTAGCTGGCATGCCCGTAGCTGTACAACATACAATACTTGTTCTCAACACTTCCTTGAGTTACAAAGTAGCCACAAGCTAAAAGGATGTGGCTTAAGACGAGCCATACATGGACGGACGGCACACAGAACTAATGTGCTGTGAGAATTAGTTACTAACACACTTATGGCACTTGCTAACCAGTGTGTGGTCGAAGACATCAGGTTATGACACGTTAGTATAATCAATAGTGCAGTGGAACGTGCCACTCTATAAGACCAGACAATCAAGACAAGGTTTGTCTCTATTTCCTGTCATGTTGATGTACTGAACATGGACAGCCTCATTTCAAACTCGAACACACACCAGTGCTTCAAGAAGACCATATGAACACACACTCACACACCAGTGCTTCAAGAAGACCATATGAACACACACACACACACACCAGTGCTTCAAGAAGACCATATGAACACTCACACACCAGTGCTTCGAGAAGACCATATGAGCATTACACAGGCCTTTTGCGCAGAAATTGCTTTCAAACCATATCTTGTGACAAGTACATACACATAGCTGATCTGCACTGGCCTAAACAATATCATGGAGGTCCCAAACTGGAATAATAGGTACCTAAGATGTTTTGCATGAAATAACATGGAGTCATAACACATCATAGTTTTACCATTACAAACAAAATAACAAGCTAATTTGTTCATGGCAGCTGACAGTTTAGTGCCACTACCAGATATACCCAAGAAGTACTGGACAATATGTACAACTTTATAGTCGTGTAGTCCCTATTCAAAGTCATATATACCTGGTATAGAGCTACATATACACATATGCATGCGCGTCATCATCTTGGACCTAAGCTCACCTTTGACCAAGCAGTCCGCACAATACTTATTGTCTTCATCCCTCAAAAGATCAGCCAATATCAACTGGTGCTTTTCATGAAGTTTACTCGAGGTCGAAGATCCTTTACTCATTTCGAATTTAACTCATGTACTTATAACTGGCGTAACTGGGAAAGTAAAAGTTTTCTGTATTAGAACCACCAGCCAGTGACGTCGCGTACCCAGTAGCGCGCGCTTACAATAGTGAGTTGATATACTAGCCGCATGAGCGGACTAACTGAGAGCAGCAGTGACAGTGATGGGGAGTTGGAGAGACTTAAAGCAGCCGTGAGTGGACCTCAGCTAGTGTCGCTAAAGACTACTCCAGCTGCAGCACCCAAGTAAGCGTTGCTGTGATTTCCCCCCCTTTTTTCCAGGTTGTTGTTTGTTCGGGCAAATACTTTACCTATTATTTGTCCACTCCTCACCTTAAAAGCTGGTCGCTGCATGCACTTCTAAGAGTTTGACAAATTATGCATGTGTCTGACAAGAACAATGAAGGCACATAGCTACTAGGTTACTAGTCAACTCTTCTATATATGAATTGTTAGTAGACATACTGGTGTCAGTGCAGAATCACTTTGTTACCAAGACTAGATATCATTGAATGGGCATGTTTGTATAAGCACTAGATTTAATATTTTGGCTGTCAGTGCACTGGATTCCTGTCAAATCAAGGGCTCCTCGCTCCTATGTAGGTGCCTAGCACATACTAGCTTGACTCCCTTCAAAGTTGAATGTAGGTACTCGGGACTTAGCATTCTGTAAAGAAGGGCCTAGGCACCCACCAACAGCAGTCACCTCATGGTGAGGTAGGAACAGAGCAAGGAAAAGCCTAGATGCTAGAATCAGAGCTTGAGCTGTCGCCAAGATAGGTTTATAGATTTGTTTGGAAACAAGAAAAGTCTCTCCATTCATTTGTGAATTCTGTACTCGATTTGGCAATGCGAATAATTTGCAAAACACCGGGAGAGATGCACAAAGGAAGATGGATGCTAGAACAGTAGCAGGGCATAGCATGGACACGTACGAATATCACATTTACAAGTCTGCATATCACGTCTCCAAACATTGACCTTTGAATGGGAGGAGATCAGTGTGAATGTGAATGCTAGAACAGATGGGTGAAGCAAGCTCCTGCCGATCAGCTTTATGATGCTGACCACTACTGGCAGAGAAGATAAAGTCTGCACTTGCAGTGTTGTCGACGTGTCGACGTATGGATTACTAAGTTTTCATGAATAATTCACGATACACCAAAGACATTTTTTTAGTATAAAACTACTGCTGTATTGAATGAGGATAAAGTAGTGCCATACACATACATATATATATATATATATTATGTGTATATATATATATGTATATATGTGTATATATACATATGTATAATGTATATATGATATTCAACAATGTGTCTTGCAGCAGTTCATTTTCAGTGAGATCCTTTTAATTAACTGAGAGTTCAGGGTGCACATTGTTTTTTATTTTTTTGTTTTGCTGGATACAGTATGGTTCCCAAGATATGGTATGGTTCCCAAGATATGGTATGGTATGGTGGGGCTTCCAACATGTACATTAGGACTTGAGTTATGGTATGGTTCTTGAGATGTGCTATGGTTCTCGAGGGTCTGGTAGGGTTCTTGAGATATGGTATGGTTCTTGAGGTCTAGTAGGGTTCTTGAGATATGGTATGGTTCTGTCCGGTAAGGCTCTTGAGATATGCTATGGCTCTCAAGGTCTTAATGGTTCTTGAGATATGGTATGGTTCTCGAGGTCCGGTAGGTTTCTTACGCTATTGTTCTTGAGGTCCAGGGTTCTTGAGATATGGTGTGGTTCTCAATAGTTCTCAAGATAAAATGAGATTCTTGAGATGTGGTGTGTTCTCAAGAGTGCTCGAGTTAAAATGAGATTTTTATGGTGTGGTTCTCAGGAGTTCTCGAGATAAAATGAGATTCTTGAGATGTGGTATGTTCTTGAGGTTCAGAAGGGTTCTCGAGTTTGTCGGTCCAGCATAGGCAAGAACATGGCTGGTGCTTAGCTTTATCAATAGCTAGTGTAAAACTTCTCGCCAAGTGTAGTCAGCTACTGTCTGTACATGTCGCTGGGTTGGCAAGAATCTGATGCCATGGTTTGTTGTTGTTGGAGTGCTGGATGCCACACACACACTGAGAGTAGTTGAGTGGTCGTGTGTTCTCTTACTTTCGCTGCCTGTCCTACCAGTTTGCTTTTTAATGGATAAACGCTAGCTTTTAAGGTCTCCCCTACTGTGCTAAGTGGAAGCACATCTGCACTGCATCCAGTCCTGAGCAGCCTGAATTCTAATCAATGTATGTTGTTTGCATCTGCACCGCATCCAGTCCTGAGCAGCCTGAATTCTAATCAATGTGTGTTGGTTGCATCTGCACCGCATCCAGTCCTGAGCAGCCTGAATTCTAATCAATGTACATCTGCACTGCATCCAGTCCTGAGCAGCCTGAATTCTAATCAATGTGTGTTGTTTGCATCTGCACCACATCCAGTCCTTCCTGAGCAGCCTGAATTCTAATCAATGTACATCTGCACCGCATCCAGTCCTGAGCAGCCTGAATTCTAATCAATGTATGTTGTTTGCATCTGCACTGCATCCAGTCCTGAGCAGCCTGAATTCTAATCAATGTACATCTGCACTGCATCCAGTCCTGAGCAGCCTGAATTCTAATCAATGTACATCTGCACCGCATCCAGTCCTGAGCAGCCTGAATTCTAATCAATGTATGTTGTTTGCATCTGCACTGCATCCAGTCCTGAGCAGCCTGAATTCTAATCAATGTGTGTTGGTTGCATCTGCACCGCATCCAGTCCTGAGCAGCCTGAATTCTAATCAATGTATGTTGTTTGCATCTGCACCGCATCCAGTCCTTCCTGAGCAGCCTGAATTCTAATCAATGTGTGTTGGTTGCATCTGCACTGCATCCAGTCCTGAGCAGCCTGAATTCTAATCAATGTACATCTGCACTGCATCCAGTCCTGAGCAGCCTGAATTCTAATCAATGTACATCTGCACTGCATCCAGTCCTGAGCAGCCTGAATTCTAATCAATGTATGTTTTTTGCATCTGCACTGCATCCAGTCCTGAGCAGCCTGAATTATAATCAATGTATGTTGTTTGCATCTGCACCGCATCCAGTCCTGAGCAGCCTGAATTCTAATCAATGTACATCTGCACTGCATCCAGTCCTGAGCAGCCTGAATTCTAATCAATGTACATCTGCACCGCATCCAGTCCTGAGCAGCCTGAATTCTAATCAATGTATGTTGTTTGCATCTGCACCGCATCCAGTCCTGAGCAGCCTGAATTCTAATCAATGTACATCTGCACTGCATCCAGTCCTGAGCAGCCTGAATTCTAATCAATGTATGTTGTTTGCATCTGCACTGCATCCAGTCCTGAGCAGCCTGAATTCGAATCAATGTATGTTGTTTACATCTGCACTGCATCCAGTCCTGAGCAGCCTGAATTCTAATCAATGTACATCTGCACTGCATCCAGTCCTGAGCAGCCTGAATTCGAATCAATGTATGTTGTTTACATCTGCACTGCATCCAGTCCTGAGCAGCCTGAATTCTAATCAATGTACATCTGCACTGCATCCAGTCCTGAGCAGCCTGAATTCTAATCAATGTATGTTGTTTGCATCTGCACTGCATCCAGTCCTGAGCAGCCTGAATTCTAATCAATGTACATCTGCACTGCATCCAGTCCTGAGCAGCCTGAATTCTAATCAATGTGTGTTGGTTGCATCTGCACTGCATTTAAGTAAACATCACATGTGGCAAAAAATATATCTTGTGGGTGAGTTACGTATAGACACGAAGGAGATCTGTGCTGCAGAACAGAAAGAGGATAGAACCAAGGAAAAGGCTGTATCGTTGAAGGATGATGCTCCACGAATCTAATGAAGGAAAATGAGAGCTATTTTCTGGCTGTATCAGTAGTGCATGGACATGTACCCGAGGGTCCGCAGATGTTCGTTCATGCTCGTTCTTGCTGTGCTATAGTTGTTTATAAATATTAGAAATTCCTATTATGCCAACTGCAGTTCCTGTCTGTGTTACCAACTCCTTATGTTAGCAGTAATAATAACAATAATAATAATAATAATAATAATAATAATAATAATAATAATAATAATAATAATAATAATAATAATAATAATAATAATAATAATAATAATAATAATAATAATAATAATAATAATAATAATAATAATAATAATAATAATAAATTATATATAATTATATATATATATATTTTTTTTAATAAAAAAAAAATATATATCAAACAACAACAACAAAACAATAACAACAACAACACTAATAAAAAATTATATTATTATTATTATTATTATTATTATTATTATTATTATTATTATTATTATTATTATTATTATTATTATTATTATTATTATTATTATTATTATTATTATTATTATTATTATTATTACTGCTAACATAAGGAGTTGGCTAACATAAGGAGTTGGTAACACAATAATAATAATAATAATAATAATAATAATAATAATAATAATAATAATAATAATAATAATAATAATAATAATAATAATAATAATAATAATAATAATAATAATAATATATTATTATTATTATTATTATTATTATTATTATTATTATTATTATTATTATTAATGGTTTATTATTAATTATTCCTTATTCCAAATGCATGCCCTAATGCATGCCCTCTATTGTGGAAAACAGAAGATATGGGTAAGGATCATCAATGCGGGTTCACTATAGCCCAAAATGTGTGGGTGAACGCAATCAAGGTACATGTAAAGGTACATGTATACTATTAATATGTTGCTGCATTTGAATTGCTGCATTTGAATTTGATTTTTTACTGAACAAGCAAAAAGGTGGGCTAAAGCCAGCTACTATACAGCAATAGCTAGCTTGAGCAATAGACATGATATATATAACATCTGCCATGTTTGGTTAGTTTTGGAGTTCTCCTGTGCAGCTCCTCCCAAGTCCTTGAAGGAGGCTGCAGCTGATCCCTGGCTGACTCTAATAGCACAACAACAACCAAGTAGGGGAAATGCTGACTCTAATAGCACAACAACAACCAAGTAGGGGACATGCTGACTCTAATAGCACAACAACAACCAAGTAGGGGGCATGCTGACTCTAATAGCACAACAACAACCAAGTAGTTGACATGCTGACTCTAATAGTGCAACAACCACTCAAGTAGGGGACATGCTGACTCTAATAGTGCAACAACAACCAAGTAGGGGACATGCTGACTCTAATAGTGCAACAACAACCAAGTAGGGGACATGCTGACTCTAATAGCACAACAACAACCAAGTAGGGGACATGCTGACTCTAATAGCACAACAACAACCAAGTAAGGGACATGCTGACTCTAATAGTGCAACAACAACCAAGTAGGGGTCATGCTGACTCTAATAGTACAACAACAACCATGTTGACTCTAATAGCACAACAACAACCAAGTAGGGGACATGCCGACTCTAATAGTGCAACAACAACCAAGTAGGGGACATGCAGACTCTAATAGCGCAACAACCACCAAGTAGGGGACGTTCTGACTCTAATAGTGCAACAACCACTCAAGTAGGGGACATGCTGACTCTAATAGTGCAACAACAACCAAGTAGGGGACATGCTGACTCTAATAGTGCAACAACAACCAAGTAGGGGACATGCTGACTCTAATAGCACAACAACAACCAAGTAGGGGAGATGCTGACTCTAATAGTACAACAACAACCATGTTGATTCTAATAGTGCAACAACAACCAAGTAGGGGACATGCTGACTCTAATAGCACAACAACAACCAAGTAGGGGACGTGCAGACTCTAATAGTGCAACAACAACCAAGTAGGGGACATGCTGACTCTAATAGTGCAACAACAACCAAGTAGGGGACATGTTGACTCTAATAGTGCAACAACAACCAAGTAGGGGACATGCTGACTCTAATAGTGCAACAACAACCAAGTAGGGGGCATGCTGACTCTAATAGTGCAACAACAACCAAGTAGGGGACATGCTGACTCTAATAGAACAACAACAACCAAGTAGGGGACATGCTGACTCTAATAGCACAACAACCAAGTAGGGGACATGCTGACTCTAATAGCACAACAACAACAATGTTGACTCTAATAGTGCAACAACAACCAAGTAGGGGACATGCTGACTCTAATAGCACTACAACAACCAAGTAGGGGACATGCTGACTCTAATAGAACAACAACAACCAAGTAGGGGACATGCTGACTCTAATAGTGCAACAACAACCAAGTAGGGGTCATGCTGACTCTAATAGTACAACAACAACCAAGTAGGGGACATGCTGACTCTAATAGCGCAACAACCACCAAGTAGGGGACGTTCTGACTCTAATAGTGCAACAACCACTCAAGTAGGGGACATGCTGACTCTAATAGTGCAACAACAACCAAGTAGGGGACATGCAGACTCTAATAGCGCAACAACCATCAAGTAGGGGACATGCAGACTCTAATAGTGCAACAACCACTCAAGTAGGGGACATGCTGACTCTAATAGTGCAACAACAACCAAGTAGGGGACATGCTGACTCTAATAGTGCAACAACAACCAAGTAGGGGACATGCTGACTCTAATAGCACAACAACAACCATGTTGATTCTAATAGTGCAACAACAACCAAGTAGGGGACATGCTGACTCTAATAGCACAACAACAACCAAGTAGGGGACATGTTGACTCTAATAGTGCAACAACAACCAAGTAGGGGACATGCTGACTCTAATAGTGCAACAACAACCAAGTAGGGGGCATGCTGACTCTAATAGCAACAACAACCAAGTAGGGGACATGCTGACTCTAATAGCACAACAACAACCAAGTAGGGGACATGCTGACTCTAATAGCACTACAACAACCAAGTAGGGGACATGCTGACTCTAATAGCACAACAACAACCAAGTAGGGGACATGCTGACTCTAATAGCACAACAACAACAATGTTGACTCTAATAGTGCAACAACAACCAAGTAGGGGACATGCTGACTCTAATAGCACTACAACAACCAAGTAGGGGACATGCTGACTCTAATAGAACAACAACAACCAAGTAGGGGACATGCTGACTCTAATAGCACAACAACAACCAAGTAGGGGACATGCTGACTCTAATAGCACAACAACAACCAAGTAGGGGACATGCTGACTCTAATAGTGCAACAACAACCAAGTAGGGAACATGCTGACTCTAATAGTACAACAACAACCAAGTAGGGGACATGCTGACTCTAATAGCACAACAACAACCAAGTAGGGGTCATGCTGACTCTAATAGCGCAACAACAACCAAGTAGGGAACATGCTGACTCTAATAGTACAACAACAACCAAGTAGGGGACATGCTGACTCTAATAGTACAACAACAACCAAGTAGGGGACATGCTGACTCTAATAGCACAACAACAACCAAGTAGGGGTCATGCTGACTCTAATAGTGCAACAACAACCAAGTAGGGGACATGCTGACTCTAATAGTGCAACAACAACCAAGTAGGGGACATGCTGACTCTAATAGCACAACAACAACCAAGTAGGGGACATGCTGACTCTAATAGCACAACAACAACCAAGTAGGGGTCATGCTGACTCTAATAGTGCAACAACAACCAAGTAGGGGACATGCTGACTCTAATAGCACAACAACAACCAAGTAGGGGTCATGCTGACTCTAATAGTACAACAACAACCAAGTAGGGGACATGCTGACTCTAATAGCACAACAACAACCAAGTAGGGGTCATGCTGACTCTAATAGTACAACAACAACCATGTTGACTCTAATAGCACAACAACAACCAAGTAGGGGGCATGCTGACTCAAGTGATGTACAATAAGGGTCCTTCTCCACTCTTTTGATTTGCTTGTAGAGTTCTTCCCTTCCACAATATGGAAGGATTCTATATAAACAACAACCGTAAACAACAACTATAAACAAACAATTCTATTGTTTGATTGGTTGAAACAACAACAACAACAACAAAATAAGGAAAGAATAGTGTACACATGTAGTCATCACGACCATTTAGGATACTTTACCATTTAAATTCATTTTTAGAACCCGTATAATTGTTGGTGCAGCCTAGTCCACATACTAAGCATGGGAGCACTCGCCTTCAAATCATCCTAAACGAGTATGGTGGACCCTTGACCCGTGGGTGGGTGCTCGCTAAGTTAGGAATGAAGTAGTGCTCCTATTAATGCATGTATTATGACAGCGCTAGGCCCATGCTGTTAGAGAACATAAGCGAACCAAAAATGGCTGATGATTGCAACTGTCACTATGGGAGGTCTCTTCCAGGCCTTGACTGCTGTTCATGGGAAGCCGTTCTCAGGGAAGCTGCACAGGCACTATGCTTATTGACCTCTCTGAATCCCTTCACTATTCAGAAGGAATGCACTCCCTAAATGGATTTCTTTGCTCAAGTTTAGACATAGCCTGATGTAGTACTGCTTAGCTTTTGTTCGCTAACCTCAAAGGAGCTGATTCTTATACCTTATTGTATCTGGTGCATTCTAAAAAAATATGTTTTTGAAAAAAGTTGTAGCCGTTTATTTTATTCTTGGGTCATTTTTTTCTGTAATGTTGAAATGGTAAAGGATCATCACTTGTTGTGGTCTACATATTGCCTAAGGATCTTATTACAACTTTAAGTGTTTACTCCAGATGATTTGTTGTGGTAAATTGCTATTGTGCTATTAGTACTTCTTGTTGTGTTATTTGTAGACTTCCTGGATACTAGTAAGCTACATGTGAACTACATGTGAAGTACATGTGAACTACATGTAGTGCTTTTGTAAACTTCCTGTTGTCTTAGTACTTCTTAGTACTATTATGTAGAACATGGAAACATTGTGATGATCCTTACCTCATATTTGACTTGCAGAGTTACATGTATGACCACTTTACTCTTATTGTGTGTATCACTAGATTTTGGTGATCCTTACCTCATATTTGGCTTGCGATAAGTTATGACCCCTTACCTCTTTTTGGCATTTTGATGATCCTTACCTCATATTTGACTTGCGATAAGTTGTGACCCCTTACCTCTTATTGTTGTGTGTACCACCAGCTTTGTTCAGCTGCTTTGCTGGCGGGATTGGAAAACATGGAATGCCATTAATTGGAGAGCAAAACCCTGGACTCTTATTGGTGAATCATTTACACAAAGTCCACTTACACCAGCATTACTGCAATTAGTAAGGTTTGCGAGATTCTCAAAGTAGCATATCTTGAGCTATATGTTAGTAGTGAGAGGGTTATGAACTGCTCTCTACTAAAACTTGTGAAACTCATCCAAAACTTATTCTTGCAAGTGCTGTGTAGTAAAGCCATAACTGCATTTATTCAGAAGCGGACTGCTTCCCCTAGTAACTTTTGGATACACTAGTAGTGTATCCAAAAGTTACATATTTGGAAAAAGTGCTTATGCTCTAATTGGTCCAAAGGTCATACATATCCAGTTGAGTATGGCATCCAGTTGGGTATGGCTGAATTTTTTTAAACAAACTTAGCAAGGTAAAGGGTGGACCTGTGGCCTAGCTTGGTTGCCCATCTTGTTGCAAGGCGTGTGTACTTATAAGTTCATGATGGCAACAATTTTGAATACATACAGTATGCCTAGTGGTACCAGCCCTGTAGTGGGGTTCCCATTAGACACGAGGGCTGGTTCTGTGTGATTGCTTGTCTGTCTTTAATTACACTCGTGCACGTGTGGGTGGGTGGGGTGATAAGATGTGTAGCCTTCTAATTGGTCCACAATGTGAAGGGTGGGGTACTACTGTACGTGTGAATCAGCTGTGCGCAGTCATGTGACAGTTGCCTGTCTCCTATTGGTGGCCGCCCAAGGATAATGTGGCCATGTTATTTATAACAATCTCTGTGATCTTCATGTTTGTGTGTAAATATCGGACAGCTAAGGACTGGACCTGGGTTTCAGTTTGCATGTGCCCATGGAGATGAGTGTAATGTGTTCATATCAAAGGAGGCAGCCAAGTGCTGTAAACTGTCTAGGGTGTGGCATTGGAAGCCATCCTGCTGTAGGGGTTAGAGTATCCATTGCAAACACCATTCATGGCAATACTGTCTTCATGCCCTTTAATTGTGCAGTGAGCAACATGGTTGTGAGATAATGGTACACAGGTGGATATATAAGGAGTCACATCAAGACCTCCACAATCCATCCTCTCTTCCTTCCCTCCTTCTACCTCCTCCCTCCTCTCCCCTCTTCTATCCCTTACCCCTTCTCTTTCCTCCTTCTCCTCTTCCCCTCCTCTCCCTCCTTTCCCCTCCGCTCCCTCTTCTCTTTTCCCTTCTCCCTCCTCTCCCCCTCCTCTTTCCCCATCCCACTCCTCTTCCCCTTTTCCCTCCTCTTCCTCCCTTCCCCTCCTCTCCCCTCTACCACTCTTCCCCTCGTCACCCTCCTCCATTCATGACATTATAAGAAGCTGAGAAAATGGTGCAGAATAAGTGCAAGTTCAAGTTGTAAAACAGCCCACGTGATAATGTACTGCTATATATAGATGATGCCATCCTGCTACTATTACTACTATGTACTACTTCTACTACTATATACTATTCTAGTACTCCTACTACTACTGCTGCTGCTACTACTACTATATACTACTACTACTGTTACTACTACTACTACTACTATATACTACTATACTATATACATGTACTAATACTATACACTACTACTACTAATGCTAGTACTGCTGCTACTACTATATACTACTCTTACTACTACTACTATTACTACTATATACTACTACTACTACTATATACTACTACTGCTACTACTTTTTAATGCTATACTGACCATACATATGATGGAAAGATGATGTTGCTAGCTAGGTATTTGTGACTCCAAAGTCACCATTGGAGGGGATAAATCTTTGGGCATATCCATTGCTGGAACATGCACCTCAAATGCACTGAATACGGATGATGATATCCACCAGCGGAGCCATGACATGGTGGAGCTATAAGGCTGCCCCATTTCACTGGAGCCATGACATGATGGAGCTATAAGGCTGCCCCATTTCACTGGAGCCATGGCATGGTGGAGCTTATAAGGCTGCCCCATTTCACTGGAGCCATGACATGATGGAGCTATAAGGCTGCCTCATTTCACTGGAGCCATGGCATGGTGGAGCTTATAAGGCTTCCCCATTTCACTGGAACCATGGCATGGTGGAGCTTATAAGGCTGCCCTCATTTCACTGGAGCCATGGCATGGTGGAGCTACAGTGTATAAGGCTGCCCTCATTTCACTGGAGCCATGACATGGTGGAGCTATAAGGCTGCCCCATTTCACTGGAGCCATGACATGTTGGAGCTATAAGGCTGCCCCATTTCACTGGAGCCATGACATGGTAGAGCTATAAGGCTGCCTCATTTCACTGGAGCCATGACATGGTGGAGCTATAAGGCTGCCCTCATTTCACTGGAGCCATGACATGATGGAGCTATAAGGCTGATTCACAATATGCAAAACGCTCAAGCGATGCGACGCTATGCGATGCGTCGTATAGTAAATTGCACCGCATCGCATCGTCTACTCAAGCAGTGTTGCGACCAGCATCATTCTGGTGTGCATTTTCCCCGTCATTCTGGTGTACTTTGAATGGACGACGAAAGGCTTATCGAAGCAGTGAGAACTTTCGCTAGTACACGGGCTGCGTCCAGCAAGTCCTACAGGGACTTGAGAGCTAGGGGAAATGCATGGAAGGAGGTGGCAGTTGAGGTAATACTTTGACACTGCCAGCTAGCTCATTGATCTATCATATGTACATGAATGTGTGTTTTAGAATAGCTAGCTATGCTATGGCTGTAGATTGGAGAAGGAGTGACCACTGAGCAGTGCAGCAAGCAATGGAAAGCCCTGAGAGATCTTGAGCAGTGCAGCAAGTGATGGAAGGCCCTGAGAGATCTTGAGCAGTGCAGCAAGAGATGGAAGGCCCTGAGAGATCTTGAGTAGTGCAGCAAGTGATGGAAGGCCCTGAGAGATCTTGAGCAGTGCAGCAAGTGATGGAAGGCCCTGAGAGATCTTGAGCAGTGCAGCAAGTGATGGAAGGCCCTGAGAGATCTTGAGCAGTGCAGCAAGTGATGGAAGCCCTTGAGAGATCTTGAGCAGTGCAGCAAACGATGGAAGGCCCTGAGAGATCTTGAGCAGTGCAGCAAGTGATGGAAGCCCTTGAGAGATCTTGAGCAGTGCAGCAAGAGATGGAAGGCCCTGAGAGATCTTGAGCAGTGCAGCAAGTGATGGAAGCCCTTGAGAGATCTTGAGCAGTGCAGCAAGAGATGGAAGGCCCTGAGAGATCTTGAGCAGTGCAGCAAGTGATGGAAGCCCTTGAGAGATCTTGAGCAGTGCAGCAAGTGATGGAAGGCCTATTAATTTGTCAAGGAAATAAAACACCAAAGAAGTGGGGATAAAAGTCCACCTTTTAAAAATAGTTCGCTGCTTTTTTACCTTCTGCTTTTTTTAGTGGATACTGTCAAGTGATGTTGGTGAATTATTATGGGTATAATATATATATATATTGAACAGCACTTTCTCAAACTTTGGCAACAGTAGTACTGTGGAGACAGAGACGGAGACTCGGGAAGAAGATCATGAAGGCTCCGAGCTTGAGGATTCAAATTAATTATACATGTTTTAGATCATTATTTAAATTAATACACATTTTTGTATGGCTGTCTCGGTCCACTTCTCCACGCACATCATCAGCCATGGCAAGTGGCAGCATGGATCCACAGCAACAGCCTGCATCGGCCAGGGAACGTGCAGGGGGGCAGATATAGGTGAGAGTATTTGCAAAGTTGCAGCCACAGGGAGAAGGGAGTTGGAATTAATCCAGAGCTGCACTATGTGGTACGGAAATTGCAAACAGTATGAAAAATTTCACTCCACACCAGAAGGCAATGGCTTAGTTATGCCAGGTGCTATTGGAGGTGGAATTCCCACCTGAACAAAACATCCATCCATCCCCAATCCCCTAATTTTTATGCAGACTATTAATTTCTTCTTGACATTACATGATTATATATCATAATAATGCACACCTAACGATAATTGCTGTGTCTGGCGTACATGTGTGTACTGCCATGACAGTTCACCAACTGCTCTGACAAAGTAGTTCTTGAAGGCTTCACGCATGGACGCCGCAGACCTAGCATGCCTGTAGGGAAGAGATGAAGTATAATGAAGACTTTGTGGAACAGGGAAAACTGTTGCTTCTGGTGCGTGCCACATTTTGCGTACCAGTACATGGGTCCTCATCTGCCCTCCATCCACCCAGTACATGGGTCCTCATCTGCCCTCCATCCACCCAGTACATGGGTCCTCATCTGTCCTCCATCCACCCAGTACATGGGTCCTCATCTGCCCTCCATCCACCCAGTACATGGGTCCTCATCTGCCCTCCATCCACCCAGTACATGGGTCCTCATCTGCCCTCCATCCACCCATTACATGGGTCCTCATCTGCCCTCCATCCACCCAGTACATCGGTCCTCATCTGCCCATCCACCCAGTACATGGTCCTCATCTGCCCATCCACCCAGTACATGGGTCCTCATCTGCCCTCCATCCACCCAGTACATGGGTCCTCATCTGCCCTCCATCCACCCAGTACATGGGTCCTCATCTGCCCTCCATCCACCCAGTACATGGGTCCTCATCTGCCCATCCACCCAGTACATGGGTCCTCATCTGCCCATCCACCCAGTACATGGGTCCTCATCTGCCCTCCATCCACCCAGTACAATGGTATTGCCAGTACCATCTTCACCATCAATGAGCCCAGGAGGACAATACACCAATGATTCTGTGGTTCACAGGTAATTCTGCAGGGCAATTGTGGCCTTGGCATACACAATAGCACGGTCTGGGTGTGCAATAATTGGCCTCCTAAATAACCTCCACCTATGTATACAAAGCCAGAGTCAAATATTCCTACAAATTTTCTTGCCATACTTAGCAGCCAGAATTCTAAAACTGTTCTCTATGATCCGTCTTGCCCCACTGAGCCTGTAGTTGCACACAGCTTGGACTGTAAAAGAAGCAAGGGTAACAAGATAGTTCTATTGAGCACAAGATCTACCAGGCATGTTCTTTCAGGGTAGGGTCGGAACATGTTCGTCTGGAGAGGGAAGGCCTCATCTCCTACAATGACATAATTGAGCTTGAGCTCTGTTGGTGCCAGAAAGTGAGTGTGGAGAGGGCAAAGGCAGAGAGTCAGTCACTCACCAGTGCCCTTCCAAATTCCGAGTTGGAAAGTGTGCCAACATCACTATGCCGACCACCTTGCCCCAAGTCGACCCTCCTGTATATTTCATGGTGAACCATTGAATGAGATCAACAGTAGCATCAAAACACAATATAACAGGTACACACGCACACACATACCTGTCGTGAGCATCACAGACAGCTAGTAGAACTATAGAGTGTGTGCCCTTATAGTTGAAATACAGTGAGCCACTATTGGCCGGGGCTTGCACAACAATGTGCTTCCCATCGATGGCTCCTCGGAGAAAGAAGACTAATACAGGATCATTTAGTGGTAATGGCTAGTTCTATACAGTTTGGAAAGTTCCATATCTTCTCAAAATCTGTACTAATCCCAACTCACTCTGCAGCACGCGATGGAACTTTGACATACACTTTTGCCAATTCCATCCAAAGAACTTCACGGGTCTCCTTGACGATCGTGCACACAGTTGACCTCCCCGTGCGGAAGTTGAACGACAGGGAGACTTACAAAGCCTTTTCCTGATAAGATTTGCTATTAATATGCTCCTGAGTTAAATACATGTGAGTTAGCAGTGGCAAGATATCGTAGTGTGAGGGCCAATCTCTCTGCAGGTGATATCTCTGCTCTTACAGAGCTATATACGATATCGTCTATGGGTCAACCTATTAAAAAATATTGACCTATCACAATGCACTTGATTACACAAGAAAACTATTTCAAAGACACTTGCACAATTAAAATGGCGCACACACCCTACTCAGTTGTTAATCTTTGGACATCCTGAGGTACTTGAAATGAGATTCAGGATCAGAGCCTCATCTCAGATTATGGTACTCCCCCTGTTGCCTCCTTCGCGTGAAAATCATACGTACCCACATGCTCCTTTCTCTCCTCCTCTTTTTCTTCTCATTAAAGCAACCAGAAAAATCAGGTCCTGGTCCTCCTCAGTTCAATGCAGACTTTCAACTCCATCCATGGCTAGAAAGTGTGCTTTGTTTCGAAGTTCGAAGGACATGAGCGCTGGTGTCCGTTAATTAATGGGCGGAATTCCAGTTGGGTGAAAGTTCAAGTTTGCTCGAGCGTCGACTCCGTTATTGTGAACAGTGATGTGACGCGATGCGATCAAAGGCCTAGCAGTATATTGTGAACCAGCCTAAAGGCTGCCCCATTTGTTGCTAGGTGGGATGCCATTCTATGAGTTGGCATATTAACCACTCCACCCATTGCTGAGAGGACAGCGGGGGTGAGCGAGGCATGTTCCACCTCCAGTGCCCTTTGCTCCTACGTCCTCTTCATTTATTGTGCCTCCTGTAATTCAATGAGAGGGGGCGTTGCTGTGGGATGGAGTGTGGGGGTTGAAAATGTCCACTAGTGTTGCCCACCCCCACAGACTAATTGCCCTGATGTCCAGCTATGCTTAGTTGGTCATCCATGTAGCAGTGGCATTGTCCATTGTTTCCCCTGACAGTCGCTGTGGCTCTGGCTTAATACAGACATCCATGCAGAATTCTCTCAGCAGATTGTCTGTAAAATCATTCATCTCATTGTGGCATATGCCTCAGCAAGAGAGTGATGGTCAACTGTAAGACTTGAACCACATGTATATGGTGTGGTAGTGGGAGGGGGTCCACCCATACCTCAATGCAGCGATATCCAGGAATACACTTTGGTGTAATGAGAACCCATTCTCCTCATCAGCAAAACTGTCGGCCAGCTGGATGAGCCCTTCTCGGTACTAGTTCCAAAACTCTCTCAGCAAGTCTGGGTGGCTGTATCTCAGGTTGGCTTCTTTATCTTTGAGGTGAGCTCTCCTTGCTGAAGCAACTTCCACTTTGGCACTTTGGCAGAGATTTTGGAAGTTCTAAGTCAGCTGGTTTGTCATTATGAGGGAAGCCTCAAACTCCAGTGAGGAGTGCTTGTCTGGGTTGAATAAGCCTTGGCCTCCTACCTCCTAGCTTTGGCGATGATTTCCCCTAATTTAAAGTTAGTAAGATTTATCTTGCTCCTAGCACAAGATCGCTCCTTCTTCCTTGTCACTTCAGATGGCCAACGCAGCTGAAAAAGAAAGCTTTGCAATGGCTGCCACAAGGTTCAGTATTGGCCTCCACTTGCTTCTATATCTGCATAGCAGACATCTGGCAAGTATGTTTATGCTGATGACTCGGCCTGGGATAGTCACACTGTAGCTGGCAAGTATGTTTATGCTGATGACTCGGCCTGGGATGGTCACACTGTAGCTGGCAAGAATGTTTATGCTGATGACTCGGCCTGGGATGGTCACACTGTAGCTGGCAAGTATGTTTATGCTGATGACTCGGCCCTGGGATGGTCACACTGTATATAGCTGGCAAGTATGTTTATGCTGATGACTCGGCCTGGGATAGTCACACTGTAGCTGGCAAGTATGTTTATGCTGATGACTCGGCCCTGGGATGGTCACACTGTAGCTGGCAAGTATGTTTATGCTGATGACTCGGCCTGGGATAGTCACACTGTAGCTGGCAAGTATGTTTATGCTGATGACTCGGCCTGGGATAGTCACACTGTAGCTGGCAAGTATGTTTATGCTGATGACTCGGCCCTGGGATAGTCACACTGTAGCTGGCAAGTATGTTTATGCTGATGACTCAGCCTGGGATAGTCACACTGTAGCTGGCAAGTATGTTTATGCTGATGATTCGGCCCTGGGATAGTCACACTGTAGCTGGCAAGTATGTTTATGCTGATGACTCGGCCCTGGGATAGTCACACTGTAGCTGGCAAGGATGACTCGGCCCTGGGATACTCACACTGTAGCTACGAGGTTGTGGAGAAAGTTTTATGATCAGATCTATCACCCAATATGAATTTTTCGATGTCCGGCAAGCACAAGAAGACTGTCTGTTCATACCTTAATTTAGCAAACAGGTTTGCAAAAGACACTCTTACCATCATTCTCAATGTCAAATGGTTGAAATCTGATAGAGAGCCTTGTGATTGCAGCCTCACCTGCTATCAAGGGATACCATAAAATACAAATTCTTACAAAATCTTGTGGTCATGACTTTGGAGCTCACAGATACTGCATGCTTCACTCTATGAACTTGATGTATATCAGATCTCTCTGTGTGCTCTCTTGATACTAAAAAGTGTTGCACAGGTACAGTATGATCATGCCCAAGTTACATGCAGTCAAAGTTGGGGACCTCAAACCTGCATGCCTGAGTTCTCTGCTGTTCTAGCTCCTGATTGGAATGTTAGACAGTTCTAAAATACTATATACGTGGTCAAGCATGGGTGATGAAAATCAATTTTCAAAAATTGTCCACACTTGACCGTGTAGTCAGGCTTGTGCAGGTAGTTCTCTAGCACATTCCAATCAGGAGACACAACTACTTCACAATGACCTCATAACCAACTTGAAATTGATTTTATTCTATCCGAAGTTTGGACTAGATGCTCTCGTCTTCATCAGGAATAAACAGACCCTGACACAACTGCAGAGAATTCATGCATGCAGATTTTGAGGTCCAGATGCTCTCGTCTTCATCAGGAATAAACAGACCCTGACACAACTGCAGAGAATTCATGCATGCAGATTTTGAGGTCCCCAACTTTGATTGCATGTAACTCTGTCATGGTTATACCTATGCAACATTTTTGTATCAAAAGAGAGCACACAGAGAGATCTGATATACATCAAGTTCATAGAGTGAAGCATGCAGAATCTGTGAGCTCCGAAGTCGTAACCACAAGATTTTGTAAGAATTTGTACTTTATAGTATCGTGTCCCCCCTCAAGAAAGTGGCCAGCAAGGTCTCATCTAGAGTGAACTTGCTGAAGAAACTTGGAGTGTCGTTTCTCAACTCGGTGTACCTCCACTCTTGCTTCAGTGCATTCCACAGCAAAATAAATATACAAGTCCAGTTTGGAGCAATCAATGGCATCATCAACAAAGTACTGCGTCTTGCTGGCATCACTCCCTCCTCAATCCGGCTTGACCAGCTCTGCCTGTTCTTCTCGAGAAAGAAAATGCACCTTGCACAGTTGTTCCAGGAAAGTCTGCTCCACGCTGTTTGAACATGCCTGCTTCACAAGCCTGCTTCACAAGCCTGCAGGAAAGTCTGCTCCACGCTGTTTGAACCACTCCTGCTTCACAAGCCTGCAGGGAAGTCTGCTCCACGCTGTTTGGCTGTTTGAACCACTCGTGCTTCACAAGCCACACTGTGAGATGCTTCATATGCTTACACCCAACTGGCAGAGGACATGTGGCACTGAGAGTGGGCTGCACTTGACACAAGGTTCTACAAGTTCATCCCTGAATGATCCATCAAAAAAGCCTTCCAGCCACCTTCTTAAATAAGTTAATGCTGGACTGGCCTGGCTCTAGGTCAATGATGGGGTCTGAGTTGGCCTGCACACCTGGTGGGTGCTGGTGGACTGGCCTCAGCTCTAATCAATGATGGGGTCTGAGTTGGCCTGCACACCTGGTGGGTGCTGGTGGACTGGCCTCAGCTCTAATCAATGATGGGGTCTGAGTTGGCCTGCACACCTGGTGGGTGCTGGTGGACTGGCCTCAGCTCTAATCAATGATGGGGTCTGAGTTGGCCTGCACACCTGGTGGGTGCTGGTGGACTGGCCTCAGCTCTAATCAATGATGGGGTCTGAGTTGGCCTGCACACCTGGTGGGTGCTGGTGGACTGGCCTCAGCTCTAATCAATGATGGGGTCTGAGTGGCCTGCACACCTGGTGGGTGCTGGTGGACTGGCCTCAGCTCTAATCAATGATGGGGTCTGAGTTGGCCTGCACACCTGGTGGGTGCTGGTGTACTGGCCTCAGCTCTAATCAATGATGGGGTCTGAGTTGGCCTGCACACCTGGTGGGTGCTGGTGTACTGGCCTCAGCTCTAATCAATGATGGGGTCTGAGTTGGCCTGCACACCTGGTGGGTGCAGGTGAACTGGCCTCAGCTCTAATCAATGATGGGGTCTGAGTTGGCCTGCGTACCTGGTGGGTGCTGGTGTACTGGCCTCAGCTCTAATCAATGATGGGGTCTGAGTTGGCCTGCGCACCTGGTGGGTGCTGGTGGACTGGCCTGGCTCTAGGTCAATGATGGGGTCTGAGTTGGCCTGCACACCTGGTGGGTGCTGGTAAGCCGGGAAATATCATGTTTGCCTTTTGCCAAAGGCACCAGTAACAATCACTTCATCCAGACTGAGTGGCTCCAGCATCTTTGTTGGCTAGAAGGCGACATCAGTCTAAAGAATCTGGCGATGGCACACTATCCTTTTTCTTCGAGCAGTTGGTATCGTTCAGTCATGATTGCATTGCCCTTCTCTTCATTAGGAGCGGACATGATTGTATCGCCCTTCTCTTCATTAGGAGCAGACATGATTTTACTGCCCTTCTCTTCAGTAGGAGCTCTTGTGAGTCTTCTTGTAACCTAAGTAACCTAATTCTTATTTAGTCTTCTCTGAAAAAAGGCAACGTGGTTTTGTGTTTTCGAAATCCTTAATTGGCTTCTGTTGTTGTATGATGGGCAAGACGGTGTCTGCCTTCATTGCCACTGACTACAGGGCTGAAGCAGCTGCAAGTGCCACAATAGATTGGCCATTTCTGAGACAAGAGCTGATCCTACTTTGCTGTATGGTGTACCGTGAGTGCATTCAGTTTCCAGTGCACAGCCTCTGAGTAGACCCGATTGAGCGATGCCGTGAAGGCCACTGCACTGGAGGATCCCCAAGTGAATGTTGCATCCACGAGAGGGCAGAATTCAGGACATCCACTTAGTACCTGCTAGTGTGCTGGTGGTCTTCGCAGGCATTTTGTTATTATTATTATTATTATTATTATTATTATTATTATTATTATTATTATTATTATTATTATTATTATTATTATTATTATTATTATTATTATTATTATTATTATTATTATTATTATTATTATTATTATTATTATTATTATTATTATTATTATTATTATTATTATTATTATTATTATTATTATTATTATTATTATTATTATTATTATTATTATTATTATTATTATTATTATTATTATTATTATTATTATTATTATTATTATTATTATTATTATTATTATTATTATTATTATTATTATTATTATTATTACAGTGAAAGTGGGTTGTCAATGTAGGTAGGCCATGTAGGTAGGCCACAAACAGTGCTCAATGCTAAGCAGAGCTGTATAGTGATTATTTTGGAATTGGCCGGTCATGTATAAGCAATCATTGTCCCTGGTGATTGCTCACACATGAAACTATAGTAGGAGAAGCCAATTCCAAAATTGTCAGTACTTCATTCACTATGTAATTTAAATCAACATAACTTATCACTGCTTACATTAATACAGTTTTTTCTTCCTCTTCCTTCTCTTAACAACTAGTGTCCAGCCCTGTTCCTCATCTTTAGAATACACAATTCCCACTTGGTCGTCTTTCTCTTCCACTTGGTCATCCTTCACTTCCACTTGGTCATCCTTCACTTCCACTTGGTCATCCTTCACTTCCACTTGGTCATCCTTCACTTCCACTTGGTCATCCTTCACTTCCACTTGGTCATCCTTCACTTCCACACTGACCTGGCCACACTCTTGAAATTCATCTTCAGATACATCATGCAAAATTGAATTGTCTTCACTATCAGTGCCCCAGCTGACTGTCATGTGGTGATGTGCACTTTTTAGAGTGGCAGCATGCACTTGCATGGGAATGTGCTTATATTTCTTTGCTTTTTTTTAGAGAGAGATGCCGACTTCTTCTTGCAGTTTTTCTTTGTCTTCTTGCTTGGACCCACAGCTGTGGGTCCCCCCCAAAAACCACAACTAAAAACTCAGTCTTGACTGCCTGTCCATACTGCACCTCTCAAGTTCAGACCTGTCTTTACAGTGGACCCAGTCTTTGACTGCCTGGCTGTCCACACTGCACCTCTCAAGTTCAGATCTCTGTCTTTACAGTGGACCCAGTCTTTGACTGCCTGGCTGTCCACACTGCACCTCTCAAGTTCAGATCTCTGTCTTTACAGTGGACCCTGCCTGGCTGTCCACACTGCACCTCTCAAGTTCAGACCTCTGTCTTTACAGTGGACTCAGTCTTTGACTGCCTGGCTGTCCACATTGCACCTCTCAAGTTCAGACCTCTGTCTTTACAGTGGACTCAGTCTTTGACTGCCTGGCTGTCCACACTGCACCTCTCAAGTTCAGACCTCTGTCTTTACAGTGGACTCAGTCTTTGACTGCCTAGCTGTCCACACTGCACCTCTCAAGTTCGGACCTCTGTCTTTACAGTGGACTCAGTCTTTGACTGCCTGGCTGTCCACACTGCACCTCTCAAGTTCATACCTCTGTCTTTACAGTGGACTCAGTCTTTGACTGCCTGGCTGTCCACACTGCACCTCTCAAGTTCAGACCTCTGTCTTTACAGTGGACTCAGTCTTTGACTGCCTGGCTGTCCACACTGCACCTCTCAAGTTCATACCTCTGTCTTTACAGTGGACTCAGTCTTTGACTGCCTGGCTGTCCACACTGCACCTCTCAAGTTCAGACCTCTGTCTTTACAGTGGACTCAGTCTTTGACTGCCTGGCTGTCCACACTGCACCTCTCAAGTTCATACCTCTGTCTTTACAGTGGACTCAGTCTTTGACTGCCTAGCTGTCCACACTGCACCTCTCAGACCTCTGTCTTTACAGTGGACCCAGTCTTTGACTTCCTGGCTGTCCACACTGCACCTCTCAAGTTCAGACCTCTGTCTTTACAGGGGACTCAGTCTTTGACTGCCTGGCTGTCCACACTGCACCTCACCTCTGTCTTTACAGTGGACCCAGTCTTTGACTGCCTAGCTGTCCATACTGCACAATCTTGAGATGCTCAAACCATCCAGCATGTGGAGTAAATCACAGATCCTAGACTATATCTCCTCCACCATAAATGATGCCACTGTCTGTTCTTGATGAGCTTCTCTCTCTCTCTCTGCCAACATGCCAGACTGTAGATGCCTGGTGTGCATACTTTGATAGCACTCATATAAGTGTGTAGGCACTAGCAGCAGTGACTGACTGCTACATATGGATAGGGACATGGGGCAGGTGAGTATTCCTGGCCACACGTCCACGTTACCACAAGGTGGCTAGGCCACTTCCCACACTTGATCACAAAGAGGTTACCATAACCTCTTGCTCAAGTAGTGACCTGAGTAATCAGCTGGATGGTGAGTCCACACACCTCAAGTAGTAACCCCCCACCCCCCCTGGCAATCAGCTAGATAGTGGGTCCACAAACCTGGTAGAATAAAGTCTCTTCCCTTTACCTCATGGTGGTTGCATGTGTGTAGAGTAACCAGCTAACACTGTGGCATTGTATGCTCTTTAGACAAGGACTGCACAGGACAGAAAGAAGTTAACACAGTCACTCCATTCACACCCAGCAAAAGAGCAAGGAAGAAGCATGAAGAACATCTTTGCTGAGTAATTGAAGGGTCTGTGTGTGTAATGGTGTGTAGTTAACTGAAGGGAGAGGGTGAATGAATCTTCAAAAAATCAAGAACATGGTAGGAGGAGGACCAGCCTTGCTGGGCCCAATAAAGGTCAGTTCACAAAAAGGGCTGGCTGAGTATTGCACTAACTCGGCCATGATGAACTGAAATCTATTCCCGTGTCATCACATACACTCATGACATATCGTGAGACACGTGGATAGTATGCAGAGTGGTGGTAAGTGTGAAGACAAGACCCGAGAACAATCCCGAATAACTCAAACCTCCCAGAAATTGTGGAGGAAGGTCCTATCTGTCAACGATCTGAGACTGCGGCCAAATGATCATTCATTACATATGGAGGATCACATTGAATAGGCTTTCCATAGGAGAACTGGAGCAAGTAAAATGTTCCAGTTTTGTCGTGACTTGTGATTCCTCATTTCTTTCAGAGAGTAATTTAGTAAGATAGTAAAAATTGCTAGATTGCTAATATTGGGGGGAGCGTAATGTGTGAATTCTGTTGTGTGAAGGGATATGTCAGTGATACAAAATCAATCCAAAACATTTTTGGCCCAAATTACCTCTGATTATATCATCTAGCTCTTGCCTTGATGTATCCTAGCCATGAGGTGACACTTTTGCTGTCTGCATAGGCCCTGGAACCCCAGCTGTCTGCATAGGCCCTGGAACCCCAGCTGTCTGCATAGGCCCTGGAACCCCAGCTGGCTGCATAGGCTCTGGAACCCCAGCTGTCTGCATAGGCCCTGGAACCCCAGCTGGCTGCATAGGCCCTGGAACCCCAGCTGTCTGGCATCCACTAGGCACCTCCCCAGCTGTCTGGCATCCACCAGGCACCTGTATACCTAGTTCTAGTTGTGAGTGTCATTGGCCTGCTCTAATGCTTGTGCTCCCAGCAGCTTGGTGTAAGGCACCTGTATACCTAGTTCTAGTTGTGAGTGCCAATGGCCTGCTCTAATTCTTGTGCTCCCAGCAGCTTGGTGTAGTTTTTACACAAAACTCAATTGGACCACTCTTTGCCTGGACAGTTCTATCTAGCTGTTCCTTTACTCAATATTCAGCAGATATAATGGCAATGTCTGAAACCTTCCTATCTTTTAACTTTGACCAAGTGCAACCCATTTCCAGATATGTAAATGTGTACTAATACACATACAGTATTGGCAGAAGCACTATATATGTACTATTGTACATATAGTATATATAGGCAGAAGCATGTACTATTGTACATATAGTATATATAGGCAGAAGCACTATATACTATTGTACATATAGTATATATAGGCAGAAGCACTATATACTATTGTACATATAGTATATATAGGCAGAAGCATGTACTATTGTACATATAGTATATATAGGCAGAAGCATGTACTATTGTACATATAGTATATATAGGCAGAAGCACTATATAATATGTTCTAATACACATACAGTATAGGAAGAAGCCCACGTAAGGATGAGAATACCACCACCAAACATTTGGCTGTGTCAAGGGAAACTCAGAAATTCCTGGCCAAGAAACTCTCCAATTATCTAGACAGGTGAGCTTTCATGGATAAACTAGTAGGCTACCAAATGTTAGGCTACCCCATGACCTGCTAGTTTCAGCCACCTAGATGTGGTGACATTCTCGGCAGCCAATGTGACTGGACCTCAAGCTAAGGAAGGACTCGCCACTTCTGGGGTCAAGCTCTTCAGGAATTCTAAACGACCGCTGGATGCACAACTGGCGGAGTCTTCTGTACATCACAGGAAGGAGAAATTGCCATTGTGCTCCAGAAAGTTGCACAATGAAAGGTATCCTGTTTTAATGACAGACGTATTTTAATGACAGACGTATGCCGGTATTGCTGCACTTTTTACCCTTCAGCGTTCCATTTACATGTAGAGAGTTAGTAAAGGGTTGGTGTCAGTTACAAGTATCTATCTAGCCATTTTCAAGATGTTTTTGCTGTTGTTGTTCAGGTATTAGCAAGTGCATGTAAAACTACTTGATAATGCAAGTGGAAATGCCTTTACTTAGCCACAAAGTTATTGGATGGCATGACCAGCTATGATGTAAGTTATTGGATGGCTATGATGAATGTTATTAGATGTCATGACCAGCTATGATGAATGTTATTGGATGTCATGACCAGCTATGAAAGGTGCTTATTTGATAACATAAAGTGCTGGAATTTTCTCAAGGTAATTTTTTACAAAAAGGATTTTCTATAATTCTACGTGATGAATCTAAATTACGTGTAGCTACAGAAGTGAAGTAGGCATGTTCGTTTATGTGATGCCGCATGGTAGGCTTTCTTCTCGATAACTTCAGTGTGTGGGGGAAACTATCCCCCGTATCTCTGCTAGCTGCTGCTCTTTGACTACGCTACTCATTTTGAGTCCATTGCGAGGCTAACAAGTACCAATAAGCAATTAATGTCAAAGTTTGGCTTCCGTTTACCCAGTCGGAGCACAGAGGCTAAATTTTGTGTAATGTGAATGTCCACGAATATGAATTCTTTGAAATTTCCGGCCAATTATGGCACCTATTAATTTGATTTTGTTTACGCTTCAGATCTGAGAGTGAAGGAGAGGAAGAGAAGCTAAAACTCTCTGAAGCTGCCATTGATCCTGAGGTCATCAAAAGGAAACGTTTGGCATAGCACACATCTCAGCAGCTTTTGGCATATAATGCATGTAGCACACATAACATTGCAACTTGTACTGTAGTAGCATCTGTGAACAGGAAATTGTTGCTTAATTATTGTTTCAGTAATCCTGAGTAATCTGTGGTTAGAAATGAGGGGAGGCAATTTATGGAACAGGACATGTGTCATGAGTTGGGTATATGATTCTGTATTAGTATTTATTCTTGGCTCGATTATATTGGCGTAGTCAACAGGTTAGAGAAATGGCTAGAGAAGGACCTGCAAGGCCCTTGGTTCTTCCAGACACTTTTGATGGAAGCTAACAGGGAGCAATGGATTTACCACTTGGACAATGTCACCACTGTCAATGTCTGGAGTGATGAGGACAAGTTTAAGTGGCTCAAGGTCAGGTTGATGGGGTGGGCACAGACAGCCCAAAGATTGAAAGAAGCCAATCGAGCAACCTTCATAACAGAAACAGCTGATCTGAAGGAGCGGTTTGAACTAGCTACTCGAAAGCATCGTTACCTGGCTGAACTGCAGACCAGAAAGAAGAGGAAAGGAGAGAACTGGGCTGATTTTGCTGATGAGCTTAAGTCAGTGGCTGTTAAAGCTTACCCTAATCTCGCCAGTAACTCCTAGCAGCAGTGTACTTTACCCAGCATTTCCAACTCTACCAGCTGTGACAGCAATTCACATTGCGAACTGACCATGCATCACTCACATGGTTGAAGAACTTCAAAGAACCAGACGGTCAGCTTGCATGGTTGCTGGAGCATCTACAACAGTTCAATTTTGAATTGTTCACCACCAGGGAGCACTCTAACGCAGATGCCCTCTCCCGCCATCGCTGCCATCAGTGCGGTCGTGATACACATGGAAACAGACCGGCAGTGGCTAGTATTGTCTGCACCTAGTACAGATGTTCGGGAGAAACAACTTCAGGATGAGCTGACCCCTTCCCTCAGAGCCAAGGAAGCCAATTCAAAACCAGCAGCTCAAGAAGCTCAACCATGAGTCTCCAGGCCAGAAGATTGTTGCAGTTGTGGGATCAACCACAACTCATACTTTAAGGTCTTCTGTATCGGCAGTATGAAAGTCCTGATGAAGACAGAATTACTCTGCAGCTTGTAGTCCTGACTAGTATGAGAAAGGAAGTTCTTCGAGACTTACACAAAGGAGCTATGGCGGAGGCCACTTGGGTAGTGACAAGACATTTGGACATGTGAAGGAGCATTTCTATTGGCCAGGCTACCACAATGATGTGTGTGAGTGGATCAGGATGTGTGGTCAGTGTGCCATGAGGAAGATGCCTGCCCCAAAGAATTGAGCACCCCTACACTAACAGAGTGTGAAAAATGGCTACCCAATGCAGCTCGTAGCAGTGGACATCCTGGGACTGTTCCAGAATCTCAAGCAGGTAATTCCACATCTTGTGGCTGATCACTTCACACATTGGATGAGGCATATCCAATCCCCAACCAGGAGGCCCCGCCCGTACAGTAGCCAGGAAGATCACAGATGATGTTTTTTTGTTTTTTTTCCACTCACCCCCAGAGCAGCTGCACTCTGACCAAGGCCATCAGTTTGAATCTGACATGATGGCAGAAGTTTGCAAACTCCTTGTTATCAACAAGTCTCGTACTACACCTTACCAGCCACAGTCAGATGGCCTGGTGGAGAGATACAATAGAACTCTCCTTGGAATGCGTGCAACAGCAGCGTCTAACAGTCCCTTCTCTTGGGAAGATCATCTCCGACCACTATGCATGGCCCACAACACCAGTATAAACTCCACCACTGGGTTCAGTCCCTTCTTCCTTATGTTTGGCTGCCAGACACACATGCCTATTGATGTGGTTTATGGCTCCCCCTAACATGGAGACATCCTCACCCGAGCATGTAGTTGACCTGCGTAAACAGCTGGAATCATCATATCATCGCGTGCGAGAACGCATGGGTCACAAGTTAGACAGGCTCTACAACCAACGTGTCCATGGAAACCCAGGGAAGGTGACTTGGTGTGGCTTCACTTGCCTGTTATTCCCAGAGGTCAGGCTAAAAAACTTAAGTGACTTATCGCAGGATGTCCATCTTCGTCGGCGCCGACTAGTGGTGCATTTCGATCGGCTTAAACTCTTCCCCCAGGATATACATCTTCCTCACGCCCTATAACCCAACTATTCTTTCGTACAGTCCCACCACCTGGAACTAATGTCGTCCTTCTGCCACCTGCTGACCCTCTCCTCCTCGTTATCCCCGCCGGCAACATAATGCACCAGACTATTTACGGTATCGACATTGGAATCCGGGACGGATTCTTCGCAGATATTGTACAGGAAATTATGGCTTTAACAGTAATCCTTGAGTAATCTGTGGTTAAAAATGAGGGGAGGCAATATATGGAACAGGACATGTGTCATGAGTTGTCTATATCATTCTGTATTAGTATTTATTCTTGGCTCGATTACACGCACAGCACAACAATATTATATTTCCATTATTTTATTCCAATCCGTGTAAGAACTAGCTAGTGACAAAGTGAATAGCAAGATTACTGAACTCATAAGACAAAAGTGTTCTCTACACAGGACTAGTGATGTTTTTAAGTTTCAACTGGAAGTTCTTGTCGGAGTCGAGGAGTGGTACTACGCCACGCACTATGCTGGGCAGCACCTGACAACCATCTACCATAATAGGAATGATTCTGCCTCGACATAGCGCTGGTTCCTGGTGGATGGCATGTTGCAGCTCGTATAGACACCACGGGGAGTCCGAGTAATCATTAGACACAACCAGAATCACTTTGTGAGCCTGGAGGATCAACCGCTGACGCTCACCCGAGATTGTGAAACCTGGAATCATGTCTTCGTCATGGAGAATCACTTCAGAATGTCTCCAGGATTCGATGAGAGGTTTCAAGTAGTCGAGTACCCACTCCTCCTTCCTCTCTGTGTAGCTGATGTACACTATGCACTTTTGATGTGTTTTGCAGTTCATCTGGCCATGGCCAACATCCTTGGTATAAGTGTAGCCAATATGTAATTCTGAATTGCTGTGAATACGTTTTGTTTGATGGCTGGGGCGCCCAGCACTGGAGGAGTCGTAGAGGTTATCTAAACTGTGAGATTCCGGGCCACTTTGATAGCCATGGTCCCTGTCCGAGCAGGATTCCTTTACATTCAGGCCTTCCTGTTGGACACCTTGAAACTCCACTATCTGTAGAGCATGAGAAACAATAAATACTTCATTATTATCTGCAAGTAAAGTGAGCCACACAGAGTTAGTTAGTAGTATTGAGCTACACACTGGGGAGGTGAACAGGAGAGTTCTTAGTGCTATATATGCATGCCCACAAGCAGGCAGGGAATTACGTCACTAGTCATAAATATGAATGGGGCGGGGCTTTGTGTGTATGGAAAGGAAAATATTATCACATTTAACTTGACATTGAGAGACATACTGCAACAAAAGTAACAGATAGAGCAGCTCTTTGTACAGTCACTTGGCCAAGGAGAGAGGTGCTGGGGTCATTATTTCACAAGCAATTTTTGTACCTAACGCCCTCCACTACCTCTATACTCCTAAAAGAAATGCGTGGAGATTGTTGGCTCCATTTTAGCGAGCAGGCATGTTAGAGCAGAGGAGAGCAGTTGTGGAGGTAAGTCTTCGTGTATGAAAAGTAAAAGTTGTATACACACGGCATGATTTGCACCAGCAAAGATCGTCACATGTAAAAGAGGTAAGGGGTCAACATGCGATTACAAGGCTTCTGTTGTTAACTCTAGCCACATCAATGTCAGCCAAACTCAGTGTTGATAGGGAAGGGGTCGGGCACACAGACATAGCAAGCACTCCCAACCTCGGTGCATTGGTGACATCACCACCCTGCATTCTGCCACATGTAGTATTGACAACACCATTGACAACACCAATGCACTGCGATTTGGGCGTGGTCAATGTGCCTGATCCTTTTTCTCTCACCCACAATGTAAGGAGGTAAAGGGTCATCTTCATGACAGGCGTACAAGACCCGACAAGCTCCCTTGTGGGGCATAAAACACTTGGTGAGAGGGGGAAACTGATACCTTGGCTGCAAGGAGTATATAGGAACAAGTTAGGGAAAAAAGTCTATTGAAGTACACTAGCACATACACTCGCACACATGTATAAAGGTATAATATATTACTAGCAGTATGACGAACATAACACACCCACTGGAAGTGTGATCGTATGCACCAAATGCACAGGTGTGCACAGCATTACTATGTTGGGGGGGGAGAAACATAGCTAGCATGGTGCATGCAAAATAGCTAGGGATGGTCTGCATTCTACAAGGTATATCACCTCCAGGAATTTTTTTATTTTTCATGTCATGCAGAAATTAACATCAAGGCCATTGATTTATATTATATCTTAATATTTTTTTGGAATCATAATTGCATTTGTCGAGGTCCCATGGACACAAAGGTGTCAGTAATAGAGTCATAATTTAGCTTAGCAGTGATATCATTTTCAACAAAAAGAATCATTAAGTTCTCAACTCTTTCTTGAGATGTCGTGGATTGAAGCTTGTTAACAATGGTGAGTTTACTAAAGCTTCTCTCGTAAGATGCGCTGTGGTCACAGGAAGTGTGACAAACAAATGGTATAGTTCTCCGTACACTCTGTGCAGATCAGTCTGATGCAAAACTTGTACAAAACTTGTAAAAATCCAGACTGTTTAGCAATTTTGAAGAAGATCTCTTCTCAGGGAAAACTCTGTTTTCAGAGCTGATGATGACAATGGACCAACAGTAATGCCAGTTCAGCATCTCCAGTTATTGTCTAAAGTTTGTCCCTTACACTAAAAATAAAATAATCTGGACTCTATATAGCTGCTAAAAATAAAAAAATTAAAATTTAAAAAAAAATTAACCTAACTCGAATAATTAAACGCGCGCTGATTTACGCGGGTCAGGACATGATCCGCTCTCTGCTATATACACTATTCACTAGGTCTCTACGAGTCTATGGCACAAGCACATTCACTAGCTGCCAGCTCAAAGCTACAATTTGCAGCACTCGACTCAATCGTATTCTCGTGATAGTGGTCATGTGTCAGTGATCTCACAAACGGCGCGTCCAAAATTATTGACTGCATCAAATTCCGTGTGACTGATTTGTGTGTGAATGATAGCTGGTAGCTATGTTGGTTTGGGGGGCGGACGCTCCCTCCGCCCCCCCCTTAGTACCGCCGGTGACCAAATGTCGTAACATTGTCTTTACAGATATCTGCTCATTTTCTTCAAGGGCCATTGAAGTAGTTGTGGTATATACCCTCTCTGCTACTAGTCAACCCAGTATGCTCGTGTGTTTTATTTCATATACAGAGATATCCGCACTCTGTTTTTGTGGCGTGGCCTCTAAATAAAGACAAAATGTTTGTTATGGCTATATATTCACTTTGTTATTGAAGCCAGCAATGATACTGACCTCTGTAATTAAAAAAAAAAAAAATCAGCAATTGTGGTGTTTTTCCAATGGAGAGAGGCAGCTTCACTAGCAAACCGCGTTATGCTAGTTCCACGTAGCTAGCATAATTTGCTGGTAATGTTGCCATGTGTTATTTGTGTCCAGTTGTCAGTAATGAGAAAAACACAACGGCAGTTACTAGGTATATCCCTAAACAAAATGGCTGATGAGAGCAAGTGCTGTGCATTTTTTGCTAATGTGGCTTTCGGTGTGCTTGGAGTCCAATGTCATCAAATGCAACATAGCCTTGTCTGTCCCATTATAAAGTATTGCAGCATAGCCTTGTCTCTCCCAGTGTAAAGTATTGCAGCATAGCCTTGTCTCTCCCAGTGTAAAGTATTGCAGCATAGCCTTGTCTGTCCCAGTGTAAAGTATTGCAGCATAGCCTTGTCTCTCCCAGTGTAAAGTATTGCTGTCTCTCCCAGTGTAAAGTATTGCAACATAACCTTGTCTGTCCCAGTGTAAAGTACTGCAGCATAGCCTTGTCTGTCCCAGTGTAAAGTAACATAGCCTTGTCTGTCCCAGTGTAAAGTACTGCAGCATAGCCTTGTCTGTCCCAGTGTAAAGTACTGCAGCATAGCCTTGTCTGTCCCAGTGTAAAGTACTGCAGCATAGCCTTGTCTGTCCCAGTGTAAAGTACTGCAGCATAGCCTTGTCTGTCCCAGTGTAAAGTACTGCAGCATAGCCTTGTCTGTCCCAGTGTAAAGTATTGCAACATAGCCTTGTCTGTCCCAGTGTAAAGTATTGCAGCATAGCCTTGTCTGTCCCAGTGTAAAGTATTGCAGCATAGCCTTGTCTGTCCCAGTGTAAAGTATTGCAACATAGCCTTGTCTGTCCCAGTGTAAAGTATTGCAGCATAGCCTTGTCTGTCCCAGTGTAAAGTACTGCAGCATAACCTTGTCTGTCCCAAAAATTAAAGTGCACATTCACGCAAAGTTTGAACTTCATGTTTCAAAGCTTTGCCTTAGCATAAAGGTACTCTATATATTATAGAACACACACACACACACACTTTCTTTTAAACATAGCTATATATAGAATACTACTACTCCATGTCAATACATATTCCATGAGAATTTCCCAAGCAGATGTCCTAGGACCACAGGCTTCCACCTCGTCAAACTTATTTAGCTGATTGTACAAGTGCAGTCTGTGTGGCCCGTATTATACTGGCAACCATGTCCTGAAAAGGTCAAACACCCACACCAAGAATGGTCCAGTGATAAGGTAATATGTGTGGTCATTAACCAGAAGTACAGCAAGTGCAACAGGATGTGTGTATCTGTGCTTGCAACTCTTCACAGAGAATGCAGTAGTCAGGATGTGATCAATAAGAGGTTACTTTTAGACAACATATCTGCACTAAAATGTGACTACCATTATATATGGTTGCAATGAAAGCCAGCATAATTGGACGTTGACCATTCCGATTGGCCTTGCAAATCTAATGAATTGCTCCTTGGTACTTGCATAAAGCCTGTCCACATCTGAAGCGTTCCAGCTCTGCTTTTCTTTTGACAGCCTGAATTTGAATTGCTGCATCGGTTGTGCCCAACTCAATAAACAATACACGCAGCCAAAAATAAAGGAGTGGGGCAGAATAAAGGGATGAAGGAGACCAGAATAGAAAATAGAAAGATGATAGAGATAAGGGAAAGGCAGAGTTTAAGTCATTGAAGTTTAATCTCCAAGAACCCCACAAGAAGAAGAAAGAGGAAGGGGATTGGAGGTATATGCTAGCTATAAGACCAGAGGCATATGGTGGCTATAACAGTAGCTACATGCATATAAAGTCTAGATCTCTATTGTCCTCCAATTCCAACTTGCAGACATAGCACAAGTGATGTTCTGCTTAATAAAACACTTGAACAATTCCATTTTTTACTGATCTGAATTACAATTCCAATAACCTCTTGAGGCTCATTGGACCTGTGCGCTTTGGAACCCAATTTTTTTAATTCTAATTCAGTGTGACATGACCAATGCGCACATATGTAAGGTGCAGTGTGTGCAGGCCATAAATCTGCCTACTAAGTTTGGTAAAGATCTCTCAAGGTGTAATGCAACGCACACAGCCACGTAATTCCATAAATTGCTGTAAATCTCCAACCTTGAACTCAGCATTATGTCACACGGTGTAGCATGGCAGGGACATGTTTACGCTCCTGTTTGTCTGTCTGGGTGTTAACTTTAAAAATGACATTACGGATCTTTACCAAACCAGGTAGGCAGATTAAGTTACAAGCAATAGTTCATTAAACTTTGAAAGGTCAGATCAAAGGCCTTGGAGGGATCCAGCAAATTGAAGGAGCCAACACTTGAAACTAGTTAAAGTGACCTATGTATGTATGACAGAGGGTTTCCTCCTAACTCACCCCTAAACTGGCAGCAAAATTAGTTACTTGGAGCTGTTGCTTGACCATCATTCACTTCCATCTCTACACCAATAAAAACTGCACTCAACTCGCACCAGCATACTCTGTGGTGGCCCTTATAAGTGAACCACAAACTCCGCATGTGTAATAATTAGGTCTGATCATTGCATACTTTATGAATTTCCTTATAGCACTTCCTGCAGTGAACTAACACCTAAGTGATAGCCATTTCAACTCCTTAGGGCCTTCCAAATATGGCCAAAGCATTTTTCCTCCCTTGCCATTGGAACTAACTAAGGGATACTGGCCGATTCCAAAGGAGCGGACGAGCCAGGAAAAAACAGCCTTCGTGACGCCTTGGGGCCAATATGAGTTCACGACCATGCCCTTCAGATTGGTAGCAACACCTTTCGACCTTCCAGTGGTTGATGAACCACAACACACATCAATAGGCAGTCGCATAGTTTCAGTGAGCTACCAAATTCAGCAAGTATAAATTAATGGTGGCTGGAAAGCATCCCAAGTTTATTCAGTTGAGACTGGCTGATCAAACTCAATTGAAGATGAATACATCAAATGTTAGCAGGCTACAACACAAATCTTTTTGGATGCATGCATTGTGGGGTTTAAGGATGAACTTAAGTTGGAAACCCAGCCAGAATCCACATCAGTACCACTTTGTTCCTGCAAACAATGCTCAATCCCTTTTAGGAATAGAATAGGCTGGAGTTCTTGGGAGAGTGCAATCTGCTCATTGAGAAGCTCCCATAGTTCTGGTATTCAAATATGATGAGACTCCTTCTGAAGATGTGGAGATCACAAAGTCACAGTCAACAATGTAGAGGCACATCTTTTACCTAAGCTCTCATATTTGAAGTGTAGGAAGTCATTCATAAATTTGGATCTTGCTCTCACATATCGACTAATTCACTGGAAGACATGGTCATCA
The DNA here is from genome assembly GCA_028752905.1 of Cladorhizidae sp. MBARI D1340-BT2. Taxonomy (NCBI): domain Eukaryota; kingdom Metazoa; phylum Porifera; class Demospongiae; order Poecilosclerida; family Cladorhizidae; species Cladorhizidae sp. MBARI D1340-BT2. Next base: position 25,206,928 of record JAQNBH010000005.1, on the reverse strand, counting down.
CACACAATTGTATTTGGGGTTAAATTTTCATCCCCCACCCCATAGGTTTACTATTTCTTTGTAGTATGTCTTCAGTAAACATAGACACAGTCTAGCCATGACTTCAGCTAGAGTTCAGAGGTGGGTATAATAATACTAAAAATGGGAACTTATAGTTACCACATTGTTTACAAACCTGTGAAGGAACATGCCAACACATATGGACCATATGGACTGAGTCTCACCTGGCTGCAGAACTGACGATGGGACTTTTGGTAATTCTTCCAAAAGTCCCATCGACAGTTAGTTACCATGCTTCTGCATCCAGGTGAAACTGTATTTTTACTGGTGTATGGCCCAGTTATAAATACCTCAATCAAGTTGTGGACACCATCGAAAATGAGGACATTATATTGGATGGTTGAAGGAACTTAGCCAAGAAAGAGCTTCAGACACTTGGGAAGTCAAGGAGTAGTAACAGACACAACAGAGGTTATGCTGTAGGAACTCCACCAAGGTCATCCTGGTGCTTCAACGATGAAGAGTCTCACTTGTATGACTGTATGGCTGCTAGACCAATGCAGACATTGAACAACATGTGAGAAGTAGCTCTGAATGTCAACAGAACAGGAATTCCCGCAATTGCATGGCTACATATTCCGAGTGGCTGAATGTCACTATTGTGCCCTTCACCTCATCAGTGGTCACCATCAAAGTGGTCTTAGCCTTGTTTGTACCCAATGGGTTAACACAGGGGTGTATTTAGGGGGGGGCGGGGGGGGGGGCATTCGCCCCCCCTTGTATCATTCTCGCCCCCCCCCCCCTTGAAATTAGAGATATTTTTTTAAATAATGTCAAGAAAGGTGTAATACAAGAAAGGTGTAATAAGCTTATGATATCAGGTTCAAATGATAGGAATGTCAAACTGAGGTTCTTCTTGGTTTTCTCTGCCATACGTCCACAATCTCTTCAAGGTCGCTCTCAGAGAGTACTTCTGGTGCCTCTATAGCAATCCTCATAAGGTGAGAAAGGCTGCAGTCACTTAGAGAATTATGCAAACGAGTCTTGATCATCTTCATCTGTGAGAAGCTTCTCTCCACAGAAGCAGTAGAAACTGGAATCGATAAGCAGATGGAGGCAATCTTGTGCAAATTGGGAAACATGGCCTTGAGCATGTCGTTTGAAACAAGTTCTTTCAGCTGTGATGCAGTAGTATCCCGTGGTTGCTTGACTAACAGCTGGCGGAATGTTTTCCACTCTGTAAGTATTTCAGTGGAAATCATGGCTGTCTTCACTGTTTCTTCTCCATCCAATGTTTCTGCATCTCTATCTTCTCCGTAGTGAGCAATCAGTTTCTCAACAGACGTGTCTCCATAAGTGGCAAAAGATACTGAATCTGGTTTTGGAACTTTCCGTGGATCGAATATAGACAATGCTGATACAACAGCGTTGGATGAAGAAAATCGGCTTGTTATGTTGGCCTTTAAATCAGCAACAAAAGGCTTACCAACAACATTCTGGAACGAAAGTATTTTATCAGCGTCAATAGACACCTTTGTAGATGACTTCAAGTCTTCAACGTTTTCAAGAAGCTCCAACACCCAGTTCGCTCCAGGCAAAACTGCATCATCCAAGGATTTAACAGTAGCATCAACAAGGAATGATATCAACGAGAGGTCAAGCTGCTCTGCCTGAAGTGATTTGCTGAGCTTGGCTACTTGTGGTAGAGTGAAATCAAGCAAATATATAGCTGCAATCGTAGACAATTTGCAGAGGGCACCATGGATTCCAAGAGCTTCTGGCTCGTGGATGTTCCCAATGGTGATTACAATAGCAGAATAACTTGCTTTGACAGCTTTGACACACCTTTCATGTGCCAGCCAGCGTGTGTCAGATGGCTTGATCACTTTCATTTCTGGAAGTTCAAGAACGTGCTGTACCTCCTTCAGACACTCTGCTCGCTTGGGGGAATTGCGAAAATGCTTCCAAAGAGTAGTCAATGTTCTGTAAACATGAGCAATTCCAGGAGTTTTATTGGCAGCTTGCACACAAGCCAACTGCAGTAAGTGACAGTGGCAGTGTATAAACAGAGCGTGAGGAGTATGTTTCTTGATACGTGCCTGAACCCCGGTCTTTCGTCCAGAAAAAGTTGCAGCTCCATCAAATCCCAATCCAACTATTCTTCCGACTTGTAGACCTTTCTTCTTTAAACAATCGATGAGATTAGAATAGATGGTCTCTGCATCAGCCTTCTTCAATGGAATAAGCTCCAGAAAGCACTCTACTGGTACACCATCTTCCTCCCAGCGGCAAAACACAGACAATTCTTCTACGTTGGTGACATCTGTGCACTCATCTGCCATGAGGCTGTACATAGGTGCCTTTTGAAGTCGCTTCAGAATCGACTCCTCCACCCATGTCCCCAATGATTCGATGAATTCAACCACAGCCAATCTTGATGTGTACACAGCATTTCTTGGTGCAGTTTCTAAGAATTGCTTCAAATGTTGGCTGCCACATCGAACCACCACGTCAACCAGCTTCTCAAATTTTGTCGAATGTGCAACTTGTTCTTTCGTAAGAAAATGAGTGAGTAGGATCAGGCACTTCACTGCAGCTCTGTTCTGAGCTCTTTTGCGAGCTAAAACATTCTGGAGTTGCTGTACAACTGTTCCACCTTTGGCTGCTCCTTTAGCTGCAAAAAGAGCTTGAGTTGCATGGATATGGAAGTCACTTCTCGCATGAGCTTTCATTTTTTCAACAGTTTTCTTCCAATTTCTGCAAGGTTGTGTGACCCACACTCCTCCAGTACGCTGCAGACCAGATTGCTTGCAAACCTTGCAAAAGGCACCATCGCTATCCTCGTCATAATAGAGCCAACTGAAATCTTTCTCCCAGCTCTTAGAGTATTTTCTCTTCGTGGATACAGAAGAGCGGTGTTTGTTTTGCTTGCTTTTCTTTGAAGGTGGAGGACTAAGGCTAGGACTAGATGCCTCGACATGCTCAGAGCTATCTGTTCTGCTATCTTCGCTATCGCTGCTATTAGCATGAGAAGAGGCTTGAGAAGTACTTGCAAAGTATGAGCGAATATCCATATTAATATGAAGAGAAATCAGCTAGTAAGGTTTCTTTTATAGAGACTTTAAGACCATGACATAATGGACTGAGTTAAAAATACTGAGAGATAGTGGGAAAGAAGGAGGGAACTGAAGAAGTGACAAACCTACAAAGGAGAACACGTGGTGGTGTGTGATGACTTTAAGACCATGACATAATGGACTGAGTTAAAAATACTGAGAGAGAGTGGGAAAGAAGGAGGGAACTGAAGAAGTGACAAACCTACAAAGGAGAACACGTGGTGGCATGTGATGACATCATGTCTAAGATTAGACTTGAAGACCATGACATAATGGACTGAGTTAAAAATACTGAGAGAGAGGGAGTGGGAAAGAAGGAGAAACAAAAGAAGTGACAAACCTACAAAGGAGAGCACGTGGTGGTGTGTGATGTCATCGTGTCATGACACATGCTCTCCTTTTTCCAAGCAGCTACAATATCATGAGAAATATATACAGTCTAGCCATAGTTCGGTATAGCATAATGCCATTGGTAGTCAGTCAAAATAGCTATCCTCAGACATTGTAAAAGCAAAAAAAAATATGGGGGGATCTTCCCCCCAGACCCCCCTTTTACGACTTATGAACATGTTAAGAAAATATTAACAAAAATTAGGGCACCAAGTGACCAACCATTTCCACCCCCCCCCCCCCCCCCCCCTAGAGAACTAGAGAAAAATTGTGTATGAAACCTGTTGTCCATGATTTTGTAAGAAAATGCATGGAATGCAACATAATTCGATTTCACAAAAGCCCACCTCCATTATATGAGTGACAAGTGACTATATCTAATCTATATATGCTGATTGCCGTAGCATGAAACTTCAGCAAATATTTAAGATGGAATGTTGTACTAAAGATTTTAGAAAAAGTGCATGCCATCATAAGTAGCAGCTATATATACAGTTAGTACTGCAAAAATACCTGTGGGTAAAACACTTTCGTACTCCACGCGGAAGCCCAGGGTGCACGTCCCCTTTCCGCACCATCCAGGCTCTCCGCCCCCCCTTATTTTTCCATATCTCAAGTTCGCCCCCCCTTGGCAAAATTTCTGTATACAACCCTGGTTAACAGAACTATTTAACGGAGGTTTTCAAATTTTATGAAGGGAAATTCCCCGCATCACCGTGTCCCTGGAAAAACGGATGGCCTAGTCACCAGCGTCAATATTGAAAGATGTTTTAAGGAAGCAACAAGCTAGCATGGCTACTCCAACTAACATATCACACCACATACGACAACTGGAACATCACTAGCAGAACTTGACAGGAAGCAGAGTCAGGACAGTCCTTGATAAACTCTCTTCGAACTCTCAGTTGACATAGTATAGATACAAGGACTTTCAACTTAAATTTGCTCACTCAACGTTTCGGCTATATAGATGCTCTAGACTTCATTAAGAAAATGAGATGCTAAGACTCGCATGATGAGGTTGATGTATAGCTATCTATCTACTACGTGATGCAAACCACATCCTAGCATATGTATGATGCACGTGACCGGATGTTGCACCCTGATGTGTCCCAATCAGGTCAAGCAGAAGCAAGATCAGTAGAAATTCGATCATGACAAACATGCCAAACCCAGAGTCTTGGAGGGGAGTCATCCAGCCTACATATGTGATCGCCAATGGGCCAGAAATGGTGTCCTGGCCTGATTTAGGTCCACACATTTGAAGTGGCCTTGCTCAGTGTGATGTGTGGTTGGGCTATATGAAGGCACGTTGACCACATTACAATGAAATGGTAACAACTGGCTAACTAGTTTCCCCAGTGATCACTTCAACATGTGAGATTTCGACTCTCCTGTGGTCTCCACTTAATGAGCATTTCCTCATTCCAAGGCATTCCACTGGTAATCATTAACGATGTAACCCTCAGTCCAAGTCCAAGGGAAGAGTATCTACTAACTTGACTAAGGACAACTGTTATTAAGATTTGTTACAATTTGTTGAGGTTGGTTAGCATATTCATTGTTTGTTAATCGCCTTATTTGGTATTTTGGGGAATTTATAAGGATCAAAGTTCGGTCTGGTTGCTAGAATGTTCTTGTGATTGTGAGAATTGACATTGTGGAAATATTGCACCTTTTGGAGCTGCCCAATGCAGCTATTTTCCACACATGAAAAAAAAACGGCAAGGCACTGGAAAATTTGTAGTCTTGAGGTTCCAAAATTGTCATGAATAGATCTATTGTATGCAAGTTATGTGAGGGAACGATCCGAGGTAGATCCAATGCCATAAAAACTCTTATTATGCATCATGGAAAAAATAATTATCAATCTGCTGTGACCCATAAAGAGAAAACTGTTCCACCAGGAATGTAGCACAACACTAGAAACTGACGCATATTTACGTTCTGTTGCTGCACATGGTTAGGTAAATCTAAGTACCTACTACGCTATGTTGCCCAAAGAGGTTTTGACTTGGAAGCCAAGTCAGCTACCAAAACATAGGGTGGTAAAAAGAGGACCTGGAAAGCTATGGAAAGCTGTTGCATCCTTTCCTAGCAGCAGCGGCTACAGCAGTAGACTCGAGTTTTAACACTGATGCTGAGCTTCAAGCTTTTCTTGATGAAGCAAGTAGGAATGATAAACAACATTGCAGTTCAGAATCTACCTGAGTAAAGTCAGCTATATTATTCATGTCGTTAGGGTCGTCACATTCTGAAGCCGCTGTACATAGCTACTTCACCGATTCATACGTGGTAGCCTCTAACTATCCAAATTAAAGAGAACGAAGCTCCTGCAGCTAATACATCGCGAGGTTAGAACAGAAAGTGTCAATGGACAAACAAAATGCAAAAATAGAAATAATCGACATCATCTAAAGATACATCAATAGAAATTGAGCAATGAATTTTGATGAATAATGCATAATTAGAGCATTTTATAGCATGTACATGATATATAAGATAGGTTCTTGGAGATGATCTTATGTCTATTGTTTTATAACCTTAGCGAAGAATTCAAGGCATGCTGGAAGTATATTTGGAAGCTATTAGCACCATTTAGCAAAAGTTAGCAACATGAGGTTTAGATGAATTGTTTTTAGTTTTGATTCTATTTCTCTCTCTCTCTCTCTCTCTCTCGCCTGGAGCCTTAGGTGTTTACGCTCTGATGGCAACTGACCCGATGGGGCTTCCATCATGCCCTGGAAGAATGGCTGCATTCTCATGTGGGGTGCCACTTGTATAGTGGCACCCCACGCACCTTCTTACGCCAACCTACTATCTGAAAGTCCAGGTGTAGTGACCAACTGAGCTGAGTCCTTGAAGAAGGAAAAGTACAGAACATGGCTACTACCCTCTTTTTTTTGCTATTGGTGTACCATGCCCTGCTATACTATTATGTAGCAGTCATGAGTGTGTGTGATGATTATGACACATCATCTCTCCTCTGAATACCTAGAAAGTTAAAGAAACCACTCTACAGCATCTAGGTGGTTAGATTAGGAAGTTCACAACAGAGCATGAGTATTAGAATTGGTAGGAAAGGTCATTCTGATGGTAATATTCGAAAGGACTCTTTCTTATTGAATGATGGGGAAAGAAAACGTCTAATCTATATATGAGTTGTGTTTGCCACAGAATAAAGCACATCTTACCTGCAGAGTAGGGAGTCGCATCCCACTCAGTTCTGTTGATACTGGAGTGCCAGCCTCGGAGTCACACATATTGGGAGAAGAGCAGCCATTAGTCAGAGGAACTGGGTTGTTCAAGCAAAGCATGCAGGTCATGTTGAAATCAACAATATTCCACAAATAACAAAACTATTATTATAGCTAGCATTAGTGGGAAGAACAGATTCTAATCACTTCCATAATAATACATAAATTCATTCTAGAACTCGTATGCTATGCTTCATGATTGCATATGGGTGGAGCTGTGAATGTCTATGATTAGACTATCCCAGTTGGACTGAGATGATGATGAAATGACCTTTCAGGTATATATTGTAATAGCTGCAAAATTCCATAAAGACATCCCATGAATTTGCAGTGAGTTGGAGGCAAAAATAGAAGTAAGTATGAAAATTTCACTATCTTTTCACCTCGCACACTCCAAAATAGATTGATAAAATATACACATACAGATATTCTATCTTACATCACAAATGCAGAGCACATTGTAATAGTATTCCCCATATAGCTGGACATTAGTGGGAAGAACATACCAATATTGTCATCTATAGCGGAATAAGGATAAGGGACTCTGACAAAAAAATTCTACATATCTAAGAGGACCATCTAGAAACTGAAGCTTGTAATGAAGTATTATATCCAAGCTACTACTTGGATGGCTGCAATTAGAATAGCTTTCCATAGCTCTAGCATGATAACAGATTCCCTGCATGGCAATGGCTATGAATGTGTTACACTTGAACCAGAATTCTCAGCCTGAAAACCACCTCTACACTTTTACAGGGAATAGGCATTTTCAGGAGAGCATGACAAAAGGACAATCGGTTGTAAGGCAATGTACTGTTTAGAATGTGCTCTTCCCACTAATGGAACAGGGTGGGGTGTATAGGATGAGAACCCATCCATCTGTGAAAATGGCAGTGGAAAAAAATAACACCCATCGAGATTTGATATTATTGCCCACCCTCCTATATACTATATTAGGATATTGCAGTACCTCGATCAGCTTCTAAAGATTGTGATCTCCTCCTCCTCTTCCTCCTAATGCAGAGCCACGCACTGGTGGTGCTGAGGACAGCCATAACAACAGCCACAGCCACTGCAAAACTACTCATCACATACCCCAAGTGGACCTCTTGGCTTGGCTCTTGGCTGGTACTATTTAACTCAATAGCAGGATCAACAGTGAGACTGGCATTATGCTGCCACTGGATTTGCTCAGCACTCTTGACAGAACACGAGAAAACTGATCCATTGTCTTTGATGCCAACATTCTTGATGTAGAAGGTAAATTGGTATGTTTGCTGAAGTGGCTTGTCATCAATGATTGAAACGTTCAGTCCATGGTTGTAGCTGGTCAGAAAGCCTCCATCCTTAATACTTTCATATGGGAGAGTATAATTCAGAACAGACACAAGTTTGTCATCTTCCAGCTGATAATACCTGAAGATATAAAGGTCGAAACAACTTTTCGGGTGTGTGGTACCAAACTGACACTCGAACTTTGCCAAATTTCCAACAGAAGCTGAAGTGTCCAATGGTTGACTTTCGTTCACTGAGATTCTACTAGGATAATTTGCTACAATAATATTCATACTCATTATAATTCCGTTACATACACATTTTTACCATCTATCATATCATTCGGCACCATCTTCATCATCAACATTACCTCAACCACATTACCACCACCACCATCACATCATCCTCACCTCAGCTGTAAACATGTACCTAACATCTCACCTCTTGATAACAATTAAACCATGCAGAACTAAGCCGGTTCACAATATGACCATGACGAGCATATCATCACATTGCACTGCATTATGTTGGTCTACATGGTTCAGAATAAAATGTTATGTGACAGAAGCCATCTTGAATTATGACCTTGACTCCACCATCAGTGGACACCATAACAATAGATTCAGAACCATTGCATCAGTTACCAAAGTACTAAGTTACATCCTGAGCAAGACCACTGGCTCGTACCACCCATAGCCTTGTATACTCAATCAGATACCTGCCACAAACAGGGGGAGATCTTCTATGCTCCAATGAGCTTCTTGTCTACAAATGCCTTGTTTGCACAGCTGATAGTGCAGTTCACCACATAGTAGATTTTAGCATTCTGATTAGTCAACTCCTCAATGCTCAATGGGAGAAGTAGATCTTATTCCACCATATCATGTATATTGCATCGTATTGTTAATGATTCACATTATGCAATGATGATATGGTTGGTTAGGCTCATACTGTGAACTAGCATTTAAACACTACCATATAGATTATGATGGTAGTGCACTATATGGCAGCATCCAATGCTATATAGTGCTTGCATGATTTTTGAGTGACGCCAACATTTGAAGGCAACTTTGATATTCAAGCTGTGCACCTAGTGCTTGAAGGTCTCTTGACCTGAAAGTGCTATATGACATGGAGTAAAACATTGAAGTGCCACATGCCATAGGAGCTTTAAATCGTTACGTATTCAGGTTAGCTATAGCCGTATGAGTTATATCCTAAGAATCTGAAATGTTACTCGAACTGCACAATGGAAAAAAATCAACTTTGAAATTGAAGAAAAGTGGACATTTTAACAACATTTTATAGTTTTCATTTTAGTAACTCTAGTTGTAGTAGCTTGGATGAAGGCAAACCATGATAGCTTCAAAGGCATATGAAAGTTCATATCTCTAGTATTAGCATTTGAAGCCAGTTCTATATATAGCTCCTTATATAGGAATACTTTACATGTCAAAATTTGTGCTGAAATTATTTTTCTCCATATAAAATGATGTTGACAGTGAAAGATGATCCTCAGCTAAAATGGTGGTGCTGACCAATTACCGTTTTGGCCACTTCCCTTCTGGTTTTGTGGTCTATCTGTGGTCAAGACATGTTTGTCAGCAAGTCGCTAACACAACCAAATTGCATGAGGTGTAATGAATTCTAGATCTTATATAGATTATCCTATGGCTGACTAGAAGGAACTTTGGTTCAAATATGCATCTCAGGTTTCACCTAATTCCATTTCATCATTATCGTTTCCGTTTCAATACTTCATGAAAAGAAGTGCAAAAATAAACGCAATTTTTTTTTCTTTCTTGGACTGCTTGGCACATTCTTCCGCTGGTACAAGGCTAACAGGTGCACTTCTCTTGGTCTTCTTGGAGGGGCTGAATCTGCCATCTCTTTCTTCCACATGCATACAGATGCTCCCTCTGAATGCTGGAATTACTGCCCCCCTAGCAGGGGGGAAATTTCTCATCAATAAATAACTTATCAAGCCTAAAGTCAACTACATAACTAGTCATTGCCAAGTGCTAAGATGAAAGTCTTGACTCAGAGCTACTACTCCAGTAAGATATAACTACAAACCACAGCTGTAACTATGATGGCCGTCTCATTTTCACTTCATAATTCCGTGACCCCTCGTGGGGAGTTGGAAAACTTGGTATTGCAGTATGGCATGTACTATCTATCATATTTATCAAATACACTACAGTCATATATGTTGGATGTGACTCAGAGTTTGTGTGACTATTTCTCATTACAGAACTTCTTGTATATAGTATACTAGACACCTAGCTATGTGATAGCTACTATAACTACAGTAAGCAAATATATATGCAAACTCAGACATTGTTCACTGCTTTGTTGCCTCCACATGCTCAGTAGTCTGTATTGTTCCAAAATGGCATAAACTTTACTGTCGGTTTAAGTGAGCAAAATGAAGAGAAAAAAGGCTGATGATTGCAACTGCCATCATTTATAGTCCCTTCCAGGCCTTGACTACAGTTTCTGAAACAGTTTCTGGGGGGGAAATAACCGTGATGAAAATTGCCTTGGTGTGTGAGCCTCTTGGGAGGTGCACTCCAGAAGAGTCACAGTGGCTTTGGATAGGGACATTATTTCAAGATGCCCCTCTCCCCTTATACAATATAAGAAGAGTAGCCTTTAACAAGACTACGGTCTCTGCAGCTTCTTGCATGCTCAGTGTCCATATATTCACTGCTCTGGACTTCCATCTCTCATCTTCCTGGCAGTGTTGGGATATTTCCAGCTCTGTATTTTTCTACACAAATCCAGATGGTTCAGTGTGGTTCTCAGCCTATCTTCTTGCTGCCCTGAACATCCTGAGTCTTTTCTAAAATATTCTCTTTGGTTTCACTGCTTTGTTCTGGCTCCTTCAACTTCAAGCTCATCAGCTAGAATGTAAATATATAGTTTGTTCACCATGTGCATATTGAATAGCTGTACTCCATTGGTGGATGATTACATTGTTTGTGCACGCACACTCACAGGACACGCACTATATATATATATATGCACACTCACAGGACATGCACTATATATATATGCACACTCACAGGACATGCACTATATATATATGCACACTCACAGGACATGCACTATATATATATGCACACTCACAGGACATGCACTATATATATATGCACACTCACAGGACATGCACTATATATATATATATGCACACTCACAGGACATGCACTATATATATATGCACACTCACAGGACATGCACTATATATATATGCACACTCACAGGACATGCACTATATATATATGCACACTCACAGGACATGCACTATATATATATGCACACTCACAGGACATGCACTATATATATATGCACACTCACAGGACATGCACTATATATATATGCACACTCACAGGACATGCACTATATATATATATATGCACACTCACAGGACATGCACTATATATATATATATGCACACTCACAGGACATGCACTATATATATATGCACACTCACAGGACATGCACTATATATATATGCACACTCACAGGACATGCACTATATATATATGCACACTCACAGGACATGCACTATATATATATATATGCACACTCACAGGACATGCACTATATATATATGCACACTCACAGGACATGCACTATATATATATGCACACTCACAGGACATGCACTATATATATATATATGCACACTCACAGGACATGCACTATATATATATGCACACTCACAGGACATGCACTATATATATATATAATTATATATACTCACACGACATGCACTATATATATATATGCACACTCACAGGACATGCACTATATATATATATATACTCACATGACATGCACTACATATATATATATATATATATGCACACTCACAGGACATGCACTATATATATATATATATATATACTCACACGACATGCACTATATATATATATATGCACACTCACAGGACATGCACTTTATATCATATATTATGACACAGTCAACACCCTCAAAAATAAAATAGGTGGGACATATTGTGGGCACTTGTGTCATGGAACTGGAAACTGGCCTGGCCTAGGTGAGTCTAAAGGATGCACATTTATATTGTTGCATTCATATGATCATTTGATATAAAGTTTGAAAGTTAGAATTAGCTGCCTCATCTATTGTTCTTGATCCCAAGGTTCACTTAAACTTCAAAATTGTCGACTTCAGCTATATCCAAATAAGTAAGTGGATCTACTTCCCCTCGGCTGCTTGTAGGATTCCGACAAGATCCAACAAGATCCATATCTAACTTACAGCATAGTGGTCGTTGGCTATGTTTAACTTACAGCATAGTGGGCGTTGGCTATGTTGATGGACATCAGTTCATATCGGGATAATCTCTGTGAAGTCCATCGCAGTCCAAGCTCTGTGAAGTCCATCGCAGTCCAAGCTCTGTAGAGTTCAAAGCTCTGTAGCTCCAGCAAAAGAAACTCCTTTTAGACACTTACAATATTTCTTCTTGTTGGATGTACACTACATAAGTCTGCACATACACACTTTGCTGCCAGTTCTGTTTTTTACTATTACAGTCAGCCCCTTATGGTAGAGGGTCCACCCTAGCCTGCTTCATGGAGAGTTTGAAACAGTTGCACAGGATAGCTCCACAAGAACCAAAAGGCCGATGTTGTACTTAAGTGGCCCACAAGCTGTTTACCTGGTCTACTTGAAGGTCTACTAATATAATCCCATCATCCATGCTGACTTCTGTATTGTTGGTCGTAGTAGTATAACACATACAACTAGCTACAGATTCAATCGGACTTTCAAATTCCAAGTGAGACACTCAGCCACTTCTTCTGCTTACAATGCAGCAGTTGAGACAGCTAGATGGAGTTGCAATTCTTACCCGCTGTGTCCATTATCCATTATTCAGAAACAAAGTGGCTGTTGCAAGGCAATGGAAAATTTCAGTGTGTGGTTACTTTTTCTCACCTTCAATGAGATTGTAAATAACTTAACTCCAGCAGGAATTATTATAAATAACATAGTACAAAACCTTACACAAGTGTTCATGGATGAGTGAGTTACCAAGACTCAAGGCTGAGTGAGTTACCAAGGCTCAAGCTTGAGTGAGTTACCAAGACTCAAGGCTGATTGAGGTTGAGTGAGTTAGCAAGACTCAAGGCTGAGTGAGTTACCAAGGCTCAAGGCTGAGTGAGTTAGCAAGACTCAAGGCTGAGTGAGTTACCAAGGCTCAAGGCTGAGTGAGTTACCATGGCTCGAGGCTGAGTGAGTTACCCAGGCTAAAGGCTGAGTGAGTTAGCAAGACTTGAGGCTGAGTGAGTTACCAAGGCTCAAGGCTGAGTGAGTTCTCAAGGCTGCCCAGGCTCAAGGCTGAGTGAGTTAGCAAGACTCGAGGCTGAGTGAGTTACCAAGGCTCAAGGCTGAGTGAGTTACCAAGACTCAAGGCTGAGTGAGTTACCAAGGCTCAAGGCTGAGTGAGTAACCAAGACTCAAGGCTGAGTGAGTTACCAAGGCTGAGTGAGTTACCAAGGCTCTAGGCTGAGCGAGTTACCAAGACTCAAGACTGAGTTAATTACCAAGGCTCAAGGCTGAGTGAGTTACCAAAACTCAAGGCTGAGTGGGCTCAACGCTGAGTGAGTTACCAAAATTCAAGGCTGAGTGAGTTACCAAGGCTCAAGGCTGAGTGAGTTACCAAAACTCAAGGCTGAGTGCGTTACCAAGGCTCAACGCTGAGTGAGTTACCAAAATTCAAGGCTGAGTGAGTTATCAAGGCTCAAGGCTGAGTGAGTTACCAAAATTCAAGGCTGAGTGAGTTACCAAGGCTCAAGGCTGAGTGAGTTACCAAAACTCAAGGCTGAGTGCGTTACCAAGGCTCAAGGCCGAGTGAGTTACCTAGGCTCAAGGCCAAGTGAGTTACCAAGGCTCAAGGCTGAGTGAGTTACCTTCTAGGCTCAAGGCCGAGTGAGTTTCCAAGACTCAAGGTTGACCTCTACTTCATTTTATTTTAGGTGAGAATTATTCTAAATAACATAGAACCACTTTACTTTTTCTCACCCTAAATGGGAATTATGCACAAGTTTTGCACAGGAAAGTTTTGCACAGGAAAGAGCAGGAATAGATACATAGAATGAAATACATCCTTGAGGTTGAATTTCGTTGTTCTTAGGTCTGCTGGTTTATTACTTGTATTGAGAAGTGAGCTACCTCAGTGCATTAGTTTTACTGGTCACTACTTGCAATTCAATATCATTTACACACAGAAAGCGTTTGTTCATCAATGCTGTTAGCAAACTGAAACATATGGATAGAAAAATATTCGTATCAATATTAGAAAGGGCCAAAAACATTACGCAATGCACACGTGTGCCTGAATTTTATTTTAAGTCATGTGACATAGTAAGTAACAGCAAGGGTCAGGGTATCTTCTTCATAGCTTGATCACTCCATCAGGTAAGCACTAGCTAGCATAGCGAGAAGTTAAAATTACACAATGCATCCAAACACACACTTGGAATATTTTTTGTTTCTCTAGCTAGCTAGCATTTAGAGAAAAAGACCACAGCAGTCATGTTAGCTAGCAGGCACATCAGTCTCCTAAACTTTAGTACAGCAGGCAATGATTTTCTATCAGAGCATTTCCAAGTTATATATGAAATCATTTGCCGCTCTTAGCTAGAGCTAGCCATATACTGAAGCTGCTCACTTTCTTAGCCAAATTCTTTTTTTTGGCTTTGTCAAGATGATGACACTTGCCATGCAAACCTCGCCATTCTCAGTGGTATTCTAGTGGAGTAAGGTTAGATGCAGCCTTCCAACAGCTCGAGTTAAGCTTCATCAAGCTCTAGCAAAGCTTTTTTGTAATACTTACCAAGTTGCAACATTTTTGCGGATATATCGAGCATCATCAGTGACATGGAACCTGCATGCATGGATATATCAGCCTGAAAAAGTTAAGTATTTAAAATGTACTTGAGATATCAAATACTTCATGAAAATATTCTTGAAGAGGTCAGATACAAAACAGGTATTATTTAGAATACAACTAACAAGTACATCTGATTCCCCATGTCTTATCATTTGAACGGTTATATAAGCATGTGACATCATCTCCCTATAAAGTTAGGTCATGTGACCTCAGCTCCCTGTATTTCAAGTTGCTTACTTGGTGTGACGTATAATTCAACACAGAGTGAGCGTGATGAGGCAGAGAGAGAGTTTGAAGCAGTGATGATGGCTAAGATGGTCACTTGCTCATCATTGACCAGCTTGGGCAAGTGGTTCAGCTTCACCTGCAGTTCCATATCCGCTAGCAATTCGTGCATGCAAGTGGTGGCCACAGTGTTAATGACAGAACAAGCATACCTGAAAGTGGGGGTTGGATTGATTCACCGGGTCCACATACAACCCGACGTCTCCAGGGTAATGCATCTTGGCCGGCGTAATCCATCCTTGTCGCACGGAAATATTCTCAGTTCCATATGCATAAAAGGTTCCAGAGTGAGGAATACCATTGCTATCTGTCACTATCCACCCTTGGTCAGTTAAGCTGCAGCAGTCATTGGTGGAGTTGTAGTCGAAATTATACTGGCAGTATTGACTATGCAAGCCAATGGCTACTTCCTCTGCACACACACACACATACAGAGTGAACTCTTTAAACTTGTTAGCCATGATCTAGGTAATTCTCCCCCCCCCCCCATACACACACCATAGTTGTTTTGAAATTGATCAGTTGCTATTCACTGCCAGTAAGCAGTCCACTCTGCATTGCTATATCATTAATAATTATTGTCCACCACCAAACATCTAAAGTGAGCCGTGGGGGTAATCTGAGAAGCTGTCCTAGTAAGTTTCCAAATCTTTCATTGTGGATGGGGTAGAAGCTTATAAAGGCTATATAGATACTATATCTAAAGCCTTATTGAACTAGTTATCTAGGCCTGTCCTTATCTAGTTAGTAAAACAAAGCTAGATATCTCCTCTTGAAGGCTTTAGTATACCTAGATATATATCTAGCTTTGGTGCTGGATGCCTCTACTAGTCTAGAACAAGAATAATTAAAGCTTTGGTTAGCTACGGTACCTACCAACACAGCACTCAAGTTCCATGCCAAGATTGTGGCTACTTATAGCAGCTGTTATTGCTCTAGTCTTGTGCCCACCGGAGCAAGATCACAGATGAAAACTTACCAGATTAGAACTAGGTTTGTGTGCACAGACAAACAAACAGACAACCATATGATAATTGAGCTTATATATATACAATATCCACAAAACAGCCTAAGAAGGTTAATAGTAGGTAGTGGTCTCTGTGAGAGCCATCAGGGTATGACAGAAATGTGTGAACTTTTGCTCTTTATTGACACATGACACCGCCAATGCAGCTGTGTGTATTGTGAACCATCCTTAGGGGAACATCGCACGGCAAACACATATATGAGCTGAGTGCATGCGATACTTCAGAAATAGAGTAAACACCACAAAACCTTTTTTTGCTTTACCTCTGTGATGCTTCCATGCTCTAATAACACATACAAACAACAACAACAACAACAATTACATAGTTCCTGGGTGTGTGTATATCATTTGAAGGAAGAACGAGCTGGGAGCAGGAGCGTAGATATTTGTTTTAGACACTCCTACTACAATCCCTGTCACATCCATATTCCAGGCTGAGGACTAAAATCAATGATTGGAGTAGAGAAGGACTGTGGTATTAGGAGGTCCAGAGAAGTGGCCAGAGAAACTTCATTCACAGGCAAGGATGGTGGGGGCACTGTTGTTGGGAGAGACTGCCAAGGAGGTGAATAAGAACGAGAGGATGAAAGTGGATGAATGGTTCTGTATTGGGTGGGGTGTGGCACAAATGTTCAGCATACCATGAGAATCTTATGTATGTTCAAGTTCAAGGTTGTTGACCCCTGATATCAAGAGAAGAAGGACCAGTTCTTCTCATCCTGCATGTCAGCTGACCACACCAACAATGACTGACTTTACACCAGAGTCGAGCCATACCAGTGGTGAAGTAGAAAGCCTAGAGGGACTGGTGAAAGTAAATGGAGTAGCAGAAGTGAGGTAGCAAGGTGGAAATGGAGCCCGAGTAGGAGTTAAGACTGCAGGAAGAAGCAGCCCTAGAGAGCCTGCAATGAATGTGTTCTACTTATGTAGCTGATTCAAGCATGTCTGTCTCAGGTACCATGAGGATCACAGGAAGACAGCTTGCAGAGCCAGGCACAGAGGAGAATGAGAGGGGGAAAATCTTGTGCTTTCTGTTGGTTCCCCCTCCCCCCTACCCCTGTATCAAGTAGGTTAAACCACAGGATGTCCTCAAATGGCTCTGAAACCTCACGTAGTCAGTTAACCTTACAACTTAACCAATACTAGAACTTCTAGTTCTGACAAGCACTAGAACTTCCCCTTTCATTTTTATATAAGTGTTGACTATTTCAGACCTAATGTGGAATGGCTATTGGAATTTTGACATCAGCTGGTCAGAACTCCTATAGGTCCTACAGAGCTAAATTTACATTGTTTAATTAGCTTAAATACTACATACCTGCAGAAACAGTGATGTTATAGTGTGTTGAATGCCAGGTTCCATTGTCAGATTTTATCTTGCACGCATACTGTCCAGCATCTGCTTCTTGCAAGTTACTGTATCTATGAAAAGCTGAACCGTTTATCGTCTGATTTCCCCTGTAGATTCCAACTTTCTGTCCTGCAATAGAGTCCACGCATTTAACTTCTAAATTCATCCCCACGTAAGCATGGAATTGATGAACATATTGTGTGTGATATTCGTCATCGCATTCGTCGAGCCATGACAGCCTTTTAGAAGACACTTGACAGATCCGATTTCTTCCTCTAGGAATCGCCCCACCAAATCGACTGCAAACCTGCTCCGCTGCCCGTGAGTGAAAGAACAGGATAACTGCGCAAAGTAGAAAAATGACAGCAGAGCTTGTTCTTGGTTTTTCGGAGAACATTCTTAGCTACTACGCCTAGGTTACTTTCCGTAGCAGACGCTTTACCAAACGCGACGAATTTGTGGGAAGCCAAGGCTAGTAATAAAAGAAAAGAGCTAAAGACTAAGGCAAGACATGAATGGCAAGACATGAATAAGACCAATAAAGTTTATTTTGGTCCCAGCTTGTTCTGGCGTTAAAAGTATGACAGCGTTCTACAGGTGCCTTTTGGTTTCATTTTTTGGTAAGGTGAAGTATTTGATTCGTAGTGCCCCAGGGAACCTATCTCCAGCGTGATAATTTACTGTCAGTTCTCCATCTTCCAGATCAGTAATGAGCTTGACGTAGTTTAGCTTGCTGCACTTTCCAGCTTTAGTTGCAGATGAGAGTTAGCTGGGACTGTGGTTTGAGCATGTTGATGTTACCCCAGATATACCCCAGATAAGTATTATTTCAGGCCTGGTAGTGGAAGTACTGATGTTAATTACACTAGGGCTAAGTAGTGAGACTCAAGAAGTCTAACGTTAAAAAGTGTTATGTTTTCGACACCTGTGACTTTATTCTGGATATAATTTTGTTAGCAAAGAATAGAAGTTTTGTATGGGCTCTAAAAATATGAGGGGTTAACTAGAGAATGACAGGCAAAATGGCTGAGGTCATTCAAATTGACTTTGCAAGCTCTTGCCAAGATCAAAACATCAAACTTGTTTTGAATACTCTGCTTTCAAAACTTAGGTGGTATATACTACTGTAACCGAATATCAATTTTCTAATGTGTTGACTAGGACTCTGAAGAAGTCATGTCCCTGTACAACAGTTTGGAAGTTTAATTTTATAGAGCAAAGAAAGGGATTTTTAATGGCATACAGTTTACCTGCAGGGGTGGCAAATTCCATGCCAAATCCAATTTTGCTCAGGGAAGCCTGTCAAATACCCTGCAACATCAACGAAATGCCTGGCAACAGATTTGAGTCCAGGCCATGTGTCACAGGGTGTTTGTCAAAATAGTCCATGAACCAGATATAATCTTAGTATCAATTGAGGAAGTAATTCTCACCAGATATCAGTAGTGTCCAAAAATGTGTGGTGGACATTTCACAAAGGTAGCTGAATGTCACTTTGGATGCAAAATGGCCACCACTTTCGAGCATCTTGTAGGTAGCAGAAGTTTTTAGCAATATTTCACCAACCATACGATGTGGACTGTTCAAACTTTACAATATTATAGAGTGATGGTGGGTGCATCCAACTGCAAAATATAATTAACATATATATAATATATATGGACTTGTTGGTAATGAATCCTTTAGAAGCAGAAAAGCAGAAATAATATAACTTTTGTAATATTGTTTGGGTCAAAAACATATCTAAACAGGGTTGTGGTTCACATTTTTTGTCAACTTTTTTTTTTAATTCAGGGTCAATTTAAGTGACCTTGACGTGTTCTTGGTGTGAAAATGACATTTACCACCCCATGCAGACAATCAATACCATCATTCTCTAGGAATCAAGCTTCTCCTTTATAATGCAGAGTATAATTGAGGTCAAGGACATTTAAATTGCCCATGAATTGTCCAAAAAAAGAATAAAATGCCGTCCATATGTATACACGACACAGTTACATTGTTTATTGACATGATTTTCTGTGTCAGAGCCAATGTTAAGTGTTAAGTTTTAGCTCAGTTATAGTCACTGTCACAATCAACTGTCTTGATAGCTCTAGTTGTAGTCAGTTCACAATCACTTCCATTACTGTCTAGTTTGTCTTCAACATCTTCCTGTGCCATGTTAGACAAAGGTACACTTCAAGCCATTAAGCAGTCTGAAAGGTGGCATCTCTGCACACACTTGCAAGAGATAAGACTTACCACATTTACAGCTGCTTGGCCAATCATCCACCGGATTGCCAGGCCTTCTTGATTGTTCAATTCCCACATGACCTGCAAATGGCTCTGGAACATATATCTGGCATACTCTCTAGGCTGTGCCTCCAGAAGGCAGCTTGATAATCTGTATGGAGTGTGCGTTGCCTCAGTGTGTCCTCACAGGGTGGGAGCTATCCTGCCTCAGTGTGTCCTCACAGGATTGGAGCTGTCCTGCCTCAGTGTGTCCTCACAGTGGGGGGGGGGGGGGGGGGGGGGGGGGGGGGTGTCCTGGTTAATTTTTTGCACAACATCTGATGGTGCAGATCATTCACCCTAGCTAGCTACATTTCTGTTTTTGGAGTACAGTTGGCATGTGAACTGTTGAATCTGGCTCCCAGGGAGATGAAAACTTCTCTTTATGTTTGATTGCTGCACAATTTAATTTAGGGCTTTCATCTTCAGGTTCGCATCCAGTCCATGCATGTCCAGGGTAGTTGAAATGAGGAGGCCATGGGGGCCTTGCCCCCTCCCCCAATATTCAACAGCTCAGGGCCTCCCCCTCCCCCCAACATTTTGTGCGCCAAAGTTGTGTTTGTCATCATTTTTGCTCAGATTTCACACACTAATAGCTAACTACACACTCAGGAGGTTGTTAACTACACCTTAATTTAGTGTAGCTGTTAATCAATAGTGTAAGTACTGATAGTGATGGAGAGAATGATGTTGAGTCTTACTGATAGTGATGGAGAGAATGATGTTGAGTCTTGATACCTTCACAGTGATGCACCACCCACTGTGAATGAATTTTTTTAGAGTGAGCAAATACGATCTGCGCTAACACAATCTGAAGTATCATCACTAGGATCATTGCCAGCTTGTAGTTCAGATCTAGCAGGGGAAGAAATAGTTGTGTAATCTTTCATGTTGTAGCACAACTTCTGAACCAACTGTCTTGAAAAAAGTGATTAAAAAACATGCTCTATGCCATCTTGGGTATAAAAGCTGCCCATGGCTTCATAAATGCTGCACTTCTTTGAAAGCTTACTGTTATTATGAAGACATCTTCTTTTTCCAATTCGAGTGTTATGAGTAGAAAAGCTGATCTAGCCGGAAGGATTTTATAACTGGAAAAAAGGTCATACCCAATTTAAAACTCATTGTCCCGTGCTCATCACAACATAAGAGAAGCACAACCTCAGAGAGAACTACTGGAAGCTTCTAAGATCAAAGAGGTATTGAATTTTCTAAATTGTAGGGGAAGGGTAACGGTGAGCCTCAAATATACCAGGTATGTCTGGTGACCATGGTGGTGTCCAGGGGCAGTAAATCACAGAGTAAAGCTACTTACATCCATTGCAATTCCCATGTCTTTTACAAGCTGCTAGATGTTACTCTATAAATATGTTTATCTGAACTTCAGTGCTGCTGCAAGTAGTTATTCTCATGCCTATATACAAGCCCAACGAATTAGCATAAGATGCCAGGCAAAGCCACTGGAAGGCACTGGTAAGATTAACAGTCTTTTGGTAGTAAAATTAACATTGAAGCTGCTAAGAAGCTGCCAGTGTGTGTTCTAGCTGGGATATGAGCGTTGCTTATCTGGGAGGTTGGCGGCCGGCCTCCATTTTAAACAGCAGGTCAAACCTTAATGCACACATATTGAAATGGCAGACAGCAAACCATGGCATCCCCAAAGCCAAAGCTAGCAGCTTTTTATCTGCCTAAATTGTGATTATGGACATTATTCATCCCTTGAACCTAATTAAATGGCAGAACATTAAAACAACATAGAAATTATGGGAAAAAGTCTTGAAATACGTCACTCTGATGCTGTGTCCGCGTTTGATATTTGCAGGGACGTTCTTCTGAACCACTGATAAGGTGATAAAGAAGGCGATATCACAAAACAGGTGTCCTCCAAAGAAAAAGGTTCCCATAGAGCGAGTTGAAGGGTGGAGAGAGGTGGGACAGTTAACATGGTACATATCCTCGTTAACTACTGTACAGGTCAGATCAATCTCCTTCTGCCAGTCATTATAATACAAAAGAGTTTATCATTGATGGAAGTGTTTGCAGGTCACACCACCTGTGATGTGGTCACCACCGAGACATAACCTCCTTCACCTCAAGACGAGAGCGGGGAGTGGAAGAGAAGCTAAAACTCAATGAAGCTGCGATTGATCCTGAAGGCATTAATAAGAAACCTTTGGCATAGCACACAACACAGCAATGTTGTAATGATGATTCTTTACATTTGCAGTGTTCAGATCCATCTGAAAGCATTGACAAAATACTGTAATATCTACTCATAAATCAGTTATAAAAATAGTTAAATTAGGTTTAAAAAATTAACAAATATTTAGTTTTGTCTACACAGGACTAATGATGTTCTTTTTAAGTTTAAACTCTAAGTTCTTGTCCGAGTCAAGGAGTGGTATTATGCCACGCACTATGCTGGGCAGCACCTGACAACCATCTACCATAATAGGAATGATCTTGCCTCGACATAGCACTGCATCCTGGTGGATGGCATGTTGCAGCTCATACAGACACCACGGGGACTCCGAGTATCATTAGACAACAACCAGAACCACTTTATGAGCCTGGAGGATCAACTTCTGTTGGTCACATGAGATTGTGAAAACAGGAACCTTGTCCCCTTCATGGAGAATCACTTCAGAGCCATCTCCACGATGTTTCAAGTAGCTGAGTACCCACTCTGCCTTCCTCTCTGTGTAGCTGATGCACACAGTGCAGTTTTGATGTATTTCACAGTTCATCTGGCCATGGCCACCATTCTTGGGATAAGTATAGCCAACAAGCAATTCTGAACTGTTGTCATCAAGTTTTGTTCGATGACCAATTCTTAGACTTTTGTGAGGCTCAGCACCAGGCCTGTCACAGAGGTTAGATAAACTATTGGATTCCGGACTACTTTAATAGTTGTACTGAACCGCTTTCCCACACCAAGCAATTCACTACTTACACACTCTATCCTTTCTCCTAGACTAGTCCTCCTAACCTCCCAAGTATCTTTTCACAAAGCGATTACTTAAAATCGATGGGAATACAAAAAGACACACACTTAAAGAATATAACTACACAGCACACTTCTGTCATGTCCAAGGTCAAAAGATCACCCTCTTGATCTCTCACACTTACTTAACACATACTTAAGTTCATAACGCCTCTATACTCGACTGTTCTCTAGCTACAAGGTTGGTCAAAAAAGGTGCTTCCATCGATTAGGGCTGCACTTTGTGACATCCCTCCCTCCTTCTGTTGGGTAGGGCATCGTCCACCTCCTCCTGCCATGCTTGATGGCTGAGTCTATTCGAGTTCATGGTTCCTGCTCTGTGTATTCTGGTCAGTCTACTATTTTTGTCCTTTAATTAACCGGTCCAAAAATTTTAGGAAGTGATGGTCTGTCTCCAGGGTAAATTTAACTCCTGTAAGGTAGACACTGAAGTGGGTGATGTTTTTGATCACTGCCAGACACTCCAGCTCCATAGTTGAATATCGTGTCTCCCTAGATAGGAGCTTCTTGCTGAAGTAGGCCACTGGCCTATCTCCATCCTGCTCATATTGATGGCTGAGAACAGCGCCCAGTCCCACGCTGGATGTGTCCATCTGCAGTATGAATTCCATGTCTAAATTTGGGCTCGCTAGTACTGCATCGCTGGTCAATGCTTTCCTGATGTCATTAAAAGAGCTTATCATCTGCTCAGTCCAGTTCACTCGGTCTGGGTCATTCTTTGTCGCATTGGTGAGAAGCAGTGCTCTGTTAGCGAAATGATGGATGAACCGGCGGTAGTAGCCCGCCATCTCCAGGAAAGATCGTATGTGCTTCTTCCTTATTGGGACTTTGAAGTCTCATCTTTTCAGCTAAGGGTTTCAGCATTCCTTTCCCCACCTCGTGGCCCAAATGTTAACAAGTGGTCATGCCCAGTTGGCATTTCATTGTCAGATCAGCTCCTTTCAGCCGGATGAGCACTTCCTTCAGATGGGACAGGTGGTCCTCCCACGTAGCTAAAGATTGCCACATCATCCAGATAGGCCATGGCAAACTCTTGGATATCGGCCAGGATGGTACTGACCATCCTCTGGAAAACAGCGGGTGCCCCCACCAGCCAAAAAGGCATTGTCCTAAACTGATATTTTCCCATCGGCGTGATGAATGCTGTCTTGGCTCTAGAGATCTCCTACACTGGTACCTGCCGGTAGCCCTTCATCATGTCCAAGGTTAGTATGAACTTGGCACTTCCCAGTCCAAGATGTCCTCCATTTGGGGCATAAGGTAGGGGTCAGGTCGGGTTACCATATTGAGGCAGTGGTAATCGACGCACAGTCTCCGGGTACCGTGTCACTTTGGCACTAGCACGATTGGTGATGCCTGTGCACTCACAGAGGTTCGATTATCCCGGCAGACAGGAGTTCCCTGATTTCCTGCTGCAATCCTGGGTACTTGCTCTTGCTAAATGGTAAGTAGAGACTGGTACAGCATCACCGTGATGATGTCCATCTTGTGAGCATATTGGCATGTAGAACTCTCTCTTCTTCCAATCGTAGAACAGAACCTCATATGTCATGTCCGTCACTTTCCTCTGCACTGCATGACCAGGGTTTCGACTCAGAGAGGCACCAGGTAGCATGTGAAGGGACTCAGAGAGGCACCAGGTAAGCATGTGAAGGGACTCAGAGAGGCACCAGGTAAGCATGTGAAGGGACTCACAGAGAGGCACCAGGTAAGCATGTGAAGGGACTCAGAGAGGCACCAGGTAAGCATGTGAAGGGACTCAGAGAGGCACCAGGTAAGCATGTGAAGGGATTCAGAGAGGCACCAGGTAAGCATGTGAAGGGACTCAGAGAGGCACCAGGTAAGCATGTGAAGGGAGGGACTCAGAGAGGCACCAGGTAACATGTGAAGGGACTCAGAGAGGCACCAGGTAAGCATGTGAAGGGAGGGACTCAGCGAGGCACCAGGTAAGCATGTGAAGGGACTCAGAGAGGCACCAGGTAAGCATGTGAAGGGACTCAGAGAGGCACCAGGTAAGCATGTGAAGGGACTCAGAGAGGCACCAGGTAAGCATGTGAAGGGACTCAGAGAGGCACCAGGTAAGCATGTGAAGGGAGGGACTCAGAGAGGCACCAGGTAAGCATGTGAAGGGACTCAGAGAGGCACCAGGTAAGCATGTGAAGGGACTCAGAGAGGCACCAGGTAAGCATGTGAAGGGACTCAGAGAGGCACCAGGTAAGCATGTGAAGGGACTCAGAGAGGCACCAGGTAAGCATGTGAAGGGACTCAGGGAGGCACCAGGTAAGCATGTGAAGGGATTCAGAGAGGAGGTAAGCATGTGAAGGGATTCAGAGAGGCACCAGGTAAGCAGGTGAAGGGACTCAGAGAGGCACCAGGTAAGCATGTGAAGGGACTCAGAGAGGCACCAGGTAAGCATGTGAAGGGACTCAGAGAGGCACCAGGTAAGCATGTGAAGGGACTCAGGGAGGCACCAGGTAAGCAGGTGAAGGGACTCAGAGAGGCACCAGGTAAGCATGTGAAGGGACTCAGAGAGGCACCAGGTAAGCATGTGAAGGGACTCAGAGAGGCACCAGGTAAGCATGTGAAGGGACTCAGAGAGGCACCAGGTAAGCATGTGAAGGGACTCAGAGAGGCACCAGGTAAGCATGTGAAGGGACTCAGAGAGGCACCAGGTAAGCATGTGAAGGGACTCAGAGAGGCACCAGGTAAGCATGTGAAGGGACTCAGAGAGGCACCAGGTAAGCATGTGAAGGGACTCAGAGAGGCACCAGGTAAGCATGTGAAGGGACTCAGAGAGGCACCAGGTAAGCATGTGACTCAGAGAGGCACCAGGTAAGCAGGTGAAGGGACTCAGAGAGGCACCAGGTAAGCATGTGAAGGGACTCAGAGAGGCACCAGGTAAGCATGTGAAGGGACTCAGAGAGGCACCAGGTAAGCATGTGAAGGGACTCAGAGAGGCACCAGGTAAGCATGTGAAGGGACTCAGAGAGGCACCAGGTAAGCATGTGAAGGGACTCAGAGAGGCACCAGGTAAGCATGTGAAGGGATTCAGAGAGGCACCAGGTAAGCATGTGAAGGGACTCAGAGAGGCACCAGGTAAGCATGTGAAGGGACTCAGAGAGGCACCAGGTAAGCATGTGAAGGGACTCAGAGAGGCACCAGGTAAGCATGTGAAGGGATTCAGAGAGGCACCAGGTAAGCATGTGAAGGGACTCAGAGAGGCACCAGGTAAGCATGTGAAGGGACTCAGAGAGGCACCAGGTAAGCATGTGAAGGGACTCACAGAGAGGCACCAGGTAAGCATGTGAAGGGACTCAGAGAGGCACCAGGTAAGCATGTGAAGGGACTCAGAGAGGCACCAGGTAAGCATGTGAAGGGACTCAGAGAGGCACCAGGTAAGCATGTGAAGGGACTCAGAGAGGAGGTAAGCATGTGAAGGGACTCAGAGAGGAACCGGGTAAGCATGTGAAGGGACTCAGAGAGGCACCAGGTAAGCATGTGAAGGGACTCAGAGAGGCACCGGGTAAGCATGTGAAGGGACTCAGAGAGGCACCAGGTAAGCAGGTGAAGGGACTCAGAGAGGCACCAGGTAAGCAGGTGAAGGGACTCAGAGAGGCACCAGGTAAGCATGTGAAGGGACTCAGAGAGGCACCAGGTAAGCATGTGAAGGGACTCAGAGAGGCACCAGGTAAGCATGTGAAGGGACTCAGAGAGGCACCAGGTAAGCATGTGAAGGGACTCAGAGAGGCACCAGGTAAGCATGTGAAGGGACTCAGAGAGGCACCAGGTAAGCATGTGAAGGGACTCAGAGAGGCACCAGGTAAGCATGTGAAGGGACTCAGAGAGGCACCAGGTAAGCATGTGAAGGGACTCAGAGAGGCACCAGGTAAGCATGTGAAGGGACTCAGAGAGGCACCAGGTAAGCATGTGAAGGGACTCAGAGAGGCACCAGGTAAGCAGGTGAAGGGACTCAGAGAGGCACCGGGTAAGCATGTGAAGGGATTCAGAGAGGCACCAGGTAAGCATGTGAAGGGACTCAGAGAGGTACCAGGTAAGCATGTGAAGGGACTCAGAGAGGCACCAGGTAAGCATGTGAAGGGACTCAGAGAGGCACCAGGTAAGCATGTGAAGGGACTCAGAGAGGCACCAGGTAAGCATGTGAAGGGACTCAGAGAGGCACCAGGTAAGCATGTGAAGGGACTCAGAGAGGCACCAGGTAAGCATGTGAAGGGACTCAGAGAGGCACCAGGTAAGCATGTGAAGAGACTCAGAGAGGCACCAGGTAAGCATGTGAAGGGACTCAGAGAGGCACCAGGTAAGCATGTGAAGGGAGGGACTCAGAGAGGCACCAGGTAAGCATGTGAAGGGATCAGAGAGGCACCAGGTAAGCATGTGAAGGGACTCAGAGAGGCACCATGTAAGCAGGTGAAGGGACTCAGAGAGGCACCAGGTAAGCATGTGAAGGGACTCAGAGAGGCACCAGGTAAGCACGTGAAGGGACTCAGAGAGGCACCAGGTAAGCATGTGAAGGGACTCAGAGAGGCACCAGGTAAGCATGTGAAGGGACTCAGAGAGGCACCAGGTAAGCATGTGAAGGGACTCAGAGAGGCACCAGGTAAGCATGTGAAGGGACTCACAGAGAGGCACCAGGTAAGCATGTGAAGGGACTCAGAGAGGCACCAGGTAAGCATGTGAAGGGACTCAGAGAGGCACCAGGTAAGCATGTGAAGGGATTCAGAGAGGCACCAGGTAAGCATGTGAAGGGATTCAGAGAGGCACCAGGTAAGCATGTGAAGGGACTCAGAGAGGCACCAGGTAAGCATGTGAAGGGACTCAGAGAGGCACCAGGTAAGCATGTGAAGGGACTCAGAGAGGCACCAGGTAAGCATGTGAAGGGACTCAGCGAGGCACCAGGTAAGCATGTGAAGGGACTCAGAGAGGCACCAGGTAAGCATGTGAAGGGACTCAGAGAGGCACCAGGTAAGCATGTGAAGGGACTCAGAGAGGCACCAGGTAAGCATGTGAAGGGACTCAGAGAGGCACCAGGTAAGCATGTGAAGGGACTCAGAGAGGCACCAGGTAAGCAGGTGAAGGGACTCAGAGAGGCACCAGGTAAGCATGTGAAGGGACTCAGAGAGGCACCAGGTAAGCATGTGAAGGGACTCAGAGAGGCACCAGGTAAGCATGTGAAGGGATTCAGAGAGGCACCAGGTAAGCATGTGAAGGGACTCAGAGAGGAGGTAAGCATGTGAAGGGATTCAGAGAGGTACCAGGTAAGCATGTGAAGGGACTCAGAGAGGCACCAGGTAAGCATGTGAAGGGACTCAGAGAGGCACCAGGTAAGCATGTGAAGGGATTCAGAGAGGCACCAGGTAAGCATGTGAAGGGACTCAGAGAGGCACCAGGTAAGCATGTGAAGGGACTCAGAGAGGCACCAGGTAAGCATGTGAAGGGACTCAGAGAGGCACCAGGTAAGCATGTGACTCAGAGAGGAACCGGGTAAGCATGTGAAGGGACTCAGAGAGGCACCAGGTAAGCATGTGAAGGGACTCAGAGAGGCACCAGGTAAGCATGTGAAGGGACTCAGAGAGGCACCAGGTAAGCATGTGAAGGGACTCAGAGAGGCACCAGGTAAGCATGTGAAGGGAGGGACTCAGAGAGGCACCAGGTAAGCATGTGAAGGGACTCAGAGAGGCACCAGGTAAGCATGTGAATGGACTCAGAGAGGCTCCAGGTAAGCATGTGAAGGGACTCAGAGAGGCACCAGGTAAGCATGTGAAGGGACTCAGAGAGGCACCAGGTAAGCATGTGAAGGGACTCAGAGAGGCACCAGGTAAGCATGTGAAGGGACTCAGAGAGGCACCAGGTAAGCATGTGAAGGGACTCAGAGAGGCACCAGGTAAGCATGTGAAGGGAGGGACTCAGAGAGGCACCAGGTAAGCATGTGAAGGGACTCAGAGAGGCACCAGATAAGCATGTGAAGGGACTCAGAGAGGCACCAGGTAAGCATGTGAAGGGATTCAGAGAGGCACCAGGTAAGCATGTGAAGGGATTCAGAGAGGCACCAGGTAAGCATGTGAAGGGACTCAGAGAGGCACCAGGTAAGCATGTGAAGGGACTCAGAGAGGCACCAGGTAAGCATGTGAAGGGACTCAGAGAGGCACCAGGTAAGCATGTGAAGGGACTCAGCGAGGCACCAGGTAAGCATGTGAAGGGACTCAGAGAGGCACCAGGTAAGCATGTGAAGGGACTCAGAGAGGCACCAGGTAAGCATGTGAAGGGACTCAGAGAGGCACCAGGTAAGCATGTGAAGGGACTCAGAGAGGCACCAGGTAAGCATGTGAAGGGACTCAGAGAGGCACCAGGTAAGCAGGTGAAGGGACTCAGAGAGGCACCAGGTAAGCATGTGAAGGGACTCAGAGAGGCACCAGGTAAGCATGTGAAGGGACTCAGAGAGGCACCAGGTAAGCATGTGAAGGGATTCAGAGAGGCACCAGGTAAGCATGTGAAGGGACTCAGAGAGGAGGTAAGCATGTGAAGGGATTCAGAGAGGCACCAGGTAAGCATGTGAAGGGACTCAGAGAGGCACCAGGTAAGCATGTGAAGGGACTCAGAGAGGCACCAGGTAAGCATGTGAAGGGACTCAGAGAGGCACCAGGTAAGCATGTGAAGGGACTCAGAGAGGCACCAGGTAAGCATGTGAAGGGACTCAGAGAGGCACCAGGTAAGCATGTGAAGGGACTCAGAGAGGCACCAGGTAAGCATGTGACTCAGAGAGGCACCGGGTAAGCATGTGAAGGGACTCAGAGAGGCACCAGGTAAGCATGTGAAGGGACTCAGAGAGGCACCAGGTAAGCATGTGAAGGGACTCAGAGAGGCACCAGGTAAGCATGTGAAGGGACTCAGAGAGGCACCAGGTAAGCATGTGAAGGGAGGGACTCAGAGAGGCACCAGGTAAGCAGGTGAAGGGACTCAGAGAGGCACCAGGTAAGCATGTGAATGGACTCAGAGAGGCACCAGGTAAGCATGTGAAGGGACTCAGAGAGGCACCAGGTAAGCATGTGAAGGGACTCAGAGAGGCACCAGGTAAGCATGTGAAGGGACTCAGAGAGGCACCAGGTAAGCATGTGAAGGGACTCAGAGAGGCACCAGGTAAGCATGTGAAGGGACTCAGAGAGGCACCATGTAAGCATGTGAAGGGACTCAGAGAGGTACCAGGTAAGCATGTGAAGGGACTCAGAGAGGCACCAGGTAAGCATGTGAAGGGACTCAGAGAGGCACCAGGTAAGCATGTGAAGGGACTCAGAGAGGCACCAGGTAAGCATGTGAAGGGACTCAGAGAGGCACCAGGTAAGCATGTGAAGGGAGGGACTCAGCGAGGCACCAGGTAAGCATGTGAAGGGACTCAGAGAGGCACCAGGTAAGCATGTGAAGGGATTCAGAGAGGCACCAGGTAAGCATGTGAAGGGACTCAAGAGAGGCACCAGGTAAGCATGTGAAGGGACTCAGAGAGGCACCAGGTAAGCATGTGAAGGGACTCAGAGAGGCACCAGGTAAGCATGTGAAGGGATTCAGAGAGGCACCAGGTAAGCATGTGAAGGGATTCAGAGAGGCACCAGGTAAGCATGTGAATGGACTCAGAGAGGCACCAGGTAAGCAGGTGAAGGGAGGGACTCAGCGAGGCACTAGGTAAGCAGGTGAAGGGACTCAGAGAGGCACCATTTAAGCATGTGAAGGGACTCAGAGAGGCACCAGGTAAGCATGTGAAGGGATCAGAGAGGCACCAGGTAAGCATGTGAAGGGACTCAGAGAGGCACCAGGTAAGCATGTGAAGGGAGGGACTCAGCGAGGCACCAGGTAAGCATGTGAAGGGACTCAGAGAGGCACCAGGTAAGCATGTGAAGGGACTCACAGAGAGGCACCAGGTAAGCATGTGAAGGGACTCAGAGAGGCACCAGGTAAGCATGTGAAGGGACTCAGAGAGGCACCAGGTAAGCATGTGAAGGGAGGGACTCAGAGAGGCACCAGGTAAGCATGTGAAGGGACTCAGAGAGGCACCAGGTAAGCATGTGAAGGGACTCAGAGAGGCACCAGGTAAGCATGTGAAGGGACTCAGAGAGGCACCAGGTAAGCATGTGACTCAGAGAGGCACCGGGTAAGCATGTGAAGGGACTCAGAGAGGCACCAGGTAAGCATGTGAAGGGACTCAGAGAGGCACCAGGTAAGCATGTGAAGGGACTCAGAGAGGCACCAGGTAAGCATGTGAAGGGACTCAGAGAGGCAGCGGGTAAGCATGTGAAGGGAGGGACTCAGAGAGGCACCAGGTAAGCAGGTGAAGGGACTCAGAGAGGCACCAGGTAAGCATGTGAAGGGACTCAGAGAGGCACCAGGTAAGCATGTGAAGGGACTCAGAGAGGCACCAGGTAAGCATGTGAAGGGACTCAGAGAGGCACCAGGTAAGCATGTGAAGGGACTCAGAGAGGCACCAGGTAAGCATGTGAAGGGACTCAGAGAGGCACCAGGTAAGCATGTGAAGGGACTCAGAGAGGCACCAGGTAAGCATGTGAAGGGACTCAGAGAGGCACCAGGTAAGCATGTGAAGGGACTCAGAGAGGCACCAGGTAAGCATGTGAAGGGACTCAGAGAGGCACCAGGTAAGCATGTGAAGGGACTCAGAGAGGCACCAGGTAAGCATGTGAAGGGAGGGACTCAGCGAGGCACCAGGTAAGCATGTGAAGGGACTCAGAGAGGCACCAGGTAAGCATGTGAAGGGATTCAGAGAGGCACCAGGTAAGCATGTGAAGGGACTCAAGAGAGGCACCAGGTAAGCATGTGAAGGGACTCAGAGAGGCACCAGGTAAGCATGTGAAGGGACTCAGAGAGGCACCAGGTAAGCATGTGACTCAGAGAGGCACCGGGTAAGCATGTGAAGGGACTCAGAGAGGCACCAGGTAAGCATGTGAAGGGACTCAGAGAGGCACCAGGTAAGCATGTGAAGGGACTCAGAGAGGCACCAGGTAAGCATGTGAAGGGACTCAGAGAGGCACCAGGTAAGCATGTGAAGGGAGGGACTCAGAGAGGCACCAGGTAAGCAGGTGAAGGGACTCAGAGAGGCACCAGGTAAGCATGTGAATGGACTCAGAGAGGCACCAGGTAAGCATGTGAAGGGACTCAGAGAGGCACCAGGTAAGCATGTGAAGGGACTCAGAGAGGCACCAGGTAAGCATGTGAAGGGACTCAGAGAGGCACCAGGTAAGCATGTGAAGGGACTCAGAGAGGCACCAGGTAAGCATGTGAAGGGACTCAGAGAGGCACCATGTAAGCATGTGAAGGGACTCAGAGAGGTACCAGGTAAGCATGTGAAGGGACTCAGAGAGGCACCAGGTAAGCATGTGAAGGGACTCAGAGAGGCACCAGGTAAGCATGTGAAGGGACTCAGAGAGGCACCAGGTAAGCATGTGAAGGGACTCAGAGAGGCACCAGGTAAGCATGTGAAGGGAGGGACTCAGCGAGGCACCAGGTAAGCATGTGAAGGGACTCAGAGAGGCACCAGGTAAGCATGTGAAGGGATTCAGAGAGGCACCAGGTAAGCATGTGAAGGGACTCAAGAGAGGCACCAGGTAAGCATGTGAAGGGACTCAGAGAGGCACCAGGTAAGCATGTGAAGGGACTCAGAGAGGCACCAGGTAAGCATGTGAAGGGATTCAGAGAGGCACCAGGTAAGCATGTGAAGGGATTCAGAGAGGCACCAGGTAAGCATGTGAATGGACTCAGAGAGGCACCAGGTAAGCAGGTGAAGGGAGGGACTCAGCGAGGCACTAGGTAAGCAGGTGAAGGGACTCAGAGAGGCACCATTTAAGCATGTGAAGGGACTCAGAGAGGCACCAGGTAAGCATGTGAAGGGATCAGAGAGGCACCAGGTAAGCATGTGAAGGGACTCAGAGAGGCACCAGGTAAGCATGTGAAGGGAGGGACTCAGCGAGGCACCAGGTAAGCATGTGAAGGGACTCAGAGAGGCACCAGGTAAGCATGTGAAGGGACTCACAGAGAGGCACCAGGTAAGCATGTGAAGGGACTCAGAGAGGCACCAGGTAAGCATGTGAAGGGACTCAGAGAGGCACCAGGTAAGCATGTGAAGGGAGGGACTCAGAGAGGCACCAGGTAAGCATGTGAAGGGACTCAGAGAGGCACCAGGTAAGCATGTGAAGGGACTCAGAGAGGCACCAGGTAAGCATGTGAAGGGACTCAGAGAGGCACCAGGTAAGCATGTGACTCAGAGAGGCACCGGGTAAGCATGTGAAGGGACTCAGAGAGGCACCAGGTAAGCATGTGAAGGGACTCAGAGAGGCACCAGGTAAGCATGTGAAGGGACTCAGAGAGGCACCAGGTAAGCATGTGAAGGGACTCAGAGAGGCAGCGGGTAAGCATGTGAAGGGAGGGACTCAGAGAGGCACCAGGTAAGCAGGTGAAGGGACTCAGAGAGGCACCAGGTAAGCATGTGAAGGGACTCAGAGAGGCACCAGGTAAGCATGTGAAGGGACTCAGAGAGGCACCAGGTAAGCATGTGAAGGGACTCAGAGAGGCACCAGGTAAGCATGTGAAGGGACTCAGAGAGGCACCAGGTAAGCATGTGAAGGGACTCAGAGAGGCACCAGGTAAGCATGTGAAGGGACTCAGAGAGGCACCAGGTAAGCATGTGAAGGGACTCAGAGAGGCACCAGGTAAGCATGTGAAGGGACTCAGAGAGGCACCAGGTAAGCATGTGAAGGGACTCAGAGAGGCACCAGGTAAGCATGTGAAGGGACTCAGAGAGGCACCAGGTAAGCATGTGAAGGGAGGGACTCAGCGAGGCACCAGGTAAGCATGTGAAGGGACTCAGAGAGGCACCAGGTAAGCATGTGAAGGGATTCAGAGAGGCACCAGGTAAGCATGTGAAGGGACTCAAGAGAGGCACCAGGTAAGCATGTGAAGGGACTCAGAGAGGCACCAGGTAAGCATGTGAAGGGACTCAGAGAGGCACCAGGTAAGCATGTGAAGGGATTCAGAGAGGCACCAGGTAAGCATGTGAAGGGATTCAGAGAGGCACCAGGTAAGCATGTGAAGGGACTCAGAGAGGCACCAGGTAAGCAGGTGAAGGGAGGGACTCAGCGAGGCACCAGGTAAGCAGGTGAAGGGACTCAGAGAGGCACCAGGTAAGCATGTGAAGGGACTCAGAGAGGCACCAGGTAAGCATGTGAAGGGATCAGAGAGGCACCAGGTAAGCATGTGAAGGGACTCAGAGAGGCACCAGGTAAGCATGTGAAGGGAGGGACTCAGCGAGGCACCAGGTAAGCATGTGAAGGGACTCAGAGAGGCACCAGGTAAGCATGTGAAGGGACTCAGAGAGGCACCAGGTAAGCATGTGAAGGGACTCAGAGAGGCACCAGGTAAGCATGTGAAGGGACTCAGAGAGGCACCAGGTAAGCATGTGAAGGGATTCAGAGAGGCACCAGGTAAGCATGTGAAGGGATTCAGAGAGGCACCAGGTAAGCATGTGAAGGGACTCAGAGAGGCACCAGGTAAGCATGTGAAGGGACTCAGAGAGGCACCAGGTAAGCATGTGAAGGGACTCAGAGAGGCACCAGGTAAGCATGTGAAGGGACTCAGAGAGGCACCAGGTAAGCATGTGAAGGGACTCAGAGAGGCACCAGGTAAGCATGTGAAGGGACTCAGAGAGGCACCAGGTAAGCATGTGAAGGGAGGGACTCAGAGAGGCACCAGGTAAGCATGTGAAGGGACTCAGCGAGGCACCAGGTAAGCATGTGAAGGGACTCAGAGAGGCACCAGGTAAGCATGTGAAGGGACTCAGAGAGGCACCAGGTAAGCATGTGAAGGGACTCAGAGAGGCACCAGGTAAGCATGTGAAGGGACTCAGAGAGGCACCAGGTAAGCATGTGAAGGGACTCAGAGAGGCACCAGGTAAGCATGTGAAGGGACTCAGAGAGGCACCAGGTAAGCATGTGAAGGGATTCAGAGAGGCACCAGGTAAGCATGTGAAGGGACTCAGAGAGGATGTAAGCATGTGA
Organism: Cladorhizidae sp. MBARI D1340-BT2; assembly: GCA_028752905.1. Taxonomy (NCBI): domain Eukaryota; kingdom Metazoa; phylum Porifera; class Demospongiae; order Poecilosclerida; family Cladorhizidae; species Cladorhizidae sp. MBARI D1340-BT2. Next base: position 25,171,960 of record JAQNBH010000005.1, on the reverse strand, counting down.
AGGGATTCAGAGAGGCACCAGGTAAGCATGTGAAGGGACTCAGAGAGGCACCAGGTAAGCATGTGAAGGGACTCAGAGAGGCACCAGGTAAGCATGTGAAGGGACTCAGAGAGGCACCAGGTAAGCATGTGAAGGGACTCAGAGAGGCACCAGGTAAGCATGTGAAGGGACTCATAGAGGCACCAGGTAAGCATGTGACTCAGAGAGGCACCGGGTAAGCATGTGAAGGGACTCAGAGAGGCACCAGGTAAGCATGTGAAGGGACTCAGAGAGGCACCAGGTAAGCATGTGAAGGGACTCAGAGAGGCACCAGGTAAGCATGTGAAGGGAGGGACTCAGAGAGGCACCAGGTAAGCATGTGAAGGGAGGGACTCAGAGAGGCACCAGGTAAGCAGGTGAAGGGACTCAGAGAGGCACCAGGTAAGCATGTGAAGGGACTCAGAGAGGCACCAGGTAAGCATGTGAAGGGACTCAGAGAGGCACCAGGTAAGCATGTGAAGGGACTCAGAGAGGCACCAGGTAAGCATGTGAAGGGACTCAGAGAGGCACCAGGTAAGCATGTGAAGGGACTCAGAGAGGCACCAGGTAAGCATGTGAAGGGACTCAGAGAGGCACCAGGTAAGCATGTGAAGGGACTCAGAGAGGCACCAGGTAAGCATGTGAAGGGACTCAGAGAGGCACCAGGTAAGCATGTGAAGGGACTCAGAGAGGCACCAGGTAAGCATGTGAAGGGACTCAGAGAGGCACCAGGTAAGCATGTGAAGGGACTCAGAGAGGCACCAGGTAAGCATGTGAAGGGAGGGACTCAGCGAGGCACCAGGTAAGCATGTGAAGGGACTCAGAGAGGCACCAGGTAAGCATGTGAAGGGATTCAGAGAGGCACCAGGTAAGCATGTGAAGGGACTCAAGAGAGGCACCAGGTAAGCATGTGAAGGGACTCAGAGAGGCACCAGGTAAGCATGTGAAGGGACTCAGAGAGGCACCAGGTAAGCATGTGAAGGGATTCAGAGAGGCACCAGGTAAGCATGTGAAGGGATTCAGAGAGGCACCAGGTAAGCATGTTAAGGGACTCAGAGAGGCACCAGGTAAGCAGGTGAAGGGAGGGACTCAGCGAGGCACCAGGTAAGCAGGTGAAGGGACTCAGAGAGGCACCAGGTAAGCATGTGAAGGGACTCAGAGAGGCACCAGGTAAGCATGTGAAGGGATCAGAGAGGCACCAGGTAAGCATGTGAAGGGACTCAGAGAGGCACCAGGTAAGCATGTGAAGGGAGGGACTCAGCGAGGCACCAGGTAAGCATGTGAAGGGACTCAGAGAGGCACCAGGTAAGCATGTGAAGGGACTCAGAGAGGCACCAGGTAAGCATGTGAAGGGACTCAGAGAGGCACCAGGTAAGCATGTGAAGGGACTCAGAGAGGCACCAGGTAGCATGTGAAGGGACTCGGAGAGGCACCAGGTAAGCATGTGAAGGGACTCAGAGAGGTACCAGGTAGCATGTGAAGGGACTCAGAGAGGCACCAGGTAAGCATGTGAAGGGACTCAGAGAGGCACCAGGTAAGCATGTGAAGGGGCTCAGAGAGGCACCAGGTAAGCATGTGAAGGGACTCAGAGAGGCACCAGGTAAGCATGTGAAGAGAGGGACTCAAGAGAGGCACCAGGTAAGCATGTGAAGGGACGTAGAGAGGCACCAGGTAAGCATGTGAAGGGATTCAGAGAGGCACCAGGTAAGCATGTGAAGGGGCTCAGAGAGGCACCAGGTAAGCATGTGAAGGGATTCAGAGAGGCACCAGGTAAGCATGTGAAAGGACTCAGAGAGGCACCAGGTAAGCATGTGAAGGGACTCAGAGAGGCACCAGGTAAGCATGTGAAGGGACTCAGAGAGGCACCAGGTAAGCATGTGAAGGGACTCAGAGAGGCACCAGGTAAGCATGTGAAGGGACTCAGAGAGGCACCAGGTAAGCATGTGAAGGGATTCAGAGAGGCACCAGGTAAGCATGTGAAGGGATTCAGAGAGGCACCAGGTAAGCATGTGAAGGGACTCAGAGAGGCACCAGGTAAGCATGTGAAGGGACTCAGAGAGGCACCAGGTAAGCATGTGAAGGGACTCAGAGAGGCACCAGGTAAGCATGTGAAGGGACTCAGAGAGGCACCAGGTAAGCATGTGAAGGGACTCAGAGAGGCACCAGGTAAGCATGTGAAGGGACTCAGAGAGGCACCAGGTAAGCATGTGAAGGGACTCAGAGAGGCACCAGGTAAGCATGTGAAGGGACTCACAGAGAGGCACCAGGTAAGCATGTGAAGGGACTCAGAGAGGCACCAGGTAAGCATGTGAAGGGACTCAGAGAGGCACCAGGTAAGCGTGTGAAGGGACTCAGAGAGGCACCAGGTAAGCATGTGAAGGGATTCAGAGAGGCACCAGGTAAGCATGTGAAGGGACTCAGAGAGGCACCAGGTAAGCATGTGAAGGGACTCAGAGAGGCACCAGGTAAGCATGTGAAGGGAGGGACTCAGAGAGGCACCAGGTAAGCATGTGAAGGGACTCAGAGAGGCACCAGGTAAGCATGTGAAGGGACTCAGAGAGGCACCAGGTAAGTATGTGAAGGGACTCGGGGGGGCTGCCCCCCTTTGGAACCTTTTTGCCTCCCCTTGGAAATTGTATTATTAAAATTCATTAGAAACATTGTCACATCTTTAACCATCATGCCCCTTAATATCCAGATTCCTCCACTTGCTTCCCCCTTGGACAATTTTCTAAATGAAACCCTGCATGTGGACCCTTCCACTTGGTCTCCAACTTCCCTTGCAGTGCTGGTTGGTGGATTACACTTGATCTCCAACATCGAAGTGAGTCTCCTTTGCAGATTAGTCTTAATATATCTTCATCTGTTTCTTCTGGCTTTCCCCAGTCTCTCCTGCCAGGCATTGAATTTGCTCCAGGCGGTCATATACCGGTTGGATAAACACAGATAAACTTTCGGGGGTAAACCACTTGGCCCTCCACTCATCATTACTCAACACATCCAAGAGCCCTAAGACCCTGCGGCCTTACATCATCTCAAATGGAGGAAATCCAGTGGCTTCCAAAGGAACTTCCCTGTAGGCAAAAAGGATGTAGGGTGGTGTCGAAGCTTGGGAACACCTTCCTCAGCATGGATTTCAAGTGGCGTGAAAATGCTCCATCATTCCATCTGTTTAGGGGTGGTGGGTGACATTCTGATGGCCTTCACTCCCAATATTCTGTACAACTCCTCCATCAATTTTCCTGTTAAGTTTTGGCCACAGTCAGTTAGTATCTCGATGGGAATCCCTACCCGAGAAAAGACCATCATCATGGCCTCGGCGACGGTCCTACTGTCAGTCCTTCTCAGCAGTATTACCTCCGGGAACCTCATTCACCAGGTCACTCCCGATTAGCGAGATGTCTGCTCCTGTGTCCACTTTCAAACTGTCTGAGTGTCTGCCATTTACTATTCCTGACAGTAAGAAACAGTCACTACTCTTCACCAACAGTGGGGCGTTCACCGCATTCACCTTCTTTGGGCAGTTTACAGTGATGTGCCTGTGTTCTGGCAGTTGTAGCACTTCGGGCCCTTTTCTCAGTTGCATCTGGGTTTGTTGCCAGAGTCTCTCTTCTCTGGGTTAGACTCGGCTCCCTTCCCACCTTTGGGCCTCGGGGACTGCTTCCTATGGTCGTCCCTTCTCTGCTCTTCCCTCCGGAATGACCTGTGATGGTCATAATTGAGTCTATCCTTGTTTCAGTAATAGGGGCTGTTCTTCTTCTCCCGAACACTGTCATGGCGAGGTTGGCCGCATCTGGAACCATCTGACAGTGATCTTCTCTGGTTCTCCAGGTGCTGGTCAGCTATCTTAAGGACCTCCTTAAACGTGGCTGGGTCCTTGTCCCTCACCCAAGTGGACAGCCAACTTGGCATCTGTTCCAGGACAAAGTCTCTGTCACACAGGTCCTGCAGCTCCTGTTGGCTCTGGCACTTTTGGGACCACCTAGAACTGAGACGTTGTACCTCTCCCCCAAACTGGGTCCAGCTAATAGTCGGTAGCTTCCTCAACTCCAACATCCATCCTCTATACAAGTGCTGTGTTACGTGGAAGCCTTGCAGCAGCTCCTCTTTTATTGCCTCAAGGTCCTTCTTGTCTCCAGCATCCATGTTATCATATATTTCTCTAGCAGTTTTGTTCAATGACACTAACAGGTGCATTGGCCACACCTCTCTTGGTGTCTCAAACTCTTCCATAAAGTCCTGGAACTGACGGAGGAAGGCGGCGACGACGTCCTCATTTCCTCGGCTTTCCTCCTGATAGTGGTATCGCAGTCTCACCACCCAGTGGTCTCTCCCACATAGCATTATATATCCCTCTCTCCTGGCGTCATCTGCCACTCTCAGGGCTTCCTCTGCCATATCACTCCTGCTGTTCTCTGAGATTCTCTGCTTCTCATGAGGGTCATCATCATGCTGGTCATGTTCCTTTATTGAGGATGTAGGGACCATCCCATCTCGGCTCTGTGAGTTCCTTCTCCTTCTATATGTTCATCCCGTGGGTAGTCTCTCTTTTCTCTCCTCCTATGACTGGGCTCTCGGGAGCCACCTCGCTCTTCTCTCCTCCTGTGACTTGGCTCTAGGGAGCCACCTCGCTCTTCTCTCCCCCTGTGACTAGGTTCTCTGGAGCCACCTTGCTCTTCTCTCCTCCTGTGACTAGGTTCTCAGGAGTTCCTTTGTTCTTCTCTTCTCCTGTAATTAGGCTCTTGGGAGTTAGCTCTGACATCCCTCCTCCTATGGTAAGCCTCCTCTCTTTCTTGGATAGCTCCATCTGGTAGATGTATCAGATCATGGGAACTCACGGTTTCACTGGTGTCCGCACTGTGAGGGGTGTCCTCAATGCTCCCAATCTGCTCCTGAAGACCTGTCTAACTCTCCTTCTATTCCTCCCTTCGTGGAGTGGCCTTGTCCTGAGAGAGGGTGGCTCTGGCTGGCATCTGCTTGTAGATTTTTTTTGCAAACCAGAACCACTTTAGTTTCCCAAAACTGAAGCTATTCTCCTACACCAAGAGTTATGGTGTTTCCTCTTGACCCTCTAGCTAACTCCAATGGCTAGGTCCTCTTGCCAACAACTGTCAAGTGAGTTGACTGCAGAGGCAAGTTCTAGTGGCTGCCTCCACACCAACACAAATCAATTCACTACTTACACACTCTATTCTTCACTCTAGTCCTGCTATTCCTTACCTCCCAAGTATCTTTTCACAAAGAAGATTGATAGGGATACAAAAAAACACTCACTAAGAATATAACTCTACACAGCACACTTCTGTCATGTTATGAACTTAAGTATGTGTTAAGTGAGTGTGAGAGATCAAGAGGGTGAACAATAAATACTTCATTATTATCTGCAAGTAAAGTGAGCCACACAGAGTTAGTTAGTATTGAGCCACACACTGGGGAGGTGAACAGGAGAGTTCTTAGTGCTATATATGCATGCCCACAAGCAGGCAAGGAATTACGTCACTAGTCATAAATATGAATGGGGCGGGGCTTTGTGTGTATGGAAAGGAATCACATTTAACTTGACATTGAGAGACATACTGCAACAAAAGTAGTCACTTGGTCAAGGAGAGAGGTGCTGGGGTCAAGGTTTTGTTCTTTATTTCACAAGCAATTTTTGTACTCCTCCATTACCACTACCTCTATACTCCTACTCTCCCTCCATTACCACTACATCTATACTCCTACTCTCCCTCCATTACCACTACCTCTATACTCCTACTCTCCCTCCATTACCACTACCTCTATACTCCTACTCTCCCTCCATTACCACTACCTCTATACTCCTACTCTCCCTCCATTACCACTACCTCTATACTCCTACTCTCCCTCCATTACCACTACCTCTATACTCCTACTCTCCCTCCATTACCACTACCTCTATACTCCTACTCTCCCTCCATTACCACTACCTCTATACTCCTACTCTCCCTCCATTACCACTACCTCTATACTCCTACTCTCCCTCCATTACCACTACCTCTATACTCCTACTCTCCCTCCATTACCACTACCTCTATACTCCTACTCTCCTATGGGTGGAGATTGTTGGCTCCATCTTAGCGAGCATGAAATAGCTCAAGCATGTTAGAGCAGCTGATTCATATAATATAGCTGTATTTTTTGGCAGTAAGGACAGTAAGGACATAAACGATTAGTTTACGTGAAGGTGAGTCTAGGAGTTTGGCATGGATGATGACATTGATGTGGCAAGAGTTAACAATAGAAGCCTTGTAATCTTGCAGATGACCCCTTACCTCTTGTACATAGGGAAGGGGTCTGGCACACGGACATGAGCACATGTTCCAAGCACTAGAAACCTCGGTGCATTGGTGTCATCACCATCCTGCCACATGTAGTGTTGATATCACCAATGCAACCGCGGTTTGGGTGGAAAAAATGCTGTCAATGTGCCAGATCTTTTCTCTACACTATAATAGGTAAAGGGTCATCTTCACTACACTAAGAGGCCTACAACTCGAGTTACTAGACCAAGCCAGGGGCATAAACACTTGTAGAGTGCAGGAAACTGATACCTTGACTGCAAGGGGGTAACAGGTCAGACAAAAGGGTCTGTACATACAAACACACACATGCACCAACGTACACACACATAAAAGTATAAAGGTTGATGACTAGTAGTAAAAAATGTCCATACCACACCCACTTCAATGACACACCCACTTCAATGACCACGGCTTTAGTGCAAGTATGATCATACGCACCAAATGTCATAACATTGTCTGTACAAACATCTACTCATTTTCATGAGGGCTACTGTAGTGGGTGCGGTATATCTCTCTGTTCTTATAGTACTACTAGTCAACCCAATATGCTTGTGTGTGTATATAAACACTTAGCAGATACATCCACACACTGTTGCAGATATTTTCAAGCTGTTATGTCATTCAGTGGCCTCTAAATACACTCTATGATCTATTATGGCTACTCATAATGATGCTCACCTCTTTAAGTTTCACCATTTCTCAGCAACTGTGCTGTTTTTCCAATAAAGTAGGGCTGGAGTCAGTCTTGCTTAGCAAATTCTTATGCTATACATGTGAGTTCTAACTTGGCTGTGGGTGACGCTGCCATGTAGTGTTATTCCTGTGCTATATATCATCATATGTGAGTTCTAACTTGGCTGTGGGTGTCTCAAAATGCTTTAAAAAGCACTTGCTAACGTGATTTATACATTCTACCTTCTCTAGTTCAACACTAGAACAATAAGGCTTGACATCCAACAACCATTTATATCCCTATCACTAATTATGTGTGTGTACCTAAAGCTTCCTTCTATCCATTGAATGCCCAAAAAGTTTTTGTGTTCCTACAACTTCCATGGAACCAGAACAGCCTTCTAAATTGGCTTCACAACTTACCTTGTGACCCTCAAACCATTCTTTGTAACTAGCCTCTGTCTCATCTTCAGGTATTTGCACGCAAGCTTGACAGAACTTAGACATAAGATAATAATCTAAAACTTCTCCAGTGTCCCAAGACATCACAGCAACGCCATAATTTGATTTGTGGCCCCGTCTATGCCATGTGCCATCAACAGTAACACTAACATTAATGATGTCTTCATGCCCAACCTGCCCAACCTCATAAAAATCATGTAACCTATGAGCGGCATCCAACATTATACTCTGTGTTACTGCATTTGCGTCACTCCCTATTGGCTTAGTATATTAAAATAATAACTGGTGGAACTAAGAGGGGGCAACATATCCATGACTGCAGTGATGTCATCCAGACTAATTCCAGCAATGCAAGTACCCAGTATTGACTGGATGTTAGAGGCAACTTCTTCCTGGTCGGGGTCACCACTGGAACTGGCCTCTCTTCAGACATTTTCAATTGATTGCAAGGTAGGCGAAGGTTCACAGAAGGCGCTACCCCCACCTTCAGGATCCGAGTGATTCACTAACAGAAGAAGGAAACAGCAAGTAACTTTTTAGTAGTAAGGAGATAAACTTAAACTTGACTGACGCGGCTACTGTACCAGGCTCAACAACAGCCGCCAGCGGGGCTTTTTCCTTCTAGTCCTTCTCACTCTTGTTCACTACGTGGCGTTCCTGGAACAACATTTTTTCTTCTTTCTCTTCCCTGTGTGATCCTTTCCAGCAATCTGACGTTAAAAAAAAACACGTGATCTAAAAAAAAAAGGTTGGCGATCATGTTAATTTGGGTTACCATATTGGGGTCCCGAAAATAATTTGCGGAGAACTAAGTTGGACTGTTGATTTACATTCCTTAGGACATTATCTTCAAAATAAGCTTCTATACACTTTCAGAAATGGTGGAGAACTCTCGCTAGAGGGCGTTTTTCAAAATGTCCGCCATGGAAACAGATTTTTTTTTGCAGTTTTTGCCATTTTTCATCCATAAATCATTTATTATTAGGGTTTTTTTGAGCATCTCAACTTACCTGTCACACTTTTGAGATACACCGAATCCCAGAAAATGCCCAAAATATGTAATTAGAACAAAATTGAGTGAATTACAATGATGCATGATTAACATACAGTGCTACTACAGATTTCCACAGCTTCATTGCAATCTTCTTACGCAAATATGAGATGTCACATAATTACAATGTTAATGTCTATTCACATATGCACACGTGTCACTCCTCAGTTGTTATCCTACGCTTCATCACTGTCATCAGAATCTGCCGAATAATCAGAATCAGAATCTGTTTCATTGTCTCGCACTGGTACATCTTGTTCGTAGTCTCGTGTTAGTACATCTTGTTCGGTATGGTATAGAACTGAGAGATCTTCAGGCATCATGTGTTTAGAGTGAATTACAGGAACAATGGTTTCTAACATGTCTTTCTTCCACCCATGTTCCAATGGCGAAGGAGGCGGGTCAGGGTCCGTATAATTTTTGAAAACCCAAACTTGATAATTGGCTCTTAAAATATGGAAGGATAGGGAGTCGGAATCTGGTGGAAGTCTTGATGTATGCTTTTTCTTCATTGCATTCCATTTATTAGCTCATGCCTCTCCAAGACACTGTGCTGCTTTTCACCATAGATGTAATGCAAGGTGAAGGATTGCAGCTTCTGAACTAGTAGCAGGAAGGTGACAGCCAAACAGCGTCATACTAAGTGCCTGGCGAAACATCTCATATGTCAGTTTGTGGATCCATAAGCACCGTACATAATGTTTCCCCTTCAAAGCTTGATCCACTGATCCAGCTTCTATCACACCAGCAGCTACAAGCAGATCATCTAATCTTGATCCCTGAAATCGTTTGTAGATTGTTCCCATGTATGTACATTCGATATGGAATGCACCAAGGAGAGGATTACCTTCTGGTATCGCTCTGGATGTTCATTCTTGATTTCCATGATCAGTGCATATACTGGCTGGTCCCCAGTAAGGCTCATGAAAGGCATTGATATAAGCTCTATCCATTGATTCTTTGACCATGGATTTGTTGGGTGGTGATGGGAATGTGAGATGATAATATACCTTGTTCTTCATCATGGGATCACTGAGTGTTGAATAGAAACCTGAATAGGCACCAGTCTTCTGACTTCCAACTGGTTGATCTTTGCCAGATTTACCATTGCATGGAGAAAACATCTATTACTTTGCATCAAGGTGTCCCCTGTTAGCGAAAAATTTGTATCCATTGGCTTAGGGTTGCCATGCTTTATGGTTTTGTATGGCAGTACCCTTGTCTTCTCTATGTGAAGAGAATGCCGGATTGGTATGGTTAGCTTGTTCCTAAGACAGGTATCATCTATCCATCAAATTATATCCTCTGGTTGGAGTAATTGCATGTTGTTAACATGAGTGGTGTTTCCACCTGGAAATAGTCAATAACACACATGGTAATACTTCACACATGGTAATACTTTTAGGGCATGTTAATTAATACTGATTCCAGTTAGTTAGAATCCTACCTGTCAGAGTGTCTTCTCTGAAGTCATCGTTATCTATCTGTGCAGCTCCTGGAAACCCATCTGCTATTTCTGCTGGGCAGACTGGATTCTGTAGGAGAAAATATAATAAACAATTAGTCTCTATAAGCGAAATGTCTTTGTTTTGTTGGGAAAGTGAGACATACCTCTTTTGTGTTGTGAGCCGTCCATGCAGCATATAAGTCCAGGGTGTCCTCATATGAGATTGTAACACCGAGTTTCTTGAATATATTTATTAGCTCCTTACTTCGGGTCATTCCATGGATAGTGATTGCTGTAAGCACCTATATAAATGCAAACACAACTTTTAGCACTTGAGAAAATAAATGCACATATACCTGTAGGTGTGTTCGTTTTCTGGTAATGTGTGAGAGAAGTAAGTCACTCAGCATGCAGATTTGAGGATCGTTACAGCTTCCTGTCAAATCGTGCTGATTTGGGTCTTGTAGCCAAGTTAGAAATTTTCTGAGTTCCATTGAAGGTTCACCGCACTCATTCATATGGTCTGGATGAGGGGGCCATGCAGGCAATGACATCTCTGCTGCTTTGTCTCGCAATCGCTTTGCAACTATTTGGACTAACTTGTCGTCTGGTATGTCCCACTGGTTGATGGCAGCTTCAATATATGTGCCTGCCGTGGATTTACCATAGACAATGAGTGATTGGTTCCGATGGAAATGAGTGTGGAATCCAAGACAATCCTTGAAATGTCCTTCGAGCAATCTTAAGTTAGACCCATTTCCACATTTTGGAAAATTAAAATTGTCCAGCATTCTGTCATAATCAGACAGAAGGCCTGACAGGTTCTTGGCTCACAATCATAAAAAATGCAGGATTCCACATGGGGAAAAAGCATTTCATCAACTTCCTGTTTTCGAATATGATGGATTAACCTCTTTGTAGGACTTCGTGATATATTTGTCCCAGCACGATTTGTGATAACGTACCTCCTTGGCACAAAAGTCATCACTTTCACCAATGAATGCCAGAATTCTGGTTCGCATAACTTCATCTTGTAGATGCACAGTGGCTGCCTTAAATGATTGCAGGCACGTTTCTGTGAGAGAATGAGAATATAAAAAAAGACAATATGCAATTTCATGGTGTCATCTAATTTGGTTAGACATTATAAACTACAAATATATTTACCTACACATTTAACACACCTGAGTCATCAAGCACAGGTGCCCCTTTGAGCGATCTGGGTGACGAGTGTCGCCGGATTTGAAACACCAACTGCATACATGTTTATCATGTATTGGCCCAGTTGTTGCACATGTTGTCGGGCCACATGGCACATCTTGGGCTCTGGTTGAGTCTTGCTGCTCCTCTTTCTGCCTTGTCTTGTCTTTGCGCCGCATGGCCTGATGATTCCTCCGTTTATCTGCAATTTTTATTTTGCATGCTTTGTGCATGAACTGCTGCCTTGGACCAGCAATCCAATTTACTGCATTAAATATACTCCCAAATGTATCCAAATTCACCCAGGCTTTGGCAGTCACTCTCAAATGATCCCAAGATACAGAATCTTTTATTTCGAGCAAATCATCTTCTCTGTCCTCTTGCTCACACAGAATACAAACAGTTTGGTGTTTCCTTCCCTCCACTGATAGTGGCGTCAAGAGCGGCTTTGATGCTTCCTGGTCATTCATTATTTGAACTAATCATTGCAATGAAAGATTCAGAATGGCTCCTGTAGCTTATATACCCAGTCCTAGTGTTCTAAATTTATTACACAGTAGGGAACAGTCCAGTTATTATACATGGTCAGTTTTCACATGCCGCATTTAGTTTATTTTACCATATCCAATGTTGCGCAATAATGACCACGTGTAGGATGATGACTGAAGAGACACGTGTGCATATGTGAATAGCCATAAGGTATTTGTAATTCACCCAATTATAGAATATTTTGAGCATTTCTGGGATTCTGTGAATCTCAGAAGTTTGACGGGTCGCTGAGATGCACAAAAACCTCAGAGTAAATGTTTTAGGTGAGTTTCTGGAAGAAATATGGCAAAAACTGCAAAGCATTGTGTTTCCATGGCGGCCATTTTGAAAAACGCCCTCTAGTGAGAGTTCCCCACCATTTCTGAAAGTGTATAGAAGCTTATTTTGAAGATAATGTCCTAAGGAATGTAAATCAACAGTCCAACTTGCAAATTATTTTCGGGACCCCAATATGGTAACCCCTAAAAAGTGTATTTGGGGTTGGCGACCATCGCCGATCGCCCGATGTAGACCGGGCATAACCTGCAAAGTGTAATGCACTGCATAAAAAATGGCGGATAGAAGCATTCACTTACTCTGAAAATCAACCTTCAGACACATTATAAACACTTTTGGGCACTTATGGGAATAAATATAATAAATAATAATAATATACATATATTATTATTATATACACATTTTCAGCACTCTTCCCCCCTAAGGCAAGAATGTAATAAGGCCAATAAAGTTTATTTTGGTCCCAGCTTGTTCTGGTGTTAAAAGTATGACAGCATTGGTTCTACGGGTGCTTTTTGGTTTAATTTTTTGGTAAGATGAAGTATTTGATTCGTAGTGCCCCTGGGAACCTAGCTCCAGCGTGATAATTTACTGTCATTCCTCCATAATGAGCTGGACATAGTTTGGCTTGCTGCACTTTCTATATAGCTTTAGTTGCAGATGAGAGTTAGCTGGGACTGTGAGTTTGAGCATGTTGATGTTGTTACCACTTATTTCAGGCCTGGCAGTGGAAGTACTGACGTTAATTAGACTAGGTCTAAGCAGTGAGACTCAAGAAGTTAAACTCTCTTTCTTCTATATATATACACAGTCGTATCGTTTGGTAAAGCGTCTGCTGGTGAAACTAGGAATCTAGTGCAAGAATGTTCTCCGAAAAACCAAGAACAAGCTCTGCTGTCATTTTTCTACTATGCGCAGTTATCCTGTTCTTTCACTCACGGGCAGCGGAGCAGGTTTGCAGTCGATTTGGTGGGGCGATTCCTAGAGGAAGAAATCGGATCTGTCAAGTGTCTTCTAAAAGACTGTCATGGTTTGACGAATGCGATGACGAATATCACAAACGATATGTTTCTGAATTCCATGCTTACGTGGGGATGAATCTAGAAGTTACATGCGTGGACTCTATTGCAGGACAGAAAGTTGGAATCTACAGGGGAAATCAGACGATAAACGGTTCAGCTTTTCATAGATACAGTAACTTGCAAGTAGCAGATGCTGGACAGTATGCATGCAGGATAAAATCTGACAATGGAACCTGGCATTCAACATACTATAACATCACTGTTTCTGCAGGTATGTAGTATTTAAGCTAATTAAACAATGTAAATTTAGCTATGTAGGACCTAATATATAGCCATTCCACATTAGGTCTACTGTTGAAATAGTCACCACTTATATATATATAAATGAAAGGGGAAGTTCTAGTGCTTGTCAGAACTAGTATTGGTTAAGTTGTAAGGTTAATTAACTGTGAAGCTACTACCTGAGGTTTCAGAGCATTTGAGGACATCCTGTGGTGATGGAACCATTTTAGTAGTAATGTGGTCAAAAAACTTGTGGTTACCACTTTATAGTTCCACATAGATTCTGCAAACTTCATGGTATGGACTTGGTATATAGCTCAAAGGATAGGTCTCTCTGTGTGCTCTTTTTTTATACTAAAACATTTTTCATAGGTATATATAAAAAACCTGTGTGCCTGATTTTGCCACATAAAACTGCCAAGTGCTACAGAGCTGAAATTAGCACTGTGGCTAGAGGAAGCCCTACTCGATGCGCTAAGTACTAAGTACGTGGTCCAGTGCCCGGTTGGAAAATGAATTTCATTAAAATTCCATTTCCCAACCACCACCTGACCCATACTTAAGTTTTAGCGCCTAATGAAACAAGTTGTTGCATAGGGTATATAAGGGCTAATTTCAGCTCTCGAGCACTTGGCAATCTGGAGATATTTATGTGGCAAAATCAGGCACTCAGGTTTTGAGATCCCCCACTTTAGCACCAGTAACTTGGCTATAGTTATACATATGAAAAATATTTTAGTATCAAAAGAGAGCACACAAAGAGATCTAACTTTTGAGCTATAGCTATATAAAGTCTATACCATGAAGTTTACAGAATCTAAATTGGTAACCACAAGTTTTTGTAACACTTAACAACTAATAGGGAGGAGGGGGAACCAACAGAAAGCACAAAGATTTTCCCTCCTCTCATTCTCCTCTGTGTCTGGTAATGCAAGCTGTCTTCCTGTGATCCTCATGGTACCTGAGACAGATGTGCTTACATAAGTGGAACACCTTCCATCAGTGCAGGGGAAACAGGCTCTCTTTAGCTGCTTCTTGTCTGCTTCTGAACTCGAGTGCTGTGTTCAAGAGCACTATACTGGTAGCCCAGCAGGTACCATAGCTAACCAAAGTTCTGGTGCTTTGTAAGCTACAGACATCCAGCACCAAAGTGGGTATATATTCAAGTATGTCAAAGCTTTCAAGAGGAGATATCTAGCTTTGTTTCACTAACTAGATAAAGGATAGGCCTAGATAGCAAGGCTTTAGATATAGTAGCTATATAGCCTTCTACTCCAGCCACAATGAAAGACTTGGATACTTACTAGGACAGCTTCTCAGATTATCCCCAAGCTCACTTTAGATGTTTGGTGGACAATTAATGATATATCAGCACAGACTGGACTGCTTACTGGTACTGAATAGCAACTGATTGACTTTAAAACAACTTTATTATGTGTGTGTATGTGTAGGTCATGGCTTACAAGAGTTCACTCTCTCTCTCTGTATGTGTGTGTGTGTGTGTGTGTGCGTGCGTGCGTGCATGCATGCATGCTAAACAATGCAGAGGAAGTAGCCATTGGCTTGCATGGTCAATACTGCCAGTATGACTTCATTTACGACTCCTCCAACGACTGCTGCAGCTTAACTGGTACAGGGTGGACACTGACAGATAAGTTTAATGGTATTGCTCACTCTGGAACCTTCTATGCATATGGAACTGAGAATATTTCCGTGCGACAAGAATGGATTACGCCGGCCAAGAAGCATTACCCTGGGGATGTCGGGTTGTATGTGGACCCGGTGAATCAATCCAACCCCCACTTTCAGGTACGCTTGTTCTATCATTAACTCTGTAGCCACAACTTGCATGCACGAGTTGCTATATAGCGGATATGGAACTGCAGGTGAAGCTGAGCCACTTGCCCAAGCTGGTCAATGATGAGCAAGTGACCATCTTAGCCATCATCACTGCTTCAAACTCTCTCCCTGCCTCATCACGCTCACTCTGTGTTAAATTATACGTCACACCAAGTAAGCAACAGGGAGTTGAGGTCACATGACCCAACTTTATAGGGAGATGATGTCGCATGCTTATGGTATAATTAATGGTAAAAAGTCTATACACTTAGATATATAATATATATGCATATAGCTATACATAAGACAAGAGTTGAAATACATTTTATTTTAAACATATTTGTATTCATATCTGACCTTTTCAAGATGAAAAGTATTTCATTTATACTTCCAATACATTTACAGATATTGATACGAATATTTTGTTATCCACATGGGTGAGTGATCACTTTGTGTTGTGGATTGCAAACAAGAGTTAGCTACCAGATCATTACCTACAGGTGGAATATAAGGACTCAGGGGGCTATATACCAACACTCAAGAAGCTTGAAGTGGATAGAAATCATCTTCTCTTGTTATGATTTGAATAGCTGCAGCAGTTAGTTACTCAAGGGTGAAATTTGGCTGCACAAACTTATGTGTAGATTAATGAATATATATATATAATATTAGTGATGCCTTGCGTGGCGAGCAAAGGTGGAATGCAGATGCGTAAAATAAGCAAGAGCCTGTTGCCATGTCAGAATGAACTCCAACACCCTTTCCTGTCAGCTATTAACCATGCAGCCTGAAGTAACCCTGTTACACAATTCAGGCTCTTTGAGGTAACCCCGTTACACAATTCAGGCTCTTTGAGGTAACCCCATTACACAATTCAGGCTCTTTGAGGTAACCCTGTTACACAATTCTCTTCTTGTACAAAGTCAAGAAGTCTGTCCACCAATAGTTGCCCACCAGCTAGCTCTTGAACCAGACTGACCTCTGGCCCCTAGGCACTGCCACACAATACCATATGAGGTAATCACACACAAACCACACAATACCATATGAGGTAATCACACACAAACCACACAACTAGTGTCAATTACTGCTACTACTAATTACTAAATAACAGTAAACACAAACAACAGTTGTTATGTACTCTACAGAGTTCCAAGTTACTACACAGCCCATTGTCCCTGCCTGTGCAGCTTTCCTTTAGCTTTGAATCAGTTACTATTGCTTAGCGATAAGTGGCGGAGTCCATGGAGTATAACGGAAAATCATGGTTTAAATGAATCTCAATTGATATCACGTGTTATAACTTCAGTGGTGACTGCTGGTGTAGTTCCTATTTCAATTTCAGTGGCCTTGGATTCTGTGGCTCTAGCCAGTCATGTGCCTGAGGTAAGCAGGCACCTTCACTCTCTGAGGAGGCCAAGTCATCTCTGGTCTCTAGGAAACTATAACACTGTCAGTAAAATGTCCCTTTTCTCCAATTCTTTAGAATTTTCAAACTTGATTTTTAGAGTATATTCTAAGCAAAACTCTTATGCCATAATTATAGCACTTGCGTAATATTGCTGTATAGCACTTCTATATACACAATTATTATCATGCATAATTATGCATTGTCAAAAAAAAGCAATCAGAATACATGTACTAGAATTATTTATACCACATGGTGAATTACGTGGCAGATATCTGCTAAAGCATTATAGGTCAAAGGACAATGCCTGAATATAGGTGGGTGGTCATGTTCAAGTGTAACATAGCATATAGCTATATAGCTAGCTAGTGGTTTTCTAGCTATTGCTACTGGATATGCCGAACTATATTGGTAGCCAGTGGTTTGCTAGCTGGTAGTTAGTAGCAATAGTTTCATAGCAATGGAAGAGTAACTTCATATACACAATAGCCACGATCTCAAATAGACGTGCTCGGGCCAAGCTCCTTCTAATTTACAAAATAATAAACAATTACATCCATTTTCTTCCAGATTCAATCCAATTAGCTCCTACTCTGCTCATGTCTTCTCCGCCAATACCACCCATCGAACATCATAATCCCATTCTCTCGCACTGCAGTCTTCCTTCGTTCCCTCCTACCACTGCTCTTTGGAACTCACTCCAAACCTCCATTAGATCCTCGCCCTCACTCTCTTCCTTCAAAAGATTTATTAAACAATTCTTTGCCTAACTTCAATCATTTTTCTACCTATCATGTTATCATGTATGTAAGGCTCTAAATAGCTTCTGCTACTGAGCTCATTTTTCAAAAAGAAGGAAAAAAGTGTACTCCAAATAAATCTACTGTTGCTGCTGATAAAATATAGCACTAAACAAAACCTTGCAGTTACGACTTTGGAGCTGCATAGATTCTGCACACTTCACTGCATAAACTAGATATATAGCTCAAATGATAGAACTCTCTGTGTGCTCTCTTTTGATATTAAAAAAAAGTTGCATAGGTATGGGAATCAAGGTCATGATGGCTTCTGTCACATAACATTTTATTCTGAACCATGTAGACCAACATAATGCAGTGCACAGCAGTGCAATGTGATGATATGCTCGTCATGGTCATAATTATTGTGAACCGGCTTAGTTCTGCATGGTTTAATTGTGTTGTCAAGAGGTGAGATGTTAGGTACATTATAGCTGAGGTGAGGATGATGTGATGGTGGTAGTGGTAATGATTGTAATGTCTTTGAGGTGGTGATGGGATGTAGATGGTGCTGATGATGTGTTTGATGGTAATGACTATGAATATCATTGTAGGAGATGAACCTAGTAGCATCACAGCCAATGAAAGTCAACCATTGGACACTTCTGCTTCTGCCGGAGATTTGGCCATGTTTGAGTGTCAGTTTGGTACAACACAACCAAAAAGTTGTTTCGATTATTATATCTTCAGGTATTATCAGCTGGCAGACAACATACTTGTGTCTGTTCTGAATCACACTCTCCTATGTCACATTGATGAGGATAGTGAAATTCTGACTGGTAACAACCGATACAGACTGAACGTTTCAATCATTAAAAAAAGTCCACTTTTGCGAGTATACCGATTTATCTTCGTCATCAAGGATGTTGGCATGAAAGATAATGGATCTGTTTTCTCGTGCTCTATCAAGAGTGCCAATCGAATCCAGTGGCAGCATAATGCCAGTCTCACTGTTGATCCTGCTATTGAGTTAAATAGTACCAGCCAAGAGCCAAGCCACTTGGGTGGTTATGTGGTGGGTGGTTTTGCAGTGGCTGTGGCTGTGGCTGTTGTTATGGCTGTCCTCAGCACCACCAGTGCGTGGCTCTGCATTAGGAGGAAGAGGAGGAGGAGAGCACAATCTTTAGAAGCTGATCGAGGTTTGCAATATCTTAATATAGGGTTGGGGAGATAATAATATTGACAGGCATTTTCCCCCCTGACATTTCCACAAACTGACCATTGGTAGGAAGAACAGAGAGCATGACTTGTTCTAAACTTCCATTATAATGTGTCATATTTTATCATCCTCTCCCGAACATGTCTATTCCTGTATGTTAAAATTCATTCCCTGTAAAAGGGGAGAGGTGGTTTTCAGGCTACTAGCTTTGAGAATTCTTGTTCAAGTGTAGCACATTCATGGCTATTGTCATGCAGTGGAGTCTTGACCAGATCTCTGGATGGAGAATTTATTTTGTAGGCAGTCCCTTAGTCTCATCCCCACACTGTATATGGCAATATTGGTCATTAGAGCGTGTTCTTTCTTTTAATAGGTCCAGTACTAATATCACTTATGAAGTAGTGGTCATAAGAATTGTGATATTTCCATTTTTATTATTATTGCCTCTGTCTCACTGCCAAGGATTCTTGGGATGTCTTTATGGAAGTTGCAGCAATTACAATACTTGAAAGGTCATTTAGTCATCATCTCAGCTGCTGACATGATCTGTAAAAAGAGGACAGTCTTATCCTAGACAATTGCAGTCCCACCTACTTCAGCTGTATCATGACACAGTTCTAGAATGAATTCATGTATTATTATGGAATATTTATGATTAGAATCTGTTCTTCCCAGTAATGTGTCTAGCTATAATTATAGTGAGTTTTGTTATTTGTGGAATATTGTTGATTTCAACATGACCTGCATGCTTTGCTTGAACAACCCAGTTCCTCTGACTAATCGCCGCTCTTCTCCCGATATGTGTGACTCCGAGGCTGGCACTCCAGTATCAACAGAACTGAGTGGGAGGCAGTTCCCTACTCTGCAGGTAAGATGTGTGGTTTATTCTGTAGCAAACACAACTCATATATAGATCTTTCCTTGTCTTCAGTAAGAAAGAGCCCCTTCAAATATTACCATCAGAACGACCTTGCCTACCAAATTCCTAATAAGGCTCACACTGTGCTACACTTCACACACCCTCCCGCACCATATGTCATGGTGCCATAAAATGGTTTCTTCAGATTTTTAGGTCTTCTGAGGAGAAAAAGGATGTAATGCTAACCACCACACATGACTGAGTGTATATTAGGAATAGTGCATGGCTAAAATTTAAATTAAAAAAAGTAATAAAATAATCACATATCTCAGCTACCTCAAATAGCTTCCAAATATATTTCCAGCATGCCTTGAATTCTTCGTCAAGGGAGTAAGTAAAACAATAGGCCTAAGAAAAACTTTTAGAAATCTTGAATACCTTCTTCAAACTCTTGTTGTTAAGCCTCTCAATGTTTATAGCACATAAAGTTATTAAGCACTCATTTAATTGCCGTTACAAATGATCTTATTAGGTGTTCTTACCGTACCTCGCTGTGTAGTACTTGTCTCTTGAATAAAACACCAGTTCTCTGCAACCATGTGCAAGTACTAAAAAGCTGAACTGTTAAGATCAACATGTGATATAGCATGAATTCGTGGTTGGAGATTTACTGCAATTTATGGAATTACCTACCTCTGTCAGAGTGTATTGACAAAATAACATTACAAGGCTGATGGATCTTTACCAAACTTGGTAGGCAGATTCGAAGGCCTGTCAACACTGCACACATTGTACACTATGTAGGTTGTGTCCATACTGAATTTGAGTTTAAAAATTGGGTCCCAATGCACATATATAGCTCCAATGTGTCTCGAGAGATGGTTTGAATTGATTAACGTAATTTAGAGTAGGCATTATAATAATTAGTTAGTGTACACTAAATTGAAGACCACCTTCACTATGTGTGCAGGTTGGAGTTGAGGTCAGAGCGGTAAGCAGCATGTATTACATACTAGAAACTGTTTGTAAGGCCTAAGCTAGTTAGATCTATGCTCTCCTGCTACTGTGCACTGTAGCTGTAAGGCCTAAGCTAGCTATATAGATCTATGCTCTCCTGCTACTGTGCACTGTAGCTGTAAGGCCTAAGCTAGCTAGATCTATGCTCTCCTGCTACTGTGCACTGTAGCTGTAAGGCCTAAGCTAGCTAGATCTATCTCTTCTGCTACACTACACTGTTGTTAATATTTTCTTCTTCTTCTTGTGGGGCTCGTGGAACATCATCTTTTTTGGCCTCTCTCTGTTACTTTTTTTGCACATATTAATTAATGTAAGTCTTGGACACAACCGATGCACAAATACAGGTTGTTGAAAGAAAACCTGAACTGGATACACGTCAAATGTGGACAGGCTTTATGCAAGTATATACCAAGGAGCAATTCATTAGATTTGCAAGGCCAATGGGAATGGTCAACATCCTATTATGCTGGCTTTCATTGCAACCATAATGGTAGTCACATTTTAGTGCAGATATGTTGTCTAAAAGTAACCTCTTATTGATCACATCCTGACTACTGCATTCTCTGTGAAGAGTTGCAAGCACAGATACACACATCCTGTTGCACTTGCTGTACTTCTGGTTAATGACCGCACATATTACCTTATCACTGGACCATTCTTGGTGTGGGTGTTTGACATTTTCAGGACATGGTTGCTAGTATATATACAGGATGCCATGCATTCATGAAGCTGCACATCAGCAAAATAGTAATAACTGAGTGGAATGGCAAGGATGAAAGCGTGTGGTCTTAGGACACCCCCTTGGGAGACTCTCAAACATCGTATTCTACTCTACATAGCTAGAGTGAGTGTGGGGAGTCATAGCTGAAACTATTGGACTTCATATTGGAATAATTTACAGTCTGAAGCATTATCATCTATAGTGTGTCCTTAATGCAAAGAGACAGTTCTGAGCTAGGAAGCTCAACCACTGCACGAAAGTGTACTCTGCACTGGGATGGACAAGACTATGTTGCATTTCATGAGATTGAGTCCAAGCTCACTGGGAGTGCACTTTTCACATTCTCGATGATAGCACAGGAATAGTACTACATGGAGGCATCACCCACAGCCAAGTTAGAACTCACATATATAGCACAAGCATTTGCTAGCGAGGCTGACTCTAACCCTCTTATTAGAAAAACAGCACAGTTGCTGAGAAATGGTGAAACTTAAAGAAGTGAGCATCATTATGAGTAGCCAGTTTATTTAGAGGCCACTGAATGACACAACAGCTTGAAAATATTCCTGAACATTGTCTCTGCTAGTAATGATAAAGTGTTTATATACACACACGAGCATATTGGGTTGACTAGTAGTACTATAAGAACAGAGAGATATACCGCGCCCACTTCAGTGGCCCTCGAAGATGTTTGTACAGACAATGTTAAGACATTTGGTGCGTATGATCATACTTGCATGGTCAGTGAAGTGGGTGTGCCATTGAAGTGGGTGTGGTATGTTTCTGTCCATTTATTACTGCTAGTCATCAACTTTTATACTTTTATGTGTGTGTATGTTCGTGTATGTGTGTGTGTTTCTTCATTTTATACAGACCCTTTTGTCTGACCTGTTTCTACTGTTACCCCCTTGCAGTCAATGTATCAGTTTAATGCACTCTACAAGTGAGTGTTTATGCCCCACAAGCAGCTTTTAGTCTGGTAGGCCTATAGTGTCGTAAAGATGACCCTTTACCTATTATAATGTAGAGAAAGGATCTGGCACATTGATAGCATTTTGTTCCAAGCACACCCAAATTGCAATGCATTGGTGCTGTCAACCCTACATGTGGCAGAATACAGGGTGGTGATTAAAGAATAAGGCATCCGCCTATTTGCATCAAACTCGCACAAAACATCATGTGGTGATTAACAATGCTGTCATTGACTGACAATGCCTGGTAAAGGTCTTACGTTAGGTAAGGTGTCTACGCTAGGTAACGGGTCAATAGCTACCTATACATATGCGTGTGCATGTTAGTTACTGTTGGTTATTGTCTACTTCCCCCTAGTCTTTGGCCAGTAGGGGTAAAGGCTGGTAGTGTTCTCTCTTCAGAAAAGCTGATACCCAAGCCGATTGGGTGGCTTTCGCTGTCTGTCGGATCTTCTCAACGGTGGCTTGGGTTGGGCGGTGATAAGGGTCCTTGGTTGGAGGAGGCCTTGGTTATCGGAGGCCTGGGGCGTAGCTGGCAGAGGAGCTGTAGGGGGGGTGGATGGTAGAGGAGAGAGAGGGGGCCGGGCCGGAGTAGTAGGGGAGGGGGCGTCGGGAAACGGAAGTATCTCTGGGATCGGGGGGGAAATCACAGGAGCCGGTGTGGTGGTGGTGCTCTGTGGAACGGGGGGCAAGTGGATGGCGATATTGGGTGGTGGGTGGTGGGGTGGTTTAGAGGCTGCGATGTCCTCCAGGATAGAACGTTGTGGCGGTTGGGTTTTGGCCGGGGTGAATCGCCTGAGGTAGCGCCTGTTGCGGAGGGTCAGGCGGCTTGATCCGTCGACTCTGATTCCGTATTGGTTAAATTGTTTAACTTCAACAACGCAGCCGGTGCGGTCCCATTTGTTGGGAAAGTTCCCTGTCTGGTTTTGTAGGCGCACCCGGTCTCCAACTTTAAGCGGGGAAAGCTGTCTTGTGTGCTCCGTCCAACGCTCTTGGGCCAGGCTGTGTCTCTGGCGTAGGGCTGTCTCTCTCTGTGAGAGGTTATCCTGCCATGTAGGGTGAGGGTGGTATTTTCCTGGGACGAGGGGGATGAGATCCCGAGTTGGGCGGCCGAAGAGGCATGTGGCAGGTGACTGCTTGGTGGCAGGATCAGGTGAGTTGCGGTATAGGAGTATGGCACGTTGTACTGCGTCCACATCGATGTCACCATCAGAGCCAACGTTGCCGGCTATGATTCTCTTGATAGTCTTAACTGCTATTTCGGCCCGGCAGTTGCCGTGGAGAAAAGCCACTGAGGTGAGGCGATGGTGGACCCGCCAGTCACGGAGCAGTTGTGTGGTCTCGTGAGCTGTGAATTCGGGGCCCCCGTCCGAGGCAAGCTCATCCGGAATGCCATAGGTGGCGAAGGTGTGTCGTAGTATGGCGACGAGGCCTTTGGATCCTCCTCTTGCCCTGGCGAGGATGGGCCAGTTTGTGTATCTGTCCACGATGACTAAGTAGGCATGGCCTTTGTAATGAAAATAGTCGGCGCAGATACATTGGAAAGGGTATTCCGATGGCGTGGGAGGTGTGGGTGGCAGAGCTGCCTGTGAGGGTGCCATCCGGTTGCAGGTAGTGCATGAAGATCGTAGCTGGTGGATGTCGGCAGTGATGCCAGGCCAGAAGATCGAGGTCTCAGCTCGTGCGGTCATGGCAGAGGTGCCCTGGTGAGCCGCGTGGAGAGCGGTGAGACACGCTTTCCTGAGGGATGGGGGGATGACGATGTGATCTTTGTAGATAGCGATGCCGTCAGTAGCGTAGAGATGCTGGCGTACGTTGAAGTATTCTCCTGATGGTAGGGGGTGTCAGAAGTCGAGTGTCGGGCCATCCTTCCTGGATTGTGTCGAGGAGTTTGGACATGGTCTCGTCTGAGGAGGTGGCGGTCTGGACCTCTTCCCAGGTGGTGATGGATGTGGCCGAGAGTGTGGAGATCAGGGACTCGTGGAGGAGGGTTTCCATAGGGTCTTCGTCGTGCGAGACTGTGGATAACCCGGCCATCAGTTGGCTGGGGATGTGGATTTTGGGGTGACGCTGGACGGAGACAGAGCTGACATCATCTTGGAGATGCATCTTGGCTGGTGTGGTGGAGCCAGAAGGGTGGCGAGAGAGTGTATCTGAAGCCCTATTCTTGACGCCAGGGATGTGTGACATCTTAAACCTGTAACGGAGGGTCTTCTCTTTCAGATTCCTCAGCCTCGTGTTGCTGATGTCCAGCAAGCGGTCTCCAAAGATCTTCAGGAGGGGGCGGTGGTCCACAGCTATGGTTAGGTTTTTGCAACCCAAGACAAAGCGGCGCATCAGCCACAGCCAGTGCTTCCCCTTCGATGGGTGCGTATCTTGATTCGGCCTCATGAGTAAATCTGCTCCCTACTAGCGTGATCTTCCATGCATCCCTGCAACAGAACAGGTCTGAGGATGGGCACTGGCAGTGTTTTTGAAACAGACAGTACCCTATCCCGTGTTTCGACCAGTCTGTCGCGAGGCATGTGGGCTTCTCCTTATCGAAGATGGTGACGCCGTGTTCAATCTCGGCAATGATGGCAAGTTTTGAACGGTCGAAGGCTTGTTGGAGGGCGTCAGTCCATTCGAAGGTGGTGCTGGGTTTCAGGAGGCCTCTGAAGGGGAGCATGATATCTGACATGCTGAAAGCATAGGCGACTTGGTTAATGAGCCTGAACCAGGATCTGATGTCGGTGAGGCTTCGTGGGGTGGGAAAGTCGGAGATTGCCCGTGTGTACTTCTGGCATGGCCTGACACAGGTGTTGGTTATTTCGAATCCCGTGAACTCCACTGTTTGTCGAGCGAACCGGAACTTCTCTGGGTTCAGGGTGATCCCGTGTCGTCCGTAGATGTCGAGCCACTCCTGGGCTTGGTGGAAGCTCTCCTCGATGGTAGATGACCACAGGAGCGTGTCGTCAATGCACTTCGTCTTTCTCTCGATCAGTGCCACAATCTCATCATAACGCCGGGTGTAGCCGTCCCCAGAAGCGATGTAGCCTTGGGGTGCTGTCTTGTAGCGGTAACGGCCCCATGGCGTTATGAAAGTTGTGAGATGTTTGTCTGCAGGGTGGAGGGCGACGGAATGGTATCCATTCCATGCATCGAAGACGGTCTTGCGGGTGTTGGGAGGGATGGAACGAGCCTGATGGAAAGGTGATTGGGTGTGGTGGGTCTCGCGGGTCGCATGTGCGTTGAGAGGCTGAAAGTCGATCGTACGACGTAGTGACCCATTTTTCTTAGCACATATGACCATGCGATGGCACCATGTCACTGTGTCTCCAACTGGGACCTGTTCCAGGACCCCTAGTCTCACATCACGGTCTAGGCCTAGCTTCACCTCGTCCTGCCAATGGAGGGGGACAGGTATAGGAGAGTGGTGAGCAGTGGGGACAGCGTTGGGGTCAATCATCAGGCGGAGGGGTGGTCCATCCATGAGGGGCAGAGGCTGGTGGTCGCACGTATTGAAGGTGCTGGCCTTGTACCGATCAAGGAGGAATTTCTCGAGTTTGTCTCGGTTCTCCTCTGTGGCTGGGTATGGGAGCTCGGAGAGGATTGGTGGCGGCTGTGAGCATCGTGGACAGGGGCATGGCCTCGGTGTGTCGGGTTGTGGCGTGTCTGGTGCAACTGCCGTGGGATGATTTGCTGTTAAGGAACAGTGGGTGGTTGGGAATCCAGTAGGGATGATCCCGAGGTCGGTGCACGTTTCCCTGCTGAGAAACAGGTTCGAGACGTGACCAGTGATGTAGACCATCTGTCGTGAGGATCGTCGGCCTTGTGGTTCTGCGATCTTGACCAGTATGGCCCCCAATATCTTGATGTCACTGTTGTTGGCAGCGTGCATCTTAAGGGAGACAGGTAGCAGGTCAGTGGTCTTGAGTCCGAGGCGCTTCATAGTGGTGGTGCCGGCTAGGCAGCTTTGGCAGCCGGTGTCGGCCATGGCCTGGACTGTGATTCTCCTCTGGGGAGCCCTGAGCGTGTGCCCTAGGTGTTTGTAGTCCTCAGCTTGGGTTTGGAGTGAAATGGTTAAGAACGGCTGGGACTTAGATTGCATTCTCTTCCATGATAGCGTTGATTGACTATAAGTATGGTGGTCAATCGAGTTGGAATGTTGACGTGAGGTCATTGTGCTTAGGGTGTCAAAGAGTGCGCTCTCTTGCTGACCCCTTACCGCCCTGTTGTCGCCCCTGCTCCAACACATCTTCCCAAAGTGGTGGTCACGGTCACATGAGTCACACCTGGTACCAAAGGCAGGGCAGTTGTTGCGTCTGACCTTAGTAGGTGCGCTCTTCCCGTGCCCCTTGGTCCCACAGTACAAACATAGTTCGTTGTTGGGTTGAGTTGGGGGATGGGGGATTTGGGGTCTCCTCTGGCGGCGGTACGAACTACCCATAGCACCCGTGGATTGGGGGAGGGATAGCTGGGAGGCGGATCGTTTCCCAGTTTCCTTGGCCTCAATGTACTTGAGTGCTTGCTCTAGGGTCATGGCCTGATTGGGGTCGCCTAAGAGATCCATCTGAATCTCGGGGTCGGCAATCCCCCGGCACAATACATCTGTTAGTATGGCCTCCGTGTATGATACATCAATGTTGCACCCGGGACATACCTTGGTGTACTTGCAGACCCCGGCCTGTCCACGGAGTCTGGCAGCGAACGCACGGATCGATTCGTCTCGGTCTTGCTTCATGTGGTGCAGCGCCACTCGTGCAACCATGACGTTCTCCTCACGCACCGCCAATCTCTTGATGGCCGCTAGGATCTCCTCCTCGGTTCCTCCTGCTAGGGTGCCGCCTGCGTTCCTCGTCAGGTCTCTTCTCAGCTGTTCATCGCAGCACTCTAGCAGTTGGATGACTCTGTCTGGACCGGCTATCACCTTGGTAGCTCTCACGTAGTCTCCCCACCGGGACTGGTACATCCAGTCCTTGGTGGTGCCCACTGATGAAATGTCAGGTCTTTTCACCTTCTCAACCCTGGCAGCTTGGATAGATCTCTGTGCGCCTGGTGGGTTGTGGCATGGGCGTTGAGGAGGGCTGCCCCGATCACTGCCTCTTGGTCGGGGGTGCTGTACTCGCAGCCATCCACAGGGCACCTGATCACTGGCATGATCTCGTGGTGGTGCTCTTCAATTGGAGTTTATTGGATAGTCTTGCTTTCTCCTTGGATTCGGGCGATTGGTTCGGTGCCTCAGGGTCCCCTGGTCCTTAGCGAGATTGTCAGTCAATGACAGCATAAAGAATAAGGCATCCGCCTATTTGCATCAAACTCGCACAAAACATCATGTGGTGATTAACAATGCTGTCATTGACTGACAATGCCTGGTAAAGGTCTTACGTTAAGTAAGGGGTCTACGCTAGGTAACGGGTCAATAGCTACCTATACATATGCGTGTGCGTGTTAGTTACTGTTGGTTATTGTCTAGTGATGTCACCAATGCATCGAGGTTTCGAGTGCTTGGAACATGTGCTTATGTCCGTGTGCCAGACCCCTTCCCTATGTAGAAGAGGTAAGGGGTCATCTGCAAGATTACATGGCTTCTGTTGTTAACCCTTGCCGCATCAATGTCATCATCCATGCCAAACTTCATATATGGATGGAAGACACCCTTCACAGTAAACTAACTGTTTATGTCTTTACTGCAAAAAAATACAGCTGCAAATCAGCTGCTCTAACATGCTTGAGCTATTTCATGCTCGCTAAGATGGAGCCAACAATCTCCACCCATAGGAGAGTAGGAGTATAGAGGTAGTGGTAATGGAGGGAGAGCAGGAGTATAGAGGTAGTGGTAATGGAGGGAGAGTAGGAGTATAGAGGTAGTGGTAATGGAGGGAGAGTAGGAGTATAGAGGTAGTGGTAATGGAGGGAGAGTAGGAGTATAGAGGTAGTGGTAATGGAGGGAGAGTAGGAGTATAGAGGTAGTGGTAATGGAGGGAGAGTAGGAGTATAGAGGTAGTGGTAATGGAGGGAGAGTAGGAGTATAGAGGTAGTGGTAATGGAGGGAGAGTAGGAGTATTATAGAGGTAGTGGTAATGGAGGGAGAGTAGGAGTATAGAGGTAGTGGTAATGGAGGGAGAGTAGGAGTATAGAGGTAGTGGTAATGGAGGGAGAGTAGGAGTATAGAGGTAGTGGTAATGGAGGGCGTTAGGTACAAACATTGCTTGTGAAATAAAGAACATAAAACCTTGACACCAGCACCTCTCTCCTTGACCAAGTGACTATACAAAGAGCTGCTCTATCTGCTACTTTTGTTGCAGTATGTCTCTCAATGTCAAGTTAAATGTGATAATATTTTCCTTTCCATACACACAAAGCCCCGCCCAATTCATATTTATGACTAGTGACGTAATTCCTTGCCTGCTTGTTGGCATGCATATATAGCACTAAGAACTCTCCTGTTCACCTCCCCAGTGTGTGGCTCAATACTAACTAACTCTGTGTGGCTCACTTTACTTGCAGATAATAGTGAAGTATTTATTGTTCACTCTCGTGCTCTACAGATAGTGGAGTTTCAAGGTGCCCAACAGGAAGGCCTGAATGTAAATGAATCCTGCTCGGACAGGGACCATTGTCAGGAAGTGCTGCCCTAATCGATGGAAGCACCCCTCCCTGACTGACCAAGAACTGAACCTTGTAGCTAGAAGTCTGAGCTCAAAAGGTCACCCTCTTGATCTCCCACACTCACTTAACATATACTTAAGTTCATAACATGACAGAAGTGTGCTGTGTAGAGTTGTATTCTTAGTGAGTGTATTTTTGTATCCCTATCAATCTTAAGTAATCTCTTTGTGAAAAGATACTTGGGAGGTTAGGAATAGCAGGACTAGTCTAGGAGTGAAGGATGGAGTGTAAGTAGTGAATCGCTAGGAGTTGGAAAGTGACATTTGGGGTGCTAGAACTTGCCTCCGCAGTCAACTCACTTGACAGTTGTTGGCAAGAGGACCTAGCCATTAGAGTTAGCTAGAGGGTCAAGAGGAAACGCCATCACTGTTGGTGTAGGAGAATAGCTTCAGCTTTGGGAAACTAAAGTGGTTCTGGTTTGCAAAAAAAAGGGGGGGGAAGTCTTCAAGCACATGCCAGCCAGAGCCACCCTCTCTCAGGACAAGGCCCCTCCACGAAGGGAGGAACAGGAGGAGAGTTAGACAGGTCATCAGGAGCAGATTTGGAACATTGAGGACACCCATCACAGTGTGGTACCAGTGAAACCGTGAGTTCCCATGATCTGATATCTCTACCAGACAGAGCTATCCAAGAAAGAGAGGAGGCTTACCATAGTAGGAGGGATATCAGAGATAACTCCCAAGATCCTAATTACAGGAGGAGAGAGTGACAAAGTAACTCCCAAGAACCTAGTCACAGGGGGAGAGAAGAGTGAAGTAACTCCCAAGAGCCTAGTCACAGGGGGAGAGAAGAGCGAAGGGGCTCCCGAGGGCCTAGTCACAAGAAGAGAGAAGAGTGAAGTGGCTCCTCCTGAGAGCCCAGTCATAGGAGGAGAGAAAAGAGAGACTACTCGCGGGATGATCACTACAGAAGGAAAAGGGACTCACTGAGCCGAGACAGGGGATGGTCCCCACATCCTTAAGAGAGGAACATGACCAGCATGATGATGATACTCATGAGAGACCTGGAGAAGCAGAGAATCTCGGAGAACAGTAGGAGAGACGCGACAGAGGAAGGCCAGAGAGTGGCAGATGGCGCCAGGAGAGAGAGGGATAATGCGAGACCACTGGGTGGTGAGACTGCAATACCACTATCAGGAACTTCATCAGGAGGAAAGCCTAGGAGCATGATCCAGAAACCCCTGAAGATTCCAGAAAACGAGGGAGGATGAGGACGACGTCCCACCTTCCTCCGTCAGTTCCAGGACTTTATGGAAAGGTTTAAGACACCAAGAGAGGTGTAGCCAATGCACCTGTTAGTGTCATTGAACAAAACTGCTAGGGAAATATATGATAACATGAATGCTGGAGACAAGAAGGACCTTGAGGCAATAAAAGAGGAGCCGCTGCAAGGCTTCCACGTAACACAGCACTTGTATAGAGGATGGATGTTAGAGCTGAGGAAGCTACCGATATCAGCTAGACCCAGTT
Organism: Cladorhizidae sp. MBARI D1340-BT2; assembly: GCA_028752905.1. NCBI lineage: Eukaryota > Metazoa > Porifera > Demospongiae > Poecilosclerida > Cladorhizidae > Cladorhizidae sp. MBARI D1340-BT2. Next base: position 25,141,767 of record JAQNBH010000005.1, on the reverse strand, counting down.
TGGGGGAGAGGTAGTACAATGTCTTAGTTCTAGGTGGGCCCAGAGGTGCCAGAGCCAACAGGAGCTGCAGGACCTGTATGACACAGACTTTGTCCTGAAACAGATGCCAAGTTGGCTGTCCACTTGGGTTAGGGACAAGGACCCTGCCACATTTAAGGAGGTCCTTAAGATAGCTGACCAGGACCTGGAGAACTAGAGAAGATCACTGTCAGATGGTTCCAGATGCGGCCAACCTTGCCATGACAGAGTTCGGGAGAAGAAGAACAGCCCCTCTGACAGAAACAAGGATAGACCCCATTACAACCACCACAAGTCGTTCCGGAGGGAAGAGCAGAGCCATAGGAAGCACTCCCCAAGGCCCAAAGGTGGGAAGGGCGCCGAGTCTAACCCAGAGAAGAGAGACTCCAGCAACAAACCCAGATGCAACTGACAAAAGGGCCGGAGGTGTTACAACTGCCAGAACTACAGGTACATTGCTGTAAACTTCCCAAAGAAGGTGAATGCGGTGACTGCCCTACTGTTGGTGAAGAGTAGTGACTGTTTCACACTGTCAGGAAAGGTGAATGTCAGACACTCGGACAGTTTGAAAGTGGACACAGGAGCGGATGCATTGCTGATCAGGAGTGATCTGGTAGACTGACCCTCTGCCCAAGATCTGCCTACGATGTTTACTGGAGATGTGCACCCCTACAGTGAGGCAGAAGTGCTACTCAAGTTGGATGGAGAGGACCTAGTGAAGCTGACTGCAAATATAGTGGATGGTCTCTCTCATGACATGCTATATACTGGGGAGAAATATCCCTGGGTTCCGATGCCTGGTGAGTAGATGTTGTGCTGCTATCCATCTGTAGGAGCTGTACAGACACGTGCCCAGAAGAGGAGGGAGGAGGCAGAGCTGAGGACTGACCTACAGGCGGACGAGGAGAGCAATGCAGTGATGACATTTGATGGACGTGGAGGACAGAAGTGACTCCCCATTGACTACTTCTCAGCAGGAGGGCCGGGAAACATCAGTTTCGATGTCGGACCTCCCTGACTTCAGTGATGACTTCTTCATCCAAAGCCCAGGATGCGAGGGAAGATGAGCTGTAGCTATCGTGGAGCTGAAACTGATGGATGGAGGAGAAAGATCAAACGCAAGCAGGAGATGGATTTGACCCTAGGAGCAGATGCAGGAGACAGTGACTTCCACTGGGAGGAGGGACTGCTCTACCACCACATCCAGAGAAGTGTGGGAGAAAAACCCATACATCAAGTGGTACTACCTACCACGTAGAGGGCGGCCGTGTTGAGAACTGCCCATGCACCACCAATAGCCGGGCACTGTGGAGTGAAGAAGACCCTGGCCCGAGTGACCAGTAGATTCTACTGGCCGAGAGTCTACAGAGCGGTGAAGGGGGTGTACTGCAAGCAATGTCAGGAGTGCCAAAGAGAAAAAAGAAAAACACACAATATACCCCTGATACCACTACCAGTAATAACCAAACCTTTAGAGAGTGTTGGAATGGACCTGGTATCCCCCTGTCCAGAACCAAGGCAGGGAACGGATACATCATCACGATGGTTGACTATGGAATAAGGTTCCCAGAGGCAATACTGCTGAGAACGACTGACAGCAGGACCGTCGCCAAGGCCTTGATGATGTTTTTCTCTTGGGTAGTGATCCCCATCGAGATACTAACTGACTGTGGCCAAAACTTAACAGGAAAATTGATGGAGGAGTTGTACAGAATGTTGGGGCTGAAGGCCATCAGAACGTCACCCTGCCACCCACAAACAGATGGAATGATGGAGCATTTTCATGCCACGATGAAACCTATGCTGAGGTAGGTGTTCCCAAGCTTTGACCAACAGTGGGACATAGCGCTACCCTACATCATTTTTGGCTACAGGGAAGTTCCGTTGGAAGCTACTGCATTTTCTCCATTTGAGATGATGTACAGCCGCAAGGTCCGAGGCCCTTGGATGTGTTGACGAGTGGACGGTCTGTGTTTATCAAACTGGTATATGACCGCCTGGAGCAAGTTCAATGCCTGGCAGGAGAGACTGGGGAAAGCCAGAAGAAACAGATGAAGAGATATTACGACCGATCCGCAAAGGAGACTCACTTCGATGTTGGAGATCAAGTGTGATCCACCAACCAGCACTGCAAGGGAAGTTGGAGACCAAGTGGAAGGGTCCACATACAGTGCAGAAGAAAATGACGGATGTGACTTACGAGGTTCTATTCCACGATTGGAAGAAGAAGAGAAGAGTTCTACATGCCAATCCCTGACGGAAGCGTGCCTACGAGTGGAGCTGCTGTACAGACCATCGGAAGGGGAACCATCCACACCAGTGATCGAGGAGGTGGAGGAAGAGTTGGAATTTCTGACCTGCGGAAATTGACAATTACATGGAGTTGATGTGTCTGCAAGTGGAGGAGCATGAGGACCTGATGGGCCTAGTGACACTGCCAAGGATGGTAACGGATCCAGACAAACAGAAGGGAGACCCCATAAACCCAAAACTGTCAAAGAGACATAGAAAGGAGTTGCTTTCAGCGACCAGCCAGGGTGCGCCACACAGCAGAAATTACCATCGTCACAGGTGAGGCTGTACCAGTGCATATCCCTCCTTACCGTTTAGTAAGAGCAAGATACCCAGGATTACAGCAGGAAATCAGGGAATTCCTGTCTGCCGGGATAATCTAACCTTCTGTAAGTGCATGGGCATCATCAATCATTCTAGTGCCAAAGTGAGACAGTACCCGGAGACTGTGCGTCCATTACCGCTGCCTCAATATGGTCACCCGACCTGACCCCTACCCCATGCCCCGAATGGAGGACATTCTGGATGCGCTGGGAAGTGCTGAGTTCATATTAACCTTGGACATGACAAAGGGCTACTGCAGGCACCAGTGGAGGAGATCCCTACATCCAAGGTAGCATTCATCATTGCTGATGGGAAAATACCAGTTTAGGACAATGCCTTTTGGGCTGATGGGATGACCCAGCTGTTTTCCATAGTATGGTCAATAACATCCTGGCCAATATCCGATGTGGCAATCTTTAGCCCTACGTGGGAGGACAACCTGTCCCATCTGAAGGAAGTGCTCAGCCGGCTGAAAGGAGCTGATCTGACAAATGAAATGCCAACTGGGCATGATCACGTTTGAACATTTGGGCCACGAGGTGGGGAAAGGAATGCTGAAACCCTTAGCTGGAAATGTTCAAGGTCCCAATAAGGAAGTAGCACATACGATCTTTCCTGGGGCTACTATCGCTGGTTCATATCATTTCACCAACAGAGCACTACCTCTCACCAATGCTACAAAGAATGAGCCCCCAGACCGAGTGAACTGGACTGAGCAGATGAGAAACTCCATTGACCAGCGATGCAATACTAGCGATCCCAAATTTCGACATGGAATTCATACTGCAGATGGATGCATCTAGAGAGTGGGGCTAGGAACTGTTCTCAGACAATGATATGAGCAGGATGGAGATAGGCCAGTGGCCTACTTCAACAAGAAGCTCCTACCTAGGGAGACACAATATTCAACCATGGAGCTGGAGTGTCTGGCGGTGATCAAAAGCATCACCCACTTCAGCGTATACCTTACAGGAGTTAAATTTACCCTGGAGACAGAACACCACTGCCTAAAAAGTTTAGACTGGCTAAAGGACGAAAATAGTAGAACCAGATGGTCTCTGACATTGCAGCCCTACAACTTTGTGGTAGTACACAAAGCAGAAACCTTGAACTCAAACGCTGATGGACTCAGCTGTCAAACATGGCAGGAGGAGGTGGATGATGCCCTGCCCAACAGAAGGAGGGAGGAATGTCAGGAAGTGCTGCCCTAATCGATGGAAGCACCCCTCCTCGACTGACCAAGGACTGAACCTTGTTGAGAACAGAGGTGTTATGAGCTTAGGTATCTGTTAAATGAGCGAGAGATCAAGAGGGTGACCTTTTGACCTCGGACATGACAGAAGTGTGCTGTGTAGAGTAATATTCTTAGTGAGTATGTGTCTTTTTTGTAACCCTATCAATCTTAAGTAATCTCTTTATAAAAAGATACTTGGGAGGTTAGGAATATATAGCAGGACTAGTCTAGGAGGAAAGATAGAGTGTGTATGTAAAGCGGTTCATTACAACCATCAAAGTACAATAGTTTACGCAACCTCTGTGGCAGGCCTGGTGCTGAGCCTCACAAAAGTCTAAGAATTGGTCATCGAACAAAACTTGATGACAACAATTCAGAATTGCTTGTTGGCTATATATACTTATCCCAAGAATGGTGGCCATGACCAGATGAACTGTGAAACACATCGAAACTGCACTGTGTGCATCAGCTACACAGAGAGGAAGGCAGAGTGGGTACTCAGCTACTTGAAACATCGTGGAGATAGCTCTGAAGTGATTCTCCATGATGGGGACAAGGTTCCTGTTTTCACGATCTCAGGTGACTGACAGAAGTTGGTACTCTTTCTGGTTGTGTCTAATGATTACTCGGAGTCTCCGTGATGTCTGTATGAGCTGCATCTTGTGCACATTCGTTGGGCTTGTAGGCATGAGAATAACTACTTGCAGCAGCACTGAAGTTCAGATAAACTTATTTATAGAGGAACATCTAGCCCGCTTGATTGGCTTGTAAAGGAAAGTCACGACTATACCCATGAAGACAGCAAGTTAAATATGGATGACCCTTGAACATTTACAATCATGGGTATCAATCAGCATTTCATTTAAACAAGGCGTATAATATTGGTGTACATGATTTAGGCTTGTTAACAGGTTGGGTTCTGGTTTTTAAATGGTAAGGGGGTGGAGAACTGGTTGTGATTTACATGGGTTACGGGTTCAGTCTTGCTTTTTTGCTTTTTTTTTGACAAGTCAGTCCAACATTTTTGTTTAGTGTCCTTAATGGTGTACAAAGCTTTAAAAAAGCTTTAAAAGGTAAAGGGTTCTCTAAATGTCTGACTTGATTTTTTTTGGCGTGTGTATATTGAAAGGTTCCTCAAAGTGATTGTGGTAAAATTAGTTTTTAAAAAAAGGATAATTTTTTTAATAAAACTTTATTTTTCTAGTTACTATTTTTATTTGTTCTTGTTGTTGTTTTCAATATTATATAATTATAGTTGTCACATATCATGTATAGTTGTCACATATGTATAGTTGTCACATATCATGTATAGTTGTCACATATCATGTATAGTTGTCACATATCATGTATAGTTGTCACATATCATGTATAGTTGTCACATATCGTGTATAGTTGTCACATATCGTGTATAGTTGTCACATATCATGTATAGTTGTCACATATCATGTATAGCTGTCACATATCATGTATAGTTGTCACATATCATGTATAGTTGTCACATATCATGTATAGTTGTCACATATCATGTATAGTTGTCACATATCTTGTATAGTTGTCACATATCATGTATAGTTGTCACATATCGTCTATAGTTGTCACATCATGTATAGTTGTCACATATCATGTATAGTTGTCACATATCATGTATAGTTGTCACATATCATGTATAGTTGTCACATATCATGTATAGTTGTCACATATCATGTATAGTTGTCACATATCGTCTATAGTTGTCACATCATGTATAGTTGTCACATATCGTGTATAGTTGTCACATATCATGTATAGTTGTCACATCATGTATAGTTGTGTCACATATCATGTATAGTTGTCACATATCATGTATAGTTGTCACATATCATGTATAGTTGTCACATATCGTGTATAGTTGTCACATATCATGTATAGTTGTCACATATCATGTATAGCTGTCACATATCATGTATAGTTGTCACATTAACTCCAGAACTGCTTACTACCAAACCTATATGTATGTATATACCGGTATATGTATAGGATAGCCTATACAAAAGAGTCGGTTATGCGCCTATGTAACCTCCGAGTTTGCGGTTACCCCGAGGCGAAGCCGAGGAATGTAACAGCAAACGAGTAGGTTACACTGGCGCATAGACTCTTTTGTATAGGCTATCTTACTTATACTACATTGCGCATGCGCTAAACTATATAGCACCTAGAAATGGAAGAATTTTTTACTATTGACCAAGGCGCCCCAGTTATTGACAAAGTACTGCTAGATAAATACGCAGCTGAGTTGGAACAACTTCCTTCAACTGACAATTAAAAAACTCCTTCAACTTCAGGGATTTATGAGCCCCGATATTTTGTAGTGGATGCAGCCAGGACCTTCTGTTTCTCCTCCCATCGCTATTCAACCAACTCCAGTGTCCCAATCGAGTAGGTTACACTGGCGCATAACCCGCGAGTGGCTATCTTACATTGCGCACGCGCTAAACTACATCCGGTTAAAAGTGTAGGTTATGCGCCTATGTAACCTACAGTTATTAACCAATCAGATTAGCAGATGTTCTTCAGCGTTATTCCATTGAACTTGCTTTGTTCTTCATGTGAGTTGTCCAAAATCTCTCCACCATTTTTGCCAAGTGTGCAGGTCATCACTGAAACAACATCGACTTTGATAGCTTCTGTTTCCTGCGAGGGGTTTATAGCAATGTGTATACTCCACAGTAGGAATATTTACTAAGTAGCACATCTATCCTGTTAGATGAATTGAAGTATTAATAACCAATAATAGGAGGGAGTAGAGAGCAAGAGCTGCTGGAGGTGGCAATGGTGATGGAGCAGGAAGATATACAAGGTCATCGCAGGGATGTGAAGAAGTGAGTTTGATGTTCAGGTTGAGGAGATGGTTAGCAGGTTTACTGCAGGACAAGAGGAGGAGTAGGCTGTGTAGTGATGACAGGTGTGTGTTGTGTGATGGGGAAAGTGGAAGACATGGCATTTTCTAATAAGCTGTGAGGATTTGTAAGGGAACAGAAAGCATTAGTGAATGAGCTGGAAGGAGTTGAGGGAGCTGAAGAATAGTTGCAGGAGTTTGAGAAGGTGGGCACTAAGGGGAGGGTGGAACTGTTTCTGGAAAAGTAGGTGGAAGGTGTGTATTATCAAGCACTGTGGAAGTGAGTGGGTGAAGTTAGCATTGCATGGTGAAGTGTTGGCAGAGGAGGAAGGGACTAATATATGTCTTGAAGAAGCATCTTTCCAATTGTGCCATATATTTTCCCACTCATTTTCACGTGAAGTGACTTAGGAAAAAAATCTTTGTCGCCATTTTGTAATGCAGATTTTAAAGTACAGTATATGACAATCACTACTATCTATTTGTAACCATTTTATTCTACATCTATAAGTGTCTGTAGCTACAACAGCTGAATTAGGAAGATCATGTTCATAGAACTTCACTATTTATAGAGCCGAGCCAATAGTTTAAGCAATTTTGATGTAACAATTTGAGTACTTCCAAATAGCTCATGCAACTGCTCTATTTATTGGTCAAGTAATGCAGCAATATACTCTTCCACTCAAGAATTTCATGACCTCCTGGCACTGAGCCATCCTGTACAACAGTTACCTAAATAGCTAAACTTTCTGTTGATGTACCAGTCAGCAGCAATTGCTCATCCTCACGATGATAATATTGTTGATTGATACTGATTATCAACAAGCAATTCTTGTACAACAAATGAATGCATAAAGACCAAAAGGGCCGTACATTTTCTCTAATCCATTAGTGGCTACTAGAGTTTTAGAATTCATATCTCCACATGTTGGATCATGCTCTGTGATTGCAACCATAGTAATGAAAAGATGTTTGAATAAGTAGATAAACACTTTTATGCCTCATGGCAATAAATTGAACGAGTACAAAAACTCATGATAGGTTTGTTTTCCAAGTACACATTTAAGAAATCCATTTATATTCCTAATGGACTGTAAGCTGCATGCCTACACACTACACCAGTCAAAGACATGGGAATTGCAATGGATGTAAAGTAGCTTTACTCTGTGATTTACTGTCCCTGGACATCACCACGGTCACCAGACATACCTGGTATTTGAGGCTCACCCGTTACCCTTTCCCTACAATTTTGAAAATTCAAACTATATTTGTTAATACCTCTTTGATCTTAGAAGCTTCCAGTAGTTCTCTCTGAGGTTGTGCTTCTCTTATGTTGTGATGAGCATGGGACAAGGAGTTTTAAATTGGCTATGACCTTTTTTCCAGTTATAAAATCCTTCCGGCCAGATCAGCTTTTCTACTCATAACACTCGAATTGGAAAAAGAAGAAGTCTACAATAATAACAGTAAGCTTTCAAAGAAGTGCAGCATTCATGAAGCCATGGGCAGCTTTTATACCCAAGATGGCATAGAGCATGTTTTTTAATTAACCTTTCACTTTTTTCAAGACAGTTGGTTCAGAAATTTCTGAAGTTGTGCTACAACATGAAAGATTACACAACTATTTCTTCCCCTGCTAGATCTGAACTACAAGCTGGCAATGATCCTAGTGATGATACTTCAGATTGTGTTAGTGCAGATCGTATTTACGATCTGCACACTCTAAAATTCATTCACAGTGTGTGGTGCATCACTGTGAAGCTATTGAGACTCAACATCATTCTCTCCATCACTATCAGTACTTACACTTTTGATTAACAACTACTAAATTAAGGTGTGGTTAACAACCTCCTGAGTGCTATTAGTGTGAAAAATCTGAGCAAAAATGATGACAAACACAACTTTGGCGCACAAAATGTTGGGGGGAGGGGGAGGCCCTGAGCTGTTGAATATTGGGGGGGGCAAGGCCCCATGGCCTCCTCATTTTTACTACCATGGACATGCATGGACTGGATGCGAACCTGAAGATGAAAGCCCTAAATTAAATTGTGCAGCAATCAAACATACAGAGAAGTTTTCATCTCCCTGGGAGCCAGTTCACATGCCAACTGTACTCCCAAAACAGAAATGTAACTAGCTAGGGTGAATGATCTGCACCATCAGATGTTGTGCAAAAAATTAATCAGGACATCCCCGCCCACTATGAGGACACACTGAGGCAGGACAGCTCCCACCTTGTGAGGACACACTGAGGCAGGACAGCTCCCACCTTGTGAGGACACACTGAGGCAGGACATCCCCCACCCTGTGAGGACACACTGACGCAGGACATCCCCCACCCTGTGAGGACACACTGACCCAGGACATCCCTCACCCTGTGAGGACACATTGAGGCAGGACAGCAACCACCCTGTGAGGACACACTGACGCAGGACATCCCCCACCCTGTGAGGACACACTGAGGCAGGACACCCCCCACCCTGTGAGGACACACTGAGGCAGGACACCCCCCACCCTGTGAGGACACACTGAGGCAGGACAGCTACCACCCTGTGAGGACACACTGACGCAGGACATCCCCCACCCTGTGAGGACACACTGAGGCAGGACAGCTCCCACCCTGTGAGGACACACTGAGGCAGGACAGCCCCCACCCTGTGACACTGAGGCAGGACACCCCCCACCCTGTGAGGACACACTGAGGCAGGACAGCTCCCACCCTGTGAGGACACACTGACGGAACTCACATTCCATACAGATTATCAAGTTGCCATCTGGAGGCACAGCCTAGAGAGTATGCCAGATATATATTCCAGAGCCATTTGATTTGCAGGCCATATGGGATGAAGGGGGCCTGACCATCCGGTGAGTAATTGGCCAAGCAGCTGTATATGTGGTAAGTCTTCTTATCTCTTGCAAGTGTGGGCAGAGATGCCACCTTTCAGATTGCTCTTGCTTGCTTAATGGTTTGAAGTGTACCTTTGTCTGCAAATTGCAAAATTGCTCTAACATGGCACAGGAAGATGTTGAAGACAAACTAGACAGTAATGGAAGTGATTGTGAACTGACTACAACTAGAGCTATCAAGACAGTGATTGTGACAGTGACTACAACTGAGCTAAAACTTAACAACCAACATTGGCTCTGACACAGAAAATCATGTCAATAAACAATGGGATAAATATGGATGGACATTTTATTCTTTTTTGGGGCCAATTTAAACCTCCTTGACATCGGTAAAAGTCAATTATTATACTCTGCATTATAAAGGAGAAGCTTACTTCCTAGAGAATGGTGGAGTATTGATTGTCTGCAAGTGGTGTGAGGATATATATATGTATTCCAAAACATGTGGAATTTCGATATTTATGTTTTTTTTAAACCTTACAACTAAAATGTCATTTTCGCACCAAGAACACGTTAAGGTCACTAGGGGGTGATATACCATTTTTACCTTGTAAATTTGTGACCTCTTAACTTTGTTATTTTTTATCCTATGCAGGTAATTTTGTTACCAAGTTGTAGCATGTTCTTTGTGCTTTTTAATGACATACTTGATTATTATATACCCAACTAATTTCATGATGATAACAGACCCACTTCCAGAATTCTATAAAATCAATGGTATTGAATCAGCCACTTAGAGAGTGGTTGTAGTTGACACAGATCTATGACCTGAATGGAAGCAAAAAGTTCATTAGTACCTGATAGGCTGAAAATTAGTATGGATCAAACATCCACCCATAAAAAGTGACTGATTACTTGGAAAAAGGGGGGAAATCCACTCAGATTGTAGAGCTCAGATTGTAGAGCAAAGAAATAGTTTTAAAATGGTATATAAAAAGTTGGAATTGAATGCATGATTACAATCATTCTGGAACTGAAAAAAAGACGGGTTTTGAGAAAATCAAAAGTATATGGTGTTTGAACGTGCTTGGAAGGAGGATTTCGGGAGGAAGCTCCCGTCTTTGCTGATAATGTCGCAAAAGAAAAGTTTCCCAAATTTCTTCATCAGAGGAAGCGAGTTCTGTAAAAGTGTATTGCTCTGCTCCAATGAGGCGCCCACTGCGACAAATTAACTGGGAGATGCTGTGTTGTTTCACTGTTTCCCTTGTTTCCGTTTGGATTATTAGGATTATCCATACGTCGTTTTATCTTTTTTTAAATAAAGCCGAACATTTTTTTTGGCCCCTTAATTCTTTCTATTACTGTATTGAAGTTGTGGTATGGTAAGTTTATATAACTATACTACTTTTTGCTCAAATCGCTTCTGGAATTCAATGCAAACCTATTTTGCCTTGAGACTAATACAAACGCACGCAAACTCGCACGCACACACACACACAGTTAGTGAAACCCTTCAGTAAGTGGTGGCTTTGAAAAAAGCCGATCATAAAAAAATTTGGAGGTGGTGGTGGTTGAACTTCTATGGTGTGTCCTGCCTTCTCTCCCATGGGTTGGTGGTTGAACTTCTACGGTGTGTCCTGCCTTCTCTCCCACGGGTTGGTGGTTGAACTTCTACGGTGTGTCCTGCCTTCTATCCCATGGGTTGGTGGTTGAACTTCTAAGGTGTGTCCTGCCTGTCCTGTGACGACTAAAACCTCCCAAAGCCATAGGTCTCTCCCTCCTCCGCCACTTGCTGCTCCTCCAGTGCTACCCTATCCTGGTGTAGAGCCTGCCTCCTCCTCTTCACCTGCGCCTCTGCCTTCATCACTGATGCAGACACCCTGTGATGGTCTTTGTCAGAAAGGTACTGCCTCATGAGGGGAGAAACAGTGACCTCCAACCTTTCCTGGAGTTTGGCGAAAGGAACCTGGCCCGAGTTGAAGGAGATTACTGCTAAATTGACAGCAATCTCCACCATGGTTGCAGAGCAGAACTCTGTCTTTGGACAACGCTGCCAGATTGTGCTATTGAACGACTCGTTCTGATTCTGAGTCGCTCCAAGTAAGCAACGATCCATTAGTGTAGGGTGAGAGAGTCACTTAAAGACCTTTTTGAGAGGAGGAACAATGTCTGGATGGATGGTGGGTGAGTGGGGTGGAATTGGCAAGTGCCCTGTTGAACTTGCACCAAGACCGCTGGCCACTGGGGCAATACTGGTGCTGTGGACTGTGTCTGTGGACTGGGAGTGGTAAAACACTGCCCAGAGAGACAGCATCCCATTGCCGCACAGTCACCAGTGTTATCTGATGGCTTTGCCATAATAACGAGTCAACAGTTTTATCGTCTTGTCTGTGAGCCTCCCCTTCCCCCTCATCCTCACATGCTCTCCCCTCTCATTCACAAACTTCTCCTTTGCCTTCTCTCTTAGTGCCGTGCCCATTCTTTTTTGCACATGCCCTACACATTCATGCTTGCTCACCAGGTTGGATGCACCATAGGGCAGCTGATCACTGAGAAGCTTGAAAGTCTTGGATTTACCATCTGATATCATCTGTGTATACCTGTTTATTCTTGCTCACAGACCGTTTCCAGATTGAAAGGGCTCCAGTTGACTCCATCGCAGAGGATGAACCACAGTAGTTTACCTCGCATGAAGCCTGGTGACCCTCCCACCAGTCCAAAAATTCATCAGAGGAAGTATCCATTCCATGGTGTGTGGCACAAGCCTGGCAGTACTTGCTCAGTACTTATCCAGCACTTTTCCAGTCTTCCATGACGCCACCACTACAACGCTATAAAGAGACTGGAATCCTCGGTACCATCACAAGTCACAGTAATGTCAAGAACTTGGTCCTCAGGCACATCCTTCCTTACCTCGGCAGCTCAGCAAAGGAGGCCTCTCGCTCTTCACCTGAGGCAACAAACAACTTCTGGTTTTGAGTGGTGTATGCTCTTTGGGAGACTGGAGGCAACATGCCCATCATGCCACAAAGTCTCCAGGCCAGCCCTCCCCTTGCCTATGGCTAACACAGACTTGGTGTTAGTCTCCAAATCTCTCTTCTGATATGGATCTGTGATGGCAGAAGACTTGCCACACACAGAGCAACAGTGGAGAGTTTGGAGACTAACCCCCTCCTCTGATTCCCCATCTTCAACGACTGCCAGAGGAGAGCCACAGCAAGTGAAGGCACTGACTGCTCCTTGGAGACTTCCCAAAGGAATCAGATGAAGGCTAGCAGAATCCTCCAACGGAGTCAAGGTTGAAGGCGCCTCGAGCGCTATCTTTTTGCCACTTGTAGTCGGCACTGGCACAGGGGCACTGGAGGGCACAGGACGACTTTCTGGTGGCTTTACCACTCCAAAGAAGCGCTTAGGGTGCTTTCGCTGGTAGTCCACTCGCTTTTTCTTGGTCAGGCCTTTGCCGGGCATCTTTTAGATTTTCAGAAACGAAACACGTGACTTGCCTTGCGCAGTAAACAATCTTACCTGCTATTGCGCAGATAGTATGAATATATGCAGCAACCCACTAGCTTCATTTTGAGTTATACAATTTCTCCGTAACCATTGCGGTTAAGGAGATCCGATCCGATCCAACTTACCATGGTTCTTCTAAGTTATCAGGATGATCCAAATGAAAGGTTTAGGTGAAGTGCATGGATAAAAATATTTATATAGCATCCAAATGCTTCCAAATTTGGAAGTTAGCTAGAACAGGCATGGAGGTACAAAATGATATATATATTTTAAAATGGTATCTCATCCCTTAAAATTGACCCTGAATTATTTTTTTTAATGACAAAAAATGTGACCCACAACCCTGTTTAGATATGTTTTTGACCCAAACAAAAGTTATATTATTTCTGCTTCTATAGGATCATTACCAACAAGTTATATGTTTTGGAGTTGGACGCACCCACCATCAGTCTATAATATTGTAAAGTTTGGAAAAAATGGTGAAATATTGATAAAAACCTATGCTACCGACAAGATGCTCGAAAGTGGTGGCCATTTTGAAATATGGCATCCAAAGTGACATTCAGCTATATACCTACCTTTGTGAAATGTCCACCACACATGTTTGGACACTACTGATATTGGTGTAACTGGTGAGAATTACTTCCTCAATTGATATTGTCTGCTCATGGACTATATGACAAACACCCTGTGACACATGGCCTGGACTCAAATCCATTGCCAGGCATTTGGTTGGTGTTGCAGGGTATTTGACAGGCATCCCTGAGCAAAATTGGATTTGGCATGGAATTTGCCACCCCTTGGCAGGCCGAGAAGGTAACTGTATATCATTAAACAGCCCTTTCTTTGCTCTATAAAATTAAACTCCAAACTGTTGAAGCAACAGCTACAGAGATGTGACTTCTTCAGAGTCCTAGTCAGCACATTAGAAAATTGATATTCGCTTACAGGTACCCCCTCAGTTTTGAAACAGAGTATTCCAAACAAGTTTAGTGTTTTGATCGAGCCAGAGCTTGCAAAGTCAATTTGAATGACCTCCGCTATTTTGCCTGTCATTCTCTACTTAACCCCGCATATTTTTAGAGCCCATACAAAACTTCTATTCTTTGCTACAAAATTATATCCAGAATAAAGTCACGGGAGTCGAAAACAAAACACTTTTAAGGTGGGGAACAAGTCTGCATATACGTGCGGTCTCATATAAAGTTTGCTCACATTCACAGTGTCCTGATTAAAATATAGCTTGCACTGTGAGCTTTCTAATGTTAATTCTCTTTTGTAATTTTGTTTCGCCCTACTTTTTTCTTCGTGATTATAGGCTCTGCGAGTGCCATAAGCTATTAAGTAAACCACGTTCCAGCAACAACCGTTGCGAGATGCTTATTCGGGCGATTATATAGTCGTCATAATTTTTTATAATTTATGACATCATGTGACATAATCCAAAACTCGAGTTGTAATTTGCTGTCAAATGACATACAATTGCACTTTACTCTATTTTTCAGCAACAGCCTGTCCAATTATATATATATTTATAAAAGATGCATCAGACTTGTTTTGTTATTTGGTAATATTTTTGAATTAGCAAACATAAACACATCATAATTTGCAGGGGCTCCCATGCCCAGGTGCATCCATCGTCATCCTCCACACACATCTTTACTCATCCTCCAGTAATCCCTGCAAGCTTGACAATACAAAGCAAAACACACATAAACAAAATATAACACTCAAAGGACATGTTAGCTCGACTATCTTTTAGACATAATCTTACCAACACCAACCTTCCTCCCAATATTGAAACTCGTCACACCTAAATCGACAGCAAGCCTGACTCATATGCTCCATCTTATCCACTCTACTCCACACTACAGAATTAACCCTTTCGTGGATGTAAGCATCATATGACGTGAGAGCAAACTTACTTCGCAAAAATATTTATTACAGATTGACAGTTGCAGCTACTACTGATTGTACCAGCGCATGCCCAGAGAGTTGCTCTAGCTATATGTTTAATATCGTTGACGTACTACTTCGGTAACTAAGGTAGCCATGACGTCAAACTTTAAGTAAAAATGGATTCCAAGTTCAACGTGAGCGATATTTTGTCAATGTGCTACAACAGCGATTTTGGTCTCTCTGAGAACGAATCCAGTTGCAACGAAGGAGAAGAGGTCCATGTGTACCATGGAAAAAGAGTTGTAGCTCCTGAGGAAGTAGCAGCTCTGAGTAGAGCTGTCATTTCTGGGCCTATAGTTAGTGGTAGCCGTAGCGATGTGCCTTTTGTCGATGATAGTGTCTCTACAGATGCTGAGGAGAACCAAGAACAGTCCCAAGGTGAGTAGTAAGAGTAGACATTAAATAGAACTTACAAAAAATATGATATTGCAATAGTTGTTTGGGACATTTTTTTCCTGGGTAGTTCCTGAGTTTTGAGATTACTATGAAGTGGTGCATCTAGCTATAGAACTAGGGTTCGACTATGGCTATAGGGCTATCAATAGGGCATAGAGTAAGTATATGGTGAGGCTATAGATATAGCAGGACACTTGACAGAGAGGGAGCACTGGCAGAGAGGGAGATATGGGTAGTGGTGCAGCTAGGCCTAGAAGTCCCTGACTGAAAATAATTGCAGATTTCTACTTTCATATAGATGCTAGTGAAGCATTTGATGCTGATATAGGGGTCCAGAGTAGTGTGGCTGCTGCACCCGCTCGTCCTTCTTCAATGGTATTCCCTCCAGGCCCTTCATCATCTCAGTATGTGATATCCCCTTCAGGCCCTTCTACATCATATTGTGTTTACATCTAAACATTGGATGTGTTTAGTTAGCTATTATTATAGGTATGTGTAATATAAATGCTTTTTATATCATATTAAAATATCCAAATATAACAAATTGCATATCTTTGTATATAGAAAATACAGTACAAAATGGTGTTAACACATTATAATGTTATTCATTGTGGTTTGTTGCTCAGCAACCATGATTGGGTGCAAAACAATCTTCAAAGCAGGGGCTTTCTCATGGACTATGGTTGCTAGGTACTTCATTGCTTTTCTGAAAAGATATGATAGAAAATAAACCCTGTGTAAAGTTGTCCATGAAAGGGTTAAAACTCTAATTTTGATTCCGTGTGTATCCGCCTAAACACTTGTGCAAAAGATCCTCACTTTTAGCGCAGGCTCAACTCAAAATGCCTGTAGGACAATACTCATGTTGGGGGTGTCTGCAGTTGATTAAAAAAATAGCTTTCACATCGCAAATCATCCTGTCTAGGTTGTCCTCGTTATTTGTAATTGCTCCCCCATAGTAGGTTTGCATTTTAATTATAGACACGTGACTAATCCCCCTAGTGTCACCCAAAGTTACACGCTTGCCATCGTCATCAACAGCACCTTTTAATGCATGGCTCAAAATGCTTTAAAAAGCGCTTGCTAACGTGATTTATACATTCTACCTTCTCTAGTTCAACACTAGAACCATAAGGCTTGACATCCAACAACCATTTATATCCCCATCACTAATTATGTGTGTACCTAAAGCTTCCGTGTGTCCACTGAATGCTCGAAAAGGTTTTGTGTTCCTACAACTTCCATGGAACAAATGAACAGCCTTCAAAATTGGCTTCTCAACTTACCTTGTGACCCTCAAACCATTCTTTGTAACTCGCCTCTGTCTCATCTTCAGGTATTTACGCGCAAGCTTGACAGAACTTAGACATAAGATAATAATCTAAAACTTCTCCAGTGTCCCAAGACTTCAAAGCAACTCCATAATTTGATTTGTGGCCCCGTCTATGCCACATGCCATCAACAGTAACACTAACATCAATAATGTCTTCATGCCCAACCCCATAAAAATCATGTAACCTATGAGCGGCATCCAACATTATACTGTGTACATTATACTGTGTTACTGCATTTGCGTCACTTCCCATTGACTTAGTATATTAAAAATAATAAAACTGGTGGAACTAAGAGGGTAATATATCCATGACTGCGGTGATGTCATCCAGACTAATTCCAGCAATGCGAGCACCCAGTACTGACTGGATGTTTAAGGAATGGGATTCTACAGATATAGGGTTTGAGATGTCTCGAGTGTTACCACAATTTGACAAAAAGTAAAAGTGTGATGCACCCATGTCTGGGAAAATTTTGCTCAGTTAGCTACCACATTGAATACACTTATTACTCCTTTCTATGACCTGTCTAAGCTTATCTAAGTCATTACCCTTACCCAGTTCTCCCTCAACACCCCTCTAGTCCGAAGAGGTAGAGCCAGTAGATCCAGTAGCAACACCGCAGAAGAAGCTGAAGGATCAAGAGAGCCAACTTCTTCCTGGTCAGGGTCACCACTGGAACTGGCCTCTCTTCAGACATTTTCAATTGATTGCAAGGTAGGTGAAGGTTCACAGAAGGCGCTACCCCCACCTTCAGGATCCGAGAGACTCACTAACAGAGGAAGGAAACAGCAATGAACTTTTTTAGGATCAATCCCCTCCTAGGGTCGAAAAAATCGTGCGCGTTTTTAATTACGCGAGCGGTACCAAAAGATGTCGAATGTGTTAATGAAAACTTATAATGAAACTTATAATGAAGTGTGCACGTGGCTGGTGAACTGCACATTGTCTGTCCAAGTTTCAACAATTTTGCTGGTGAACTGTCCATGTGATGGCTGCTTCAGGAACATTAAGATACATTGCTTTTGGCACAAATGAGGAGGTTATAGACTATCTGAAGACCCAGGGTTTATTGACAAATTCTGTCACATGTGGAAGGCAAAACAGGGATTTGGTGATTCACTGATGTTATACCTGTGTATTAGATGCAGTATAAATATGACTTTGAGAAGGATGGTTGGACTTGGGCATGTTCAACATGCAAATCTACTAAATCAATTCACCATGGTATACAGATTGAATGCAGTTGTATTGATTAAACTGAATCATACCATTGACTTATATACAGGGAGTTTTTTTTCTAAATCACGGCTTCCGCTGCAAAGCTGGATCATCCTTATTTATTGGTGATCCAGGGAATACCGGGTTACAGATGCTGCACGTGAGTGTGGTTGTAACAAAGATACTGCAGTCAATGTGTACCAGTGGCTGCGGGAGGTATGTTCCACAGAGCTGTGTGCACAACCTATTGTGTTAGGTGGGTCTGGCGTGGTTGTGCAAATCGATGAGTCCCAGTTGACACATAAACCAAAGGTATTTCAAGGCAGGCGTATATCATATTGAACAAGAGATAAACGTTTGTTCTTTGTCAATGAATAGCATCACAGAGGACGCCCTCCAGCACAAGAAGTTTGGGTGTTTGGGATGGTGGATACTAACCACACACCAGCTCTTGGTAATCATGACCACTTGTGTTTGCCACGATAGTCAATTATTATTGCATATTTTCCAAGGTTTCATGCAGATTGTGGCCCAACGGGATGCAGCAACACTCCTGCCAATAATACAAGCGCATGTTGCACAAGGAACGATTGTGCACTCTGACCAGTGGGCTGCATACAGGAGGGTGGCAGCTGTGCCTGGTATGGCTAGCCATGCTACGGTCAACCACTCGATTCAATTTGTTGACCATACAACGGGGGTGCACACTCAGCACATAGAATCGTATTGGAATAGGGTAAATATATATAACTGGTATTTAATAATACTTAACTTGAATAACATTCTACATTCTTTACAGGCAAAGATAAAGATGAAATCGATGAAGGGTGTCCATCGTCACCAGCTACCATCCTATATAGATGAATTCATGTGGAGGGAGTGTAAAGGACGGACAATGGAGGAGGCATACAAGAACATCATCTGTTCTATAACTGCACAATATCAATTTTAAATAAATTAATTAATTAATTCGATCGTGGTAAAAAATATACTTTGTAAATAATTATAAGATGTATCATGGTAAAAACATGGTAAAAGATATATCATGGTAAAAACAAAAACTATATATTTTAAATAATATTAATCAATGGAATTATAATGTGAGCCACGTGCACAGTTCATTATAAGTTTCATTTACACATTCGACACCTTTTGCGTAATTAAAAACGCGCACGATTTTTTCGACCCTTGAGGCTTATATTGGGATTGATCCCTTTTTTATAGTAAGGAGATAAACATTAAACTTGCCTGACCGGCTGCTGTACCAGACTCAACAACAGCCGCTAGCGGGGCTTTTTTTCTAGTCCTTCTCACTCTTCACTACGTGGCTTCCTTGTTTAAAATATTTCCCCCCAGCCAACTGTACTCTGGGCGCAGTACCGATCCCCCCCCCCCCCCCCCCCCCTTTCTGGTCAAATTGCGTGATCGGTAATTTTGGTACAAAAAGTGTATTTGGTGTTGGCGATCATCGCCGACCGCCGGACGTGAAGTGAAATGATGCAATAATAGTATTCGCTAGAAGTATTCGCTTGCTCGGAAACTTGAAACTCGACCTGCAGAAACATTATAAACACTTTTGCACCTCCCCCCCCCCCCTCCCCCCCCCCCCCCCCCCCCCCCCCCGGAAGAAAAGAAAAAATGTTGAAAAAATATTACTCTTCCCCCCTTAGAGAACGGGATAACTGGGGTAACTGCGTACAGTACAGCAGTTGCAGGACGGGTGATTATTCGGGTGATTATTCAGGACGGGTGATTATTCTGGACGGGTGATTATTTATAGGATGGGTGATTATTCAGGATGGGTGATTATTCAGGATGGGTGATTATTCAGGACAGGTGATTATTTAGGACGGGTGATTATTTAGGATGGGTGATTATTCAGGATGGGTGATTATTCAGGACAGGTGATTATTTAGGACGGGTGATTATTCAGGACAGCTAGTTCTCAACATTTTTTTCTTTTCTTGTTCCAAAATCCAAAAACAATAAGCTACCGGATGTTAGTGTTGTCAATGATGGGGTGTGGCTAAACTTTAAACAGGTGAACCTTCCAAACGCAGGAAAACCACGCGGACTAGTAGCTAGTTACACTACTAGTCACACCTGAACTAAGTGAGATGGAGGGCCAGACAAAATCTGTAACCAGGGTCCTTTTTATTGGTGCTGGGGCAGTTAATTTTGGTGGTGGTGAAGGTCCATGGAACCACTGCATGCGCTTGGAGAAACTTGGAGGGGTTCAGGTGGTGGGGATAGCTGATCCAGACCTTGCAAAGGCCCGCAATGTGTTGCACAGTAAGTTGTCTGGAGAACATGCTCAGATGTACACGGGCTGTGTCGTGGAAGCAGACTACAGACTGGTCATAGAGAAGTCAAGTCCACAGGTGGCATTTATAGGTATGGCTATGTAACCTTGTAGAATGGCATAAGGCTGTTCACAGTATTTGTCCAGACTCATAGCCAGGGTTGTTGAAATTGTTTTCTGGGGGAGGGTTGTTTCTTAGTACCTCAGAATGCTCTTGGGGATCATGCCGTTTTCAGCAACCATACTTACTTGGTTCATTGACCTTCAGCAATCATTATTTCCAATATCACTCACACACATTTCACACCTGTCAACATGGCTGTAAAGTTCATAATAATAATAATAATAAAGTCAACATGGACCAAAAAATGGTCAATCAAACTCAAAGTCATCATGCTTGCTCACATGTCTATAGACATTCATACACCAATGATCTCGAGGGAGGGGAGACTGATGGATCTGGTGGATGTCATAAAAATGCTAATTCGAGAATTCTATTCAATTGTTGCACTCCCGACATTTGCATCGTTGGATATGCTACACCCTCACACCAAGACCTGGAGAAAATGGCCGATGGTGCTTGTAAAAACTTTTTCCTTTCCTTTTTTTGTGGGTTCTTCAGGAATTCACGTAATCCAAACCGGTGCAAGCCTAACAACTCGCACAGTCTCTATGTCATTACATTTTCACTGGTTGGCACGTTAAAAAAGTGAACTTGTATAATGCGTCTAAAACCAGACAACTGGTGTTGTTTTTGGTCCGTCCAAGATCTACAACTCTTATTAGCTGAGAAGCTCTCACGGTTACAGTTTCACTATAGGTAGTTTGTGCAGCTAGTGCAGCTTGTAACTAATTAGCGTATCTAAAGCCTCATTGAACTATTTATCCAGGCTTGTGGTTATCCAATGCAATGTTAACTAGGTAACTGCCAGTGAAAGTTTGATACCTATTGATTCTTGTATTGCATGGGAACCTCCAAAGGAGTTGCTGAGTCTGTAAGCAATCTACGACACTATAACAACACACACACAAGAAATAGTTCCAACTATATACATGTAATTGTGTTATAGTTATTGACACAGTCGATGTTTTTGATAGTGTGTGCAGTTGTAAAATGCCATGTTTTTCAATTTTTGAAGTTGGCGGGTCTGCAGGTGCATCTTGATATTTGACTTGAAGTCAATATTTGTATTGCCTATTCACTATCCACATATGCCATATTTTCTTGTGCAGATGTCATCATATAGAAACTCAAGTGATAGTCCTTGTCAATAGTGGAAGAAGCTGTTTGGGAATGATTGAGAAGAGTTTGGCAAACTTACTTCTCTAGACCATGCACATGACCATATTTATGAAGGCAAAAATTGGAGCTATTATTATATCACTGGAGTAAGCGATGCCAAAAGCGATTGTAGGGTTCAAAAATATTCAATAAAGGTAAAAAATCTACTGGCTTATAGACGTTCAGTAATTAAGGGGAAAATATTGAAAACACTGAACGTTCAGAATTCTTTAAAATCACTTTGCTCAATAATCAACTTTAAATTGTATTCACTCAACGTTTCGACTAGATGCTCTAGCCTCTTTCACCCGCGATTGAGAAATCCGGTCGACTAACCTAGGAGGATATGCTTTCTCGGCTTCTGGGCGATGATTTTGGACTGTCTGAGGTGGAAGGCAGTGGTGAAGAAGGTGATGGCATCTCGTCTTTCCTTGGCCAGACCAGTATTGATCCCAAAGCTCTGCTATCACTCAGCAAAGTAGTCGGGGGCCTGACTTACCTTCAAGCAAGCCTAACGCTATCACTCGAGCTGACGATTTGGATGAAGATGAGAGTGCTAGCGATGAAGAAGGCTTGACAGTGAGTTTAGCTATAGTTAGCTGTGCAGTGAGTAAGCAGAGCATGAACTACATAGGCTGTTTTAGCTTCCTTGTTCGTGGCTAGTCCATGGAATTTTTTTAAATTTTATTTGAGCATTTTTTTATTATCGGTATATACCACTGTGTGTCACAAAGATGGACTGTTTTCTCTTCCAAGCATCACACCATGGTAGACTCCACCCACCAGTAGTTTCCTTGCGTTTTGCTTCAATCTGCTTCAATCTGTTGTTGTTTGTTGCATATAGTTTGTTGCATATAATTATTGGTTTCTGCATGGCATTTTCTCTCTGTGCTGTGCTGTGTGTGTGTTCATATTCATTGGTCATGTATTATGTCGCATGCACACACTTCTGGAATGTTCACACTTCTGGAATGTTATAAATAACAAATTGTGGTGCACTGTAGTGCACTGTACACGTAAAGTAATATGTTTTCATTATTATGAAGACACATTCAAAACACTTGTGTGATTAGGGCACAGTTTCCTGAACACTATTTCAACATTGTTGCCTGCCTACGGTATTAGAGTATTACATCTTGTATTTTTCTTTTCCTTGTAACCTAATTACATAATTATAATTAAAAGAATACCTAGATGATATATGTACATGAAGGTGCCACATCAAAAAAATTATCAAGTTCATATGAGATCACCACACTGTGGCTTTGTGGTATGTTTCTATGGCAACAAATATTAACCACAATGTTGGTCAATATTGGTCAATACAAATGCTATCACATGTGGTATGGTTGCTAGATAGTTTTACAAAGTATTGCTGATATAGCAGGGCATATCTTCACATAGGTTGTAGTTTTGAAATAGAGTCAGTCACCTGTTCTCTCTCCAGCACTAAGAAGAGAGCCTCTGCCTCTGTAGCAACTAAAGATCTGTAGTTGAGTAATAAGCTCAAGCTCAGCTCCATAGCTTAATGACATCCTTCAATATATTGGCTGCTTTGTGTAGGAATTCTTCAAGAATTTTGTACGTTGCATACCCAGGTTGATTGAAACAGTTGTTTTTTTGCAGAAACAGGCAAGTTGAGCGCTTCATATAATACTGAGTCCAAACATGTTCCTCAACACTAGTAGTATGATAACTGACTCTTGCTTATTTCAATTGGTTGCAGTGCTGTAGAACACTTTAGTTTTGTATGATGCTATTGATGGATTCCAAGGGAAGTCCATCGTATTGGACAAAATTTATGTATTACTAGACACTCATCCTCTTCTTCCTTGATTGTGTTGGACTCTGCATTTATTTCTGGAGAAATAATTAGCTTTGTAATTTCAAAAGCTGTATCGAAACTGTGACTATCTATAATGTGTACAGATAGCTCGTTTTTCTTCAGCTAGTATTGTGTAG
Organism: Cladorhizidae sp. MBARI D1340-BT2; assembly: GCA_028752905.1. Lineage (NCBI taxonomy): Eukaryota > Metazoa > Porifera > Demospongiae > Poecilosclerida > Cladorhizidae > Cladorhizidae sp. MBARI D1340-BT2. Next base: position 25,118,211 of record JAQNBH010000005.1, on the reverse strand, counting down.
CTACCCTATTCCTCGTCACATTATCTTCAAAGCTCCGTCATAGTATTGGCAGCGACAATCAGAGATAATGTGTACTAAAGTGTCCTTAATTGCATGAACAAATAACTTCTTCTTTAACTCTTGCTTCTCCTTTCTACATTTCATTTTCTAAAGAAAGGTTATAATTTCATTCGTTTCCTTATGGCACAAACTTGATTGGTGTTTCTTATAGTAGCAACTCTCTGCCATGTAAATTTTCCTGTACATATAATTATGGTTGGCTCCCTTTTTGAGATAGATAGAAACGTTTCCTTCACAGAAGCCGATGACCAAAGGCTGCACTAACTTCATATTGTAATATATTGGATAGATGTCACATCATTCAGATCTGAATGATCTCTCTGCTTTACCAAGCTTTCTCTTAGCTAGACAGCTGTAAACCTTAACCCACACTATACTTCAGAGTAACACAGGTAATTGATAATGTAAAAATGACAATGTTCTATTTAGAACAGAGCTAGCTAGCTAACTATTGGTCTTTGAGTATGTGTATATCGGACTGAAAACTTAAAAGTACAATCTTCATCTCCGATGGGCAGGTTGGGCATTGCTAATAGACTCGTTCACTGCAAAAGGCGTTTTGAGTATTGAATTTTCAGATGTTTTGCTGGATCGAGAAACAGATTAAGTCGCTATAATGCATTTAAAAATTGAGTTCTTCTTGTAATAAAATTATTACAAATAGACACATGTATGCAATTTATGTGTGTTGGGTTTGGGGGGGGTAGATGAATTTGTGAATTTCATGGCTTTAATGTGTTTTTTGTGCTGTTTATCCTCGCAGAATTTTATCCTCACAGAATTCTTTTTTTTTCCCCCGTTTTTTTTTGGGGGGGGGGGGGGGGAACTATCCGAAACCACTGTTTATGATTCAACAACTGCTAGTTAGCTTTTGCTGAGATTTAAACTTTTATCTGCCATTTTAAAATGGGGGTCAATCTAATATAGGGAGTGCTATATAGCACACTCCCCAACACACAATATGCCTGCCGAGGAGGAAGAAGGCAAGACATTTGGTATTACACTATCTAGACGTACATATCTGTGGGAGTATAACCTCTGCTATTATCTTTGTCTACATTCAGTTATTCACCGAATGCAGAAGTGTCTGGATCATAGCATGTGTAGTTGAGAATAGTGGGAGGAGTTAATATTTATGCCAAATGTGATGGCTACCACCAAATAGTCTAGAAGCATTTCAGCTGTAATGCAATTTTCAAGCTGAGAGATGTGGAATTCACACAGAAGAGTGTTGCTCGGGACATTTCAGCATTAGCAAGATACTTGCATTGCTTAGCATGCTGGGCTGAAATCTGGACCTGTATTCTGGTAAAAACGAATTTTGAAAAATGTATATACCACTTTAGAGTTATACTTTGTATCGACATCCTCCATCAAAAATGGTACCCCTTTCTGTCACAGTATATATATACAACTCCATGTCAGGAATTATGGTCTTCAATGATCGACATTGCATAGAACAAAACTAATGAAATATTGGCAGTAGTATCATAATGCTAATTTTTGTCTATTATTAGGTGTGCCACCTGTCCACCATGGAAGTATGGAGTCACCTCTGGACATTGAGCTCCAGTGCTTGAGAGCTGGTCTGCATGTCTTCATAGAGAAACCTGTGTCTGTGGTGCCTCCTGAAAAGTTTTGGACTTATGTCCAAGCTGTGGAAGAGATTCGGAGAGAGAAGAGTCTGGCACTCAGTGTTGGCTATATGTTTCGCTACCATCCTGCAATTTGCCAGATGAAGAGCATTTTGGAGAAACATGGTCGTCCAGTGATGGGTATCGTTGGCAGGTATATCTGTGCATATTCCGAGATGGATCATCCATTCTGGTGGAACAAGGCTAAATCTGGTGGGCCGGTGGTGGAGCAGGCCACTCACTTTTGTGACCTCATGCGATACTTGGTAGGGGAAGTTGTTCCCGAGTCTATTTCAGCATTAGCTATCCCGGCCAGCGATGAAAGGAGTAATCCAGGCTTTCTCTCTGAAGTCAAGCATGTGAACAATGAAGCCAGCTTGAGCAAAGAGTGTCGTGTCCCTAGGTTGACTTCAACTCACTGGTTGTTTGCTAATGGTGCCATAGGGAACCTCATACATGCTATTGTTCTGCATGGTCCTAAATATGAAGCAGCTATCGAAGTCTGGGCTGATGGATTGAGGATATCACTGGAAGAGATGTATTTTCCTGAGTGTAAACTACGAGTTAAAAGAGGTGTGTTATATTATAAGTGATAATCCAGTGATGATATCATTCACTCTACTCAGGTAAAGAGGAAGAGGAAACTTACTGCTTTCCAACTGCTGATGCTTATCTGGAAGAAGACAAGGTGTTCCTACAGGCGGTCCTATCCGGAGATCACTCCAACATTTGCTCCAGTTATGAAGATGCTTACAAGACATATAATCTCTCTTGGCTCATTCGCAGATCAAGTGAATCACCACCACAGTGAAGGGATGAATGATAAAAATTGGACTTAATTTCATGTGTGCTTATTAATATAGTGTGTATATACATATATAGCTATATTTTATACATATATATGATATATATATATTGTATACATATATATGATATATATATATTGTATTGGTTGGATGCACAATTTCAAAATAGTGGTCACCAAAATTGCCAAATAAAATAGCACAAACAATATATAGTTTGGTAGTTATTAGCGAGAGCGAGAACTCAAAATTCTATAATCACTCGGATGATTAAGAAAATGATATATAGCTGTTTGCAATAATAGTTGGGCTATATAGTGTGTATGTGTATGCAACACAATCACTCCAACATTTGCTCAAGTTTATGAAGATGCTTACAAGACGATCTCTCTTGACTCATTCACAGATCAATTGCATCACCACCACAGTGGATGATAAAACTTGGACTTAATTTCACGTGTGCCTATTATATATGTGTGTATTATTATACTATATTGGTTGGATGCGCAATTTAATAATAATCGACACCAAAATTGCGAAATTAAATAGCGAAACATGATGTACAGTTTGGCAGTTATTAGCTAAGACTCGCAACAGAAAATGATAGCACACGTCTTCACACATCCTCCAGTAATCCCTGCAAGCTTGACAATACAAAGCAAAACACAAACAAAATAGAACACTCAAAGGACATGTTAGCTCGATTACTAGACATAATCTTACCAAAGACAACCTTCTTCCCAATATTGAAGCTCGTCACACCTAAATCAACAGCAAGCCTGATACTTGTCGCACTCATATGCTCCATCTTATCCACTCTACTCCACACTACAGAATTAAAACTCTCATTTTGATTCCGTGTGTATATAGCCGCCTCAACACTTTTTTTTATTAATGAGCTCAGAAGCAAAAGCTATTTAGAGCCTTGCATACATTATAACATGATGGGTAAAAAAATGATTCAAGTTTGGCGAAGAATTGTTTAATAAATCGTTCGAAGGAAGAGAGTGAGGGCGAGGATCTAATGGAGGTTGGGAGTGAGTTCCAAAGAGCTGTGGCGGAGGGAACGAAGGAAGACTGCAGGCGAGAGAATGGAATTATGATGTTCGATGGATGGTATTGGCGAGAAGAAATGAGCAGAGTAGGAGCTAATTGGATTGAGTCTGGAGGAAAATGGATGTAATTGTTTATTATTTTGTAAATTAGAAGGAGCTTGGCCCGAGCATGTCTATTTGAGAGTGTAGGAAGTTTAAGGGAGGATGTAACCACAGAAGATGTAAAAATGTATTACCTCATAACTTTTTAATTTTTAACACTATGCAGCTGATTTTGATATCAAAATGTAGACAATTGTATGTGCTTTCTATTGATATAATCTTGATGTATAGCTACCTACTCCCTAGGTGAAGTTATGGATCCAGCTGTGACCTAATATGGGTGTCACTAAATTACACACAACTCAAGATCAATTAGTCCTAACCACTTCCCGCAACTACAGTGGCTTGATTGCAGCAGAAGATTTGGTCATATCATGTACATGTGATTTTTAATAATTTTTTAAAAAAATCAATGAATTTTTCAAAATTCTGACTCATATACCCACCAAAGTTGACTTTAACAAAAATTCCTCTGTTGCATATATAGAAAGAGCAGAAAAAGAGCTTTCTAATGATATCTTGAAAGTGGGTATATACAGTATATGTATAAAAAAATAAGGCAGTTACATGTAATTTAGTGACTCGAGTACATGATTTCAGATAAGAGCCTTCAAAGTTGAGAATGTCAATTATGTTAGTTCTTGTACTGCTTTTTCTGCTCTTCTGTCCATTCCTCGCCCCTACCGCGCAGTTACTATGGCTATAGAGAGCTTACAATGAGCTTCAATTTGGTACCTTATTCGAGCTTCTAGTACCTAGCGTTAGCGATCGCCAGTCACGGTTGAGGCCCCTTCTTCTTCAATCTTTTGGTGTAGCCCCCCTTGACTGCATTCAATTGCATGGAAGAGCATGCACATGAAGGTGCATAACTTCATTGTGGAGCATTAAAATGCTCTGAAACTTGAAATATGACTACTAGATAGACAAAAGTATATTATATAGATGGCAAAAAAAAAATTGTATTTTGAGGAAAAAATAGTTACATCCTACCTTAAAGGTGGAGAGGTTGGATGCATGGAGAGGTTGGATGCATAGTCAGAAGTCCATTGGCGAGTACAGACTTGTGCAAAAGATCCTCACCTTTAGTGCAGGCTCAATTCAAAATGCCTGTAGGACAATACTCATGCTGGGGATGTTCTGCAGTTGATTAAAAAAAAATTAAATTGCTTCCACATCTCGAATCATCCTGTCTAGGTTGTCCTCGTTATTTGTAATTGCTCCCCCATAGTAGGTTTGCGTTTTAATTATAGACACGTGACTAATCCCCCTAGCACCACCCCTAGAACCACCCAAAGTTACACGCTTGCCATCATCATCAACAGAGCCTTTTAATGCATGGCTCAAAATGCTTTAAAAAGCGCTTGCTAACGTGATTTATACATTCTACCTTCTCTAGTTCAACACTAGAACCATAAGGCTTGACATCCAACAACCATTTATATCCCCATCACTAATTATGTGTGTGTACCGAAAGCTTCTGTGTGTCCACTGAATGCTCGAAAAGGTTTTGTGTTCCTACAACTTCCATGGAACCAGAACAGCCTTCTAAATTGGCTTCACAACTTACCTTGTGACCCTCAAACCATTCTTTGTACTCGCCTCTGTCTCATCTTCAGGTATTTGCACGCAAGCTCGACAGAACTTAGACATCAGATAATAATCTAAAACTTCTCCAGTGTCCCAAGACTTCAGAGCAATGCCATAATTTGATTTGTGGCCCCGTCTATGCCACGTGCCATCAACAGTAACACTAACATTAATGATGTCTTCATTGTCTTCATGCCCAACCCCATAAAAATCATGTAACCTATGAGCGGCATCCAACATTATACTCTGTGTTACTGCATTTGCGTCACTCCCTAAGCCATTGGCTTAGTATATTAAAATAAAAACTGGTGGAACTAAGAGGGGCAACATATCCATGACTGCAGTGATGTCATCCAGACTAATTCCAGCAATGCAAGTACCCAGTACTGACTGGATGTTCAAAGAATGGGTATAGGCTTTGAGATGTCTCGAGTGTTACCACAATTTGAAGGAAAAGTAAAAATATGATGCACCATGTCTGGGAAAATTTTGCCTTCAGTTGTAAGGCTTAGCTATCACATTGAATACATTTATTACTCCTTTCTATGACTTGTCTAAGCTTCATTTACCCTTACCCAGTTCTCCCTCAACACCCCCTCTAGTCTGAAGAGGTAGAGCCAGTAGATCCAGCAGCAACACCGCAGAAGAAGTTGAACAATCCAAGAGAGCCAACTTCTTCCTGGTCAGTGTCACCACTGGAACTGGCCTCTCTATAGACATTTTCATTTGATTGCAAGGTAGGTGAAGGTTCACAGAAGGCGCTACGCCCACCTTCAGGATCCGAGAGACACTAACAAAGAAAGGAAACAGCAATGAACTTTTTAGTGCGGAGATAAACATTAAACTTGCCTGACCGGCTACTGTACCAGACTCAACAAAAGCCACTAGTGGGGCCTTTTCTTCTAGTCCCTTCTTCACTACGTGGCGTTCCTTGTTTAAAATATTTCTCCTTTCTCTTGTCCCCAGTGAGATCCTTTCCAGCAGCAATTCTTGGTAACTGCTGGCTCTTCTGGTTGCCACCCCCCCCCCCCCCCGTCCCCCTTTCTGGTTAATCGCAAATACTGGTAAGGGTGTTGGTTAATAATAATTTAATGAAACACACCAATCTAGGTGTACATATAGCATATATACATATAATATAGAAACATACATTTTAATCACAACAAACAATGTTAATAAGTTTATCAGTAGTTGGTAGATCCAAGTTTAGCCTATTCAATCTTAAAGGACGGACAAAATCCAGCACAAATATAGTCATCAGCATGATACATCTTAATAAACTGAAATTTACAAAAGTTATTATACAAGTTGAGAGGAAGCTGTTGAGAGGAAGCTGTAAAAATATATTTAATAAGAGGACAGACGGAGAAACGGAGAAACACGATCTAAAAATAAAAGAGGAAAATAAAATCTGTTATAATTATATACTCTGCACACCAGCTGTATATACAAAAAGTGTATTTGGTGTTGGCGATCATTGCCGACTACCCGGGGGAAGAACCTCTTTCAGACCTGCCGATGCTGCCGGGTGTCACCCGATTTTAATATCCAATTCACTGAGGAATTGATTTTTTATTTTTTAAAGATCAGGGTACAGGTTAAAAAAATAATACAGTATACCCTCGCATATCCAAACCTTCTATTATCTGAACACTCGCAGAACTCCCGATTGGGGGGAAGAGGGCTGAAAACACATCTTTTTTCCAAAAAAAATTTAGGGGCCCAAAAGGGTTCATAATAATTATGTCTGGAGTTTGAGTTTCAAGTTTCAGAGCAAGTGAATACTTGCATCAGAAGATATAGCCATTTTTATACAGTGCATATTATTCCATTTCATTTCATTTCACTTCACATTGGAAGAGGTTCTCTCCCAGTCTTACCTAATTACCTGGCTACAATCGGGCGGTCGGCGATGATCGCCTACCCAAAATACAGTTTTATATATCAAAATGTTGCCAATTTCATGGAGACCCTTACCAGTCGTTTGCGCAATGAATTGGCCCGGTAGCTAAGACGAGCACGTTTTTTTTTAGGTCACGTGTTTTTTAGTCGGTTCGCTTGAAACTTTTACACTGTTGAGTTATGGGGAAGAGAACAGAGAAGCATTTTAAACAGAAAGGCCAAGGATTCAAGAAGAGTGACGACAAGAAGAAGAAAGCCCTACAGGCGGCTGTTCTTGAGCCTGTCACAGTAGGCAAGTTTTAATGTTTATCTCCGTACTAAAAAGTTACTACCTGTTTCCTTCCTTTGTTAGTGAGTCTCTTGGATCCTGTAGGTGGGGTAGCGCCTTCTGTGAACCTTCACTTACCTTGCAATCAATTGCTAATGTCTGAAGAGAGGCTGGTGACTATGACCAGGAAGAAGTTGGCTCTCATGGATCGGTCTCAGCTGCTTCTGTGGCTGTTGCTACTGGATCTACTGGCTCTACCTCTTTGGACTCGGGTGGTGTTGGAGAACTAGGTAAGGGTATTCGTATAATATACTTAGATAAGCTTAGAGAGGTCATAGAAAGGTGTAATATGTTGGTAACTGAGCTCCCTTGCAACTGAAGCCCGTAGGGCAGGCATGGTGTCTCATTTTTACTTTTTTCCCAAATTGTAGCAACACTCGAGACTTCTCAAACCCTGTATCTGTAGAAGCATTCTTTGAACATCCAGTCAGTACTGGGTGCTCGCATTGCTGGAATTAGTCATTCTGGTCTGGAAGACATCACTGCAGTCATGGATATGTTGCCCCCTCTTAGTTCCACTTGTTTTTTTAAAATATACTAGGTCAATAGGGAGTGACGAAAATGCAGTAACAGAGTATGTTGGATGCCGCTCATAGGTTACATGATTTTTATAGGGTTAGGCATGAAGACATCATTGATGTTAGTATTACTGTTGACGGCACATGGCTTAGACAGGGCCACAAATCAAATTATGGCTTGGTTGCGGTGATGTCTTGGGACACTGGAGAAGTGAAGACCTGAAGATGTAACAGAAGCAAGTTACACAGAATGGTTTGAGGGTCACAAGGTAAATTGTGAAGCCAATTTTGAAGGCTCTTCGGGTTCTATGGAAGTTGTAGGAACACAAAAACTTTTTTAGCGTTCAGTGGAGAGACTGAAGCTTAGGTACACACACATTAATTAGTGATGGGTATACAAATGCACATAAACGGTTGTTGGAAGTCGAGCCTTACGGTCCTAGTGTCTTTGGGTGGTGCTAGGGGGGTTAGTCGTGTGTCTATAGTTAAAATGCAAACCTACTATAGGGGAGCAATTAGAAATAATAAGGACAACCTAGAGGGGATGATTTGCGATGTGAAAGCGATTTTTTATCACTCTTAGTCAACTATGGAACATCCCAACACGAGTATTGTCCTACAGGAGTTTTGAGTTGGTGTAAGTTTAATCCAGCTTGTGCTAAAGGTGAGGTACCCCCAGTACCCATAGGCCTATGTATGTTAGGAGGTTTTTGATAAATTAATGTTCGAGGATCTTTTGTGCAAATGTTTAGGTGGTTATACACAGAACCAAAATGAGAGTTTAATTCTGTTGTGTGGAGTTGTGTGGAGTAGAGCGGGTAAGACAGAACATATGAGTGCAACAAGTGTCAGGCTTGCCGTCGAGAGGCAGCAGAGTTCAATGGAAGGCGGAGCATTGTATGGTCCTGGCATGGGGGACCTGTAAAAAAATTTGTTTGTTTATGTGTCTTTTGCTTTCTATTGTCAAACAGATTTCAAACAGAGATTACTGGAAGATACTTTTGTTTGTGTATTTTTGTCAAGCTTGGGAATTAGTGGAGAATGACTTTTGTTTGTGTTCTATTTTTTTCAGGGATTACTTGAGGGTGTCGGAAGTGGAGGGTGACGATGGATGGACCTTGGCATGGGAGCCCTGCAAATGATGACGTGTTTATGTTTGCTAATTCAATATTAGCAAAGCAAAATAACAAGTCTGATGCGTCTTCTGATGCCGTCTTTAATTTATGTGTATGTATATATATATATATTGTTGGTTTTCAGGTTGTAGTTAGGATGTCAATTGGTTGCTTTCAACATTTTGTTTGTACACACACAATTCTAGTAATGAGGGGATGTATTCTGGCGAAGCAGGGTGTGTTTCTGGCAGCTGGGATGTGATTACAAACTGCTTATCTCTAAAGTGATTTTTGAAAAACCGTTCAAATGATAACTTGAATATTTTTTATCCTTTCATTAAAAAAAATATATCATTTGAAAGCAAATTTTATATTCTACAACTTGCGCGAGAGTTTGTTTCATAGGATTACTAAAAAAAAGACCTATAGATGAAAATGTAAAGTGATATCATAAAGCTATGTTCAGAAAATGTAACAAAAAAACTTTTTTTCAAAATTTCAAGACGCGCTGTTCATTATGATTGACTAATAGACCGAATAAGAGCCTCGCAAAGGTCGTTACTGCAACGTGGTTTACTTAACGGCTTACGGTCCGCACTGGAAGAGCATATAATGAGCTAGGAAAAAATAAAAGATACTTACCATTAGAAAGCACAGACTGCAAGCTATAATTTGATATATAAATCGGGAAACGAGAGTGAATGCGAGCAAAGATATGGTACTTTATATGAGACGACGCGATACGCAGCCTTCTTTCCCCCTTTAATTAAATTAATATGGTAATGGTCGTCGATCTGCCAAATCGTTTACGTAAGTTCCACGTGGAACAGTTCGCGAGTAGTTATGTCGATCGACGAGTCCATTCTAAGCAAGATATCAAATGGAGCCGGACTAGCGGAAGAGTAAGGCGTAGGTAAGTTGACAATAACGGAGATAAAAAAGAACGAAGCCAAACTTCGAGAGTTCGCAGGCAACCTTGGCTGTCGGGAGATAAGTTCAGCTCGCAAAGTCATGGGCCTAAAGACGAACAACTAGAAAATGCTGTAGTTCGTTCAGAAAAGGGAGCAAGCCCCAAAGCACTGCAGTCGATGGACTGTTTCGATGGACTGTTTGCTCAGAGAAAATACAACATTATGAATATAAATATATGAAAAAATATGTATGTAAAACAGCATGCCAGTTACTGAGGACCAGGGGCGTATCAAAGGGGGCTGAGGGTTTCCATCTCATGCATGTGAAGCTTGTAAAAAAAAAATCACCTGGCTTATCTGAGTGTGCCCCACAATAGTTTATAGAACATACAACTACAGAAATGATGCATTAATGACTCAAAATGTCCTGTAGTAACATTCTTCTAGGGTAGGGTGTTGACGAGCAAAAATGTTAAGAATAGCATCTACGTCAAAGTTTAAGCCATAGTGAATGTGCAGTGCCAGTCCTGATAACCTTTGCTGCCCCATAGTAGTACACAAGTAGGTTTTGAGTCTTCTAAGTACACTGACACTACGTTCACATTCACAGCTGGTTACGGGTAGAGTACAAACAATACGGAATAAGCAGTATCTTCCACGTTGATGTGCAAGGCCTGGGGTGGAGTTTTGGGCAATTATGATGAGAAATTCCTCCATTTAGATCTCCACAAATGGAGTTCCTGTTCAAAAGATGAAGGACTTGACATATCATCTTCATAGAAATCCAAAAGTTCCTTTATCAAATTAGACTCACTCTGAGTGACTGCATTGGCCATGAATATAGATGGAACTATGCTCAAAGCTCGTACTGCTTTCTTTTGTGTTTCAGAAAAACGAGTGTGAATATGTGATATCATCTCATCCAGAAATGGAACAGAAATAGATCTTCTGTAATAATCTTCAGCAGAGTCGGCAGCTACATTGCTTCTACTTGTTTGCCTTGCACATCAACGTGGAAGAGATGGCTGTGATGCATTGATTTTTTGTGATAGAGTGACTGCAAAATCAAACCATCTTGTGATGAGAATGAATGCTGTCACGAACTTCATGTAAAGTAGTCTCGACTAAATTTACCTCAGATAAGCATTGCAAATATCTTGCAAATGGCTCTGGGGTAGAGACACTATTAAGCCTTTTATGTAGCCTAGGCCATGGTACACCACCTCAAATGCCATAAAAAATTAAACTGAGTTGTAGCTGTTAAAAGTGATGCAGCTTTCTGAGCAGACTCTCTGTTCCACCCATCTTCAGTTACTGATTGTCTCCAAGGTACAAATAACAGCTGGTACCATCTTCGAAAAGACTTCATAGGCCTCTATTCTAGCAATGGGTCTTGCAAAGGCTTACCAGTTTCTGTCTGTTAGTTGTTCCCAGTGGAAGTTCGCTGATCAGTTTTTCTAGTTATGTTTCCCTCTTGGGAGAAAACCTAAAGAAAAGGCATAGCTCCACAAGAGTTCCTTGCATATTGCGAATAGCTTGGATGTTACATGCTGCCACAACACAAAGATTCGGTGTATGAGCCGCACATAAACATAGACTGCTTTTGGATAGTGTTTCTCGATTAGAGCAGCAACCCCATGATATTTACCAGCCATGTTGCTGACACCATCATCACGTAAATTATTTGGGTCTAAGGCATAATTTTGTATTTCATTTAGGATGGTTTTAGAAACAGCGGTGCCATCTTTGCAAGAATAAATTCAACAAACTCTTCTCTCACCACATTTTCCGAGTCAACATATCGCAGGACTAGAGGAAGCTGCTCTTTATTAGATGCATCAGCAGCCTCGTCAGCACACACAGAAAAGTACTTTGCTAGCCTAACCTCCTGTAGAATTTTCTCTCTTATCCATTCACCAATGGCTGCAATCAGTTCATTTTGAATGATTGGGGCATGATATTGGGCATTTCTGGCTGCAGAAGCAAAGTGGTCAGTCGGAACTGCATCACCTGCTTCAACACAAAATTGAAGCAAGGCTAAAAAAATTCCAGGATTTGCATCACTCCAAAGAGCCTCTCGGTGGCCACAAAGAGCTATATTTTACTTATCACAAAAAATGATCGTCTTGAGAATAGCCTTAAGAACTTCCCAATTCTTCTGAACTTGAGCAGATGCTTGGCTAACTGTTGCTGTATGGAAAGCTGGCCTCCTTCCATTTGCCCAGTAAATGTAACAGTATCATCCCATAGCTGCTCTGTGTGATTTCTGCAACCTGTGTTCCTTGAGTGCTTGCTTTGCTCGAGTCAAATTAGTCATTGGAACGGTGACCAGCTGTCCAAGAATAGATCGATTCTTGGTGAAGAGTAAACAGCTCACACAGAAGCCACCATTGCACGAAACAGAGTAGCTCAACCAAGAGTGTACTCTTTCAACCAGGAGTTCTGGAAGTATCTAGACTTTGAGTACTCAATTTTAGTAGGGAACTTGAAATTACACCGGCATTCAAAGCTTCTGGTCATTGCTAAGAATTCTGATGTCCTCAAGTTTATAGTTTCCTAAGTCAGCCCCAGGAGGACATGCTTGCACCCTAGCAGCTGATACACACCCTTGACCTGACACATTTCCCAGATCATCAGGAGATAGAGACTGAGTAGTACTTGGCTGACTTACTTCCCTTTGATCTTGAACTCTGACTTTCTTAGGATCAGTATAATTATAGCAGTGCTACTGTCAGACTCACTGCTTGACTGACACACCAAATGACAGAATGGATATTTGCCTCTTGGCCATGTCACAGCTTTACTACTACAATCTCAAATACAGTTGCACCCTCTTGGAATAGGGGCTGGGCTAAGGTAATCCTATAAGAGATTAGCACAAACTCACCTAATATTCATAGGCCAAGCAATTAGTTTTCTACAAGAAAACAGCTGCTTGAGTACTGTACAAAAAGTTTTGTGGTTTGTAGAAGTAAATTTATGAGCCTCTAAGGGCTTAAATTTTCAGTACAAATTTATATGTAGGATTAGCAAGAATTGATGCTAGCTGCAGCTGACTTATGGGTGTGGCTTGTACTTAGGTGGGGGGGGGGGGGGGGGTTCTGGGCAACAGGAAACCCCCCTTAAATACGCCCCTGAGGACCTAAATCTACTGAGGACCTAAATCCTTCTGGCTTATTATCCAAAGGACCTTCCAAAGGACCTGCAAATTAATAGGATATTGAAAAAATAGTTCCAACGTGATTCAGTATTTTAATTACATTCATGAATTTATAATTAATATTTGTGGTTTTTTGCTACCTTTTCAGTGTTTCAAATACCTATTTCATGTCGCTGAGGTAGTTGTCCTCCCTCACAGTAACGCTGAAGAGGAATGACACTTGAGCATTGTCGGAAAGAATAAGACAGACGCTCGGCAATGAAGCTCGATGACACTTTGTCAAGCATTCTAGCTAGCATTCCCTGAATCTGAAGTTCCATGTTACCGCTGGGTGCCTGATGAGAAAATTTTGGACCTGCAAAAAGGGCAACTTCTTGCTATAATCAGAATCATTAAACTGATAGCAGTGTGTTATTTGGGGGGGAAATTAATTTAGTATGCTTAGCATGCTATGTTATGACTTGATGCAAATGATAACCAGATTTTATACCAAATCTCTCCAGATTTTTCGAGGATTTTTTGGGGGATCTCCAGATTTTCATGACTCTGGGGTTGGCAGGTCTGCTCTTTGAACGTGAAGTGAAATGATGCAATAATGCAAAAATGACTATATCTTTTGATAGAAGTATTCGCTTGCTCTGAAACTTGAAACTCGACCTGCAGACACATTATAAACACTTTTGCAACCCCCCCCCCAAAAAAACTTTTTTGAATTTTCAGCACTCTTCCCCCCTTAAAGAACGGGATGACTGCGTACAGTAAGTAGTTCTCAACATTTTTTTCCTTTTCTTTTGTTCCAAAATCCAAAAACAATAAGCTCGGATGTTAGTGTTGTCAATGATGGGGTGTGGCTAAACTTTAAACAGGTGACTCTTCGCCCAAACGCAGCGAAAACCACGCGGGTAGCTAGTTACACCTGAACTATTGTGAGATGGAGGGCCAGACAAAAAAATCTGTAACCAGGGTCCTTTTTATTGGTGCTGGGGCAGTTAATTTTGGTGGTGGTGAAGGTCCATGGAACCACTGCATGCGCTTGGAGAAACTTGGAGGGGTTCAGATCGTGGGCATAGCTGATCCAGACCTTGCAAAGGCCCGCAATGTGTTGCACAGTAAGTTGTCTGGAGAATATGCTCAGATGTACACGGGCTGTGTCGTGGAAGCAGACTACAGACTGGTCATAGAGAAGTCAAGTCCACAGGTGGCATTTATAGGTATGGCTATGTAACCTTGTAGAATGGCATAAGGCTGTTCACAGTATTTGTCCAGACTCATAGCCAGAGTTGTTGAAATTGTTTTCTGGGGGAGGGTTGTTTCTTAATGCTCTTGGGGATCATGCCGTTTTCAGCAACCATACTTACTAGAATTCAACATGGACCAAAAAATGGTCCATTAAACTCGAGGATGAGCTACGTATGAGGCTACAACCACGGTGAATGCCACATAATATATACAAATGGTAGCTTTAAAAAATGAACTTGTATAAAACCAGGCAACTGGTATTGTTTTTGGTCCACCCAACTCTTATTAGCTGAGAAGCTCTCACGGTTACAATTTTCACTATAGGTAGGTAGTTAACTATATGGTTAGCATATCAAAAACCTTATTGAACTATTTATCCAGGCTTGTGGTTATCCAATACCAGGGTTGGGTTTTTGCTGGGACTGGCAAAAAAACGCCATTTTTCCCCACTTTTTTCTGAAAAACGTCCAAAAATTCCAAAAAACCTACAAATGTTTGACAGATTTTGCCGTGTATGTATCTTTGACACCACGTGAACCTCAAGCTATCTAGAGGAGCTAACAAAAACACATTTTGAGGAAAAGTCAAAATTTATTGAACAAATAATATTTGTTATGTGCAACAATGCAACAATGACAGCATTCAGTGTAAATTATTTTTATCCCATAGTAATATATAATCTAATTACGTATTTTAAAGCTAAAATATGTCCACTATTCGGCTTCACACAAACTAGTATTCCAGTTCTTTAGGTCCTCTCAGCATTCTGTAAACAAACACCAGTTTCTGTGCCTTGGCTAGACCAAGTTTGTTGCGCAGCTTAGTCAAGATGAGACCGATGCTGCTAAACACTCGCTCCAGTGCAGCTGATGATGCAGATGCTGTTTGTAGAGTCACCATGAAGTATACAAAGCCATCATGGAGGTCTGTAGACTTGGAGCCCACTGCTTTCCACCAGGTGACTGGATTCATCATCCTGGCTATATACTCAACTTTGTTAAGTCCATCCTCAAAGGCTTTGAAAATATTTTCTTGAATGTTTTCTAACAAATTGTAGAAAATCTTGATTTATGCTGGTTGATGCTGGTTTGGTTTGGTTTGTGTTGGTTTGGTTTGTGTTGGTTTGGTTTGGTTTATGCTGGTTTGGTTTGGTTTATGCTGGTTTGGTTTATGCTGGTTTGGTTTGGTTTATGCTGATTCGGTTTGGTTTATGCTGGTTTGGTTTAGTTTATGCTGGTTTGGTTTGGTTTATGCTGGTTTGGTTTGGTTTATGCTGGTTTGGTTTGGTTTATGCTGGTTTGGTTTGGTTTATGCTGGTTTGGTTTGGTTTATGCTGGTTTGGTTTGGTTTATGCTGGTTTGGTTTGGTTTATGCTGGTTTGGTTTATGCTGGTTTGGTTTATGCCAGTTGGCCAAACCTATTTTTGCCAGTTGGCAAAAAATATTAGTTGGCAAAAACCAATTTTTGCCGGGGTTGTTTTTACCAGTTTTAACCACCATACGGGAAAAACCCAGCAACCCTGTCCAATACAATATTTATCTAGGTAGCCACCATTGAAAGTATCCTTTGATATACCTATTGGGGCATAGAGATTCTTGTATTGTATTGGAACCTCCTAAGGAGTTGCTGAAGTCTGTGAGCAATCTACGAAGCAGTATAACAACACACACACAAGAAATAGTTACCAACTATATACTTGTGTGTTTGTTTATAATTAGTTATAGTTATTGACACAGTCGATGTTTGATAGTGTATGCAGTTGTAAAATGCCACGTTTTTAAATTTTTGAAGTTGGCAGGTCTGCAGGTGCATCTTGATATTTGACTTGAAGTCAATATTTGTATTGACAATTCACTATGGTACACCACATATGCCATATTTTCTTGTGCAGATGTCATCATATAGAAACTCAAGTGATAGTCCTTGTCAATAGTGGAAGAAGAATGGTTGAGAAGAGTGTGGCATACTTATTTCTCTAGACCATGCACATGACCATATTAATGAAGGCTATTTAATTATTATATCACTGGAGTAAGCGATAACTGGAGTAAGCGACACCAAAAGCGATCGTAGGGTTAAAAAATATCCAATAGAGGTAAAAAAAATCTACTGGCTATAGATGTTCGGTAACTAAGGGGAAAATATTGAAAAACACCGACCGTTCAGAAGTCACTTTCTCAATAATCAACTTCAAATTGTATTCACTCGACGTTTCGACTAGATGCTCTAGCTTCTTTCACCCTCGATCGAGATGTCCGGTCGACTAACCTAGGAGGATATGCTTTCTCGGCTTCTGGGCGATGATTTTGCACTGTCTGAGGTGGAAGGCAGTGGTGAAGAAGGTGATGGTATCTCGTCTTTCCTTGGCCAGACCAGTAATTGAGCCCAAAGCTCTGCTATCACTCGGCAAAGTAGTTGGGGCCTGACTTACCTTCAAGCAAGCCTAACGCTCCCACTCGAGCTGACGATTTGGATGAAGATGAGAGTGCTAGCGATGAAGAAGGCATTGACAGTGAGTTTAGCTATAGTTAGCTGTGCAGTGAGTAAGCAGAGCATGAACTACAAAGGCTGTTTTAGCTTCCTTGTTCGTGGCTAGTCCATGGAATTTTTTTTATAAGAGCAATTTTTAAAAAATCTGTACCACCGTGTGTCACAAAGAGGGACTGTTTTTTCTTCCAAGCATCACACCATGGTAGACTCCACCCACCAGTAGTTTGCTTGTGTTTTGCTTCAATCTGTTTTGCTTCAATCTGTTGTTGTTTGTTGCATATAATTATTGGTTTCTGCATGGCATTTTCTCTCTGTGCTGTGTGTGTGTTCATATTCATTGGTCATGTATTGTGTGGCATGCATATATGCATTCACACTTCTGGAATGTTATAAATAACAAATTGTGGTGAGTGTACGCGTAAAGTAATATGTTTTCATTATTATGAAGACACATTCAAAACGCTCGTGTGATAGGGCACAGTTTCCTGAACACTAAAACATTGTTGCCTACGGTATTAGAGTATTCATGGTACATCTATTCATGGTACATGTATATCTTGTATTTTTCTTTTCCTTGTACCCAATTTCCAATTATAATAAAAATAGATTAGATGATAAAAATACCTAGATGATAAATATACATGAAGGTGCTCATTGTGGCTAAACACACATCAAATTATCAAGTTCAAATGAGATCACCACAATATGGTTTTATGGTATGTTTCTATGGCAACAAACAACAAATGGTATCACATGTGGTATGGTTGCTAGGTAGTTTTACAAAGTATTGCTGACATAGCAGGGCATATCTTCACATAGGTTGTAGTTTTGAAATAGAGTCAGTCACCTGTTCTGTCTCCAGCACTCAAATTCCGAAGAAAAACAATTTGAGCCTCTGTAGTTTAGTAATAAGCTCAAGCTCAGCTCCATAATGACATCCTTCAATATGTTGACTGCTTTGTGTAGGAATTCTTCAAGAATTTTGTACGTTGCATACCCAGGTTGATTGAAACAGTTTTTTTAGCAGAAACAGGCAAGTTGAGCGCTTCATAATACTGAGTCCAAACATGTTCCTCAACACTAGTAGTATGATAACTGACTCTTGCTTATTTAAATCGGTTGCAGTGCTGTTTTTCTTCTTGGAAGATGAGATTCTTCAGTATTGATGTTAGTTGCAAGGTTTTCAAATGTAGGAAGAACAGCCTGAAGCTATTTTCACCTCCTTCTCTTCAATGTCTTGTCTGTAAGCATGACTATTGCCAGGCCCCTCACTTCCAGACATAGACTCACTTTGAAGCATCTTGCTAAAGATTATCAGTTATCATGAGAATCACTTCACACAATTTAAGCCAAAGTAACAACTTAAAACGTGACATCTATGTTTGTGATTAACCTCTTCACACTAGGTTGTAACTTAGACTGCAAACAGTGCCCCCCCCCCCCCCCCCCCCCCCCCTCCCAAGGCTCCTGAAGAACACTTTAGTTTTGTATGATGTTATTGATGGATTAGGAAAGTCTATCGTATTGGACAAAATTTATGTATTCCCAGACGCTCATCCTCTTCTTCCTTGATTGTGTTGGACTCTGCATTTATTTCTGGAGAAATAATTAGCTTTGTAATTTCAAAAGCTGTATCGAAACTGTGACTGTCTATAAAATGAGTACAGATAGCACGTTTTTCTTCAGCTAGTATTGTGTAGCTACCCTATCCCAGAGTTGCCAACTGTCCCGGAATGGCCGGGACAGTCCCAGAATTTTGGGCATTGTCCCGGTGGTGTCCTTGTCCCGGTAATGTCCCAGAATTTACAGCTACACGCACCTTGCACTTCCACTCGCTTAGATGGCCACTGCAGTCCCAAGCATGTTTAGTTTAGTCCTTTACGAGTCGTAAAGCAACAAAAACAGGACACTTTTTAGGAGAGACAAACTTCAGATAAACAATTACGGGTTTGCCAAACAACCTTAGACCTTGTTTCGATTGGAGGTGTGGCACTCATGTGAAACTTCCCAACCAGTGATAATTGCTTTTGCATTGCAATCTCAGCAAAATGGCTAGTGTAGCAAAGAAGCAGAAGAGAGAATGCTATTTTGATGGATTAAAACACTCTCACCGCCATAAGTGCCTACAGGCGCGAACTCGACATCGCTCACGTAAAAATTGATTAAAAATTACGCGAACGAGCTACAGATTTAAATTTTTTACCAGGGGTCTAAACGTTAAAAATACAACCAAAGAAAAATTCCAGGTAGCACGTGATTCCGAACTGGTCACGGCAACAAAATAATATATTAATTTTTTTGACAATGATGACTTTACTTCACTGTGACCGTCCCGATAGCTTCTGGAGGCTATTCTTCAGTGAAAAGCTGCAGAGCCATCTACTGCAGACTCGCTATCAATCAAAATCCTACGGAGTAGAGGAAAAAAGTCGCTCCTGGATGGATCTCTGTTGTTGGTGACTTTTTTACTGTTGTAGACATAGAGATGCGTAACTTTTGTTTGCCTGCTTCAATAGAGCTGATTCATATACCAAGTTATAGCTCTTTCAATTTGCAATCGAATGATATACTTTGTTTAAATGTTTTGAAATTCAAAAAAATTAACAAAAAAAAGGTGTTGGGCTAAAGTTGGCGGTGAAAGGGAATTTCATAGGCAAGAGTTTCATAATTGATTTACATAAATAAGCATGGAATACAGCAAATACAGGGTAAATAATAACATCATGGGGATAGGGAAACGCGCATGCTAATTAGGGGGGGGGGGTCGCGTCGGAAATGTCCCGGAATTAACTTATGGAAAGTTGGCAAGTATGCTATCCCTTGTCACATTTTTTCAAAGCTCCGGCATAGTATTGGCAGCGACAATCAGAGATAATGTGTACTAAAGTGTCCTTAATTGCAGGAACAAATAACTTCTTTAACTCTGGCTTCTCCTTTCTACATTTCATTTTCTAAAGAAAGGTTATAATTTCATTCGCTTCCTTATGGCACAAAGTTGATTGGTGTTTCTTATAGTAGCATCTCTCCGCCATGTAAATTTTCCTGTACATAATATGGTTGGCTCCCTTTTTGAGATAGATAGAAATGTTTCCTTCAGCAGAAGCCGATGACCAAAGGCTGCATCTAACTTCATATTGTAATATAATGGATAGATGTCACATCATTCAACTCTGAATGATCTCTCTGCTTTACCAAGCTTTCTCTTGGGAAACCCAGTTGCTAGACAGCTATAAACCTTAACCCACACTATACTTCAGAGTAACACAGGTAATTGATAATGACAATGCTCTATTTAGAACAGAGCTAGCTAGCTGACTATTGGTCTTTGAGTGCGTGTATTGGACTGAAAACTTTCTTCATCTCCGATGGGCAGGTTGGGCATTGCTAATAGACTCGTTGCACTGCAAAGGGTGTTTTGGGTATTGAATTTTCAGATGTTTTGCTGGATTGAGAAACAGATTAAGTCGCTATAATGCATTATAGACATGTATGCAATTTATGTGTGTTGGGTTTTGGGGGGGGGGGGGGGGGGGGGGGGGAGTAGATGAATTTGTGTTCATGGCTTTAATGTATTTTTTGGTGCTGTTTAGATTTTTATCCTCACAGAATTCATTGTGTTTTTGTTGTTGTTGTTTTTGGGGGGGGGGGGGGGGAACTATCCGAAACCACTGTTTATGATTCAACAACTGCTAGTTAGCTTTTGCTGAGATTTAAACTTTTATCTGCCATTTTAAAATGGGGGTCAACCTAATATAGGGAGTGCTATAATTATCACTCCCCAACACACAATATGCCTGCCGAGGAGGAAGAAGGCAAGACGTTTGGTATTACACTATAGACGTACATATCTGTGGGAGTATAACCTCTGCTATTATCTTTGTCCAACATTCAGATATTCACCGAATGCAGAAGTGTCTGGATCATAGCATGTGTAGTTGAGAATAGTGGGAGGAGTTAATATATATGCCAAATTAGTTGTGCATGATGGCTACCACCAAATAGTCTAGAAGCATTTCAGCTGCAATGCAATTTTCAAGCTGAAAGATGTGGAATTCACACGAAAGAGTGTTGCTCAGGACATTTCAGCATTAGCAAGATACTTGCCTTGCTTAGCATGCTGGGCTGAAATCTGGACCTGTATTCTGGTAAAAATGAATTTTGAAAAATGTATATACCACTTTAGAGTTATACTTTGTATCGACATCCTCCATCAAAAATGGTAGCTACCACTTTCTGTCACAGTATATACATGTCAGGAATTATGGTTTTCAATGGTCGACATTGCATAGAACAAAACTAATGAAATATTGGCAGTATCATAATGCTAATTTTTGTCTATTATTAGGTGTGCCTCCTCTCCACCATGGAAGTATGGAGTCACCTCTGGACATTGAGCTCCAGTGCTTGAGAGCTGGTCTGCATGTCTTCGTAGAGAAACCTGTGTCTGTGGTACCTCCTGAAAAGTTTTGGACTTATGTCCAAGCTGTGGAAGAGATTCGGAGAGAGAAGAGTCTGGCACTCAGTGTTGGCTACATGTTTCGCTACCATCCTGCAATTTGCCAGATGAAGAGCATTTTGGAGAAGCATGGTCGTCCAGTGATGGGTATCGATGGCAGGTATATCTGTGCGTATTCCGAGATGGATCATCCATTCTGGTGGAACAAGGCTAAATCTGGTGGGCCGGTGGTGGAGCAGGCCACTCACTTTTGTGACCTCATGCGATACTTGGTAGGGGAAGTTGTTCCCGAGTCTATTTCAGCATTAGCTATCCCAGCCAGCGATGAAAGGAGTAAACCAGGCTTTCTCTCTGAAGTCAAGCATGTGAACAATGAAGCGAGCTTGAGCAAAGAGTGTCGTGTCCCTAGGTTGACTTCAACTCACTGGTTGTTTACTAATGGTGCCATAGGGAACCTCATACATGCTATTGTTCTGCATAGTCCTAAACATGAAACAGCTATCGAAGTCTGGGCTGATGGGTTGAGAATGTCACTGGAAGAGATGAATGTTCCTGAATGTAAACTGCGAGTTAAAAGAGGTGTGTTATCTGTGTATTATAGATAATCCAGTGATGATATCATTCACTCTACTCAGGTAAAGAGGAAGAGGAAACTTACTGCTTTCCAACTGCTGATCCTTATCTGGAAGAAGACAAGGTGTTCCTACAGGCAGTCTTATCCGGAGATCACTCCAACATTTGCTCCAGTTATGAAGATGCTTACAAGACATATAATCTCTCTTGGCTCATTCGCAGATCAAGTGAATCACCACAACAATGAAGGAATGAAGGATAAAAATTGGACTTAATTTCATGTGTGATTATATTATGTTGTATATATATATATACACATATATATATGTATATATATATACTGTATTGGTTGGATGCACAATTTCAAAATAGTGGTCACCAAAATTGCCAAATAAAATAGCACAAACAATATATAGTTTGGTAGAACTCAAAATTTTCCCATAATCACTCGGATAATTAAGCAAAACATAAAATGATAATGATATATAGCTGTTTGCAACAATAGCTGGGCTAGTGTGTATGTGTATGCAACACAATCACTCCAACATTTGCTCCAGTTATGAAGATGCTTACAAGACATGTAATCTCTATTGGCTCATTCACAGATCATCACCACAGTGGATGATAAAACTTGGACTTAATTTCATGTGTGCATATATATTATATTTATACTACATCACGTCATCTGTGGCTAATCTGATTGGTTAATAACTATAGGTTACATAGGCGCGTAACCTACACTTTTAACCGCATGTAGTTTAGCGCGTGCGCAATGCAGTATAAGTAAGATAAAAGAGTCCCTACTCGTTTGCTGTTACATTCCTCGGCTTCGCCTCGGGGTAACCGCAAACTCGGAGGTTACATAGGCGACTCTTTTGTATAGGCTATATATCCTATACATACGTGTATACTATATTGGTTGGATGCACAATTTCAAAATAATGGACACCAAAATTGCCAAATTAAATAGCGAAACATGATATACAGTTTGGCAGTTATTAGCTAAGACTCAACAGAAAATGATAGCTATCTGCAACAATGGTTTGGCTGGTTGACTCAGCAGTTTGCAGGTGTAGATGTTACCATGGATAACTAATTTGCAGCATACTTTCAACAAGATAGTGAATTAAATGCAACCATGTATTATATATAATTATATACACACAATTAAAGATGTGGGCTTGAGTAATGATGAATAAGTTCTGTTATGTTCTGAAGTTGTAAGCAACTATATTACACTATAGAAGAAAATTATGTACACTGAACCCCCAAAAAGGGTCAATTGTTGAAGAAAGAAAATGGAGCTGAATTCATGTCGACTAAAACCTGTTAGCCAAACACTTTTATATCCTGCACCAACAAGTGGGGGGGGGGTTATATAGTCGTCTCCATTTTAACCAGCAGGTCAAACCAAATGGGAAATTAAATGACAGCCAGCAAGCCACACCCACCAAAAACAAAAGCTAGATACTTATACAACCAAAACTCACATTGGCAGCTTCAGATCTGCCTCAATTGTGGTTTTGTCCATTATGACCTCCCCCCCCCCCGCCCCAAAAAAACATTCTTCCACCATCCCTTGAAATCCATCTTTTAGGATCCATCTCCTCTCTTTCTTTTCTCCATGCATAACTTGCAAAGAACAGATCTATTCTAGTACTCTAAAAGACTCCAATTGCACACCCATGACTATTTCTGAAGAGGCTGGTAAGGATATCTGGTGAGTAGTTCCATCGATGATGCAATGCAGTGCTGTATGATCCACGCTCACTTTTACTGTTTGGTTTGTGGAGTTACTCTCCTGGTAAATTGTTACCAATTCAAAGGAAGACGAGCCAATCCTCTTACCAAAACATTTGCTGTTTGGTTGGAATTCTCCTATGCAAATGTTACTACAGTCAACAACAGCAACATGATATGGTGTGCGCAGATTATTGTGGCGTGGGCACCTGATATATTTACTGTAAAACAATAACTAAGTTATATATATAGAAAGTGTTTAAAAGATCCTGAAGGGAGTTTTGCAGAACTCCAACTTGGTTTGGTCTTCCAACTGCTCAACTAGAAATAACTTGAATCGCATACGTACAGAGGGAACAAGAGGCTCTTAAGAACATCCTACATGTTCCAGTTTTAGGATGATTGCCTGACTAAGGACCATGCATCACCAACAAGAGTTTGAAGTGGCTCTTGCATCATCTCTATGTGAATGGAAAGGAATCACTAACTTACTAAACATTGCATCACTGCTCACATATATAACATTGGTGGGTGAGGGGGGGATTATGTAAGTGCTTCTGCTTCAATAGCCACGTCAGGGATCAAGACAACTTCAGTAATCATTAAATTATTTTGTTCACTTCATTGTTCACTTCATTTTACAAAAAAAAACATGCATAGAAATTTGAATATAAGATGATATGTTGTGCAATTAGTTGGTCAGTTTCTTGTGATACCTGCTTTATATCTGGAGGGGGGGAAACAGATAAAAATGGTAATTCATTCCTTGAACATCAACTTCACATGGTAAAATGTAACTGAGGTATATACACCAGACAACAGGGAGCCTAGGTTATACAAATTACTAGCTGAGATACCTATGGGAGTGCTTTCAAGTTCGTGTGGTCCAGTGGGATCGATCGATTTCCCCCCCCGATCTTTTGGGGGGGGGGGGGGGGGGAAAGGCATCTCACAGAATATCCTGGTGTCGAATTTTAAATTTTTATTTATGAGGATAGAGCTGAGGACCTTGAGTACTAAGAGAAGAGGGAGGAGGAGAGAAGTGAATGATTCCATTTGGCTTTGTACTTTGAGTACCAAAGTAAAACGCACAAACCTACAGAATTTCCTCTCTATATAGTAACAAAACACACCCCATTCTATTGTAAGAGTGCTTTCAAGCTGGTGTGGCATTCCATGGCGTCTAAAAGATATAGACAGGCATACTAATTTTTTTTGGCAAAGCCACAACACGGAATTTCTCAATGCTGGTATATATATATATAGAAATATTCTGACTCAGAAGGGGGGTTAAATTTTTATTTTAATTGCCACCCAGCCACCCATCGACTTTGAGATACATATACTTTGGTCAAATCCATCTTACAGAATTTCCAACTGTTGGTCGAAGGAAAAAAAGAACGGGGCGGGGGGGAACAGAGAGGAAAAAGGATCGAACTGGGGACCTTGCTTGAGTATGAGGGGATGAAGAAAAAAGTGAAAAATGATTCTGCCCTGGGATCAAACCAGTGACCTTGAGTACCAAAGCAAACAGCAAACCCACAGAACTTCCCCTTAATATGATTCACAGAGCCATTTAACCCAGGGCATATGGTCTTTATGTCAAAAGATAGATGCTTTTAAAATATCTAACCTCCAGCATGATTCAATATGTGGACCTATTTTGGCAGGACAAGAATATGTGAACAGTGAAAAGTATAGGTCCATCATAGTAGCAAATCTACAGCTCTCCAAAGGTGACTAACCCACTATGGCTAACACACTATGGCTAAGCTAACCTGCTATGGCTAACCTGCTATGACTAACCCACTAAGGCTAACCCACTACAGGGGAGGCTCTGGCAGTTTTGAGATGGTCCGGTCAGGAAATGGGCGTGGTTTGGGTGTGGCTTAAGCGTTCCTTTGCAGATCAAAGGAAATCTTGTGCGAAAAACGTGTTTGATGGAAATTAAGTTTAGTACTGCTAAAGCAAAATGATTATTCACCTTGACATTCAAAATCATTACCAATTTCTGGTGACACAATATTGCTCACTGTAAACATGCATTTTCACAATGAGCACTGCCAGTTTTATGTAGTCAGGCCAGGTTGCAAGGAAATGGGAAATAAATTGAAATAGTAATGTTCAAGAGCATATCAAAATTCCCCCCTTAACTACAAATTCATTGGCTACACAAGATAAATCTAAATTGTCAGTTTTATCCTTATGAACGTGTAACACCATTAAACTGTTCAATCTTTCTTGAGTCATTGTTGATCGTAGGTAAGACTTGATGCGACGCATTGCACTGAATGACCATTCACTTGTGCTGTTAGTGGCCGGTATTACAAGTATTAACTTTGTCAAGGTTATTACTTCTCGTATCAGCTCCCTTTCTGCTCCTGTCAGCTTTTGCAAATACTTGACAATGTCAAAGATGTTGCTCATTTCCTTTGGTACATTGCTACTAAAAATGTCAAGATGTATTTGCAGACTAGAGACGTTCAGATCAGTAGTGTAAACTTCAAGCACTTTCTTAAGTTCATCTGAGTAGTCCTTCTTCTGAGTGGCTTTTAGAAGAAGTGATTCCATGCAACCATATATCTTGTAGCCAGGCTGATCAAACCTATCTTTGAGAGCTAGCACTAAAAGATCTAGGGCTTCCAAGTATACTTTCCTATACAAATCTGGAATTGATGGATACTCTGGTGGTGCATTACCCTCTTCAAATCTTCTTGGCACTTTCCTTCGTCTGGGAAGCACTGGATCATTTACATCCAAATCAGAGGCCATTCTGTTAACCTTTTCCCAGAACATGCCAAAACCTTCTTCATTTCTAATGGCCATGAGAGTTCGTTTGGTCTGTTCTGTTGTTAGTTGCCCTTCAACTGCTGAATAATTTTTCTTTTGCAGTGTCCTGCTCAAGTTATCAGTGTGGCGAAGAAGATTTTCACCAAGAACTAATCCAAAGAAAAAGTCAAACGACTGCATCTGTGCAGAAACTCCCCTAATGCGAGTGATCGTCTCCCTATCATGAACTATCTCTACTGCCCTGTCCCACAGTTCCTGAAGCACAGAATAGTTCTGAATGATGCTCTGCATCGAATCGGCTTTGACTGTCCACCGAGTTGGACAAAGCACACGAACACCAGGACTACCAGGTGCCATGTCACCCTTAATATCTCTAAAAAGAGCCTCTCTGCGAGGTGAATACTTCACCAATTTTGTTATCTCATGTGTCATATCCAATACTTTTTTCATGGTGTTGCATTGCCTAATAGTGTCTGATACTGCTAAGTTCAGCGAGTGGCCATAGCAGTGTGTGAAAAAAGCATTTGGTTGTTCATCCTGTATTTGTTTGGCAACACCATTTCTCACCCCACTCATGTTCCTTGCACCATCGTAGCACTGACCCCTAGCTTTGGCAAGAGAAAGGTTTAGTCGAAGTAGGGTATCCTTAACTACATGAACTAGAGTGGAAGCTTCAATGGAAGGTACCTCATAAAGTCCAACAAAATCTTCATGAACCAGAAGCTCTTCATCAACCCACCGCAAAACCATAACAACCTGCAAAGTAACCATCATAACAATACATACTATTTTTCATAGATGTGTCAAGTTACCTGTTCTCTGTTGGAAAAATCTGTACACTCGTCGTAAAGAAATCAGCAACTTGCAAATAACTTGCTATTTCCCGTAACACATTCATTGCCATTATTTTCAGCATCTCATTCTGTGTTTCATGGCTCATGTAGCACTCTCTTTTCCTCTTCAGCCATAGTTATGTGTTACCTCTGGCTAGAATGAATGGCTAACACTATATGAAACATTTTGTTTACCATGGAATCATCTTTACTGATAAATTTCATCAACTGGTGTAGATTCCCCTCACATGTGTCATCATGACCTCTAATTCCACATCCTTGCCTGGCAAGATATTGTAAACTAGACAAGACCTTCAGGAGACAGTGCAGATTTTTTGCTCTTTCCTCAACCAGTGAATGAGACAGCATTTCACCCACATCACGAGTGGTGGCTAGCAACGTGATTAGCTTCTCTACGGCTAACTTGTGGCAGAGGCTCTTTTCATGCTGTCGAAATGAAAAAGTATCATCCTTCCAATTAGAAAATCCTCTTGATAGCTTTTTTCATAACAAGAAAACCATATAGCAATAAAAACCAGCAATTGATAAATGTCACTATGGCAAATTTTTAAATTATTCTTACAAAGGCATCATCAGAGCTCCCAGGCTTAACTGCAATCTTCTTTTCATTCAAAGCTTTCCAGCAGAGAAAGCAATTGACAGCATCTTTGGTCTCATCATAGTGCAACCACGTCCATTGACGAAACCAGCTAGATTGGCAGGCCCTGCTCACAACTTTTGCCTTTCCAAACTGTCTCTTTGGGAAAGAAAAGGATGCCGTTGGATGGTGCGGAGCCTTGGGGAGATTGTCTGGCGCTGCAGGCAACAACGAACTTGAGCAAGCCATAGGAAGCTGTGGACGTACTAATCACAACTCGTGGAAAAATAGGCGTGATAGTTCGTGGCGTTTTCTCACGATCCTTTCCTACTTGGTCTTACTGCCACCAAAAAGTGGTCCGGCCATGGCCGGTGCAGCCGGTGCGCCAGAGCCGCCCCTGCACTATGGCTAACCCACTATGGCTAACCCACTATGGCTAACCCACTATGGCTAACCCACTATGGCTAACCCACTATGGCTAACTCACTATAGCTAACATGCTATGGCTAACCCACTATGGCTAACCTGCTATGGCTAACCCACTATGGCTAACCCACTATGGCTAACCCACTATGGCTAACCCACTATGGCTAACCCACTATGGCTAACTCACTATAGCTAACCTGCTATGGCTAACCCACTATGGCTAACCTGCTATAGCTAACTGCCCCCAAAAATTAAAAATTATAAAGTGAGTAGCCATCGGTATATGTCGAGATTGTCATGGAAGCTGGTTTAGTAGTTAGGCAACAAGACGATTGGTCACTGGGAAAAACAGTTACAGTAAATAGTTAGGAGAGGGGTGGGGGGATGTTAATGATCTTTAAGAAATTATGACTTTATTCATGACTGTCTCCATCTCAAGACAGCACAAACTTAAACATTCATAGCAGTGAGGTTGCTATGCAGTGTTAGCAGTACCAACTACTCCAGCTCAATGGTTACATGAAAACAGTCTACTAAGAAACAGTTGAAGCCCTAGCTTTCACCTTTGACCATCACAGAAAAGTCAAGGTCATCGTGCCGCAATGATAACCTATTCCGACTGTCTATGTTTGCAACGATCAGAACTATGAACAGGTTGATCAACTAGAAATAAATGTGCTATATAAGTAGCAAGCCAATATGAATTCTCAGTGTGCCTGCACTCTACAACAATCATTAGGCAGCTCTTGATAAACACAGATAACTTCAGTGCAAAAAAAATGCTCAGTGTATACAACAAATTTAAACTTAAATTTACTCACTCGACGTGATGAAGGCTGAGCATCCAGCTGAAACATTGAGTGAGTTAATTTAAGTTGATTATCGAGAAAGTCATTGAATCTACTGCCAACTGGGAACTGATTCGGTTGTGTATTGATTAAGTGAATATACCCGTATAGCAACATGGCATATATGATGGTCAACCAGTATACTACACTTACTTGGTAGACCAGTCCACTCTTCCATGAACTGCAAAGTTATTCAAAGTGGAAGTTACAGTGGAGTGATAAGTAGAGCTTGGACCACCCTGGAACTGCAAATGTGATATGCGTGGTGTATGTGCTCCTGTACCCTTGTATGGCATAAGAGACGGCTTTTTAGACGATGTCAAGCCATGTCCGCCTGTGAACCCTGTGAACCCTAGAGTTTGACGAAAGTTATCTGGTATACACAATGCAAGAAACAAGGATCAATGTATAGAGTGTTGGATGAACTGCATGCAGTTTAAAACAACACACTAAACTGGCTTATTCAGATCTATAACCACATAGTATATTTTCAACCTCACCCTTCCAATTCAATACACAGTGCATGGCAACGGAATTTATCCAGTAAGCACCTGATCACTATGTAATATCATAGACTACACATATAGCAGGAAATGGGATTGGCAATAACTTGTGTGCATCATAGAGACAATAAGCTGGTTGTCAGATGACCCGTTGTAAAATAGGATGTGGTTTCTTTGTGCACTACTTCCAAGAGTTCAGAGTTCCAAGAAGCAAGGAAACTTCTTGTTTCTAAGGTTTATTACAGGGGCCTGTAGGAAGCAAATCTGAACCCCAACGGCCACAAACTAGGCCCATTTTACCATCCCCACCCCATCTAATTGTCACACCTTTTGAATAAATCTACCACTTATCATGTCCACTTCAATAATAATAATGACGTAAATTGTCCCAATAATATTAACTATTGTTCTTGTAGGAACTATGCAGGGGTGGAAGAATATTGCTGACTCCCAAGGTTCTCATTATTAATCCTCTACATATAGCAGTTGGGAGAGAGGCTGGGGGGAAGGGTTATAAATATAGCAGTTGGGAGAGAGGCTGGGGGGACAGGTTGGGAAGGATATTTAAGAATCTTGGGTAAATCCACTGAAGAATGACGTCTGCCTGAAGTACCAGCCATCACCAAGAAAGATCAGGCCTGAAAACAGTCACACCAAGAGCCAGAGAATTGTGGCCAGGAGAGGCAGTCTTTACCTGGATGCCATCACAGTTGACCTGGAAAGGCACGTCAGAGAGGTTGATAACCCTTTACCCAAACCACACCAATTGCACTGCGCATACGCAATATTGACCACACCCTTTCCTCACTACTGCACAAATGGCCATAGCTGTTCAGATCATTGCTGCTCCCACAGCCCTGTGCCATCTTACCATCGATGCCTATAGTTATGCCACACCCTGTTCATAGTTGGAACTGTAACAACCAGGCCAACATAATAGATCAGTTCTTGAGTAGACCACATCCATTAATTGCTCCCTGTGTAATAGCTTTGTACACTTAATGGGATGGGCTAATGGGCTACTGTTATATATGAATATTCATGAGAAAATGTTTCCCAGAAGGGGGGGAAACCTAGAGGTTCAAAGTACATAGACACACTTTGGAGATGTTAAGGAACAAATTTGTTCAAGTACACGTGTATGGCACGGCACACGTGGGCCGAGAAATTCATGGTATATAACAATGATACCTTTGTAGTTCACTTAATGGCCAGTGGCTTCTGTATCAACTTTCACTGCCAGCACTCCACAACCATACATGAAGACATTAGAACGCCAAGGGTGTGTGGCGTGAAAGATTTTCACCAGAAAACTTGCCATCAACCAGTTTTGGAGATTTGTAGGAGCTCGGTCATGTTAGATTGGCATCACTGTATAGTTTTATCGCCTCACTCTGCGGATATTCATGGCTATATATAACTAAATTCAAGTAAGTTGATAAGAACCTGTAGATTCAAAACTCGTTATCCAATAAGCCTGGGGATAAACCTAGGTATAGCTAAGGTCTCGAGCAGAAGAGCAGCATTCATCTATTCTCCCAACTAAGTCCTAATATTCATACAGACATTGTTATTAATGTTGCTCATCAATATCTCCAAAGTGTGTTGTGTATATAACCTCTGTGCAAATATGAGGAGGAAGATATCTTCACATCCAACAGCAGCCCCTCATATTAATAATGTACACGTTAAGTATGTCCACCCGTTCAGGTGAGAAATTAAACATGCTCAAACTGGACCCACACTGCCAGACTTGCATAGACCTCTTTCACCACGCCCACTACATGCACAGCCTAACGAAGGTGGGAACACAACAAGCACATGCAATTATTACATACTTTATGCTAGAAACCGCAAATGAAAAGAAAGATAGACAGATCATAAGTAGACAAACTAATTTAGGACTGATGAATTATTTACTCTGCCACAAAATTTCAATCACCCATGAAAGTTATAGTATAAATCCACCAGGGATCTTAATATATAACCAGAGCTATATGCTATAAATCCACCAGCATATCAGTGGATCTAAATATATAACCAGAGCTATATGTTATAAATCCACCAGCATGTCAGTGGATCATAATATATAACCAGAGCTATATGTTATAAATCAACCAGCATGTCAGTGGATCTTAATATATAACCAGAGCTATATGCTATAAATCCACCAGCATATCAGTGGATCTTAATATATAACCAGAGCTATATGTTATAAATCCACCAGCATATCAGTGGATCTTAATATAATATAACCAGAGCTATATGTTATAAATCCACCAGCATGTCAGTGGATCTTAATATATAACCAGAGCTATATGTTATAAATCCACAAGCATGTCAGTGGATCTTAATATATAACCAGAGCTATATGTTATAAATCCACAAGCATGTCAGTGGATCTTAATATATAACCAGAGCTATATGTTATAAATCCACAAGCATGTCAGTGGATCTTAATATATAACCAGAGCTATATGGTATAAATCCACCAGCATGTCAG
The DNA here is from genome assembly GCA_028752905.1 of Cladorhizidae sp. MBARI D1340-BT2. Classification (NCBI taxonomy): domain Eukaryota; kingdom Metazoa; phylum Porifera; class Demospongiae; order Poecilosclerida; family Cladorhizidae; species Cladorhizidae sp. MBARI D1340-BT2. Next base: position 25,086,037 of record JAQNBH010000005.1, on the reverse strand, counting down.
TGGATCTTAATATATAACCAGAGCTATTTGGTATAAATCCACCAGCATATCATTTATCTTAATATATAACCAGAGCTATATGTTGTAATATGTATGATGATAATGATGATGATGATGGTAATGATGATGATGATGATGATGATGATGATGATGATGATGATGATGATGATGATGATGATGATGATGATGATGATGATGATGATGATGATGACGATGACGATGAAGATGAGGATAACAATGATGATGATGATGAATATGATGATGATGAATATGATGAGTAGGAGGATGAGGATAATGATGATGGTGATGATGAATGAAGATGAGGATGATGATGATGATGATGATGATGATGATGATGATGATGATGATGATGATGAATATGATGAGTAGGAGGATGAGGATAATGATGATGGTGATGATGAAGATGAAGATGATGAAGATGAGGATGATGATGATGATGATAACAATGATGATGGTGATGATATGATGATGATGATGATGAAGATGAAGATGATGAAGATGAAGATGATGAAGATGAGGATGAAGATGACGGTTATAATTTAATTATATAGTTCAGTAGATAAGTCCCATTATGCAAGCTAACATATCTGACTGGTAACTTCTATTTAGCAGCTGGATCTTGGACTCAAACCTAATGGGGAGTGGAGCAGCTAATTGCTCACTCGCTTCATCTTTTACAGTGCTAATTACCGAGGTGGAAAGCTGTATTACATTTTGTCCAATACTGTAAAATTATTTTTCACGCAAGCTTCTCAGTAAACAACTGACCATTCATTTCTTTAGTGGAGAAGATGCAACTGCTGACTTACCTTACCTAGGCTAAACACACGCCTGCATGCACACTGCATGCACATACACTCCGGAGAGCTGTAGATTATTCATACCACTTATGTCAATATAGTTTTATTGCATGGAATAGTAATCTAATGGAATAGTAATCTATAAGAATGACATACTATACACAGTGGTTTAACCAGTTTAAAAATGCCTAAACCTTTAAGATGAATTTCACAGTTTGTACAGTTTTTAGAATTGCCAGTTTACTCCCTAACAAGATTCAAGGCACACAGGAAGTGTTTTGGTGCTAAAGTTGACTGCTAAAGTTGACGGTTTAGGATGCAGAGAAGCTGTCAGAGTGAGTTTTGGCTGAGGTGTTTTGGTGTTGGCCATTTTGAAACAGGGGTTAAACCACTGTGTCATTCTTATAGAAAATAAGAGACTCGCTCTTAGCATTCCATACAATAAAACTCTAACATTGAATAATCAACAGCTCTCTAAAGTGAGGTCATCCACACGGTGTTCATCTGGAGGACGACTTAGCTCCTAAAGACAGGTTCACAGTGTGATGATGCATGCGTGTTTCCATTGCCTTGCACCCTGTTGCTTTACTTTGCATCCTGTTGCTTTGTTTTGTATTCTGTTGCTTTGGTTCGCATCCTGTTGCTTTGCCACCTGTTGCTTTGCTTTGCATCCTGTTGCATTCTGTTGCTTTGGTTTGCATCCTGTTGCTTTGCTTTGCAGCCTGTTGCTTTGCTTTGCATCCTGTTGCTTTGCTTTGCATTATGCTGCGCTGCAAGGTTCACAATACCAAGCTAAAATATTACATAAGCATCTTGAACTTTGACTTTGACTCGGGCAGCAGTGACAGCAGCTTCAGCTGAATTCAGATTACAGTGGTTATAGATAGTCTGCTAGCATCAGGCAGAATATACTTTAGCAGAAACCTGCCACAAGCAGAAGCAGCTCTTTAGGGCTCCAGTGAGCTTGTTCTCGTCCACAAACAGCACAATGTTGACTTGACGCTATACAGCTAATGGTGCAGTTCATACTGTGCTATATTCTAACTTCGTGATTGGTCAGATGCTCAATGCCAGTTGAATACAATTGGACCTATTTCAGCATATTGTACCGTAAGACGTCATATCATTCCATTTCCAGTTCACAATACCCGACTTTGCGATAAGGAACACGAGTATGTACAAACCAACAAGCATTACACGCAAACCCCCAAATTATAAGGTTTTAAATTCACATGGTAATGGGGGAGGGGCTATTGTTGTTTTGCACTGCGCCATTTTAAGTATAAATTGTACACACTTCTATTAAGTCACATATAATGTTTGAACGCAAGTGGGTGGGTTTCAGCCAAAACATAGCAGTATATATACCCGAGCAGTCTGTTTCCAGCCGGAGATACACCTTTAAAAAATTTCCCCCAGCACTGCACTACAGCTGGTTAGTGCTTCATTTTATCAGATTATTAGTGCACTAAACTGTTGAATCATCTAGTTTAATCTTCCATCTGTTTTGTTGAATTTGGACAATCTATGAAAGAATAATATCGAATATCACATCAGTGGACCATTAGGATTGGCTGGTCTTGAGTTTTTTTGAAGAAGATGTGCAGGCTATGATAAATTCGCACACAGTGACTTTGAATTGGAGCGAAGTACTGACTCTGATAGTGAAGCAGACGATCATGTATATATTGCCAGCTAGTGGTAGAAGGCAAGGTAGAGGATAGAGAGGACATGGTAGAGGCAGGGGTCATGCTAGGGCCAGGAAAAGGACTCCAGGGGTCTCCAGGATGTACTTCAAATCTTGCTGGCTTTTCTAAAACAAATTAATACATTTTATTTAGATGCCATATAATAAAGTTAACGATATTCCTGCCAGGACCTCCAGACTTGGGGGCCTTAGGGTTCAAAGGGGTTAATGATTTTTATGTTCCACTAAGTTACTACTACATGGCTGTATCTGCAGAAGCTTCCAGAAATAGCTGGAAGATAAGAGTTCATGACAGCAATTCCGACCATCAGCCATTTGCTTTTGCTCACTCCTCCCATCAAATCTGTGAAGTGAATTTTTGTGACTATTTCATGACAATGTGCAGGTACAAACACAAATTGTTTAGAATCATCATTTTATTTGTGAACGATGTTCAAGTTTGTGGATATGTCCACTTACGGCAGTCAATATTCTAGTGATAATATTCTAGTAATAATAGGCTTGATGTAAAAATATAATAATCAATCTGTAAGAAAATTGCCAAACTCCTTTCAACCTTGAATCACTGCTTGATCCTTTCTTTGTGAGAGAGCCATGGAAGAAGGGGAAAACAAGGTCTTTTCTATATTGCTTTGTCTCCCTTTAATCAACTTCCCAACTTCACACTTGAAACTTCTTCCGACAGCATTTTGTGTCAAGTTCCAGACACACTGCCGTTGCCATTTCCAATCGCAGTCCACGTTTCATCATTATAATGGAGCTAGTCTCTAGACACTCGTTTCCTACTCGTTATAGAATTTTTTTCTCCAAAGCTTCCACTAACCCTGATTCCAATCTGATGGCAACCTCATTGCCCCTTATCCGGTAGGTTGAAACGAGAGGTAAAGAGGTAAAAATGTTTTCAGCAATCTTTTTATTAATTTGTGAACTCAAATTACTGCAATGTTTCTAGAATTAGTTGAACTGTATAAACAAATACATAATATAATTTGTGGATTTAGAGTGTCTAGAAGGTGGGTGGGAATGCTCCTGTAAAAAATAGGCAATCACCACCTGACCAAATGTAAAATGCAATCCCCACCCCAGATGTCATGTATGCAATCTAGATACAGCTAAGAATTGAAAGATCATATCTATCAACACTGAGTATCATTAGCATTTACCTTCGTTAAACCGTGGAGCTCTACTGCCAAATCCGACTCCAAGTCCCTCGGTAATTGTTTTCCCCTTGTTTGCTGGAGAATAACGAGCTCTGCTAAGGTAGTATTTGGAGGCCTCTCCTTTGGTGTCCGTCTTTTTATGTGCTACATTCTGCAAGCCAAATGATATACCTCGAATTCCCACATTTGATAGAGGGCTGTAGCTGAAATCAGTTCATAAAAGTAAATTATGAAATCAACAAGGATTAATTTCGAGTGAATCAATCTAACATTATTATTACTATTGGGGCTACACATACCTTTTCCTATCCTTGGCTGAATTTTTTAACCCTGAGAAGGTCTCTGTAGATTGTTTGGCCACCGAACGGAATCCCCCGGACATGCCATAGTCTTTGCCAGAATCTATCTTTTCCATATTGTTGCTATCTCGCCTACCTCTAGTACCTACATTTACACCTGACACATCCCATTTACGCACACCTTGGCGGCCACTCTTATAAGACTTCCATGATAGAGTTGGACTCATCTTCGAAGGCCTACTGTCACTGTTCGGGCCAGCAGCAATACTTGAGGAAATTTCGCTCACTTCACTGTCGCGCCGGACATTTTGAAACTTCTTGAATTTGTTGGATCTGAACTTGTAAGTGAATGGTAGAGGCTGGGCCACAGGTTGTGGTGGACGGTCAGTAGTCTTGTCATTCATAACTCCTCCACTTCCCAAGTTGTCATTCATAACTCCTCCACTTCTCAAGTTTTCATTCATAACTCCTCCACTTCTCAAGTTGTCATTCATAACTCCTCCACTTCCTAAGTTTAAGTTCTTCCCCACTTGAAAGTACTTCGACCGCAGAGCCTAGGAGGGAGGGGTGGAGGATCGACATATAGGGAACATTCATTTTTTAATAAGTGACCATGAAGATAACTAGGACTTGATGAAATAACAATTACTGTACCTTACAAAAATAATCGCCTCACAATAGAGACCATATATAATACACACACACACCATAATTCTGGAAATTTCCATCACTAAAAAATAGCATTTTTTGTTGTTGTATAGCTCTACCCACGAAACATTTTCTACGGGATAGTCTATCAAATTATGTGAATTGCAAGCTCCGCATGCATGCCATTGAAATGGACAAGTATGAACTAGCTCTACGCATTCGTGGCTACCACACCTACCAAACTATCTGGGATGCAGTTATTGGAGAAGTCTCTCCTTGTCTGAGAGAGCCCACTAACACAGAGGTCAAGCATGTGGTGGAGGTTAGAAAGAATGGCAGAACAGTTGGGCATCTTCCAAAGAAGGCGCCTATCTCAAATCTGTTCATTTTTCTTGATGAGAGGAGGCTGTACAGTAAATAGGACATACTCAAGAAATCGAAATCGACCACAGGGTGGCTTGGAGCTTCCACATTCAGTGACATCCAAAACAAAGCCAAAACAAAGCCTAAAGAAATAAACAACTATTTCATATGCAGACTAAATAACAACAAACCAATTTCACTATATTCATGATAGCAACAGTACAGCATATAAATGGCTTGCTAATCTTCTTCTATAGAACTTGCTCATACTTCTTCCAGGGAGTCATCAATCTCAGAGTCACTCTCTGGGTCTGTAAACTCTTCAGAAGTTGACTGTCCTTCTTCACCTGCAGGTTCATTTCCATCCAGGGCACCAGTGATACCAGAACAGATGAACCCACTCGTGACAAACTAAGGATTATCGCTAATTACTCGATCATCTCCACAATCCACTTTGCTCCAAGTTCCTTTAAAATGGGGGGGGGGGCTAAGAAAAGATCAATCGGTTGGATCTTCAGCTTCACAATCTCATCATGCTGCTCCATTACTTAATCTGCATACCACTATTCATCCTTTGCTTTCTTATTGACCATCAAATACATAGGTTGCACAAGGTCAGTAGTATTAGGAGGAAGTGGGCATGAATAAAATAATCATTACAATCAAGAAGTTAATTCAGAGAGTCTGTTATTTGTCCTTCAAAGAATTGTCACATGATAACGAGAGCTGTTTTTCCCGCACCTATATGCTACATATGGCATGATGGTGTTGTTAATGCAGTGTACCATGGCATTTTCTGTAGACCAATGTTTCGGAGATAGAATTACGTCCATCTAATCAGCCATAGAGACATAAGGAATCTGAGGACACAAGACATGACTGGGTCCTTAGCAGTCCATTCCCATCAGTAGCTGAAGTAGAAGATAGGTGGTTCATCACTAAGACTAAGTCTTCTGGTACGCAATCACTGGAAGTAGTGACTGGACGGGGCAGGTGACTGACAGTGTCTGCATTGCAGAGGTGTCTTCCAGCCTTGTAGCAGACTGTGTAGTGGTATGCAGACAATGTAATTGCCCATTGTTGGATCCTCGATGATGCCATTTGTGGAACCTTGTTTCTCTCGCCTAACGGAGACTTCAAAGGCTGATGATCAGATTCAATCACAAAGTGACGTTCCAGCAGGTAACGGTGCATTTTTTGACTGCAAACACGATGGTCAGTGCTTTCTCCAATTATGAGTAGTGCTTCTTAGCAGAGGGTTCTGGAGATGTAAGCGACTGGGTGTGTTCCTGGTTGCCATCAAGAATGTGTGAAAGAACTGTTCACTCAGAAGCATCGCATGCCAAGACCAATGGCTTTGTGGTGTTGTAATGAGTAAGGAGTGAGTCTGCTTGTAAGGCATCCTCAGCAGCTTGGAAGGCTTGTTCTTGCTCAGGATCCCAATGCCACTTTTGTTTCTTGTTCAAGAGAGAGTAAAGAGGTGTAAGTCTAGCAGATAAATTGGGCAAAAATTTGTATAATAATTCATTAGCCTGAGAAACTATTGAAGTTGAGTCGTTTCTTTGGTTGTGGAGCGTCTTTGATAGCACAAACTTTCATTTCTGTAGGGTGTAAGGCATCTTTGACAATTATGTGACTCATGAATTAAATGCTAGGGCATAAGAAAAAGCATTTTTCTTGGTTAAGACATAGTCCAGCGGCTTCTACCCGTTTCAAGACTTCTTCAAGGTTGTGTATGTATTCCTCCATGTTGGAACCCTTCACAAGTATATCATTGAGGTAAACGTTAACACCATTAATGCCCTGCGGTAGTGTCTCCATATGTCACTGAAAAATTGCTGGAGTGGATGCAACACCGAATGGTAAGCGATTATATTGGAAGAGACCTTTATGTGTGTTGATTGGTATGTGTGTTGATTTGCACAGGATTCCTCATCCAGGGGCAACTGTAGGTATGCATTGGACATGTCCAACTTGGAGAAAAACTTCCCTACAGAGAGGTTAGCGAATAATTCATTGGCATGAGGAAGAGGATATGTTTATATAGGGGGGTCTTGATTATAGCCAACATAGTTTGGACCATCAAGCGTCTTGGATAATTGGAAGTTTGTAGTCCACACATAACCTCATTTTCCCATTTTTCTTTAGCACAGGACACAGGAACTCAAGGAGAGAATTGGACAGGGGAAGTGATGCCTTTTCCCTGCAACTCATCCTCCACCTTTGACCTCAACAGAAGGGGGAGTGGTCTAGACCTGTAAAACTTGGGTTGGGCTTTGTCATGCACAAATAACTTCACAGCTGTGCCTTTCAGACATCTTTCAGACATCTTCCTTGAATACTGTGGGATATATAGGTGTCGAGAACTTCCTTCAGGGGATGGAAGGTACCACCATGTGGCTGTTGTGTTAACCAATCTCTACCCAGTAAGTTAGGGCCACTCCCATTTACCATGCGTATAGGCAAGCACAACTCCTTCTCTTCACACCTACTTTGATCTGGGTGATGCCCAACAGTGATCTCCGGGTGCGAAATTCACTGTCAGCAGGTTTAAGTGGTGGGTACGAATGACAGTTCTTGGATGTACTTGTATGTTGACTCGCTGATGACAGAGGCTCCAGTGTCAAGTTTCAGGTATCTCATTGAGTTTTACCTCCAACCGGTAAGGTTCGGTTTGTTTGTCACGGAAGTTATGCATGTTGTACTCCCTTCGGAAGAGGACTTATCTTCTAGCATAATTTGACCGTGAAGTTGTCTTCTTCTCATGTTCACACTGGGAAGTGGTTGGGTCTTGGGTATTTGATGCCCTTTTGACTGGCAAACATTTGCAAAATGTCCTTTTTTTCTTGAAATAATGGCATATAACGTCCTCATGCTTGCACTGGGAAGCTAGGTGGGATCCACTTTTGAAATTACGACCAGAAGTTGTGTAGTTTAGATCTGTCCTTGTGTGTTTGGGAACATCTCCCAGCTTCTTTACATCTCTCTTGGATGCTTGCACTATCTGTGCCAGCTTGAGGGCGCTGCTGTATGTGAGGTCAGTCTCAGCAAGGAGCTTGCACTGAATTCCTTGGTGATTTACTCCACAGACAAGCCAGTCTCTCAGCATCTCTTCAAGCTGATCCCTGGTGCCAAACTTGAGTTGAGAGCTAGGTTTCTTAGTGCTGCATTGTAGTCAGCGATGGACTCAGCTGGCTTCTGCGAGTGACTGTTGAAATGAAATCTGTGAACGATGGTCAAAAGTTTAGTACTATAGTGAGCCTTCAGTAAAGCCGTCAGTGAGCTGTAAGTGACATCTTCGGCGTCCAGCTTGCCATCTGGTACTAAGCTGTGGAACAGCTTGAATGTTGGGTCACCGCACACGGTAAACAGAATCGAGTGCTTCTTTGCTGCATTCTTTATGCTGTACACTGACTCAGAGCTTCAGGGCCTCCAGAGTAGTACACTGACTCAGAGCTTCAGGACCTCCAGAGTAGTACACTGACTCAGAGCTTCAGGGTCTCCAGAGTAGTACACTGACTGGGAGCTTCAGAGTCTCTAGAGGAGTACACCAACTTAGAGCTTCAATGTCTCCAGAGGATTACACCAACTTGGAGCTTCAATGTCTCCAGAGGAGTACACCGACTCAGAGCTTCAATGTCTCCAGAGGAGTACACCAACTTGGAGCTTCAGGGCTTCCAGAGGAATACACCATCTTAGAGCTTCAGGGTCTCCAGAGGAGTACAACGACTCAGATTGTCAGGATCTCCAGAGGAGTGTACAAACTCGGAGCTTCAGGATGTACACCAACTCGGAACTTCAATGTCTCAAGTGGAGTACACCAACTCGGAGCTTCAGGGTCTCCAGAGGAGTACACCGACTTGGATCATCAGGGTCTCTAGAGGAGTACACTGACTTAGATCGTCAGGGTCTCCAGAGGAGTGCACCAACTTGGAGCTTCAGGATCTCCAGAAGAGTACACCAACTCAGAACTTCAATGTCTCCAGAGGAGTACACCAACTCGATCGTCAGGGTCTCCAGAGGAGTGCACCAACTCGGAGCTTCAGAGTCTCCAGAGGAGTACACCAACTCGGATCGTCAGGGTCTCCAGAGGAGTGCACCAACTCAGAGCTTCAATGTCTCAAGAGGAGTACACCGACTCGGATCATCAGGGTCTCCAGAGAAGTGCACCAACTCAGAGCTTCAATATCTCCAGAGGAGTACACAAACACGGAGCTTCAGGGTCTCCAGAGGAGTACAATAACTTGGAGCCATCTCCAGAGGAGTACACCAACTCGGAGCTTGTCTCCAGAGGAGTACACCAACTCGGAGCTTGTCTCCAGAGGAGTACACCAACTCCGAGAACTTTTCAATGTCTCCAGAGGAGTACAATAACTCGGAGCTTCAATGTCTCCAGAGGAGTATATACACCAACTCGGAGCTTTAGGGTCTCCAGAGGAGTACACCAACTTGGAGTTTGTCTCCAGAGGAGTGCACCAACAAAGAGCTTCAATATCTCCAGAGGAGTACACAAACTCGGAGCTTCAGGGTCTCCAGAGGAGTGCAATAACTTGGAGCCATCTCCAGAGGAGTACACCAACTCGGAGCTTGTCTCCAGAGGAGTACACCAACTCAGAGCTTCAATATCTCCAGAGGAGTACACCAACTCGGAGCTTGTCTTCAGAGGAGTACACCAACTCGGACCTTCAATATCTCCAGAGTACACCAACTCGGAGCTTGTCTCCAGAGGAGTACACCAACTCCGAGTTTCAATGTCTCCAGAGGTGTATATACACCAACTCGGAGCTTTAGGGTCTCCAGAGGAGTACACCAACTTGGAGCTTGTCTCCAGAGGAGTGCACCAACTCAGAGCTTCAATATCTCCAGAGGAGTACACCGACTCGGATCATCAGGGTCTCCAGAAGAGTACACCAACTCAGAGCTTCAATATCTCCAGAGGAGTACACAAACTCGGAGCTTCAGGGTCTCCAGAGGAGTACAATAACTTGGAGCCATCTCCAGAGGAGTACACCAACTCGGAGCTTGTCTCCAGAGGAGTACACCAACTCAGAGCTTCAATATCTCCAGAGGAGTACACCAACTCAGAGCTTGTCTCCAGAGGAGTACACCAACTCGGACCTTCAATATCTCCAGAGGAGTACACCAACTCGGAGCTTGTCTCCAGAGGAGTGCACCAACTCAGAGCTTCAATATCTCCAGAGGAGTACACCGACTCGGATCATCAGGGTCTCCAGAGGAGTACAATAACTTGGAGCCATCTCCAGAGGAGTACACCAACTCGGAGCTTGTCTCCAGAGGAGTACACCAACTCAGAGCTTCAATATCTCCAGAGGAGTACACCAACTCAGAGCTTGTCTCCAGAGGAGTACACCAACTCGGAGCTTCAATATCTCCAGAGTAGTACACCAACTCCGAGTTTCAATGTCTCCAGAGGAGTATATACACCAACTCGGAGCTTTAGGTTCTCCAGAGAAGTACACCAACTACGAGTTTCAATGTCTCCAGAGGAGTATATACACCAACTCGGAGCTTGTCTCCAGAGGAGTACACCAACTCCGAGTTTCAATATCTCCAGAGGAGTACACCAACTCGGAGTTTCAATGTCTCCAGAGGAGTACACCAACTCGGAGCTTCAGGGTCTCCAGAGGAGTACAACAACTCGGAGCTTCAAGGTCTCCAGGACTTTTCAATGCCTTTGTTTTTGTTTTACACTCCACAAACTAACACATGCCACATGTCCACTACAAAAACATCAGCACATGCCATGTTGAAGTTGCAGCATGTGTTGTTGTTGGTGTTAACTGTACCTATGCAGCCTCCTTAAAAAAATGGCAACACTTGCACAGGAAAACCACCACCAACCAAACAGCAGATGTCTTGATAGGGGATCAGCTGCAACCTACTTTGGACTTTGTACAGTTCAGAAGCAAGAACTCCACAAGTCAAACAGCTAAACTGAGTGTCGGCCATTCATTCTAACGCAGTCTTTACTCATCTCTGATTATAAAACAGCACTTGATCTAGCTGAATTACATCACCGACAACCAGTACCCATGCTTCTTTACCGCAATTGAGATCTCAACAAACTCTCAGCTAACATAATGACCTTCTCAATGATCAATTAGAAATATTTATTTCTCAATGGTTTGGCTAGACCCTCTAGCCACTATCAGGAATAAAGAAGGAGGCTAGAACATTGAGAAATAGAAATTTTGTGTAGATCATTGGGAAGCTGCAAGGCATTAGAGGATTTGGAGTCTTCTCATATAGTATTATGAATGGGCTTGTCATAAGATATGCGAGGGAAAGAGCAGATGCACAGATACATGAAAACATTGAAATAGTTTTCCATGTGTTTTGAGCAGCCAGTTTCCTACCTATGCAAAGGATTCAAGGCACGCTTAAAGTCACTTTGTATATAATATTGGCTGTAACCAATGTTTACAGCAAAGAAGCAGGTGTGAGTTTTAGACATTTGACTTTGTGGTTTTGTCATCCACAACATTGAAATAGAGGTCAAACCAATACAGCAGGGGCACATCTAGGACCTTGAGAATGGGGGGAGGGGGGGGGGGGGAATTTCCAGTAAAATGGTGCCATAGGAAGTACTCAAACCAGCCCAAACTACCTAACAAGCACACTTGAGTTCCCCTATTTCCACACAAGATGTGGAGCGTGCTGTCAGGTGCAACTGCCAACATGACCAAGGAGACCTGAGCTCGCCATCTGCACATGAGATGTGGAGCATACTGTCAGATGCAGCTGCCAACATGACCGAGGAGACCTGAGCTCACCATCTGCACATGAGCATATAAATTGTGTGATGGACTATTTACCTTTTTTGTTTATTTATCTTTAACTCTTCCAAGAGGAAGGAGCGATGATCAGGCAAATCACCCACTCAATGATGCTGTTTTTGATAAAATAAAAATCAAGAATAAGACTTGCAGAATGCAATTCACTCGTCCATACAGAGCTAACTGGATGGTTTTATGCATTGGTTATCCATCCAAGATCTACAACTTCTGTGAGCACAAATGTCTGAGAAGCATCCTCAGGTAAGCTACTTGAGTTTCTACACAGTTACCTACAGTTACCAACTTGCTTGATATAAAATAGCATTGAGGAACTCAAAAAGGCACTCTAGAACCATGAGAAAACTACCTATAGCAACCAGCCACAGCTGTAGCTATGGCTGCTGCATGGGTCTAGGTTTGGTCCAAAGAAAGAAGTCCACAAATGAAATATATACTTGGTTAGCTATTCACTTTCTAAAACTAAGTAGCAAGGCTACTTACTGAGTGATTTTTAATAGAGGCTAGAACACTATGGCTACAAACCACAACAGCATCAATAGCAGCTGCACCGGTCCATGCTTGGACTGAAGAAGGTGTGGAAAACTACAAAGCTAGCTACTAGTTTTCCAAGTGGCTTCTATAAACAGAGAGGATGGATTCCTGCTAACACAGGTGATGGACTCCTGCTGACACAAGTCAACTCCTGCTGACACAGGTAAACTCCTGCTGACCCAGGTAAACTCCTGGTAAACTCCTGCTGACCAAGTGAACTCTTGCTGACACAGGTAAACTCCTGCTGACCAGGTGAACTCTTGCTGACACAGGTAAACTCCTGCTGACCCAGGTAAACTCCTGCTGACACAGGTAAACTCCTGCTGGCACAGGTAAACTCCTGCTGACCCAGGTAAACTCCTGCTGACACAGGTAAACTCCTGCTGACACAGGTAAACTCCTGCTGAACTAGGTGAATTCCTGCTGACACAGGTAATGAACTCTTACAATAGATAGATTGACTTCACAAGCACTGGACACATACAATGTTTGTTCCGGAGAGGAGAGGGAGAGGGACTGGAGCTTCCAAAGCGGAAGTAGCAAATTGGCTAGTAGTTTCTGAGCCACTGCTATAGCACAAAAGTGCTCATTAATGTCCTAACATTTTATACCTAATCATAGCTCTATCCGGCTAAATAGCTGGCTGCACATAGAAAACTAATACATTATACAATTAGCTGTTTCTTACCTTCATTGCCAGTGCTTGGGTCATCTACCATCTAGGGGCTTAAAGCTTGTAGACTTCATCCATTCATGCCTCAATAATTTGAAGATGCATCACATAGTTGTTGAATGCTTGATGCCCACTTGTATGCTGGAGTTCTAGACACTTAGTCCATTGTGGAGGGGCTCAGAAAACACTGGGAATTATCAATAACCAGAGATATTCATAGTTGTTGTTTTTAATATTGTTATTGTTGTTGTTGTTATTGTTGTTGTTGTTATTACATTTATATAATATATTTTATATACTTTATTGATTATTATTTTATTACCTCTGCCAAGGAGGTTATGTGTACCTCAGTTTGTTTCTTTGTTTGTCTGTCTTTTATTACTTGACAAAATTTTATCGACAAGTTAGACATGGGTCGAGGACCAAGCCATTAAACTTTGGTGGTAAGAAACGTTGCTAGTATCCACTATCACCACACCACTTGGCGTTGTCGGCCATTTTGTTCAGCATGCACTTGCACATGAATCTTGCAATGGTAGCTCAGAAATCACGCAACACATTACAACGATAATCAATTATGGTGTGCAATATTTCTAAACACACCAATTAAACACCATTGTGTTGATCTTCATGTGCACATTACTCTAAGCTTACTTACTCTAAGCTTACTTGTATGGCAGTAACCCTCTTGTGGGGGTCCCAGGTCAACATTTGAGTTATGAGTTGTATCCCCTCACCACATGCACTAGGGATGAGTGAATAGAGACTGGTGGAGACCAGAGTAGGGAACTTCAATTGCATCCTCCCGGCTAGCTTCACACCCTCGCTCCAAATAGCCTATTGGTTGGACATATATTACAGCATAGAGTAGTGTCACCTATTATCACATTATTGACATGTGAATCAAAGCTTTTGATATGCATTGACTTTATATGTACACAAGAATAAGAGGCCTTAATCAACTGACTAAGTAGACGTAACCAAAACTCGACCACCATAAGTGTCGTATCCCAAACTTGACCACCTTAAGTGGGCATATCTCAAATTCAACCCCTTATAAGTGGGTGTATCCCAAACTCGACCCCCATAAGTGGGCGTACTCCAAACTCGGACATCATTCATTCACACAAAAAAGTTATCAAGACATGGACCATGCATGCTAAACACCAATTAATTTACCTGCACATGCCCAATAGGCTGCGGTCCCATTATAAAAATAGTTACTCCTGGTTTTGAAATGATCAAAATGAAGAGATTCTTTTGATGGCTGACGATCGCAACTGCCATCATAAACATTCCCTTTCTGGCTTTTGCCTTATCTCTCTGCAATCCAACCAGCTAACACCACTCTCTATACTATGCCCACCAAAAAGAACATGTACAGTTTTGTTTCCTTCCTTTTTTGAGGTAAATCAAAAATGTTTTTTGGGGCCTTTTTTGCAAGTTTGTGTTTATGTTAGTTTGTGTTTATTATTTATATTTGAGTGATGAGTAAGTACACCCACTGCTGTGTAACTACAGAGTATAACTCTGAGCTTCTGGGAATGTTATAAGAACTTTGTAACTTGTTCCTCTTGTTGTACACCACACAAATCAGCAAATACTACATTTTGTTGCTATAAGTTACTATTCCCATGCAGGGTCAGCTACAGCCTCCTTCAAGGGCTTGGTAACAGTTGCCCAAGGGCAGGGAAACCAAACAGTAAATGTTTTGGTAGAGCAGCTTCCAGGACATGGTAATGGTTTCTGAGAAGCAAGACCTCCACAAACCAAAGAGTGTGGGTCTGTGTATACATGAGCTGGCTTGATTGCACCATTGATGACCATTACCCATGTTTTTTCCGCGATCAAGAAACAGATTAGTCGTGGCTGTGCATTGTGATATCTGGTATTGAATGGACCTATTCCATGCAGGTCATGTGAGGGAGAACACTGAAGATGTATTTTAAGGTTTTTACTCACTTTGATTTACTCACTTGATTTATAGGTCTGCCGGTTTATTACCTTAGCAAAGGATCCAAGACACGTTGGGAGTCTTTCTGCAGCTAATAGCCACCATAAGTACAATTTAAGAAGCTAACAAGCTGCGACTCTAGCTGAAATGTGAGCTTTGCTTAAAACTAATTTCAAGGGTTTACCTTAGCAAAGGCAAGGCACACTGGAAGTGTTTTCAGAGCTATTGGTAGCTAAAATTATTGCTCAGGCTACCAAGAAATGCCAAAGTTCATTTCAGCAAAGATACATGAATTTTGTGTTGGGAATTTAGCCATCTGCCATTTTAACTGATTGACACCAGGGAAATAGATATATTTGCAAACTTCCAAAAATAATTATAGAAATGAACCGTACATATTAGATACTGGGTTTTTACGTCCACATGCCCAGTACACTGCTCTAGTTTTATAAAGTAGTTACAACATTATATTTCTGGTTTAACAGGGGGAGCAAGCAAAACAAAAAAAGGTAAAAAATGGCTGACAATAGCAGTGCTATTATGAATGGTCGGTCTTTCAGCTAGAGGCTATAACGATCTTAGGGCCAAACAAAAAGCCTGGAAGGAAGTGGCTCTCCAGCTAACTAGCCAGCTATAAACAGCTAGTAATTCCTCTTTCTGCACCTCCTCCTGCTAGCCAATAGCAAAATCTAACTCTTCCTCGCTGCTAGTACTGTCGTCCATTGTATAGGTCAAAGTTTAAATGCAGTGTACTAAATGGATTCAATGCAAATATTGTGAAATGAAGCAAACAATGGTAAGGGGCGTTATAGCCACAACATCAATAAATGCAAGCATGCTACAGAATGGAGAATAAATGAGATCTCTCTCGTCCACCAGTGTAGACATAACCCGTGCGGCATGGCTACATATGTACATGTTTGTCCATTAGGTGGTTTCCTTCCGGTAGCCAATCATCTGATCTTCTCTTCTTGAGAACTCCTTTCTCCCTGGGGAAATTCTGCTGTGCCTTTATCTGTGTTCTGGTTTTGCCACATCTGATCTTCCCAACTATCTCGATGAATCCATCAAGTTCAGTCTCCTCAGTTGCAGTTAAATAAGTCCATGGTCTTGGCTTCATGCCATGAGTAATCTAGCCAAGATGTCTGCACTGCCATGCTCAATGACAGCACGCTGGGCAAGTCAACCATCCTTAACTGCTGCAAGAGCAGAGTGCACGACTCATCTGACCAATGCTTTCTTTGCTCTTGGATGTGGTCGACAAAGGAGCAGCAGACTTTGATCCAGACCTTCTTCTTCCTACCCCATGGCATTCTATAACTAGCTAGATAAAGAAGCTGATCAGTCAGTTCCATGGAACAGGTGAGTAGTCCTGTACCATTACAGCTCTAGCCAGCAGGACTACAACAGCAATCTAATCAGAAACAAACGCTAAGGCAACTTTATTACATCTTGCGTGCAATAAACTCTGAGAACCATCAATCGAAAGGAAATGAGAAGTTTTGTCTGATGTACAGCAACAACAAACTGGTACAGCTCCTTCAAATTACAGTCAACTATGATAGTGCGAGTGGCTTTAAGTGTGCCGATAATTGGACTGTGGTGGCGATAATTGAGCAATGCTGATAATTAGCAGCTTACAAAGTTTTGTTCACTTTATTCTTGTTTCAAGTTGCCATCTTGTTGTTTCCGCACATTACAGCCGAGTGGTGGAGGACTACACCACGTCTGGGACTTTACAACTAACCTGTTTACTGTTGTTGTGCACTAGACATATCAGCACATGCCACGTCTTGTTGCTATTGTTGCCTGTACCCGTGTAGGGTCAGCTACAGCCTCCTTCAAGGACTTGGTAACAGTTGATTGAGGCAAAGCTATGCATTGCCATGT
Organism: Cladorhizidae sp. MBARI D1340-BT2; assembly: GCA_028752905.1. Classification (NCBI taxonomy): domain Eukaryota; kingdom Metazoa; phylum Porifera; class Demospongiae; order Poecilosclerida; family Cladorhizidae; species Cladorhizidae sp. MBARI D1340-BT2. The sequence goes on along the minus strand of JAQNBH010000005.1, from coordinate 25,069,172 downwards.
AGTGCTTATAGCAAAGAAACCCATCCTGGAGGACCATCTTCCTCAAGAAGGGGTCCAGACAGGTAAGCACAAATGGCTGTGTTGCTTTCCTCAGCTAATTGGCTTCCAGAAACAGAAGTCAAGCCCTAAAAGAGACTGTGCATGATGGAGTTGAGATTGTCAGCTAATTTGGGGGCTCATTCATGGCTTGAATAATACTTTTGAGAATGACAATCTTGACCTGATTCAACAGTATGTGAGGTATAGCATGAGTGCTCATCAACGATGACCCCTCCCACACCCCTTTCCTGCAATCAAGAAACAGATTAGTTGCAAAGCATTGGAACATTCGCAGTCTTCTGGTACTAAAGGATGGACCTATTGTACGCAAGTTATGTGCGTGGGAAGACAGAGATAAACAAACAAACAAACACAGGTCCTCGAAGATGAATTTCAGAGTTTTTCACATGCTCCATTATGTTTTGGGATCTGCTGGTTTACTACCTTAGCAAAAGATTCGAGGCACACTGGGCGGTTTTGGGGTGCGGCATAAACTGCCATGATGCGTTTTAGCCGAGACATGAGCTTTGGTTGTGTTGTTTTGTTGTTGTTTTTGGTGGGTGGGGCAAGATGCTCTCTGCCATTTTAAAACTGGGTCAATCCAATATAGAGAGTACTAGCATACTCCCTTGTGTCTGTCTATCTTGTTGCACAAGATAGACAGACACAACTACACAATACCCTAATTGTACATATTATGTATGACAGAAGTAGGGCACTTGCAAGTAGGAAGGATTCTTCCACCTCACTTCACCTGTTCTAACAGGACAGGGGCAACAGGTCAGGTTTTGGCAGGAACAACTTTAGCAAATGACTTTCGGAGTGGAATTGAAATTACCACCGAGTGTGCTCGGTTATGATTCTGTGGGTCTTGCTTGCTCTTGTTCTCTTTTGTCTGTGCAGTTTGGCTGCATAATGGCTACTCAGCAGCTGCCTTATGTATGTCTGTACAGCCTGGCTGCATAATGGTTACTCAGCAGCTGCCTTTTGAGCCTGGCTGCATAATGGTTACTCAGCAGCTGCCTTTTGAGCCTGGCTGCATAATGGCTACTCAGCAGCTCCTGATGCTCCTACTAGCCTACTCATCCTCCATCATTTGTATATTTCCAACAAGAACTTGGTTTTAAAATAGTGTCCATGGCTACATCACCCATCAACCAGGTGAGACCTTGTTTGATAGGATTTGCTATCAGCTCTGGAATCCAAGAAGATGGAGAGAAGCAGAAGGGATCCAATTACACCCACTTCCTGGCCACACCCAGGTTGCACCCACTTCCTGGTCTGAGCCAAGATCTTGGCGACAATCCACAGCAATTAGGACAATCCACAGCAACTAGCTTTGACTTTAGGTGGGAGGTGGAATAGTGGCAGGACAGGCATGGATGCTGTGCAGTGGACAACAAATTGTCATCCTGAATTTTGGGCTGATGGTAAGGCAACTTGACTCACAGAGTAGTATAACCAACCAATACTCGCTCCATGACATCATCAGTAGTCGCGTGAGCCAACTATTTTCTGTGCGTAAAATGGAAACAGAAGAAGAGAAAAAATAAGTTTGGTGAATTTCACCGGATTTGTCCAGGTCAATGTCATGGCGCACGCTGACGGAACATTGCATAAAAGAAATGAGATGGGTATCTCTGCTTGAGACCACTCCCCGTTAGCCATGCTACGTTAAGCCATGATGACCTGGCCAACATCACCAGACTGTTTTACCCTTATAAGTTTTCACCTGGGAACAACGCCCCCTGTTGCCTCAATGTAGACAATGTCATTAGTTGTTACTATTAGCTTAAAATTGACAACTTTCTAACATAGACCTCTCACTTGTGTTGGTGTTCCCAGCACAGAACAAACTTTAAAGATCTCATCCACTTCGCTGGAGCCAGGGAAGAGGGGCCTGAAGGTGTAGACTTCAGCTATAATGCAACCCATGGCCCATACATCAATGGGGGAGTTGTAGATGGTGGAGCGCAGGAGTAGCTCAGGGGCACGATACCTACAGGACGAATACACCAGCAACAACCTTCAACAAATATAATGCCAAGTTCTCTTCACCAGTTAGCAATGGCACCACCACAGTTGGTGCTGCTCTTGGTTCTTTATAGGAGCTTGGAAGCAAGCTGCAAGACCAAATGCAGCCATTAGCTATGCTACGTACCATCTGGTGGAGACGTAGTCTGTGTAAGGAGGCATGCTCCTGATCTCCCTAGCCAGGCCAAAGTCTGCAATCTTCACTATGTCCGGGCCAGTGCAGAGCAAGTTTTCAGGCTTCAGGTCTCGGTGGAAGAACCCTGTGGACCAGCAGCAGAGAACACATAATCAAAGGAAATAGAAGACAATTTGTCAACTCTGGTTGTCCTGGAAGATAACTGGAGCTTAATAGAAATATATGCACATTCTCTCAATGGACTCTCAGTTGACATAGTATAATAATCATAATGACTTTCTCAAAACATTGAAAATCAAATTCTAAGTTGATCGTTGAGAAAGTCATTGTATGTGTACATAATGCACACCATTGATTCTATTACCAAGATTAGTTTGCATAATCTTTCTTATGGGAGTGCAGAGAAGGAGCTCTTCTCTTCAGCCAGATGAAGGAATGACCTCGTGAAGCATAAGAAAGAGCTTGTCTCTCATGCCAACAACAAATAAGCAAGCGTGACCTCTCAAGCAACGTTGCTGCTGCTTCCACTCTCCGGGGGATGTTTATCGGGAAAACCATGCAGCAAAAGCCCTCTGAACCAAAGATACGAACAATCCTTGCAATAGGAAGTTGTGATGGAACTCTTGGGAGACTTCATAAGCCATGGAGGAGTTGTCTGCGGGTTAACAGCTACTAGAAGATCGGGCAGAAGAATAGAACTACATTTTTATAGGAGGCAAGAAGCTAATCAAGAACACTGAGGAATGATAGACAATAAAATGCGTGGTGATACTTGTAAGGCTTGCCTCACTGCTTCATGAGGCATGTTGCCTTGATGGCGATGCTACTGCGAAGTAGAACTCACCGATGTTTTTCTCAATGACTGCGAGCGAGCCTGGCACTTCCCAGTGACATTGATACCATGTACTCACCCAACAAAGACATTTTGTATGGACATAAGAGAAATACCTAACATCCAGATGACAGGCACCACATCCAGCGCATCAAGCAAGCAATGAGAGTTTGAGCTATTCCATCCATGGCTTGACAGAGAAGCTTGCCTGTCAAAACACTGACTGCGGTAGGATGCTTTGCAAAGGCTCATATGTTTCATATATTAATGTACGAGTAGACTGCGTCCTCGATAACTATGCACTCTGGAATAGCTTGCAGACTAAAACAGAAGAATGTGTAGCCTTGTATGACCACACACTGCATAGTATTGATTGTACAGCAGGTGTGCATGCTCATAAGTGAAACTCAGTTATCAAATTTATGACATGCATACTTATGTGCTATCACATGATCAAGAGCAGGTGATCTAGCACCTGCTGCATGTCGCTATGGCATGCTAGTAACAGTAGAGGACCTCCTGCGCAGGATAAACATTCCCCTGATAGAGGCTGCATGTGATCAAACATGGCACCCGTGAGTCCTAGCCTTACTTTGTCACATGACATTACACAATAGGTCAGGTGCCCACATGCCTCGAATAATTTAAATACGGCCCTGAACAGTTAAATATTTAAATATACTAGGTAACGCCTGCAAGAATAAAAGGTCACATGAGGTACACATGATCCATGATGTGTCCGACTGTTTTTGTGACATTGCTATGTGCCCCCGTGATCTGTTTCTAGGAAGGGCAGGAGCAAGGAGGTCGCTGAGGAGAGCACAGGGACAAGCTGTCGGAGCTCAACAGGACAGAGATATCCTTGTCTTCTGCGTGTCCTCAAGATCTGTCTCTACACACATACGGACACACATTCCATTCTGTTACTAGGAGGTGGTGTCAATATAGTGATCACAAACTGACCACAAATATGACTATGATTAAGATAATGATCCATACCTACACAATTTAACAAAGTTCTCAACGAACCCTCAATTGACATAATGCGTAGATACAATGACTTTCCCAATAATCAACTTGAATTTACTCATTCGACAGTGAAGGCTAGAGCATCTAGCCTTTGTCAGGAATATGGTAAAGGTTAGATGCTCGAGCCTTTACAGGAATATGGTGAAGGCTAGGTGCTCTAGCCTTCATCAGGAATATGGTGAAGGCTAGGTGCTCTAGACTTCATCAGGAATATGGTGAAGGCTAGGTGCTCTAGACTTCATCAGGAATATGGTGAAGGTTAGGTGCTCTAGCCTTCATCAGGAATATGGTGAAGGCTAGATGCTCTAGACTTCATCAGGAATATGGTGAAGGCTAGGTGCTCTTGACCTCATCAGGAATATGGTGAAGACTAGGTGCTCTAGCCTTCATCAGGAATATGGTGAAGGCTAGATGCTCTAGCCTTCGTCAGGAATATGGTAAAGGCTAGGTGCTCTTGACCTCATCAGGAATATGGTGAAGACTAGGTGCTCTAGCCTTCATCAGGAATATGGTGAAGGCTAGATGCTCTAGACTTCATCAGGAATAATGTATTTAGCAAGGTTGTTTATAATGAATATATTCAGCCACTCTCTACTATTGAGATTTAACTAATGCAAACCTAGAGCTTTAGTTATTTGCTTTAATGAGGAAGCATGACTATATATCACAATGCAATCACTACAGAGTACATATTTAATATATAATTACAGCACATCAACACTCATTTATATTCACACTATTTTCCTTAGAGGCATTCAGTCAACACAACAAAGATTCAGAGCTATTCTTTGCCACAATCTGGACATGGGACTGGACACTGCCAGACAATACAGCATTGCTGATGAACCAACATAATTATTCTACTGGTGACACTTGCCAGGAGTTTTTGCTGGCTTTGTTGCTGTCTACTAAAAGCAAATGCAAGGCTTGTGTGGAGAGCGAAGGTACAGTAGAGGGGGAGGGGGAATAAATGCTGATGCCCTATTCAATAAAGCTGGTATTGTTAGATGACATTGCTCTAGCCACTGTCCTGCCTTAGCATAGATGAAGGCCTAATCACTACAGATCTGTACATGTCATCATGATGGGGCAATGCTTAGATTATGATGGGAAGTAGCCAAAATGTACATATTAATGCATTCCTTACAGGTTCTGAACTGGTGCAAGGTTGAACAACCTGATGCCCTGCAACAGAGATTCTCAAACAGAAATGTGCATGTGGCAGTATGGCTGTGGGAGGAGTTTCATTACGAGCACCTGGAAACAGCTTCCCTTGAAAATGAGAGGCACACTCCAAGAGTGAGGTCATCAGGCTGTGCTTTCTGCAGGCATCTTCCCCTTCTACTCTTAGCCGCATGTTTTCCCTTTGAGATGAGTCATTTTGACATGATTGCAGACTCAGTGACCACCAGTTCTTTCAGTCACATGGCATTATGGTAGTCAGAAATATGTCACTTTATTCCACAAGTTAGCACCTTTTCCTTGGGAGCATGGCACAGCAGGAACGCAAGATAGTGACTCAGCCAGATCAATATGCAGGTGGATAATTCAGTGTGCACGCAGGGAAGCTGCTAGTTGATTTCCTAGCAACCAAATTTGGAATAATAAATTTGGAGCGGGGCTGGATCCGGCCCTGATGCAGGAGCTCTTGACACTGTTTCGTGTGTTCAGTATGCTCTCCATCATTAGCACAGCTCCTCTATTGACCAGTTATCATTCCTATATATATGTCAATGTATAGAGCCAGTCCTCTCTGTCTATAGAGAGTGGCAGTGCACGTGTTGGCCTCAAGGTTGGTAAGAGTTTCTCGTCATTTGTTTGAAGTCCTTAGGTGTACTTGCAGATTCTTGAGCCATGCAATGGTCTCCCTGTCCAACTTCCTCAAGTCTCTCTTCCCATGAAGGCTTTTATGAAGGCAAGCACATCTTGAGATCAGAGGCTTCACTGGCTGAGTACGCCCACCATCACACCAATCTCTGACATGAAATCCTTTGATCGACCCCAATTAAGCTTGGCTAGATGTAACAATCGAGTTTGTCTCCTGGAGGCCTCTTGCATGGTGACTCAAAGCAATGGAGGGTAGAATATATATTCTCCCACTCCAGGAGTAGTGTTCATCTAGCCAGGTTGGAGGTGGGAGAGAGTGTTTGAGCTACTCATGGAGCTCGTGCCTGACGACAGACTGGCTTCTAATGGTTTGCTGTGACTCGTGTGTCAAACTTTTTTCCTCTTGGGATTTCTCGGAACATTGCAGAACAAGATGGTTCTCTTGCAGGATAGATTCCATCCCAAACTGGGAGCACTTCTGTCTGTGTTGGAGTCATGCCAGCTAATGACATGCAATGACTAGTTCAGAACAACAACACCATGTCTTGTACACGTCGTGCCTGTACCCCCAGACCTGGACAGTCCACTCAGCAGAGAGGCTATAATTGACGGGCATAGGGTCGCAAAATTTGCACCCCATTAATTGCCTGTCAGCATCGTTAATAGTTTCTGCTCATAATTTCTGCTTCATTATGACAAAAATGTGTACCACATCTCCATGGCTAGAACATGTTGATGAATTAAATAGCTACGGTAGAATGAAACTCCAGCATCTTTTCCTGTTAACCTTGCCAGTCCATTCTACCTGCCTCCATTCTACCTGCCTGTGTGCAGTCAGTTTTATCTTTGAATCTGTTGCCCTTTTCTCGATTTTTTCGATTTTTCTTTAATTATGAAAACAATTACCAGTTTAAGTAAATTCCATTTAATTTAAGATGGGTAACCTTTTTATAGATGGGTGACCTTTTTATGAGTGAATGCACACTGAATAAAACATACAAACAAACATACATCCATACACACATACATGCATATATACACACATACAATATGAGCTAGCAGCCCAGGGAGAGTCTGTGTCCAACAGCATCCTCCTTTCACATGCTATATATACATGTACATGAGGAGGGTGGTGCAATAGAAAGGAAGCTGAGTATCCCCACCTGGTGGTGCAATAGAAAGGAAGCTGAGTATCACCACCTGGTGGTGCAATAGAAAGGAAGCTGAGTATCCCCACCTGGTGGTGCAATAGAAAGGAAGCTGAGTATCCCCACCTGGTGGTGCAATAGAAAGGAAGCTGAGTATCACCACCTGGTGGTGCAATAGAAAGGAAGCTGAGTATCCCCACCTGGTGGTGCAATAGAAAGGAAGCTGAGTATCCCCACCTGGTGGTGCAATAGAAAGGAAGCTGAGTATGCCCACCTGGTGGTGCAATAGAAAGGAAGCTGAGTATCCCCACCTGGTGGTGCAATAGAAAGGAAGCTGAGTATCACCACCTGGTGGTGCAATAGAAAGGAAGCTGAGTATCACCACCTGGTGGTGCAATAGAAAGGAAGCTGAGTATCCCCACCTGGTGGTGCAATAGACTCAGTATCCCCACCTGGTGGTGCAATAGAAAGGAAGCTGAGTATCCGCACCTGGTGATGCAATAGATAGTAAGCTGAGTATCACCACCTGGTGGTGCAATAGAAAGGAAGCTGAGTATCCCCACCTGGTGGTGCATAGAAAGGAAGCTGAGTATCACCACCTGGTGGTGCAATAGAAAGGAAGCTCAGTACCCCACCTGGTGGTGCAATAGAAAGGAAGCTGAGTATCCCCACCTGGTGGTGCAATAGAAAGGAAGCTGAGTATCACCACCTGGTGGTGCAATAGAAAGGAAGCTGAGTATCCCCACCTGGTGGTGCAATAGACTCAGTATCCCAACCTGGTGGTGCAATAGAAAGGAAGCTGAGTATCACCACCTGGTGGTGCAATAGAAAGGAAGCTGAGTATCACCACCTGGTGGTGCAATAGAAAGGAAGCTCAGTACCCCACCTGGTGGTGCAATAGAAAGGAAGCTGAGTATCCCCACCTGGTGGTGCAATAGAAAGGAAGCTGAGTATCACCACCTGGTGATGCAATAGATAGTAAGCCCACCTGGTGGTGCAATAGAAAGGAAGCTGAGTATCCCCACCTGGTGGTGCAATAGATAGTAAGCTGAGTATCCCCACCTGGTGGTGCAATAGAAAGGAAGCTGAGTATCCCCACCTGGTGGTGCAATAGAAAGGAAGCTCAGTATCACCACCTGGTGGTGCAATAGAAAGGAAGTTGAGTATCCCCACCTGGTGGTGCAATAGAAAGGAAGCTGAGTATCCCCACCTGGTGGTGCAATAGAAAGGAAGCTGAGTATCCCCACCTGGTGGTGCAATAGAAAGGCAGCTGAGTATCCCCACCTGGTGGTGCAATAGACTCAGTATCCCAACCTGGTGGTGCAATAGAAAGGAAGCTGAGTATCACCACCTGGTGGTGCAAAAGGAAGCTGAGTATCACCACCTGGTGGTGCAATAGACTCAGTATCCCAACCTGGTGGTGCAATAGAAAGGAAGCTGAGTATCACCACCTGGTGGTGCAATAGAAAGGAAGCTGAGTATCACCACCTGGTGGTGCAAAAGGAAGCTGAGTATCACCACCTGGTGGTGCAGGAACAGGTCTAAGGGTGGCCAGATTTTGTACGGCATATGTATGCAAAACACACACACATACACACATATGCATACAAACATGCACACACACACACACAGATACATGCAATATGACCTTGCTTATGCATGAACGCCAGTCCCTGCAAGATCTGGTAGGTGATATTTCTGACAGTGGCTTCGGCAAAGGGCTTGGTCCGATTCTTGATCAACTCATACAAGTTCTCCTTCATATACTCAAACACAAAGTAGAGTTTGTTTTGCTCTCTGCACACCTCAATCAGACGCACAATGTTGGTGTGCTTCAGCTTCATCAAGGACTAGAGAAATGTTTGCAGTTAATACAGGGTTACTCCAGTATAGTTTATACTACTAAAAACAAATAACATAATTGACACTACTTTTCGTTCGTTCGTTCATTTTTGCTCTTTATCCATCCATATTTTATCCATCCATACTTTAAAACAAACAAATGTTCTTGTTTGTTTCTTTGTTTGTTGTTTCTATATGGTAGAGGAGTTGAGTGGGTCAGCTGAGGCAGAGATGCTTTACCACTTGTTTCCTCTTACTGGACACTCAACAAGTCAACATTACCATACCTTGCTATTGGGTTGTTTATGATTGAGTGATTGAGTGATTGATTGATAGTTTGTTGATTGATTGAGTGATTGTTTGATTGATTGATTAATTGGTTGATTGAGTGATTGATTGTTTGATTAATTGATTGAGTGAGTGATTGATTGATTGTTTGATTAATTGATTGATTGTTTGATTGAATAATTGATTGATGGATGGATGGATGAATCATTAATTTTGTTGTTGTTATTATTATTATTATCATTATTATTATTGTTATTATTATAACATGCTTCAAAAGGGTGTGGCACAGGCTGTGCCTACAAACAAGCACCTAAGATTTTAATTTTAACATTTAAAATTAATTCCAACGTAAAGTAGCCCAGTCAAATTACTTTCTCAATAGCCAACTAATACGCCTTGTCCGTCCGGCCGTTAGTGTGTCACGCTTATACGCATGCTCAAATCAAAAATTATTCTTTCTCCCTTGACAACTGAGAAAGTGATGCAGAATGGCTACTCTTAAGCTTCAGAGCTTAAGGAGAAGAACTGCACGGGGTCTAACAGATACCTGGAGAGCTGCAGAGAAAGAGAGAGAGAGAAAGTCTGCAGCAAGTGAAATTATGTGAGAAAACAAGCAGGGAGAGAGAAAGGGAGTGAAGTTACCTACAGTCAGCGGATAGATGCCAAAGATGTTGTGAATTGTGCAGTTTGTGGAACTTGTACACATCTAAATAATATAAGTAGATGTCAGCCATCGCTGATTTAACCTTGCGAATGTGTGGTATTAGGTTATTTCAAAATGGCTGCAGTAAACCTTGCTGGAACATTTCTATAGTTTGTAACTTGGCACACATCTAATTTCAAATTAAGTTAAATCGTGTAACTTTACATACAGTAATTAGACCTTGGGGGCATGGCAGTCAAAATGGCCGCAGTAATACGCCACGGAACTATCATATTGACAATCACCTCCAATTCAACATTAAATACCACAGTTGCTAATATCTCATTGTTGGCAGAGATACATGCCACTCGGTAAGATTGTTGGTGAGCAGTCTTTAGAAGGTTCTAAAACAGGACGAAGTTGAAGCTTGTTAGCTCTCTGCAGATGACCCCGGAGCTTCTCCTGCCCTGGAAACTGATTGTGTTATTATCCAGGAAGACAAGAATGAAAAAGTTGTTTACCCAGCTGGTTTAAAGAAACAGAGTGTAAAGGCAGGTTACATCAGGACATGGCAATGCTGGATGCAGGGGGCAGGTTACATCAGTCTAGCAGAGACATGGTTGCCTTTAGCAGTGCTGGATGCAGGGGGCAGGTTAGATCAGTCTAGCAGAGACATGGCTGCTCTTAGCAGTGCTGGATGCAAGGGGCAGGTTACATCAGTCTAGCAGAGACATGGCCAGTGCTGGATGCAGGGGGCAGGTTACATCAGTCTAGCAGAGACATGGTTTTAGCAATGCTGGATGCAGGGGGCAGATTACATCAGTCTAGCAGAGGACATGGCAGTGCTGGATGCAGGGAGCAGATTACATCAGTCTAGCAGAGACATGGCTGCTTTTAGCAGTGCTGGATGCAGGGGGCAGGTTACATCAGTCTAGCACAGAGGCATGGCTGCTTTTAGCAGTGCTGGATGCAGGGGGAAGGTTACATCAGTCTAGCAGAGACATTGCTGCTTTTAGCAATGCTGGATGCAGGGGGCAGGTTACATCACTCTAGCAGAGATATGGCTGCCTTTAGTAGTGCTGGATGCAGGGGGCAGGTTACATCAGTCTAGTAGAGACATGGCTGCTCTTAACAGTGCTGGATGCAGGGGGCAGGTTACATCAGTCTAGCAGAGACCTGGCTGCTTTTAGCAATGCTGGATGCAGGGGGCAGGTTACATCAGTCTAGCAGAGACATGGCTGCCTTTAGCAGTGCTGGATGCAGGGGGCAGATTACATCAGTCTAGCAGAGACATGGTTGCCTTTAGCAAATGCATGGATAAATGATGGTGATGGTGTAGAAGCAACATTGGAACAGACAAGTTCTGCAGGCTTCAATACAGCAAAACCAGACTTGAGCGAGCCATGTGGAAGAACAACCCAGAAGCACAGTCAAGCACGACAAGTGTTGAGAAGAAACCACGTAGGGAACAACCCGGAACAACCCGAAAGCAGAACAGAACCAAGAATAATCCCTGTGCCTCTTTTGTGAGAAACCTGCTAGCCTCTGATCTTCTGCATGGCGGCTATGACTAAAGTGGGGAAAGAGTCAAGAGATGTGCAACAAAGATCCTGGATGGGAGGCTCCTGGCAAAAGTATCCTTTGGGGATCTTGTTGTAAGCGCAGCAAAACATCATGCCAAGTGTTCAGCTGCCTTGTACAATGCAGCAGATAGAGTGAGGACAGCATACAACAGAAGCATATGCCCGTGCATTTGCTGAGCTTCATTGAGGACACACTCACTGACAGAGAAGAACACACACCCATTTTTAAATTCTCTGACCTTTTTCGGCTGTACAGAGACAACTTATTCAACTTGGTGTATCTCCTCTATGTGTGCACTCCACAAGGCTGAAGGGCCGAAATTTAGCAGGTTTTCCTTCAAGGATGGAAGAGACATCCTACAGATACTGCTTTGTGGCAAGTAAGTGAGAATGATGCTAACAATGATGCATATATGCTAGCACAAGCATCATGAATTGTATGCAGGGAAACTATGAACACAATAAAGAAGCTCTGTGCTGCTTTTTCTGCAAAGGCCTCAATTCTTACGAACTCTTTGGCAATCCTTGCAAATTCTTGTGCCAATGCTATGTGATGGTGCTAACATCAGAGAGCATTAACCCAGCCCCAAGCCAAGCTCAGCAGCTGTAAGCTTATTGGGGTTTTTTAAAGCTTAGTTTGCCGTACAAACACCAATGACACAGCACAAACCCTATGAGCCACCCTGCCAGTGTATTTGGGTATCTTCCTGCACAACATCAGTGTTTGCATTTTACCCATGTAAAACCTATTTAACCCAACCCAGTGGGTAAACCTGTGTTTTAGGTATTTCGCCCAGTTTTACCCCTATTTTACCCGGGTTTTTTACCCGGGTTTTACACAGGTATTACCCAGTGATATACTTATTTGTAGCCCTGTCACAGCCCTGTCCCAGAGCCACAAGTGTCTGGGTGGTGGTGGACACCAGGGCTATTTAAAAGGCAAGCAAATACCACAGGTCATCATTCACTGCTTACACTTTTTACTGCAATTACAAAAATGAGAAAGCCCAGAAACTCGTCTTCTGCCACAGGCACCTGCGAGGACCTCAGGAGATTGACTATTAAATCTGTTTAACTTGCATATCAATTGGACTTTAATCCCATGAATCTTGTTTAAATATTTAAATAAATCATTAAATAAAAAATATATACTCTAGTAGACAACCTTGTCACTTGGTAAATAAATGCTGAGTGAAACACAGCTCCTGTTTTTGTCTAGTTCTTTACAGTTGCCATTTATTGAATGTCTTACTTATTGATTACAGAGTTAATTTCTTATAATATCTTATAATAAATCTATTGTGTCTATTATTTTATCCTTATTTTATCCTGGGTTGTATCCATGTTTGAATAAAACCTGGGTAAAACCCGGGTAAAAGGTATTTAACCCAACCCGGGTTACACCCAAGCCCTGGGTAAAACCTGCGAACTCTGCACAACATGTCCCATAAAAGGGAACTAGTTAATACGCTGTATGATTTATCAGTGTCATAATATTAACGGAAGTGGCTGCTAAGATATGCAAGTACTACTATGACAAGTTGAACACTGTATACCCACCACAACTAAAAAAAGGGTGTGTTCACTACATCTGCAGTGGACATCAATCACCAAACAAGTGCGACCACCGTGCAGAGTTCGGCACAGGCATCTCAGGGATTCAACACTGCAACAACTCTGACCAAATATGAGCCAGTTATGACACTTAAAGAACCCTCTGTGGTGACCACTAGTCTCAGCAGAGCCTGGCCACATTGTCACATGCAAGTGCCCCCTGTCACACAAGGATAGCTGTCCTATCCAGTTCCCAGTCTAGCAAAGCCAGTGACAACTGAATGCCCTCAATTGGCTCCTACCTTGCAGTTGGAATACAGGTAAAATACTTCATTTCTCTTTGCAAGCTTTTCCATTGCAATGTGGAATCATGTGTGTTGCAGGTGGCTGCGACACACATGGGCATGGCTGCGACACACATGGGCATGGCTGTGACACACATGGGCATGGCTGTGACACACATGGGCATGGCTGTGACACACATGGGCATGGCTGTGACACACATGGGCATGGCTGTGACACACATGGGCATGGCTGTGACACACATGGGCATGGCTGTGACACACATGGGCATGGCTGTGACACACATGGGCATGGCTGTGACACACATGAGCATGGCTGTGATACACATGGGCATGGCTGCGACACACATGGGAATGGCTGTACAAACAGGAACTGACATATCTGATGTGTCCTGGACAGCTCTCCAAGTGAAACCGCATAATCTTGCCTGTGACCTTTGTTCCTAGATGATGTTGCAGAAGTTGCCATGGCAAGGCATTCACTGGATGTCATCAGTGAATGCCAAAGATCTCACACACCTGGGACACCTGCTCTTGCAGTGGACTAGCCACTGTCTGCCAGTGCAAAGAATGTCCAGTGGAAATGGCCATTACTTTAGGAAGAGGCAAAGTTTGTCATCATGTTTGGAGGTCTCCACACATTGAGTTGGCTGCTCTGAAGACACTGGGAGATCTTAGAAGTAGCGGATGGACATCGGCCAGGCAGGAGTTGCAACTGCTGACTCGTTCCTTATAGCAGCCCACACTACCCACACATGGCAGCAGCCCATACTACCCACACATGCCCACACTGTAACCCACACATGGCAGCAGCCCACACTACTCACACATGGCAGCAGCCCACACAACCCACACATGGCAGCAACCCACACTACCCACACATGGCAGCAGCTCACCTACCCACACATGGCAGCAGCCCACACTACCCACACATGGCAGCAGCCCACACTACTCACACATGGCAGCAGCCCACACTACCCACACATGCCCACACTACCCACACATGGCAGCAGCTCACACTTGGCAGCAGCCCACACTACTCACACATGGCAGCAACCCACACCACACTTCCTACACATGGCAGCAGCTCACACTACCCACACATGGCAGCAGCCCACACTACCCACACATGGCAGCAGCCCGCACTACCCACACATGGCAGCAGCCCGCACTACCCACACATGGCAGCAGCCCACACTACCCACACATGGCAGCAGCTCACACTACTCACACATGGCAGCAGCCCACACTAACATGGTGTGCCCACCAAGTTACAGCCTGTGTCGTATTCCTTCCGGGGGAACACAGGAGGCTCCTTGGAGCAACCTTCCTGAGGCAAAACTTTTGCACTGAGTTGCACCAAAGGCTGTCGAACAAACTGCTAGAACAAGCAAGCTGCACTGCCTTGCACAGCTCTGTGCAAGTGTGCCGGTGCATGCTAGTACAGCACTCATGGATTCTGTAATGACCATTATTTTAACGTGTATGATTACTTTCAACTGACATCAAATGCTTCAAGGATTCTCTTTAGCTAAAACCTCTATCTTTAAATGTAGTGAATACAAAAACTCTGGCACCAAAATCATACATGTAGACTCCAAGATGAAGAGCTAGTTATGAGGGACACGCACATATACTGCCACACCCTCAAGCCAGATCATAGATGGCACTGTAGCTAAGTTTACATGTACTGATATGATTTAGATATGTGCCGAGTTTCACACTTTTACCACAATGTCAGGATTTCTCCACCTATCTGTGGGACTACTACAGACACACAGCGGGCATCCATAAGAGAAAAAATATGATACTTCATAGAGAAGAAATATCTGACAGTGCAAGTCATCATGAGGAGAAAGCAGAAATACTGGTAGGGGGAGAGAACTGAGGCTGCACTACTAGAAGAGAGCAGCGGTAGGGGGAGAGAACTGAGGCTGCACTACTAGTAGAGAGCAGCAAATACTGGTAGGGGGAGAGAACTGAGGCTGTACTACTAGAAGAGAGCAGCAAATACTGGTAGGGGGAGAGAACTGAGGCTTGCACTACTAGAAGAGAGCAGCAAATACTGGTAGGGGGAGAGAACTGAGGCTGCACTACTAGAAGAGAGCAGCAAATACTGGTAGGGGGAGAGAACTGAGGCTTGCACTACTAGAAGAGAGCAGCAAATACTGGTAGGGGGAGAGAACTGAGGCTTGCACTACTAGAAGAGAGCAGAAAATACTGGTAGGGGGAGAGAACTGAGGCTGTACTACTAGAAGAGAGCAGCAAATACTGGTAGGGGGAGAGAACTGAGGCTGCACTACTAGAAGAGAGCAGCAAATACTGGTAGGGGGAGAGAACTGAGGCTGCACTACTGCACTACTAGAAGAGAGCAAGAACTGAGGCTGCACTACTAGAAGAGAGCAGCAAATACTGGTAGGGGGAGAGAACTGAGGCTCCTACTAGTAGAGAGCAGCAAATACTGGTAGGGGGAGAGAACTGAGGCTTGCACTGCTAGAAGAGAGCAGCAAATACTGGTAGGGGGAGAGAACTGAGGCTTGCACTACTAGAAGAGAGCAGCAAATACTGGTAGGGGGAGAGAACTGAGGCTGCACTACTAGAAGAGAGCAGCTAATACTGGTAGGGGGAGAGAACTGAGGCTTGCACTACTAGAAGAGAGCAGCAAATACTGGTAGGGGGAGAGAACTGAGGCTGCACTACTAGAAGAGAGCAGGTAGGAGGAGAGAACTGAGGCTTGCACTACTAGAAGAGAGCAGCAAATACTGGTAGGGGGAGAGAACTGAGGCTGCACTACTGGAAGAGAGCAGCAAATACTGGTAGGGGGAGAGAACTGAGGCTTGCACTACTAGAAGAGAGCAGCAAATACTGGTAGGGGGAGAGAACTGAGGCTTGCACTACTAGAAGAGAGCAGCAAATACTGGTAGGGGGAGAGAACTGAGGCTTGCACTACTAGAAGAGAGTAGCAAATACTGGTAGGGGGAGAGAACTGAGGCTGCACTACTAGAAGAGAGCAGCAAATACTGGTAGGGGGAGAGTGTGACGGCTTGGCTTTTCCCGCCAACTTTATTGAATTATTCTAATTAATCATGCAAGTTATTCTTTGACCTTTTACCAATATATGATTTTGTTCTGAACGTCAAATGAAAACTTTCTTGTCAAAGTAGGAGTCCCATGAACGGTCATTTCTGGACTCCTATAGTGGTGACCCCGAAAAGCGAACAGACTACGAGCATTATCTCCGTCGAGACCGTCTATTTTACTAACTTGAAATCTTCAGGCGATGAGTTCGTCTCGTTCTTCCATTTAAAGCACACCGTTGCCACACCCTGGAAGTGAGCATATGGCCGATCCCGCTGCTGCTGCCGCAACTGCAATCCATGCCGTATCGCTTAAGCTGCCCACATTCCTGGCAGCGAGGCCAGATGTGTGGTTTCAGCAAACGGAATCCCAATTTGCTCTACGCCACATAACGGACTCTACCACTCAGTATTTCTACCTCCTTACCGCCCTAGACCCCGTGGTTGCCGAGCGTATGGCTGGCGATGTGGCTTCAACACCTGCAGACAATAAGTACACATACCTGAAAGAAAAATTGATAGAAGTATATGGCCTCACAGATGACCAAAAGGCAGACCGGCTTCTTAACCTTACTGACCTTGGTGATTGGACACCTTCCCAGCTCTGTGCACATATTCAGGGTCTCTCAGTCGATCGTGACACTCTACTTTTCTACAGCAGTTACCGGAGGATGTCCGAGTTCAGCTTGCTGCACTGGATGAAGGCAACTTATCTGCCTTAGCACATAAAGCCGACATCATCATGGCTGCGAAGCATACCCAGTCAATCAATGCATCCATCCGGCCAGCAAGGAAACAATCTCCTCTACGCAGATCCCCGAAGAACGACCTTTGTTGGTACCACGCTAAGTTTGGCAACAAGGCCAAAACCTGCAGGCCACCATGTGCCTTCTCACACTTGGCAAACGAGCACCCCCTGACTTCGGGAAAAGGTCAGGCCAGCACCTAGTGGCGCAGGTTGCTGGCCAAAATCCGAGCCGCTTATTGTTTGTATGGGATCGAGGAGGTGGTCACAAGTTCCTCGTTGACACCGGAGCTCAAGTCAGCGTCTTCCCAGCTTCTGCTGATGATCGTCGTCAGAAGAAAACCGAACCTCTAGTCGCCGCCAATGGCAGCAGGATTGACACCTATGGCACGAAATCCTTATGGATAGACCTGGGATTCCGTAGGTTCAACTGGTGTTTTGTCCTTGCCGATGTTCATCGCCCTATGCTAGGCGCAGATTTCTTTTGCAGCAATCATCTCCTCATAGATATCTACACTAGACACATCATCGATGCTGAAACTTATGAGAGCATACCTGTTCAGTATGATGCAGTACATGCCACCGGACTCAACACCTGCTCTACAAATTTGTTTGCTGCCATCCTCAAGGAGTTTCCTTCTGTCACATGACCACAGTTCTCCAGTGTTGACGTGAAACATGGAGTAGAGCACTGTATTCCCACAGCAGGCCCCCCCCCAACACACTCGAAAGCACGCCGTTTATCGCCAGACAAGTTGGCTATCGCCCGACGTGAGTTTGCCGAGATGGAAAGACTGAGGATTGTCCGTCGCTCCTCCAGCACTTGGTCGTCACCACTTCACATGGTTGAAAAGAAAACTCCAGGTACGTGGCGTCCATGTGGCGATTATAGGCGTTTAAATGAAGCCACAACGCATGATCGGTATCCCGTGCCACACATGCAAGACTTCACCGCACAACTGGAGGGCAAGAACATTTTTTCGAAGATCGACCTAGTACGTGGGTACAACCAAATACCGGTTGCCCCCACTGATGTCCCGAAGACTGCTGTGATAACACCATTTGGCCTTTTTGAATTCCTTAGGATGCCATTCGGCCTCAAGAATGCAGCACAAGCTTTTCAGAGGCTCATGGACCACATTTGTCGTGGTCTCGAGGAATTCCTTTTTGTGTATTTAGACGATATCCTCACTGCCAGCTCCGATCCCAGAGAACACCGCCATCACCTACGTCTACTCTTTAAGAGACTGGCTGAACATGGTCTAATTGTCAATGTAGCCAAGTGCACGTTTGGTGTCGATACAATCGATTTTCTCGGTCACAGAGTCACATTGCAGGGTGTTGAGCCATTACCCGAGCGAGTAGATGCCATTCGTCGGTTTCCACAACCACGTGATGCCAAGGCCTTAACCGAGTTCTTAGGTATGGTAAACTTTTATCATAGATTCGTCCCCCATGCTGCCGCCCTCATGGGCCCGCTACATAGCATGTCTCATGTTAAAGGGCGAGACTTTCAGTGGACGGTGCAACTTCAGTCAGCCTTCGACTCAACAAAGCATACTTTGGCTTCTGCAACCCTACTTGTACACCCCAGCAGCACGGCCACCACGTGCCTCACTGTGGATGCATCCAACTTAGCAGTGGGGGGTGTCCTGGAGCAGTTCCTAGATAATAGCTGGAAGCCACTCGCTTTCTTTTCTCGGAAGCTGGACAAGGCACAGAAAAATTACAGCACCTTTGACCGTGAACTTTTGGCAATGTACGCTGCAGTTAAACATTTTAGCTACTTCATTGAGGGTCGCCGATTTCATATCTACACTGACCACAAGCCCTGACATTTGCCTTTGCCAGCAGCTCGGAACACAGGACCCCACGACAACAACGGCACCTAGCCTGTATAGCTGAGTATACCACAGATGTGCGACATGTTCCTGGCCGAGATAATTCAGTCGCAGATGCCCTCTCCCGTGTGGATCTCGACAACAACACAATGTGCATGGCAGTCAGTTGCCCGGACATTGACTTTCTGGGCATGGCTCGGGCACAGCAAGAAGATACTGGGGTGCACGCTTACCGCACTGCCATCACCCGATTAGTCTTAAATGACCTACCAATTCCAGGTTCAAACATGACTCTACTCTGCGACACCTCCACCGGGATCGCACGAACCATTGTCCCCCTCGCTTGGCGACGAATCATTTTTGATGCAATCCATAACCTGGCACACCCTGGCATTAAGACATTGAGGAAGATGGTGACAGCACGTTTTGTGTGGCATGGTGTTAACAAACAAGTGGGCATCTGGGCCAGAATGTCCTGATCACCGCCACGAACTTCCAACACCGACAAAAGAGTACCACCAGTTCCGTGATAACCTTTACACTGTCGATGGGGTAGTCATGTACAAAGACAGAATTGTCATCCCATCATCACTAAGACAAGATTGCCTCAGGGCCCTTCATGCAGCCCATCAGGGCACATCATCTATGATCGCGAGAGCTGAGACATCCATTTACTGGCCAGGCATCACCCCAGATATCTACTCCACCAGGAACAACTGCAACCACTGCAACAGAATGGCACCATCACAACCCAACATGCCACCTACACCACCGATTCCTTCGGTATACCCTTTCCAGTGCACATGTGCTGACTATTTTCATCACCAAGGAATCAGCTATGTTGTCATCATTGACAGGTACTCTGGATGGCCAATAGTAGAGAGATCAATGGAGGGCGCGAAAGGATTGATCAACACCCTAAGACGGACATTTGCTACCTATGGAATTCCAGACGAGCTGTCGTCTGATGGAGGACCAGAATTCATGGCCAGCTCGACCAGATCCTTCCTGCTGAACTGGTGTGTACAACATCGCCTCAGTTCTGTTGCATTCCCACACAGTAACTGCCATGCTGAAATAGGGGTCAAGACAATCAAACGCCTCATCCAGAACAACACTGGTCCAAAAGGCGAACTTGACCTAGACAATTTCCAACTAGCAATCCTTCAATATCGCAACACCCCAGACAGAGACACCAAAATGTCCCCTGCCATGTGTGTCTTCAATCGACCTGTCAAGGACTTCATCCCAATCTTACCAGGCAAATATAAACCTCATGACACCTGGCGCAGTTCACTATCAGCCAGAGAAGAGGCACTCAGAAATCGTCATATGTTAAACCATGAACGATGGAGTGAGCACACTAAATCCCTACCACCTCTCGTCATTGGAGATCATGTTCGCTTACAAAATCAAACAGGAAATCACCCAAGAAAATGGGACAAGACAGGTATCGTCGTGGAGGTCAAACAGTTCCATCAATATGTCATCAAGCTTGATGGATCTGGGAGAATCACACTACGAAACAGGAAATTCCTCAGGAAATACACCCCAGTATACCCACGCCCACCAACCAGAACTATCCGAGAGGACCTGAAATATCTTAAACCCCTCGCCGATGAACCAAAGCCCAACATATCCATGACCCCACCCCACCCATCAACCGTCCCACTAACAGTGGATGACCCAGAGTCTCTAATTGAACCACCTGCGGCCATCCCCATCTCACCCTCTCCTTCACATCCTATTCCTCCATCTACCATCTCTACTCCACCCCCATCCCTTATTACAACGCCAAGACGCTCATCCCGTACTAGAAAGGCACCAAGTTGGCAAACCACAGGGGATTACGACATGACTTGATATATCAGTCTTTACAATGCTTCCAAGGGACCTCATAAAGACTTGGGGGGAGATAGAGGACATTTAGAATAATGACATTGCATATACTTGATGACCCTTACCACATGCACCAGTTAGCCTCAACATTAATGTTATATGTGTATCGATTGTTAACTGAGTTTCGCATATGAGTAAATAGGGGTTGCCTTTATCTTCTAGCAATCTTATAGTGTCTGGAATCACCACCAAGCAGCTGTTGTAAGTTCCAGCTGAAATGTGAGCTTTTTTCTTTTATAGGCGGTCGCTAGGATGTGACCATTACCTGGGCTAAGCTGTTGGATTACTGCACATGCCAGTCCACTAGGCAAGGGATGGAGGAATAGATTGTGAATAACAGCATATTTGATGATCCATTGAGTGCCTCGATGAGTTTTTAGTTCTAGTACATATAGGTAGGCCTACTGTATACTATCAACTAGTATTTACTTGAACCTTTAGTTCTAGTACATATAGGTAGGCCTACTGTATAATATTAACAACTAGTATTTACTTGAACCTTTAGTTCTAGAACATATAGGTAAGCCTACTGTATAATATTAACAACTAGTATTTACTTGAACCTTTAGTTCTAGTACATATAGGTAGGCCTACTGTATAATATTAACCCTAGTATTTACTTGAACTTTTAGTTCTGGTACATATAGGTAGGCCTGCTGTATAATATTGGTAACGGTTTCTAAAGCTACTGTATGGCCAGGGCCTAAACTTCCCAGCCATAGTAGGGCAAAATAGTTGTTGTTGTTTTTTGTCCTTGTTTGGCCATCAATGGTACTTATGGCATTTAGATTTTGAATGTTGTTTTTACCCCAGTTACACCAGCTCTTACCTGGGGTACACCAGTTTTTACCTGAGGTACCAGCTTTTACCTGGGGTACACCAGTTTTTACCCGGGCTACACCAGCTTTTACCTGGGGTACACCAGTTTTTACCTGAGGTACACCAGCTTTTAACTGGGATACACCAGTTTTTACCCGGGCTACACCAGCTTTTACCCGGGATACACCAGTTTTTACCTGGGATACACCAGCTTTTTTACCCAGGCTACATCAGCTTTTACCTGGGATACACCAGCTTTTACCTGGGATACACCAGTTTTTACCCAGGCTTTTACCTGACCAGTTTTTACCTAGGCTACACCAGGGTACACCAGTTTTTACCTGGGATACAACCAGTTTTTACCCAAGCTTACATCAGTTTTTACCTGGGGTACACCAGTTTTTACCTTGGCTAAAGCCCCAAAGCCCGGGTCTAACAATGCCACTGCTACTGCCATTTAAAATGTGGGCCAGGCTAATATAAAAAGAGCCAGTGCAGGCCCTGATCATTATTATATCACTCTTCTTGTTGTTTTGACATGAGAGTTGGCCCCTTAGTCTGTGTCAATAGCAGTCTCCTTCAAACACCAGTTGCACAAGAACTAATCAAACACACCATCACATGTTCATTTTTATTATCCCATTGCCTACTGACAACATTTGTGCTTCCTTGACACAACCATAATATTAATAATGTATCTATACCATTGAGGTAAGAAGGAAGAAAGCTATGCAGCACTATGTCATAAATGTCTGCAAGAAAACTCACAACTAAGAAATCCATCCAGGAGAGCCTCCCTTCTCAAGAGCAAAGGAGTTCAGAGCGATTCCTGGTAAGCAGGTGTGCCTCTGCAGCTTACCTCTGCAGAAGAGCTTCCAGAAGCTTCTTTAAGTGCAAGGATAGAGCATTCATGAAGGCAGTTGCAACTGTCAGCCACTAAGCTCTTCTTCTTTTATTTTCATTTTGCTCGCTGTGTCCATCAAACCAGAAGTGATTATTTTGTAATAACAATCACTCGATTAGGTATGTGTAGGTTACAGTGCTCAGTGCACACGGCTCATTTAAAGATGTATTTTATGAACAAAATCTGAGTTTGTACTTGAGATCAATTGTATACATATAAGTATGCACAGACATGCATACACACGACAAAAATGCTGTTGTTTTTAAATATATATATAATATGTGTGTATATTGTGTTGACTTGTCAAGAAAAGGAAAAAAAGGATTTTTACCAAAGATTAATTTTTCGATCGTTTTTGCCGATGTTTTGTAGTTCCAATGTTCCAACCAAAAGAAGACAAAAGCCCTCGGTTGAAACATGGGACGAGGGCGGAGGGGAGGGGGGAGAACAAAAAATGGGAAGGGGGGTGGTGGGAAGGAATGCTGATTGAAAGATAAACCTTCGGTGCTTTTAAATGAAGTCAGCTGAAAATCAACATACATGCCACGCATGTGTAAGTAAGATTTTACCAATGTAGACAGAAACATTTGTATGGGATGCTTTACCTTTTAAAATTAGAAACACTTATATATAGTACTGATTTTAAAAAGCAACATAATTATTGGTTTCATTATGTCTTGGTTCATTATGTCTTGGTGCACGTTAGTAAATGGTTCACTTAGAAAAAATGATTTTGGAAACATAGGCAACAAGATTGTAAAGATGACCCTTTACCATTTAAAACATATATTTTAAATATGACTTTGTATGGTAAAGAGTCATCGTTAGTCTAAAACTTGTTTCCTGCTTTTTTTTACTTTTTTTTGTTCATTTTTTGGTTGTTTGTTATTTTTTGTTTGTTTTGTTATTTCTAGTTGAGTGGGTAGAGGAGTGCACTAAGTCAGAGTTCTACCAAGTCCTACTCTGAGCTTCTGGAACTGCAGGACTTGTGAACAGTTTTTCTAACTTGTTTATTGTTGTTGTAGACTAGACAATATGTCTTGTTGCTATGTATCCATGCAGGGTAAGCTACTGCCTCCCACAAGGACAGTTGCACAGGAGAACCAAACACTAGATGTTTTGGTAGAGGATCAGCTACAGCCTTGCTTTTGAACAGTTTCCCAGGAGTGAGAACTCCACAAACGAACTGAGCGTGGGTATTCATTTGATTATGTCATTGATGAGCTTACTCGTCTGATGATCCTTACAAACTGTTTTATTTTGTAACTGAGAAGAGACTAGTTGGAAATTAGGTGTCTTCAAGTATTATGCATGAACCTACTGTATGCATGGACCTACTGTATGCATGGACCTACTGTATGCATGGACCTACCGTATGCATGGACCTACCGTATGCATGGACCTACCGTATGCATGGACTTACCGTATGCATGGACCTACTGTATGCATGGACCTACTGTACGCATGGACCTACTGTATGCATGGACCTACTGTATGCATGGACCTACTGTATGCATGGACCTACTGTGCGCATGGACCTACTGTACGCATGGACCTACTGTACGCATGGACCTACTGTACGCATGGACCTACTGTATGCATGGACCTACTGTATGCATGGACCTACTGTATGCATGGACCTACTGTATGCATGGACCTACTGTATGCATGGACCTACTGTACGCATGGACCTACTGTTGCATGGACCTACTGTACGCATGGACCTACTGTACGCATAGACCTACTGTACGCATGGACCTACTGTATGCATGGACCTACTGTATGCATGGACCTACTGTATGCATGGACCTACTGTACGCATGGACCTACTGTACGCATGGATCTACTGTACGCATGGATCTACTGTACGCATGGACCTACTGTACGCATGGACCTACTGTACGCATGGACCTACTGTATGCATGGACCTACTGTATGCATGGACCTACTGTATGCATGGACCTACTGTATGCATGGACCTACTGTATGCATGGACCTACTGTATGCATGGACCTACTGTATGCATGGACCTACTGTATGCATGGACCTACTGTATGCATGGACCTACTGTATGCATGGACCTACTGTATGCATGGACCTACTGTATGCATGGACCTACTGTATGCATGGACCTGCTGTATGCATGGACCTACTGTATGCATGGACCTACTGTATGCATGGACCTACTGTATGCATGGACCTACATGTACTGTATGCATGGACCTACTGTATGCATGGACCTACTGTATGCATGAACCTACTGTATGCATGGACCTACTGTATGCATGGACCTACTGTGCACATGTTATGTGAGGAAAGGAAAACAATATTTTTAATCTTGTTTCTATTGATTTTTTTGATTTTTCTGTTTTGTGTCTAAGAATGCCTTGTTTGGTCTGTCTAGCAGCCTACGAGCCATGGCAACTCCAGAACTAAACATAGCAGATGTTATTCTTGACAGGTACTTCTAAACACAAGTAGTTTACCCTGGTTGAAAGCCTGTGCTATTCACTATTGTCACGTGAGTAAGTTTCTCAGTAAACCAATTTGCAGCTAAAATGCAGTGCTCAGCAGGCCTAAACAAGTGTGTTTATTGTGCTGATGACCTTTGCCATTTTGGTTTTTACTGATACAGACGTTCCAACCCTTCCGATTTTTTCGGGAGTCTCCCGATCTCCCGATCTCCCGAATTTGGACCCAATCTCCCGATCTCCCGATTTTCATAAAATTCTCCCGGTTTTTAAAAATCCAGAGACTAGCAGCTAACACAAATCCATAGACTGTCACAAATCCTACAGACTGTTATTCTTTCCTTCCACAATCACCGCGACCGTGGACAGTTGTACGCGGACTTTGAACCCTGGAGGAAATGACACTAAGAAGACTAAGAGAAAGCGGAAGTTCAAGTAGTGAGGAAGAAACAGAATTAGAAATCAGCACTGTTAGTGTTAGTGTGTCTCTTCCTTTAAACCAAGAAAGAAGAAATATAAAACAAGATACATCAAAGATTAGGAGAGCCCTTTCTGATCGGCTCTTATGCCGAGTTGAGCCAATGTTGCTGTTCCGTTATATATATATACTATTCCTATTACCTATATACTGCTGTTGTTGTTACATTTCACTGATTTTATTCTAGTTGGATGAAGTGAATTTTATCATTATATTTCACTTTTTATGAATATTCTATAACTATATAGACACAAGAATTGGGAGAAATCTCCCTAATACCGTAATTTAGGCGAAGCCTCCCTAATTTTCATCTCTGGGGGTTGGAAGGTCTACTCAACAATGCACTTCATGTACACAAGCATCTTTCAGGGTGAGAGATAGAACTAATGGTGTCATGGAGCTTTGATTTGCATGCACATAGTAAGCGCATGTGGCTGCTTAACCTTTCACTCCCCAAATATGATGTAGTGGGTGCTTGCATAAAACTTGCATCATCTTACCACCATCACCCCCCCCCCCCCCCCCCTTCCCCCGTCCCCTCCATCAACCCCACACACACAGACACGTCATTCATGTTTGCATCAAAATGAAGTTAGCAAGATACCGCCTCTAAGCCAGATTTTCTGGTTGTTGTAATATCCGGCTGGTGCATCTGAACTAGTCATTGTTGTTCTTAATCCTCAGGTTCTCTAAACCAACAAACTTCGCAACTTCCTCTGCATCACAGTCTGCGTCACAGTCTGCGTCACAGTCTGCAACTGCATCACATTCTATTGTCCTTATCTTTGCTTCAACAAAATCTATGTACTAGGCACTTGCTGCATGTACCCTGTCTAATCCAAGATGGCTGAAAAGAGCATAGTGGGCACTTGCTGCATGTACCCTGTCTAATACAAGATGGCTGAAAAGAGCATAGTGGCTGCTTGCTGCATGGTGGGGAGGTGCTACTACACACCTAATGAAATATATATATATATATATACAAGAGGCGGATCCAGGGAGGGTAGGGTGTTTAAACCGACCCACCCCATCCCTCATCTCCCCTGGGTGCTGCCAATAATTAAGAAATCTCTTGCCACATACCCTCACTTTTGGGAACAGTATTTATATATATATATATATAGGCTCCAAGCTGTAGCTGTGCACTATTGTACCTTGACTTCCCTAAGAGCCACACACTCCTCCCATGTATTGTAGTCCTTCTTCATTCTAAAAGCATAAAAAAGAATGCATTCACCAACTAATCAAACTCACTCAAGGTAACACACACGCACTTTTTAACCGCTACCATTTCCCCAGTGTCCACCGTCTTGGCCAAACTGACAGTGCCGAAAGTCCCATTTCCAAGCTCTTTTAATATCTTGTAACGTTGCATCTAATCTACGCCGAGCAAACAGGACTCATCTTTACTCGCTATCTTGTTAAGAGTAGCTGATTGAAAGACTGGAGATATCCCAAAGCTAACCTGCAAGTAAACAAAATGCGTAACCTTGGAGATGAAAGAAAAGGAGGAGTTTCAAGTAGTTGCGCGTACACATTTCCTCACTGGTTCCAGCATACATTCCACCAAAAAAGATACAGTCTCCTACTGGCTAAACAATCGCGGAGGAAGCTGTCTGTCTGCAGCAATGAACATTGTTGCGCTATTAGTTGGCTCATCAAAGCCTTAGCCACATGGGAAAAGTACACTCTGACAGCGATAAGACTATATTAAGTGAACAAGCAGTTTCAAAAGCGTGCTTAGTCATAGAAAAATTCAATCATTGTTCATTTTTAAAATGTAATCATTGTGCAGCTTTGTTTGAAACATTTGATTAAGATCACCCTGTAGTTAGCAACGGGTGAACCCCAGCATAATAAGGTTGTTTAAAGCAAGTGAATTCATATATCATTCTGAATCGAATTTCTTCATTCTGGCCAAGCTGAAACCTTGTAAATGAATGATGGGTATGCTCACTTGGGAGAGTTCTTTCCGAGGATTGCAGTGGTGCTATTTTTGTTATTGGATTCTGGCATTTGGAATGTCTGTTTTTGCAGCAGGCTAACTTGGTATATATATATATATATAGACCCTGTTATTTAATGTCAAAGTGTGCATTTAGTATAGATATTTATGAGTCCTATGAAGTAAATGCAATGGTATTAATCAGCTGTGACTAATCAGAATTCCGAGGCCGAAGCATCGTCTAGTCACTATCTGTAGATTGAGGTTTTTGTTGTATACTGAAAGATGTCTCAAACACATCAATATCACTGTGATCTGCACTCTCTCACTCCTATGCTAAACAACTGGAACTCTTTAAGGTCAACAAACTGATACGTGATTGAGAAAAGTTAATCATTAGATAGATACAATAGTAGTAGTAGTGTAGTAGTGTAGTACATACATGACTCGATAATCAACTTAAATTTGCTCACTCAATGTTTCATGTTACTGCTATATATATAGATGCTCTGGCATTTATCAGGAATAATGAGATGCTAACACTCATGTGAGATTTGGTAGCTAGCTATCTGATATGGCAGCAATGAATGGGGGAAAAGAAAAACA
Organism: Cladorhizidae sp. MBARI D1340-BT2; assembly: GCA_028752905.1. Classification (NCBI taxonomy): domain Eukaryota; kingdom Metazoa; phylum Porifera; class Demospongiae; order Poecilosclerida; family Cladorhizidae; species Cladorhizidae sp. MBARI D1340-BT2. Next base: position 25,041,130 of record JAQNBH010000005.1, on the reverse strand, counting down.
ACGAAGAAAATATACCATAGATTACTACTACTAATACTGCAACCCGCTACATAGATAAATTAAATATCCATATAACTACCTTATTATTGGTAGTCATGGTTTCAGTCAGGTTCTCGAGAGTGGCCACTCAGAAGACAGGTGAGTCAATTCCACAATCTCAATTGAATCGCTCACACTTTGGTGCTAGGCTCACATGCAATGCCTCCTTCACTAGCAGTTTCTTCTGTCTCCCCGCCTGGTCTAAGATGATCAGTTCTTCCCACAAAATAGGATGTCCATTGTTCAGCAGTTGTAAATTTCTCTTAGGTACACTTTTTACTGGAATCTTGGTGTTCTTCCACACTGGTCTCCAATCTTCTGTTGTCTCCCCTACGTAGGTTCCTATAGCTGGAAGGGATACACTACACAATGCATGAGTGCATACTTGCTGGAAATTCATCCTTCACTCTGCTAAGTTGTGCCCTCAGTTCTTTCTGATCTGAAAATGACTCTGTTGAATTTCTTGTAGACTCTCCTAATGTCTTTACTCATCCCTGCTACATAAGAACTATGGATTATTATTCTCTGACTCCTGATTGGTATACTTTTCTTCCTTTCTGTGTTTGGATATGCCTGCGAGTAAATGTTGATGAAAGCTTGTGGGTAACTATTCTCCATTAAAACCAGAGAAACTGTAAACTATGATTGTTGTGCCAATACTGGTTCAATAGTTACACTAGCGCTGTGTATATAGATCTGCGCGAGTGGCGTAGGAATTCATTGAGGCAAGTTTGGGCACTATACAAACTGTTCATTATATTTTGACAGAGCAATATTCTTCAAATATCTTTTTTTGCTCTACACTTGCTATGTGTTACTTAGTTATTTATCTGCCAAGTCCATGTGGAACTTTGTCTCAGTATCACTTTTTTCTACATCATTACACTCTCAGTTGCTTTCTCATTTGCAAAGGGTGTTAATATGCTACCATGTTTTGAAGTGTATTGATTGGCAGGCAATAGATTGGCATTCATAGATTGTGCAGCACAATCTATAGATTGGACGCCAATCTATAGAATCTATGAATTCATAGATTGTGCTGCAGAATCTATAGATTGGGCAGATTCATAGATTGGATGGAACATATACACACGGACAGCACACGACTTCACAAAGGCCATGCGCACAGCCAATGCAGGTAAATCAAAAGGTGGAGCTTTATATATACACCACACCCACATATATGTGCATTATTTGGAATTTCTCCCTCGAATAACATATCCCCTTCAACAGCAAGAAACAGGCTTTGAATTGGCAAAATGACGTCTTAACGATGGAGGATTTTAAAATTCCTAACTGGTAGGAATAAAATTATTCTTGCATTTGAGGTTTGCTGGTCACACTTTTGCATTGTGTGCTGTGCGTGTGCATGTTTCACTGTGTGTAGGGCTAGTATCCCTCCTCCTGGGCTGCACTTGGACGTAGTAAAAAATGGAGTGGTCCTTCAGGTATCATGTTTACTGTAGCTACATCAGCACAAAAACTCCCAGGTTTATATTGTGGCACTTGACTAATAAGTCTACGATTGGCTAGCTGACGTCCTTGACATCTAAGAGGAGAATTGTACGCAATCAATTGTGAGCCAGATGAGACTTTTGATGACATGGCACGTCAGTTCCCTGAAGGAGCTGTATACATGCATGCAGAGTGTATTCTCTATGCAGGCATGGAGCATACAGAGGGCACTGGCAACACAGTCTTGCTAACCAGGCCCTTAAATCTGGTCACTCTCCACAGAGGATTTAGTTCTTGTTCTAGTCTACATTTTTCGAGATTGCTTAGTCTCTCTCCAACATAGCAGCTGCCTCCCACTACTACAAGCAGCCAAGATATAAGCAGTGTAGGTAGCCTCTATCTGACATAGCAGCTCCCTCCTACAAGTCTCTCTCTCTGCTCTCTCTGACATAGCAGATAAGTCTCTCTCTCTCTGACACAGCAGCTGTCCCCCCCCCCCCCCCCCTCCCCCACTTACAAGCAGCCCAGATATATCGGTAAACATGGTAGCCTCTAAACATTGCCTCGGCACACTGTAGCCACTATTACCAAGTAGTCAATACACAATAAAATAGTAATGCGCACACATTGTGGTGGGTGTGACTGGCCAGCAAGCCACTAGGCCAAAAATAGATACCACAAGCTGAACTTTATTCAAGCTGTTTCTTGCTCTCATACAAAAGCTTAAAACTTGCCCCTATATGGCATCTCACAGCTTAATGCGCCACGTGTGCTCTTTTCATTATCATGCCAGCTTCCGTGGCTGTTGTCATGGATATTGTTATAATAAATGCCCACCTGGCACTAATAAATGATGTGTAGTATGTGCTTGTTAAAACACAGTGCTGTTTCAGTATCCAGTGTGCTGCACTATCACAATACTATAGTGCAAGACCAAGTGAAGCTTACCATCTTCAGACCCATCCACCTTTGGTTTGAAGAACGCATCAGATAGCTTCTTTGTCACTGTCAGTCTCCACTATTATTTCCAACTAATAGTATATGCAGTTGTGGTTATAATAAATTGCAAACAGCCGTGACAACCATTACCTACAATGATACACTTCCTTGCTTAGGGTACAAGGGAGGCTCCTACTTACAACATGACAAAATAATTTATATATTAGTCATGAGTATTGAAAATTTGCCCCAAACATTTAAAGGACCCTTTACCTATTAATGTAATGAACATCAGCAGATTTGGTCTTCGTTGGTAAACTTGTGTTTCATTTATTTCTGCTAAAACATCTAGTCTTGTTTCTATTTGTTTTTACCCAAGCAGCTGGCACAAGAAGTTATTCAGAGCAGCACCAGAACTAACCGATGATACACCGTATTTCATCGATCACAATGCACTGTTCTATTCGCTTCCTAGCTGCATGTACTATTCAAGCCCAGAGACATGCTCATGACTAATGGACATAGTACAATAGTTGCACGAGATCACCCGAGCTCAAATAGGTGACAATTATTGATAATAGCTGTCTTGAGTTGGCACTTGAAATTCCTGAATTCTACTTTTGTCTTCTTAGTTAGGTTCGGTACTTGTGAAGGAATCGTCACTGGTGGTCTCTCCCACCTCTTTTCTATGGAGTTGGACTGTCTCGCTGGCGATATTTCCAGCTGTACATGTACTTTCTGCTACTTATGCAGGCTTTAAATGATCTCGTGGCCTATCTGTTTTCTGTTTCGACTGAATGCCGCAATTTTTGAAGTATTTGGATATGACATCAGTTGTTACAGATTACCAAGCTTTCTCCTCACATTCCAGGGAGCATTTTCTCACATTTCTTACTACCACTCGAGGTAGTGAATGGTGTGCAGTCTAGTCGCTGATGCTGTCTAATCGCTGATGCAGTCTAATCGCTGATGCAGTCTAATCGCTGATGCAGTCTAATCGAGGGAATGTAGTACGTTGGTTATTGGCTCAAGTGTTCATGCGTGCCTGTGTGATACACGCATCATAAGTTGGTACCTGGTTTTGTTGAGGGTCTATTGTCACAAGAGTGAGCTTCTGAGGAAACCAGCTGATCATTTCTTAGTAGCGAAAAGTGCAGCTTCTTGCTGGCTCAGCTCAGCTAGACTTGCTATTACACTGCACAAGCATGTCTATGAAATTATCGAACTTTACCTAATTTGATGTTTTGCTGAAGAGAGTAATGGACTAGTGCTGCTCGAGAAATGCATTAGTCATTGCAATGCATTGGCCAGTTTGGAGAGTTCTGGTAGTATATACAATAACAATAGTGATGGACGGACAACATTGCACACAAGGTATGTGTGGGAACAGAGAACATACATAGATACAAGATTGAATTTTGAGGTTTTTAACTCTTTCTGGGGGGCTGCCGGTTTACTACTTTCGCAAACGATTCAAGGCACATTTGAAGTGGGTTTTTTAAAGAATTATTTTATTAATTAACATCTGCAGAACTACTGTTTTGGACACGAGGAAGCCTCCAAAGTGAATTTTAGCTGAGATGCTTCTTTTTTGTCTGCCATTTAATAATAGCAGTTAAGCCAATGCACGGAGTCCCCAATGGAGAGGATGTAGGCACAAGGTCTTGAAGATGAACTTCACAGTTTTTAACTCTTTGGAGGGTTTCCGGTGTACTACACGATTATTGGGGGGGGGGGGGGGTTACCGTTTAAAATCGGCCAAAACCACGTGTTTGGCGATGCTAGGAAGTTGCCAAAGCTGAGATGTGCTTTGTTTCTTTCTTTCTATCTGTCTGCCATTTTATTATGTAGTTGGGTCAAACCTATATATACATGTAGCCTGCCACACTCCCCCACAGTCTGTGCTGTGCTCGACCATTACCTGTGAAGATCACTTGCTTGCTTAGTATACAGGGGAGGCTCCTCCTCACAAGTGCTTTTGTTATTTGAGGCGTTCTCTACCACAAAATACCATATACCGTAAAATGCATAGTCAGCACCCATGGGCACTTAAACTTTTCACCTTTCACCTCGAAGGACAAATTAGTAGGTGCATAATCATGGTGATTCTAAGTGATGCACACCTGTCATTCATTGACGTGGTTGTTTGCACTGAGCACAAGGTAGAGCTAGCGTGGGAGAGGATTCCCTCGTTGTCTTAATGTCCAGCTGGTGCCTCTGCTTGAGCTGTTTCTGTTCTTGAACCTCGGGTTCCTGGAACTTCAAGCCTGTCAACTCAAGCACCGTCCAAGTCTGTAAGTGGATCATCATCCCTGTCCTTTGGGGGGGGCTTAAAATTTTGAGATTTAATGGCTACGTGATACTGGGTCAGGCCCTCCGCCCCCTCTTTTTTCCATGCCCCTATTCCCCCACCCCACCCACCCTTCCTTGGCAAAATTCTGTATAGCCCTGGACGTGGATGAAACTTTACATCCTGTCAGCTTGGGTCACTGAAACCAGCGTAGTGGGTGCTTGCTACAATACCACCCTGTCTGCTCCTAGATCACTGAAACCAGCGTAGTGGGTGCTTGCTACAATACCACCCTGTCTGCTCCTAGATCACTGAAACCAGCGTAGTGGGTGCTTGCTACAGTACCACCCTGTCTGCTCCTAGATCACTGAAACCAGCGTAGTGGGTGCTTGCTACAATACCACCCTGTCTGCTCCTGGATCACTAAAACCATTGTAGTGGGTGCTTGCTACATGCTTACTCTCAGTGCAGACATGTTGTTTTGTGTAACTACCTGTATAAAGCAGCCCACTAAAATGTTGAGCCATGCTTACTTTACACTTGCAGGATGCACAGTGCCTGATATGTGAGCCACCCTTTACCAGCTGTGTGTAGCTTATCATGGCATAGCTGATCAGGCATCTCCACACTGCATTGCACGACATTGACCTGCCTCCCAAAGAGGTACCTTGTGGCACTAAGTGGGGTCTATGTGGAGGATAGGATAAATTATACGTCTTTAACCATGGTATTTTTGACGTCTAGGTCCTTAAAGGGAGGCTTGCATTAAAAATAAAAATAAACTATGCTGTTATCTGCTCAATAGGACTCATATTAAAAAAATTAAGCTTCCACAAACAAACCCTTGTTGAGACTTCTTTGGCCTCATTTTGACAGCCAACAGGTCACTTCCTGTTTGGGGGCATGGCCTCGTGATGATGTTACCAGGAGACTGATTTCGATGGCTGATACACTGGAAACAGAGGACTCTGTCTCTGTAGCTAGCTCTAGCAGCCTGCACCTCTCATTTTCTTCTTCAGCAATTGAAAGAACATCTGAAATATCAGATACAGGCCTAGCTGAAGAGCAGGAAGCAAGTGGAACAGTAGAGCCTTATCTCTATGAACCTTCAGAAGCTGAGGATAGTAGTGTAGGCACTGTTGAAAGTGATGATTCATTGCAACACAGACTAGAGAACACTGACTGGTAAGGATTAATTGGCTAGCTCTAGCTAGATTTACTTACTCCACAGGTGTAACTGTGGTCATTGCCAGGTGATGCCTACTGGTCTTGAGTGTATTTGCTGCCATGAAATTGACAAGACAATGTCCAAGATGCAGGAGGGTGAAAATGTGGTCAGCTGTATCATAGATCATGAGGGATTTGGTCCAGTGTGCCTCAATACATGGGTCCTTCAGGCAGCAGTTATCGGCAGCAGTATGGCACTGGTGATGTTCATCACATTACCTTACATGAGTAAGTAGCTATATTGTCAAATTAACCAACACATCTAATACCACTGTTATATATAGGCGCTACAGATTTATTTCATATTGCCAATTAACTAGCTGGTGTTGGGGGTGGCTTGGAAGAAGGGTCAGGGTTGTTCTTCCAAGAGCTATGGTAATATTCAATTATTGTTGTGTACAAGTTAAAGCGACTTCTGTAATGTATGTGATTGTCTTCTCATTACAGGATACATAGATGACCTCATCGATGAAACTGTGTTAGTTTATCAGAGTGGAGTTGGAAGCAAAGCTCATGCAGAGCATATGCCTAAACCTCTTCTTTGCAGTGATTATGAAAGGCCTGATAAAAAGGAAGCAGTGCAGAACCACAGAAGTCGCTTTAACTTGTACAACAATAATGAGTATTACCATAGCTCTATTACTAAATCAATCCATTCACAACATAAGACAAATATCAGGGTACTTGAATCCTGTAGTTTTCTGTTTGTCTAATCTTTGTAACTGCACAGCTTGGAAGAACAACCCTGACCCTTCTTCCAAGCCACCCCCAACACCAGCTAGTTAATTGGCAATATGAAATAAATCTGTAGCGCCTATATATAACAGTGGTATTAGATGTGTTGGTTAATTTGACAATATAGCTACTTACTCATGTAAGGTAATGTGATGAACATCACCAGTGCCATACTGCTGCCGATAACTGCTGCCTGAAGGACCCATGTATTGAGGCACACTGGACCAAATCCCTCATGATCTATGATACAGCTGACCACATTTTCACCCTCCTGCATCTTGGACATTGTCTTGTCAATTTCATGGCAGCAAATACACTCAAGACCAGTAGGCATCACCTGGCAATGACCACAGTTAACACCTGTGGAGTAAGTAAATCTAGCTAGAGCTAGCCAATTAATCCTTACCAGTCAGTGTTCTCTAGTCTGTGTTGCAATGAATCATCACTTTCAACAGTGCCTACACTACTATCCTCAGCTTCTGAAGGTTCATAGAGATAAGGCTCTACTGTTCCACTTGCTTCCTGCTCTTCAGCTAGGCCTGTATCTGATATTTCAGATGTTCTTTCAATTGCTGAAGAAGAAAATGAGAGGTGCAGGCTGCTAGAGCTAGCTACGGAGACAGAGTCCTCTGTTTCCAGTGTATCAGCCATCGAAATCAGTCTCCTGGTGACATCATCACGAGGCCATGCCCCCAAACAGGAAGTGACCTGTTGGCTGTCAAAATGAGGCCAAAGAAGGCTCTCTAGCTCAACAAGGGTTTGTTTGTAGAAGCTAAAAAAATTATACATACTCAGCACATCCTATTGAGCAGATAACAGCTCAACAAAAAAATTAGTTTTATTTAATGCAAGCCTCCCTTTAATTAAATGGCCCTGCCACTCCCATTTAAATGCCTTGTCAGGGTTTTGTCTACAAATTATTATTTTTGGGGGGTTGTGTTAATTAATTGCCACATGTTCTTATACAACTTCGTAGTTAATTTTTTTTTTTTTTTAAGTGAGGGATAGGGGACATCCCCTATGAGGGGGGGGGGGGGGAACATGTCCTCTTCTTGAGAGAGAGGGGGTAGGAAGTGGGGTGGGGGACATTCCTTGGTCTCTCCCTTCCTCCAGATAAAGCCCTGCTTGTGCTGACTGCATGTCGGCATGGCTGCTTGCCCCACTTGCCTTGTGGTCATTGTAGCATCGTGATGACAAGACTCTTGCATCCTCATGTGCAGAAGCTGTTGCTGGATGAGAAGAAGTGCTACATGTTTGGGAGGAACAGGGACTCTGACTTTCCCCTGCAGCACCAGAGCTGCTCTCGCCAGCATGCAGCTCTGGTCTACCACAAGCAACTCAAGCGTCCATTCCTCATCGACCTAGGCAGCAGTGAGCCACCATACATGCAAATCATTAGACAACTCAAGCATCCTTCCCTCATCGACCTAGGCAGCAGTGAGCCACCATACATGCAAATCATTAGACAACTCAAGCATCCTTCCCTCATCGACCTAGGCAGCAGTGAGCCACCATACATGCAAATCATTAGACAACTCAAGCATCCTTCCCTCATCGACCTAGGCAGTAGTGAGCCACCATACATGCAAATCATTAGACAACTCAAGCATCCTTCCCTCATCGACCTAGGCAGCAGTGAGCCACCATACATGCAAATCATTAGACAACTCAAGCATCCTTCCCTCATCGACCTAGGCAGCAGTGAACCACCATACATGCAAATCATTAGACAACTCGAGCATCCTTCCCTCATCGACCTAGGCAGCAGTGAGCCACCATACATGCAAATCATTAGACAACTCAAGCATCCTTCCCTCATCGACCTAGGCAGCAGTGAGCCACCATACATGCAAATCATTAGACAACTCGAGCATCCTTCCCTCATCGACCTAGGCAGCAGTGAGCCACCATACATACAAATCATTAGACAACTCAAGCATCCTTCCCTCATCGACCTAGGCAGCAGTGAACCACCATACATGCAAATCATTAGACAACTCAAGCATCCTTCCCTCATCGACCTAGGCAGCAGTGAGCCACCATACATGCAAATCATTAGACAACTCAAGTATCCTTCCCTCATCGACCTAGGCAGCAGTGAGCCACCATACATGCAAATCATTAGACAACTCGAGCATCCTTCCCTCATCGACCTAGGCAGCAGTGGGCCACCATACATGCAAATCATTAGACAACTCAAGCATCCTTCCCTCATCGACCTAGGCAGCAGTGAGCCACCATACATGCAAATCATTAGACAACTCAAGCATCCTTCCCTCATCGACCTAGGCAGCAGTGAGCCACCATACATACAAATCATTAGACAACTCAGCATCCTTCCCTCATCGACCTAGGCAGCAGTGGGCCACCATACATGCAAATCATTAGACAACTCAAGCATCCTTCCCTCATCGACCTAGGCAGCAGTGAGCCACCATACATGCAAATCATTAGACAACTCGAGCATCCTTCCCTCATCGACCTAGGCAGCAGTGAACCACCATACATGCAAATCATTAGACAACTCAAGCATCCTTCCCTCATCGACCTAGGCAGCAGTGAGCCACCATACATGCAAATCATTAGACAACTCAAGCATCCTTCCCTCATCGACCTAGGCAGCAGTGAACCACCATACATGCAAATCATTAGACAACTCAAGCATCCTTCCCTCATCGACCTAGGCAGCAGTGGGCCACCATACATGCAAATCATTAGACAACTCAAGCATCCTTCCCTCATCGACCTAGGCAGCAGTGAGCCACCATACATGCAAATCATTAGACAACTCAAGCATCCTTCCCTCATCGACCTAGGCAGCAGTGAGCCACCATACATGCAAATCATTAGACAACTCAAGCATCCTTCCCTCATCGACCTAGGCAGCAGTGAGCCACCATACATGCAAATCATTAGACAACTCAAGCATCCTTCCCTCATCGACCTAGGCAGAAGTGGGCCACCATACATGCAAATCATTAGACAACTCAAGCATCCTTCCCTCATCGACCTAGGCAGCAGTGGGCCACCATACATGCAAATCATTAGACAACTCAAGCATCCTTCCCTCATCGACCTAGGCAGCAGTGAGCCACCATACATGCAAATCATGCAGTCACTTGATTGACAGAAATGTTTTTCCAGCACATGCATAATATTTGCTTGTATTTTCCAGCCCATGGGTCCTTCGTGGGGACCATGCGTCTAGAACCCAAAAAGCCGACTCAACTCCCCCTGGATACCACCATCAGCTTTGGTGCATCTACAAGGTCATACACATTGCGTGAACGACCGCAGGTCTCCATGGGGATTGCCACGGATGGTGATGGTTATTTAATGGACGAGGGTGAAGGGGGCACACTGCTAGGGCTACCAGAGCTGGATAACGAGATCGATGTAAGGAGAGAGAGAGAGAGAGAGTGTGTGTGTGGGGGGGGGGGGGGTTAGTTAAGGAGGAGGCTGACGGTGTAAGTGTGGGGGAGGAGGCTGTGCTTAGAGTAAGAGTGGGGAGGAGGCTGTGGAGGTGGGGAGGAGACTGTGCTGAGAGTGGAGGGTTGGGAGGAGGCTGTGCTCAGAGTGAGAGTGGAGGTGGGGAGGAGACTGTGCTTAGAGTGAGTGGGATGGTGGGGAGGAAACTATGCTGAGAGAGAGAGTGAGTGGGGTGTGTGGGGAGGAGGCTGAGCTGTGTGAGAGAGAGAGAGAGTTGGGGTGGGGAGGGTGTTTTTTTTGTGAGTGGGGCCTGATGAGGCCCTGGAGGCCTCCTCCTGCAGACACCAGGAGGCCAGTGTGGTCAGCCTGCTTGCATGTAGTAGTCGAGTGGTGCAAAACTTGGCACCCTGTACATGTACATGTACTATAGTAGTTTCTTCCAAGTCTTCCTCTCCATTTGATAGGTGCTACTTATACATCAAATGTGTCTATTTTGCTGGAATATACATAAGTCCCAGTTGGTAAAATGGTCACTGGGTGTGATCTCAGTGCAACGTGTGACTTCGTATTGCAGGATCCCTCTTCAAGATGTGTGTGTGTTTGTGTGTAATGTCCTAAGCACATGAGCAGTACTGCAGTTTTTAAACTTAAAAGTTGTTGAATTTGCAGGGAAGTCTAGGAACAGAACAGCTGAAAGGAAGTGTAGAACAAGCGAGCTTTCGAATCTTTCAACGTGCTGCTATCTCTTGTCATGCTTGAGGAGCTCTTGCTGTACGTGCTCTCTCTGTGGTCATGCTTGAGGAGCTCTTGCTATATGTGTGGTCATGCTTGAGGAACTCTTGCTGTACGTGCTCTCTCTGGTCATGCTTGAGGAACTCTTTCTATACGTGCTCTCTCTGTGGTCATGCTTGAGGAGCTCTTGCTGTACATGCTCTCTCTCTGTGGTCATGCTTGAGGAGCTCTTGCTGTACATGCTCTCTCTCTGTGGTCATGCTTGAGGAGCTCTTGCTCTCAAAGGTGTAGCTGTCAATTCCGACATCTTCCAGTCGAGCTTCAGGAATGTAGCCATTCTCAACCAAGCAGGACTGTCCCAATGGAATGAAGTCACATTCAGCTGTGTAGTGTAGGGTATCTGTGAGGTCGCATTTAGTTGTGTAGTGTAAGATATCTGTGAGATCACATTCAGCTGTGTAGTGTAAGGTATCTGTGAGGTCACATTCAGCTGTGTAGTGTAAGGTATTGGTGAGGTCACATTCAGCTGTGCAGTGTAAGGTATCTGTGAGGTCACATTCAGCTGTGTAGTGTAGGGTATCTGTGAGGTCACATTCAGCTGTGTAGTGTAAGGTATCGGCGAGGTCACATTCAGCTGTGTAGTGTAAGGTATCTGTGAGGTCACATTCAGCTGTGTAGTGTAAGGTATCTGTGAGGTCACATTCAGCTGTGCAGTGTAAGGTATCTGTGAGGTCACATTCAGCTGTGTAGTGTAAGGTATCTGTGAGGTCACATTCAGCTGTGTAGTGTAGGGCATCTGTGAGGTCACATTCAGCTGTGTAGTGTAAGGTATCTGTGAGGTCACATTCAGCTGTGTAGTGTAGGGTATCGGTGAGGTCACATTCAGCTGTGTAGTGTAGGGCATCTGTGAGGTCACATTCAGCTGGGTAGTGTAAGGTATCTGTGAGGTCACATTCAGCTGTGCAGTGTAAGGTATCTGTGAGGTCACATTCAGCTGTGTAGTGTAAGGTATCTGTGAGGTCACATTCAGCTGTGTAGTGTAGGGTATCTGTGAGGTCACATTCAGCTGTGTAGTGTAAGGTATCTGTGAGGTCACATTCAGCTGTGTAGTGTAGGGTATCTGTGAGGTCACATTCAGCTGTGTAGTGTAGGGCATCTGTGAGGTCACATTCAGCTGTGTAGTGTAAGGTATCTGTGAGGTCACATTCAGCTGTGTAGTGTAGGGTATCTGTGAGGTCACATTCAGCTGTGTAGTGTAGGGTATCTGTGAGGTCACATTCAGCTGTGTAGTGTAGGGTATCTGTGAGGTCACATTCAGCTGTGTAGTGTAAGGTATCTGTGAGGTCACATTCAGCTTTGTAGTGTAGGGTATCTGTGAGGTCACATTCAGCTGTGTAGTGTAAGGTATCTGTGAGGTCACATTCAGCTGTGTAGTGTAAGGTATCTGTGAGGTCACATTCAGCTGTGTAGTGTAGGGTATCTGTGAGGTCACATTCAGCTGTGTAGTGTAGGGTATCTGTGAGGTCACATTCAGCTGTGTAGTGTAAGGTATCTGTGAGGTCACATTCAGCTTTGTAGTGTAGGGTATCTGTGCGGTCACATTCAGCTGTGTAGTGTAAGGTATCTGTGAGGTCACATTCAGCTGTGTAGTGTAAGGTATCTGTGAGGTCACATTCAGCTGTGTAGTGTAGGGTATCTGTGAGGTCACATTCAGCTGTGTAGTGTAGGGTATCGGTGAGGTCACATTCAGCTGTGTAGTGTAAGGCAGGGGTGTATTTAGGGGGGGCGGGGGGGGGGCATTCGCCCCCCCTTGTATCATTCTCGCCCCCCCCCTTGAAATTAGAGATTTTTTTTTTAATAATGTCAAGAAAGGTGTAATACAAGAAAGGTGTAATAAGCTTGTTAAATCCTTGGATGATGCAGTTTTGCTGGAGCGAACTGGGTGTTGGAGCTTCTTGAAAACGTTGAAGACTTGAAGTCATCTACAAAGGTGTCTATTGACGCTGATAAAATACTTTCGTTCCAGAATGTTGTTGGTAAGCCTTTTGTTGCTGATTTAAAGGCCAACATAACAAGCCGATTTTCTTCATCCAACGCTGTTGTATCAGCATTGTCTATATTCGATCCTCGGAAAGTTCCAAAACCAGATTCAGTATCTTTTCCCACTTATGGAGACACGTCTGTTGAGAAACTGATTGCTCACTACGGAGAAGATAGAGATGCAGAAACATTGGATGGAGAAGAAACAGTGAAGACAGCCATGATTTCCACTGAAATACTTACAGAGTGGAAAACATTCCGCCAGCTGTTAGTCAAGCAACCACGGGATACTACTGCATCACAGCTGAAAGAACTTGTTTCAAACGACATGCTCAAGGCCATGTTTCCCAATTTGCACAAGATTGCCTCCATCTGCTTATCGATTCCAGTTTCTACTGCTTCTGTGGAGAGAAGCTTCTCACAGATGAAGATGATCAAGACTCGTTTGCGCAATTCTCTAAGTGACTGCAGCCTTTCTCACCTTATGAGGATTGCTATAGAGGCACCAGAAGTACTCTCTGAGAGCGACCTTGAAGAGATTGTGGACGTATGGCAGAGAAAACCAAGAAGAACCTCAGTTTGACATTCCTATCATTTGAACCTGATATCATAGAACTTGTTTCAAACGACATGCTCAAGGCCATGTTTCCCAATTTGCACAAGATTGCCTCCATCTGCTTATCGATTCCAGTTTCTACTGCTTCTGTGGAGAGAAGCTTCTCACAGATGAAGATGATCAAGACTCGTTTGCGCAATTCTCTAAGTGACTGCAGCCTTTCTCACCTTATGAGGATTGCTATAGAGGCACCAGAAGTACTCTCTGAGAGCGACCTTGAAGAGATTGTGGACGTATGGCAGAGAAAACCAAGAAGAACCTCAGTTTGACATTCCTATCATTTGAACCTGATATCATAGAACTTGTTTCAAACGACATGCTCAAGGCCATGTTTCCCAATTTGCACAAGATTGCCTCCATCTGCTTATCGATTCCAGTTTCTACTGCTTCTGTGGAGAGAAGCTTCTCACAGATGAAGATGATCAAGACTCGTTTGCGCAATTCTCTAAGTGACTGCAGCCTTTCTCACCTTATGAGGATTGCTATAGAGGCACCAGAAGTACTCTCTGAGAGCGACCTTGAAGAGATTGTGGACGTATGGCAGAGAAAACCAAGAAGAACCTCAGTTTGACATTCCTATCATTTGAACCTGATATCATAGGCTTATTACACCTTTCTTGTATTACACCTTTCTTGACATTATTTAAAAAAATATCTCTAATTTCAAGGGGGGGGGGGGGCGAGAATGATACAAGCGGCAAAACACAGACAATTCTTCTATGTTGGTGACATCTGTGCACTCATCTGCCATGAGGCTGTACATAGGTGCCTTTTGAAGTCGCTTCAGAATCGACTCCTCCACCCATGTCCCCAATGATTCGATGAATTCAACCACAGCCAATCTTGATGTGTACACAGCATTTCTTGGTGCAGTTTCTAAGAATTGCTTCAAATGTTGGCTGCCACATCGAACCACCACGTCAACCAGCTTCTCAAATTTGGTCGAATGTGCAACTTGTTCTTTCGTAAGAAAATGAGTGAGTAGGATCAGGCACTTCACTGCAGCTCTGTTCTGAGCTCTTTTGCGAGCTAAAACATTCTGGAGTTGCTGTACAACTGTTCCACCTTTGGCTGCTCCTTTAGCTGCAAAAAGAGCTTGAGTTGCATGGATATGGAAGTCACTTCTCGCATGAGCTTTCATTTTTTCAACAGCTTTCTTCCAATTTCTGCAAGGTTGTGTGACCCACACTCCTCCAGTACGCTGCAGACCAGATTGCTTGCAAACCTTGCAAAAGGCACCATCGCTATCCTCGTCATAATAGAGCCAACTGAAATCTTTCTCCCAGCTCTTAGAGTATTTTCTCTTCGTGGATACAGAAGAGCGGTGTTTGTTTTGCTTGCTTTTCATTGAAGGTGGAGGACTAAGGCTAGGACTAGATGCCTCGACATGCTCAGAGCTATCTGTTCTGCTATCGCTGCTATTAGCATGAGAAGAGGCTTGAGAAGTACTTGCAAAGTATGAGCGAATATCCATATTAATATGAAGAGAAATCAGCTAGTAAGGTTTCTTTTATAGAGACTTTAAGACCATGACATAATGGACTGAGTTAAAAATACTGAGAGAGAGTGGGAAAGAAGGAGGGAACTGAAGAAGTGACAAACCTACAAAGGAGAACACGTGGTGGTGTGTGATGACTTTAAGACCATGACATAATGGACTGAGTTAAAAATACTGAGAGAGAGTGGGAAAGAAGGAGGGAACTGAAGAAGTGACAAACCTACAAAGGAGAACACGTGGTGGTGTGTGATGACTTTAAGACCATGACATAATGGACTGAGTTAAAAATACTGAGAGAGAGTGGGAAAGAAGGAGGGAACTGAAGAAGTGACAAACCTACAAAGGAGAACACGTGGTGGCGTGTGATGACATCATGTCTAAGATTAGACTTGAAGACCATGACATAATGGACTGAGTTAAAAATACTGAGAGAGAGGGAGTGGGAAAGAAGGAGAAACAAAAGAAGTGACAAACCTACAAAGGAGAGCACGTGGTGGTGTGTGATGTCATCGTGTCATGACACATGCTCTCCTTTTTCCAAGCAGCTACAATATCATGAGAAACATATACAGTCTAGCCATAGTTCGGTATAGCATAATGCCATTGGTAGTCAGTCAAAATAGCTATCCTCAGACATTGTAAAAGCAAAAAAAAATATGGGGGGATCTTCCCCCCAGACCCCCCTTTTACGACTTATGAACATGTTAAGAAAATATTAACAAAAATTAGGGCACCAAGTGACCAACCATTTCCACCCCCCCCCCCCCCCCCCCCCCCCCCCCCCTAGAGAACTAGAGAAAAATTGTGTATGAAACCTGTTGTCCATGATTTTGTAAGAAAATGCATGGAATGCAACATAATTCGATTTCACAAAAGCCCACCTCCATTATACGAGTGACAAGTGACTATATCTAATCTATATATGCTGATTGCCGTAGCATGCAACTTCAGCAAATATTTAAGATGGAATGTTGTACTAAAGATTTTAGAAAAAGTGCATGCCATCATAAGTAGCAGCTATATATACAGTTAGTACTGCAAAAATACCTGTGGGTAAAACACTTTCGTACTCCACGCGGAAGCCCAGGGTGCACGTCCCCTTTCCGCACCATCCAGGCTCTCCGCCCCCCCTTATTTTTCCATATCTCAAGTTCGCCCCCCCTTGGCAAAATTTCTGTATACAACTCTGTGGTGTGTCTAGTGATGGCACTCAGCTATGGTCCTTACAGTGGTGTTGGTGTGTCTAGTGATGGCACTCAGCTATGTCCTTACAGTGGTGTTGGTGTGTCTAGTGATGGCACTCAGCTATGTCCTTACAGTGGTGTTGGTGTGTCTAGTGATGGCACTCAGCTATGGTCCTTACAGTGGTGTTGGTGTGTCTAGTGATGGCACTCAGCTATGGTCCTTACAGTGGTGTTGGTGTGTCTAGTGATGGCACTCAGCTATGGTCCTTACAGTGGTGTTGGTGTGTCTAGTGATGGCACTCAGCTATGGTCCTTACAGTGGTGTTGGTGTGTCTAGTGATGGCACTCAGCTATGTCCTTACAGTGGTGTTGGTGTGTCTAGTGATGGCACTCAGCTATGGTCCTTACAGTGGTGTTGGTGTGTCTAGTGATGGCACTCAGCTATGGTCCTTACAGTGGTGTTGGTGTGTCTAGTGATGGCACTCAGCTATGGTCCTTACAGTGGTGTTGGTGTGTCTAGTGATGGCACTCAGCTATGGTCCTTACAGTGGTGTTGGTGTGTCTAGTGATGGCACTCAGCTATGTCCTTACAGTGGTGTTGGTGTGTCTAGTGATGGCACTCAGCTATGTCCTTACAGTGGTGTTGGTGTGTCTAGTGATGGCACTCAGCTATGTCCTTACAGTGGTGTTGGTGTGTCTAGTGATGGCACTCAGCTATGGTCCTTACAGTGGTGTTGGTGTGTCTAGTGATGGCACTCAGCTATGGTCCTTACAGTGGTGTTGGTGTGTCTAGTGATGGCACTCAGCTATGTCCTTACAGTGGTGTTGGTGTGTCTAGTGATGGCACTCAGCTATGGTCCTTACAGTGGTGTTGGTGTGTCTAGTGATGGCACTCAGCTATGGTCCTTACAGTGGTGTTGGTGTGTCTAGTGATGGCACTCAGCTATGGTCCTTACAGTGGTGTTGGTGTGTCTAGTGATGGCACTCAGCTATGTCCTTACAGTGGTGTTGGTGTGTCTAGTGATGGCACTCAGCTATGTCCTTACAGTGGTGTTGGTGTGTCTAGTGATGGCACTCAGCTATGTCCTTACAGTGGTGTTGGTGTGTCTAGTGATGGCACTCAGCTATGTCCTTACAGTGGTGTTGGTGTGTCTAGTGATGGCACTCAGCTATGGTCCTTACAGTGGTGTTGGTGTGTCTAGTGATGGCACTCAGCTATGTCCTTACAGTGGTGTTGGTGTGTCTAGTGATGGCACTCAGCTATGGTCCTTACAGTGGTGTTGGTGTGTCTAGTGATGGCACTCAGCTATGTCCTTACAGTGGTGTTGGTGTGTCTAGTGATGGCACTCAGCTATGGTCCTTACAGTGGTGTTGGTGTGTCTAGTGATAGCACTCAGCTATGTCCTTACAGTGGTGTTGGTGTGTCTAGTGATGGCACTCAGCTATGGTCCTTACAGTGGTGTTGGTGTGTCTAGTGATGGCACTCAGCTATGTCCTTACAGTGGTGTTGGTGTGTCTAGTGATGGCACTCAGCTATGGTCCTTACAGTGGTGTTGCTGTGTCTAGTGATGGCACTCAGCTATGTCCTTACAGTGGTGTTGGTGTGTCTAGTGATGGCACTCAGCTATGGTCCTTACAGTGGTGTTGGTGTGTCTAGTGATGGCACTCAGCTATGTCCTTACAGTGGTGTTGGTGTGTCTAGTGATGGCACTCAGCTATGGTCCTTACAGTGGTGTTGGTGTGTCTAGTGATGGCACTCAGCTATGGTCCTTACAGTGGTGTTGGTGTGTCTAGTGATGGCACTCAGCTATGGTCCTTACAGTGGTGTTGGTGTGTCTAGTGATGGCACTCAGCTATGGTCCTTACAGTGGTGTTGGTGTGTCTAGTGATGGCACTCAGCTATGGTCCTTACAGTGGTGTTGGTGTGTCTAGTGATGGCACTCAGCTATGGTCCTTACAGTGGTGTTGGTGTGTCTAGTGATGGCACTCAGCTATGGTCCTTACAGTGGTGTTGGTGTGTCTAGTGATGGCACTCAGCTATGGTCCTTACAGTGGTGTTGGTGTGTCTAGTGATGACACTCAGCTATGGTCCTTACAGTGGTGTTGGTGTGTCTAGTGATGGCACTCAGCTATGGTCCTTACAGTGGTGTTGGTGTGTCTAGTGATGGCACTCAGCTATGTCCTTACAGTGGTGTTGGTGTGTCTAGTGATGGCACTCAGCTATGGTCCTTACAGTGGTGTTGGTGTGTCTAGTGATGGCACTCAGCTATGTCCTTACAGTGGTGTTGGTGTGTCTAGTGATGGCACTCAGCTATGTCCTTACAGTGGTGTTGGTGTGTCTAGTGATGGCACTCAGCTATGGTCCTTACAGTGGTGTTGGTGTGTCTAGTGATGGCACTCAGCTATGGTCCTTACAGTGGTGTTGGTGTGTCTAGTGATGGCACTCAGCTATGGTCCTTACAGTGGTGTTGGTGTGTCTAGTGATGGCACTCAGCTATGGTCCTTACAGTGGTGTTGGTGTGTCTAGTGATGGCACTCAGCTATGGTCCTTACAGTGGTGTTGGTGTGTCTAGTGATGGCACTCAGCTATGGTCCTTACAGTGGTGTTGGTGTGTCTAGTGATGGCACTCAGCTATGGTCCTTACAGTGGTGTTGGTGTGTCTAGTGATGGCACTCAGCTATGGTCCTTACAGTGTGTTGGTGTGTCTAGTGATGGCACTCAGCTATGGTCCTTACAGTGGTGTTGGTGTGTCTAGTGATGGCACTCAGCTATGTCCTTACAGTGGTGTTGGTGTGTCTAGTGATGGCACTCAGCTATGGTCCTTACAGTGGTGTTGGTGTGTCTAGTGATGGCACTCAGCTATGGTCCTTACAGTGGTGTTGGTGTGTCTAGTGATGGCACTCAGCTATGGTCCTTACAGTGGTGTTGGTGTGTCTAGTGATGGCACTCAGCTATGGTCCTTACAGTGGTGTTGGTGTGTCTAGTGATGGCACTCAGCTATGGTCCTTACAGTGGTGTTGGTGTGTCTAGTGATGGCACTCAGCTATGTCCTTACAGTGGTGTTGGTGTGTCTAGTGATGGCACTCAGCTATGGTCCTTACAGTGGTGTTGGTGTGTCTAGTGATGGCACTCAGCTATGGTCCTTACAGTGGTGTTGGTGTGTCTAGTGATGGCACTCAGCTATGGTCCTTACAGTGGTGTTGGTGTGTCTAGTGATGGCACTCAGCTATGGTCCTTACAGTGGTGTTGGTGTGTCTAGTGATGGCACTCAGCTATGGTCCTTACAGTGGTGTTGGTGTGTCTAGTGATGGCACTCAGCTATGGTCCTTACAGTGGTGTTGGTGTGTCTAGTGATGGCACTCAGCTATGGTCCTTACAGTGGTGTTGGTGTGTCTAGTGATGGCACTCAGCTATGGTCCTTACAGTGGTGTTGGTGTGTCTAGTGATGGCACTCAGCTATGGTCCTTACAGTGGTGTTGGTGTGTCTAGTGATGACACTCAACTATGTCCTTACAGTGGTGTTGGTGTGTCTAGTGATGGCACTCAGCTATGGTCCTTACAGTGGTGTTGGTGTGTCTAGTGATGGCACTCAGCTATGTCCTTACAGTGGTGTTGGTGTGTCTAGTGATGGCACTCAGCTATGGTCCTTACAGTGGTGTTGGTGTGTCTAGTGATGGCACTCAGCTATGGTCCTTACAGTGGTGTTGGTGTGTCTAGTGATGGCACTCAGCTATGGTCCTTACAGTGGTGTTGGTGTGTCTAGTGATGGCACTCAGCTATGGTCCTTACAGTGGTGTTGGTGTGTCTAGTGATGGCACTCAGCTATGGTCCTTACAGTGGTGTTGGTGTGTCTAGTGATGGCACTCAGCTATGGTCCTTACAGTGGTGTTGGTGTGTCTAGTGATGGCACTCAGCTATGGTCCTTACAGTGGTGTTGGTGTGTCTAGTGATGGCACTCAGCTATGGTCCTTACAGTGGTGTTGGTGTGTCTAGTGATGGCACTCAGCTATGGTCCTTACAGTGGTGTTGGTGTGTCTAGTGATGGCACTCAGCTATGGTCCTTACAGTGGTGTTGGTGTGTCTAGTGATGGCACTCAGCTATGGTCCTTACAGTGGTGTTGGTGTGTCTAGTGATGGCACTCAGCTATGTCCTTACAGTGGTGTTGGTGTGTCTAGTGATGGCACTCAGCTATGTCCTTACAGTGGTGTTGGTGTGTCTAGTGATGGCACTCAGCTATGGTCCTTACAGTGGTGTTGGTGTGTCTAGTGATGGCACTCAGCTATGGTCCTTACAGTGGTGTTGGTGTGTCTAGTGATGGCACTCAGCTATGGTCCTTACAGTGGTGTTGGTGTGTCTAGTGATGGCACTCAGCTATGTCCTTACAGTGGTGTTGGTGTGTCTAGTGATGGCACTCAGCTATGTCCTTACAGTGGTGTTGGTGTGTCTAGTGATGGCACTCAGCTATGGTCCTTACAGTGGTGTTGGTGTGTCTAGTGATGGCACTCAGCTATGGTCCTTACAGTGGTGTTGGTGTGTCTAGTGATGGCACTCAGCTATGGTCCTTACAGTGGTGTTGGTGTGTCTAGTGATGGCACTCAGCTATGGTCCTTACAGTGGTGTTGGTGTGTCTAGTGATGGCACTCAGCTATGTCCTTACAGTGGTGTTGGTGTGTCTAGTGATGGCACTCAGCTATGGTCCTTACAGTGGTGTTGGTGTGTCTAGTGATGGCACTCAGCTATGGTCCTTACAGTGGTGTTGGTGTGTCTAGTGATGGCACTCAGCTATGGTCCTTACAGTGGTGTTGGTGTGTCTAGTGATGGCACTCAGCTATGGTCCTTACAGTGGTGTTGGTGTGTCTAGTGATGGCACTCAGCTATGGTCCTTACAGTGGTGTTGGTGTATCTAGTGATGGCACTCAGCTATGGTCCTTACAGTGGTGTTGGTGTGTCTAGTGATGGCACTCAGCTATGTCCTTACAGTGGTGTTGGGGTGTCTAGTGATGGCACTCAGCTATGGTCCTTACAGTGGTGTTGGTGTGTCTAGTGATGGCACTCAGCTATGGTCCTTACAGTGGTGTTGGTGTGTCTAGTGATGGCACTCAGCTATGGTCCTTACAGTGGTGTTGGTGTGTCTAGTGATGGCACTCAGCTATGGTCCTTACAGTGGTGTTGGTGTGTCTAGTGATGGCACTCAGCTATGGTCCTTACAGTGGTGTTGGTGTGTCTAGTGATGGCACCACGTGGTGCCTGCCACCAGCACAGTGATGAGGGGTACACGTGGTGGACCGATGGCTTAAGCTGCAGGAAAGGGAGGCATTATTGTTCCCCTCTGCCCTGTACTAGTGGCAGGCACCACGTGGTTCCCCTCAGCCCTGCACTAGTGGCAGGCACCACGTGGTTGCCCTCATAGTGGCAGGCACCACGTGGTTCCCCTCAGCCCTGTGTACTGGTTGCAGGATTGACGAGGTCAAGCTTGGGCTCGCTATGTCTCTATGTGTCGTTCAAGAAGTGTGTGTCACTAAAGAGTCAGCAACCTGTTTAGCGAATGTCTTTCCCCCTACTTACATATATACCATGGCTACTTCATGCTACCCCAAAAGAGTGTGGATCATGTGGATCAGGCCGTGTTTGACTTGGCTTCCATGGTAGAGTGAGTGCCAACTTCCGCATGGCTGCATGTGCAAACTTGTGTCTGGAGAAGAGAATTTACCATCAAAACTTTCCGCAGGACCTGACTCAGTACAACACGGCACACAACCGGCAGATCTCCATGGTTGGGATCCAGGATGCACCCAAGTCACGCAAGCGGAAGGCCAGAATCTCCATCTCCTTTGCGGAAGAAGAGGACATTATCAACATGGAGGATGTGGATCCCACTGTTGGCAAGTTCAGGAACATGGTGTCGACCACCCTCATCCCCAACAAGGTGAGTTGTGACGACACTTTCCATGCATGACCCGCACTCCCCAAATGCTTGGGACAGTCCTGGATATCCCTAGAGAGGGTAACTGACTGTTGTATTGATCCCACGATCATCGACAGGGCTGAGCCAGCGCTAGAGTTATGATATTCTAAGCTTGGGTTATGATATTCTGGGGGGCTGGGCCAGGGCTAGGGTTATGATATTCTAAGCTTGGCCAGTGGTAGGGTTATGATATTCTAGAGGGCTGGGCCAAGGCTAGGGTTATCAATTTCTAGGGCTTGGCCATCTAGTGGTTGTGGGGGAACACTAATGCTGGAGTCCTGTTTCTATGCTGTTTGGTTGTGGGGGAAACACTAATGCTGGAGTCCTTGTTTCTCTGCTGTTTGGTTGTGGGGGAACACTAATGCTGGAGTCCTTGTTTCTCTGCTGTTTGGTTGTGGGGGAAACACTAATGCTGGAGTCCTTGTTTCTCTGCTGTTTGGTTGTGGGGAAAACACTAATGCTGGAGTCCTTGTTTCTCTGCTGTTTGGTTGTGGGGGAAACACTAATGCTGGAGTCCTTGTTTCTCTGCTGTTTGGTTGTGGGGGAAACACTAATGCTGGAGTCCTTGTTTCTCTGCTGTTTGGTTGTGGGAGGAACACTAATGCTGGAGTCCTTGTTCCTCTGCTGTTTGGTTGTGGGGGGAACACTAATGCTGGAGTCCTTGTTTCTCTGCTGTTTGGTTGTGGGGGGAACACTAATGCTGGAGTCCTTGTTTCTCTATGTTTGGTTGTGGGGAAAACACTAATGCTGGAGTCCTTGTTTCTCTGCTGTTTGGTTGTGGGGGAAACACTAATGCTGGAGTCCTTGTTTCTCTGCTGTTTGGTTGTGGGGGGAAACACTAATGCTGGAGTCCTTGTTTCTCTGCTGTTTGGTTGTGGGAGGAACACTAATGCTGGAGTCCTTGTTTCTCTGCTGTTTGGTTGTGGAGGAACACTAATGCTGGAGTCCTTGTTTCTCTGCTGTTTGGTTGTGGGGGAAACACTAATGCTGGAGTCCTTGTTTCTCTGCTGTTTGGTTGTGGGGGGAACACTAATGCTGGGGTCCTTGTTTCTCTGCTGTTTGGTTGTGGGGGAACACTAATGCTGGAGTCCTTGTTTCTCTGTGTTTGGTTGTGGTGGAACCACACCCCTTGCTTGTGCACTAGCAACAGTATGGGCAGTTATGTGCAGGGCTGGATGTGCTAGTCAAAAATACACTAGGTAATCTTTCACCATTTAATATAATGTTTATAACACCAAATATGGAAGTTTTCGTTGTCCAACTACAACTACGAAAATTAGATCATAAAATGGGTAAGGGTCTGCATTAGCTGTGGCTCGTGCCCAGGGGCAGGGCTGAGAAGAGAGCTAACTTCCGGATATGCTGAAGACATCTCTCTCCTAAGATGTTTGAAGTTCAGAGAAGTGAACACAACTCTGACAATTTCCTAGCACTGCACGCGTCTAATATTGATGGCCTCTTTTTTCACCACTAGCTATATACTCTGCAGCGATCTCTTAGTTAACGGCTCTCTTTCACAATCCCTCAACTGTTGGTTTCCATGTAGCTCTCATCCATAACCTTTCAGCAGGTTTCTCTTCAGAAGTCAATTGCATAGTCTGTCAATCAATAATAATCACTTGTGGACCACGAGTTCTACGAAAATATATTGACACAAATTATGGAGTATTTTAAAACAAGAAGTGTTCCATATTTACATTGTATAGTTATTATATACATGTACATGTATCACTGGCTTATGGATATATATATATATACTATACATGTATATTAATCACTGGCTTATGGATATATATATACTATACATGTATATTAATCACTGGCTTATGTATATATATATATATACTATACATGTATATTAATCACTGGCTTATGAATATATATATACTATACATGTATATTAATCACTGGCTTATGGATATATATATATATATATACTATACATGTATATTAATCACTGGCTTATGGATATATATATATATATATATATATACTATACATGTATATTAATCACTGGCTTATGGATATATATATATATATATACTATACATGTATATTAATCACTGGCTTATGGATATATATATATATACTATATATGTATATTAATCACTGGCTTATGGATATATATATATATACTATACATGTATATTAATCACTGGCTTATGGATATATATATATACTATACATGTATATTAATCACTGGCTTATGAATATATATATATACTATACATGTATATTAATCACTGGCTTATGGATATATATATATATATACTATACATGTATATTAATCACTGGCTTATGGATATATATATATATACTATACATGTATATTAATCACTGGCTTATGGATATATATATATATATATATATATACTATACATGTATATTAATCACTGGCTTATGGATATATATATATATATATACTATACATGTATATTAATCACTGGCTTATGGATATATATATATACTATACATGTATATTAATCACTGGCTTATGGATATATATATATACTATACATGTATATTAATCACTGGCTTATGGATATATATATATATATACTATACATGTATATTAATCACTGGCTTATGGATATATATATATATATACTATACATGTATATTAATCACTGGCTTATTATATATATATATATACTATACATGTATATTAATCACTGGCTTATGGATATATATATACTATATATATACTATACATGTATATTAATCACTGGCTTATGTATATATATATATATACTATACATGTATATTAATCACTGGCTTATGAATATATATATATACTATACATGTATATTAATCACTGGCTTATGAATATATATATATATACTATACATGTATATTAATCACTGGCTTATGGATATATATATATATATACTATACATGTATATTAATCACTGGCTTATGGATATATATATATACTATACATGTATATTAATCACTGGCTTATGGATATATATATATACTATACATGTATATTAATCACTGGCTTATGGATATATATATATACTATACATGTATATTAATCACTGGCTTATGGATATATATATACTATATATATACTATACATGTATATTAATCACTGGCTTATGAATATATATATATACTATACATGTATATTAATCACTGGCTTATGAATATATATATATATATACTATACATGTATATTAATCACTGGCTTATGGATATATATATATATACTATACATGTATATTAATCACTGGCTTATGGATATATATATACTATATATATACTATACATGTATATTAATCACTGGCTTATGGATATATATATACTATACATGTATATTAATCACTGGCTTATGGATATATATATATATATACTATACATGTATATTAATCACTGGCTTATGGATATATATATACTATACATGTATATTAATCACTGGCTTATGAATATATATATATATATATACTATACATGTATATTAATCACTGGCTTATGAATATATATATACTATACATGTATATTAATCACTGGCTTATGGATATATATATATATACTATACATGTATATTAATCACTGGCTTATGGATATATATATATATACTATACATGTATATTAATCACTGGCTTATGGATATATATATATACTATACATGTATATTAATCACTGGCTTATGGATATATATATATATATATACTATACATGTATATTAATCACTGGCTTATGGATATATATATATACTATACATGTATATTAATCACTTGCTTATGGATATATATATATATATATATATATACTATACATGTATATTAATCACTGGCTTATGTATATATATATATACTATACATGTATATTAATCACTGGCTTATGAATATATATATATACTATACATGTATATTAATCACTGGCTTATGAATATATATATATACTATACATGTATATTAATCACTGGCTTATGTATATATATATATATACTATACATGTATATTAATCACTGGCTTATGGATATATATATATATATATATACT
Source organism: Cladorhizidae sp. MBARI D1340-BT2 (assembly GCA_028752905.1). Taxonomy (NCBI): domain Eukaryota; kingdom Metazoa; phylum Porifera; class Demospongiae; order Poecilosclerida; family Cladorhizidae; species Cladorhizidae sp. MBARI D1340-BT2. The sequence goes on along the minus strand of JAQNBH010000005.1, from coordinate 25,014,972 downwards.
ATACATGTATATTAATCACTGGCTTATGTATATATATATATATACTATACATGTATATTAATCACTGGCTTATGTATATATATATATATACTATACATGTATATTAATCACTGGCTTATGTATATATATATATATACTATACATGTATATTAATCACTGGCTTATGAATATATATATATATATACTATACATGTATATTAATCACTGGCTTATGAATATATATATATACTATACATGTATATTAATCACTGGCTTATGTATATATATATATATACTATACATGTATATTAATCACTGGCTTATGAATATATATATATATATACTATACATGTATATTAATCACTGGCTTATGTATATATATATACTATATATATACTATACATGTATATTAATCACTGGCTTATGTATATATATATATATACTATACATGTATATTAATCACTTGCTTATGGATATATATATACTATATATATACTATACATGTATATTAATCACTGGCTTATGTATATATATATATATACTATACATGTATATTAATCACTGGCTTATGAATATATATATATACTATACATGTATATTAATCACTGGCTTATGAATATATATATATATATACTATACATGTATATTAATCACTGGCTTATGGATATATATATATACTATACATGTATATTAATCACTGGCTTATGGATATATATATATATACTATACATGTATATTAATCACTGGCTTATGAATATATATATATATATACTATACATGTATATTAATCACTGGCTTATGGATATATATATACTATACATGTATATTAATCACTGGCTTATGGATATATATATATATACTATACATGTATATTAATCACTGGCTTATGAATATATATATATATATACTATATATGTATATTAATCACTGGCTTATGGATATATATATACTATACATGTATATTAATCACTGGCTTATTATATATATATATATACTATACATGTATATTAATCACTGGCTTATGGATATATATATATATATATACTATACATGTATATTAATCACTGGCTTATGGATATATATATATATATATATATACTATACATGTATATTAATCACTGGCTTATTATATGCATGTATATCAGCCACTGCTGTGTGTATATATATATTATATGCATGTATATCAGCCACTGCTGTGTGTATATATATTATATGCATGTATATCAGCCACTGCTGTGTGTATATATATTATATGCATGTATATCAGCGACTGCTGTGTGTATATATATATTATATGCATGTATATCAGCGACTGCTGTGTGTATATATATATTATATGCATGTATATCAGCCATTGCTGTGTGTCTACATGTTCTTTGTTATTCTTTTTGCTAGAGACACAAACCCAACAAGATCGACTTGAAGGATATTGAGTTTGGAGGTGTCTATGTTGGTGTCAGCCCTACCAGTCCCTCTGGCCGCTTCAAACAACCTCTCAGCTCTCCATCATCTCTCTACTCGGATCTCCCTCGTGCTCCAGGAGAGGCCAGCAGTCCTGTGTCCCCCTCGACTGGTCTGGGCAACAGCCTCTTTGGCAAGACTGTCTCCGCAGGTACCAAGTGTTGACAAGTCATCCATGTCTTCTTCCAAGCAGAGAAATGTGTGACAGCGAGGGTTCTTGCAGGGGAGTGTTAACTGCAAGCTATTTGCCCAGACATCCCGGGCTGATCTGGGATGTAGGTAGCCATAGCCCACTGTCAGAGTATCCTAGATGCCCAGACATCCCGGGCTGATCCTGGGATGTGGGTAGCCATAGCCCACTGTCAGAGTATCCTAGATGCCCAGACGTCCCGGGCTGATCCTGGGATGTAGGTAGCCATAGCCCACTGTCAGAGTATCCTAGATGCCCAGACATCCTGGGCTGATCCTGGGATGTAGGTAGCCATAGCCCACTGTCAGAGTATCCTAGATGCCCAGACATCCTGGGCTGATCCTGGGATGTAGGTAGCCATAGCCCACTGTCAGAGTATCCTAGATGCCCAGACATCCCGGGCTGATCCTGGGATGTAGGTAGCCATAGCCCACTGTCAGAGTATCCTAGATGCCCAGACATCCCGGGCTGATCCTGGGATGTAGGTAGCCATAGCCCACTGTCAGAGTATCCTAGATGCCCAGACATCCTGGGCTGATCCTGGGATGTAGGTAGCCATAGCCCACTGTCAGAGTATCCTAGATGCCCAGACATCCCGGGCTGATCCTGGGATGTAGGTAGCCATAGCCCACTGTCAGAGTATCCTAGATGCCCAGACATCCCGGGCAAACCATCAATATTGGGGGGAATGTGTGGGTGCACCCAGATGTCACTATTATTGAGTTATGGACAGTGTCTGGTCCCAAGATACCTGAATAAGGAAAGTTAGAATGTATTAGGAAGTATTGGCAAGATGTGCAGCACATTATTTCTATTAGGAAGTATTGGCAAGATGTGCAGCACATTATTTCTATTAGGAAGTATTGGCAAGATGTGCAGCACATTATTTCTATTAAGAAGTATTGGCAAGATGTGTAGCACATTATTTCTATTAGGAAGTATTGGCAAGATGTGCAGCACATTATTTCTATTAGGAAGTATTGGCAAGATGTGCAGCACATTATTTCTATTAAGAAGTATTGGCAAGATGTGTAGCACATTATTTCTATTAGGAAGTATTGGCAAGATGTGCAGCACATTATTTCTATTAGGAAGTATTGGCAAGATGTGCAGCACATTATTTCTATTAGGAAGTATTGGCAAGATGTGTAGCACATTATTTCTATTAGGAAGTATTGGCAAGATGTGCAGCACATTATTTCTATTAGGAAGTATTGGCAAGATGTGCAGCACATTATTTCTATTAGGAAGTATTGGCAAGATGTGCAGCACATTATTTCTATTAGGAAGTATTGGCAAGATGTGCAGCACATTATTTCTATTAGGAAGTATTGGCAAGATGTGCAGCACATTATTTCTATTAGGAAGTATTGGCAAGATGTGTAGCACATTATTTCTATTAGGAAGTATTGGCAAGATGTGCAGCACATTATTTCTATTAGGAAGTATTGGCAAGATGTGCAGCACATTATTTCTATTAGGAAGCATTGGCAAGATGTGCAGCACATTATTTCTTTTGGGAAGTATTGGCAAGATGTGCAGCACATTATTTCTATTAGGAAGTATTGGCAAGATGTGCAGCACATTATTTCTATTGGGAAGTATTGGCAAGATGTGTAGCACATTATTTCTATTGGGAAGTATTGGCAAGATGTGCAGCACATTATTTCTATTAGGAAGTATTGGCAAGATGTGTAGCACATTATTTCTATTGGGAAGTATTGGCAAGATGTGCAGCACATTATTTCTATTGGGAAGTATTGGCAAGATGTGCAGCACATTATTTCTATTAGGAAATATTGGCAAGATGTGCAGCACATTATTTCTATTAGGAAGTATTGGCAAGATGTGCAGCACATTATTTCTATTAGGAAGTATTGGCAAGATGTGCAGCACATTATTTCTATTAGGAAGTATTGGCAAGATGTGTAGCACATTATTTCTATTAGGAAGTATTGGCAAGATGTGCAGCACTTTATTTCTATTAGGAAGTATTGGCAAGATGTGCAGCACATTATTTCTATTAGGAAGTATTGGCAAGATGTGCAGCACATTATTTCTATTGGGAAGTATTGGCAAGATGTGCAGCACATTATTTCCATTAGGAAGTATTGGCAAGATGTGCAGCACATTATTTCTATTGAGAAGTATTGGCAAGATGTGCAGCACATTATTTCTATTAGGAAGTATTGGCAAGATGTGCAGCACATTATTTCTATTAGGAAGTATTGGCAAGATGTGCAGCACATTATTTCTATTAGGAAGTATTGGCAAGATATGCAGCACATTATTTCTATTAAGAAGTATTGGCAAGATGTGCAGCACATTATTTCTATTAGGAAGTATTGGCAAAGATGTGCAGCACATTATTTCTATTAGGAAGTATTGGCAAAGATGTGCAGCACATTATTTCTATTAGGAAGTATTGGCAAGATGTGCAGCACATTATTTCTATTAGGAAGTATTGGCAAGATGTGCAGCACATTATTTCTATTAAGAAGTATTGGCAAGATGTGCATCACATTATTTCTATTAGGAAGTATTGGCAAGATGTGCAGCACATTATTTCTATTAGGAAGTATTGGCAAGATGTGCAGCACATTATTTCTATTGGGAAGTATTGGCAAGATGTGCAGCACATATTTCTGCGTGCCAATGTGGGTGAAACTTGCTGCATGTACTCTGTCGGTACGCAATAGTAAAAATGCACTCTCAATGAACTCTCAGTTGACCTTCTCAATAATCAACTTCAAATTGTATTCACTCAACGTTTCGACTAGATGCTCTAGCCTTCATCAGGAATAATGACTAGGTGCTCTAGCCTTCACCAGGAATAATGACTAGATGCTCTAGTCTTCATCAGGAATAATGACTAGATGCTCTAGCCTTCATCAGGAATAATGACTAGATGCTCTAGTCTTCATCAGGAATAATGACTAGGTGCTCTAGCCTTCATCAGAAATACTCTGGCCTTCATCAGGAATAATGACTAGATGCTCTAGCCTTCATCAGGAGAATAATGACTAGGTGCTCTGTTACTTCATTAGAATAATGACTAGGGGCTCTGGCCCTCATCAGGACTAATGACTAGGGGCTCTGGCCCTCATCAGGACTAATGGGCTAGAGTAGCAGGTAAACACAAGTAAGAATAATATTTTGAGGTTTATTGCTTTCTGCCGACATTCAATATTTGAAGCCGACAGGTGGTAGAGTGCCACACCCATTACCTTGACCACAACTCCCTCCCTCCTTTTTGTCACTGCACCAAAGTGCCAATTCCATAGTGTTAGCTCCACCTACAATATTAATTATCTCTGTGTCATTGGTTCCTGGGTAGGCATGCACAGACAATGGCATGGATCAGGAAGAATATGTAGGCAGCCAACATGTACACCTTCTGGATGAGGCGTGGCATATGTAGGTTGGGCCAACATGTGAGCACTTGCCACTGGTCTGTGGGCGTGGCATATAGGCTGGGTCAACATGTGAGCACTTGCCACTGGTCTGTGGCGTGGCATATAGGTTGCATCAACATGTGAGCACTTGCCACTGGTCTGTCTGTAACTTGTTCATAATAGTGGTAGCTGGTTTCTGGTCTCTAAATGTGTCCTGGTGTGAGGAGTCAACGAGGCAGCGGGCGTTCATGCCAGTTAGGTATGAGGGTTTGTCACTGGTTGGGGTGGTCTCCCGCATCATCCCAAAAAGCTTCCATTTAAGAGTTGCGACTTGTATGCTGAATGTCGATTTTTCTGGAGTATAAGTGCAGTGGAAATTGAGCACAGGGAGTGGTCATAAGTACAGCATGTGACATCAACTGTAACTAGCTGCATTGCTCGATTACTTGGGTGTGAAATATCTGGACCTAAGCATGAGCGGTGGACGCTGCAGTGCGGGAAATTACAGTCAAAAACAAACGTTTTTACTAGCAATTTTGTTCTTCCATTCTCAGATTTTGATCTGTCATCAAATTTTGAAAAATGCAACTTACATGTCACTCAAACCATCAAGTAATGATTCGTGGAAACTCAGTACAGCTCTATAGTGAACAATGCAAGTGAGAGATTGAGTCAGTCCTCCTGTATCCAGTCATCAAGTAACAGCTTCTCCTCCTGATGCTTCAACACCGTCGTGGTTGTGTGTGTGCACATATTCTAGAGTGTTCGTTAGTGTTGCTCGGACATTTTGACAGAGCAAATTGATTCTTGATCAGATGAATAGATGAGATGTTCGGAAAATGTCGGATGTCCGACTGTCTGATGTCCGACTGTAATTTCCTGCACTGTGTTGCAACTTTTAAGCTTACAGTTGTTAATATTGGAAGAGAAGTGTGGGAATACAAGAGCTGAACAGAGTAAGAGAGTCTAGTGTGAGACGAGAGGAAGATGATTGAGTAGGAAATGCTACCAAGATCAGCCAGATGACATCAAGTTGGGTCAGAGTTTACTCTAGTGTCATGGTGGTAGGTGGATGCTCTATTTAGAGTTTTCCAACTGTATCCAGCTCTTACATATTTTTGTAATGCGGCTAACTTTTTGTGCAGCTACTGTCTCTGCTAGACTAATGAACACTTGTGTCTGGTAGTTCTAGCTTGACTAATGAAAACTTGTCTCTGCTAGCTCTAGCTTGACTAATGAAAACTTGTGTCTGGTAGTTCTAGCTTGACTAATGAACACTTGTCTCTAGCTTGACTAATGAACACTTGTCTCTGCTAGCTCTAGCTTGACTAATGAACACTTGTGTCTGGTAGTTCTAGCTTGACTAATGATCACTTGTCTCTGCTAGCTCTAGCTTGACTAATGAACACTTGTGTCTGGTAGTTCTAGCTTGACTAATGAACACTTGTCTCTGCTAGCTCTAGCTTGACTAATGAAAACTTGTCTCTGCTAGCTCTAGCTTGACTAATGAACACTTGTGTCTGGTAGTTCTAGCTTGACTAATGAAAACTTGTCTCTGCTAGCTCTAGCTTGACTAATGAACACTTGTCTCTGCTAGCTCTAGCTTGACTAATGAAAACTTGTCTCTGCTAGCTCTAGCTTGACTAATGAAAACTTGTCTCTGCTAGCTCTAGCTTGACTAATCACTTGTCTCTGCTAGCTCTAGCTTGACTAATGAACACTTGTCTCTGCTAGCTCTAGCTTGACTAATGAACACTTGTGTCTGGTAGTTCTAGCTTGACTTATGAACACTTGTCTCTGCTAGCTCTAGCTTGACTAATGAACACTTGTCTCTGCTAGCTCTAGCTTGACTAATGAACACTTGTGTCTGCTAGCTCTAGCTTGACTAATGAACACTTGTCTCTGCTAGCTCTAGCTTGACTAATGAACACTTGTCTCTGCTAGCTCTAGCTTGACTAATGAACACTTGTCTCTGCTAGCTCTAGCTGACTAATGAACACTTGTCTCTGCTAGCTCTATAGCTTGACTAATGAACACTTGTCTCTACTAGCTCTAGCTTGACTAATGAACATTTGTGTGTGCTAGCTATAGCTTGACTAATGAACACTTGTGCCTGCTAGCTCTAGCTTGACTAATGAACACTTGTCTCTGCTAGCTCTAGCTTGACTAATGAACACTTGTCTCTGCTAGCTCTATAGCTTGACTAATGAACACTTGTCTCTGCTAGCTCTAGCTTGACTAATGAACACTTGTGTCTGGTAGTTCTAGCTTGACTAATGAACAATTGTCTCTGCTAGCTCTAGCTTGACTAATGAAAACTTGTCTCTGCTAGCTCTAGCTTGACTAATGAAAACTTGTCTCTGCTAGCTCTAGCTTGACTAATGAACACTTGTCTCTGCTAGCTCTAGCTTGACTAATGAACACTTGTCTCTGCTAGCTCTAGCTTGACTAATGAACACTTGTCTCTGCTAGCTCTAGCTTGACTAATGAACACTTGTCTCTGCTAGCTCTAGCTTGACTAATGAACACTTGTGTCTGGTAGTTCTAGCTTGACTAATGAACACTTGTCTCTGCTAGCTCTAGCTTGACTAATGAACACTTGGTTCTAGCTCGACTAATGAACACTTGTCTCTGCTAGCTCTAGCTTGACTAATGAACACTTGTCTCTGCTAGCTCTAGCTTGACTAATGAACACTTGTGTCTGGTAGTTCTAGCTTGACTTATGAACACTTGTCTCTGCTAGCTCTAGCTTGACTAATGAACACTTGTCTCTGCTAGCTCTAGTTGACTAATGAACACTTGTGTCTGGTAGTTCTAGCTTGACTAATGAACACTTGTGTCTGGTAGTTCTAGCTTGACTAATGAACACTTGTCTCTGCTAGCTCTAGCTTGACTACTCTGCTAGCTCTAGCTTGACTAATGAACACTTGTCTCTGCTAGCTCTAGCTTGACTAATGAACACTTGGCTCTAGCTGACTAATGAACACTTGTCTCTGCTAGCTCTATAGCTTGACTAATGAACACTTGTCTCTACTAGCTCTAGCTTGACTAATGAACATCTGTGTGTGCTAGCTCTAGCTTGACTAATGAACACTTGTGCCTGCTAGCTCTAGCTTGACTAATGAACACTTGTCTCTGCTAGCTCTAGCTTGACTAATGAACACTTGTCTCTGCTAGCTCTATAGCTTGACTAATGAACACTTGTCTCTAGTAGCTCTAGCTTGACTAATGAACATTTGTGTGTGCTAGCTCTAGCTTGACTAATGAACACTTGTGTCTGGTAGTTCTAATGAACACTTGTGTCTGGTAGTTCTAGCTTGACTAATGAACACTTGTCTCTGCTAGCTCTAGCTTGACTAATGAACACTTGTCTCTGCTAGCTCTAGCTTGACTAATGAACACTTGTGTCTGGTAGTTCTAGCTTGACTAATGAACACTTGTCTCTGCTAGCTCTAGCTTGACTAATGAACACTTGTCTCTGCTAGCTCTAGCTGACTAATGAACACTTGTCTCTGCTAGCTCTAGCTGACTAATGAACACTTGTCTCTGCTAGCTCTATAGCTTGACTAATGAACACTTGTCTCTACTAGCTCTAGCTTGACTAATGAACACTTGTGCCTGTTAGCTCTAGCTTGACTAATGAACACTTGTGCCTGCTAGTTCTAGCTTGACTAATGAACACTTGTCTCTGCTAGCTCTAGCTTGACTAATGAACACTTGGCTCTAGCTTGACTAATGAACACTTGTGTCTGCGAGCTCTAGCTTGACTAATGAACACTTGTGCCTGCTAGCTCTAGCTTGACTAATGAACACTTGTCTCTGCTAGCTCTAGCTTGACTAATGAACACTTGTCTCTGCCAGCTCTATAGCTTGACTAATGAACACTTGTCTCTACTAGCTCTAGCTTGACTAATGAACATTTGTGTGTGCTAGCTCTAGCTTGACTAATGAACACTTGTGCCTGTTAGCTCTAGCTTGACTAATGAAAACTTGTGCCTGCTAGTTCTAGCTTGACTAATGAACACTTGTCTCTGCTAGCTCTAGCTTGACTAATGAACACTTGGCTCTAGCTTGACTAATGAACACTTGTGTCTGCTAGCTCTAGCTTGACTAATGAACACTTGTCTCTACTAGCTCTAGCTTGACTAATGAACACTTGTGTCTGCTAGCTCTAGCTTGACTAATGAACACTTGTCTCTGCTAGCTCTAGCTATGAACACTTGTGCCTGCTAGCTCTAGCTTGACTAATGAACGCTTGTCTCTACTAGCTCTAGCTTGACTAATGAAAACTTGTGCCTGCTAGTTCTAGCTTGACTAATGAACACTTGTCTCTGCTAGCTCTAGCTTGACTAATGAACACTTGGCTCTAGCTTGACTAATGAACACTTGTGTCTGCTAGCTCTAGCTTGACTAATGAACACTTGTCTCTACTAGCTCTAGCTTGACTAATGAACACTTGTGTCTGCTAGCTCTAGCTTGACTAATGAACACTTGTCTCTGCTAGCTCTAGCTATGAACACTTGTGCCTGCTAGCTCTAGCTTGACTAATGAACACTTGTCTCTACTAGCTCTAGCTTGACTAATGAACACTTGTGCCTGCTAGCTCTAGCTTGACTAATGAACACTTGTCTCTACTAGCTCTAGCTTGACTAATGAACACTTGTGTCTGCTGGCTCTAGCTTGACTTTCTATTCAATTTGACTCCATGAAATCCTTGAAGTTGGATTTCCATTCATGCATGCTCAGAGCAGTCGAGCACAGGAGCTAAATTGCATGCTAGAAACGACAACAAAAATAACAGAGATATGAACCTCTGAAACTCCAGCCCTAGCCATGTACAAGCTACATGGACGTGTTATAATCTTGCTCTCTCTCTCTGTGTATATATTTATTATTTTATAATTAGTTACAGTCCTGCCATGCTTGTATTATACGTGTGTTTGTTATGCAGCTCCTCCAGTGGCTAATCCAATGGAACAGAGAGCTCATTCCTCTGCCACCCTTCCTGCATCGCCATGGGAACAGGCCGCACAAGTTGTGTCCTTGACCTCCATGTTTTCTGACGAGTCCCTACCGAGGAAGAAGAAATATGCCAAGGAGGCATGGCCAGGGAAAAAACCGCCACAAAACTTACTTGTATAACCTGTTGTTCCATTCACCACACCTTCTTTCTATATTTGCACTCTTGGACAAATACTCGGGGCTCGGGGTTAGGCATGTGTGATATTTGTCAGGCCAATCTGGTAGCTGTTGCCTTCCTCCACCATTTGTCTGGTTAATGGTTTTAAGTTGGTCATCTAGAAGGGCAGAGCACTCCCCCCTGTGTTGGTTTGCCCCATATGTTTCAAAGCGGCAGGCACCCCCACCCTCGCCCCCATCATCACATAAAACTTACATCAGCGCTTCTTAGCTACCTAAATGGCTACCTAAATGATAGTCTCACTCAGCTGAAATTGGTTCCAAAAGGACTTGGAGTGTGCCTCGAATCCCTCGCTAAGGTAGCTTTAATTAACAGGCAGCGCAAAATACCAACACCGACATGGAAAGTGTGAAAAAGATCCTTGATAATTAAGGTTGTCGATATATCTATCTCTTTCACCCTCTTGCATAACTTGCGTGCAATAGTGGTACATTCAAAAATTACTTTGGACTCCACATTTTCCGATGTAGGTGTGATACCACTGGTTGTTGAAGATGTAATCAAGCTTAATATAGTAGTGTGTGTTGGTGTATAATATAGTAATGTGTGTTGGCAGTGTTGGTGTATAATATAGTAGTGGGTGTTGGCAGTGTTGGTGTATAATATAGTAGTGGGTGTTGGCAGTGTTGGTGTATAATATAGTAGTGGGTGTTGGCAGTGTTGGTGTATAATATAGTAGTGGGTGTTGGCAGTGTTGGTGTATAATATAGTAGTGTGTGTTGGCAGTGTTGGTGTATAATATAGTAGTGTGTGTTGGCAGTGTTGGTGTATAATATAGTAGTGTGTGTTGGTGTATAATATAGTAGTGTGTGTTGGCAGTGTTGGTGTATAATATAGTAGTGTGTGTTGGTAGTGTTGGTGTATAATAATATAGTAGTGTGTGTTGGTAGTGTTGGTGTATAATATAGTAGTGTGTGTTGGCAGTGTTGGTGTATAATATAGTAGTGTGTGTTGGCAGTGTTGGTGTATAATATAGTAGTGTGTGTTGGTGTATACTATAATAGTGTGTGTTGGTGTATAATATAGTAGTGTGTGTTGGTGTATAATATAATAGTGTGTGTTGGTGTATAATATAGTAGTGTGTGTTGGCAGTGTTGGTGTATAATATAGTAGTGTGTGTTGGTGCATAATATAGTAGTGTGTGTTGGTGTATAATATAGTAGTGTGTGTTGACAGTGTTGGTGTATAATATAGTAGTGTGTGTTGGCAGTGTTGGTGTATAATATAGTAGTGTGTGTTGGCAGTGTTGGTGTATAATATAGTAGTGTGTGTTGGTGTATACTATAATAGTGTGTGTTGGTGTATAATATAGTAGTGTGTGTTGGTGTATAATATAATAGTGTGTGTTGGTGTATAATATAGTAGTGTGTGTTGGTGTATAATATAGTAGTGTGTGTTGGTGTATACTATAGTAGTGTGTGTTGGTGTATAATATAGTAGTGTGTGTTGGTGTATAATATAATAGTGTGTGTTGGTGTATAATATAGTAGTGTGTGTTGGTGTATAATATAGTAGTGTGTGTTGGTGTATACTATAATAGTGTGTGTTGGTGTATAATATAATAGTGTGTGTTGGTGTATAATATAGTAGTGTGTGTTGGTGTATAATATAGTAGTGTGTGTTGGTGTATAATATAGTAGTGTGTGTTGGTGTATACTATAATAGTGTGTGTTGGTGTATAATATAGTAGTGTGTGTTGGTGTATAATATAGTAGTGTGTGTTGGTGTATAATATAGTAGTGTGTGTTGGCAGTGTTGGTGTATACTATAATAGTGTGTGTTGGTGTATAATATAATAGTGTGTGTTGGTGTATAATATAGTAGTGTGTGTTGGTGTATAATATAGTAGTGTGTGTTGGTGTATAATATAGTAGTGTGTGTTGACAGTGTTGGTGTATAATATAGTAGTGTGTGTGGCAGTGTTGGTGTATAATATAGTAGTGTGTGTTGGCAGTGTTGGTGTATAATATAGTAGTGTGTGTTGGCAGTGTTGGTGTATAATATAGTAGTGTGTGTTGGTAGTGTTGGTGTATAATATAGTAGTGTGTGTTGACAGTGTTGGTGTATAATATAGTAGTGTGTGTTGGCAGTGTTGGTGTATAATATAGTAGTGTGCGTTGGCAGTGTTGGTGTATAATATAGTAGTGTGTGTTGGTGTATAATATAGTAGTGTGTGTTGGTAGTGTTGGTGTATAATATAGTAGTGTGTGTTGACAGTGTTGGTGTATAATATAGTAGTGTGTGTTGGCAGTGTTGGTGTATAATATAGTAGTGTGTGTTGACAGTGTTGGTGTATAATATAGTAGTGTGTGTTGGCAGTGTTGGTGTATAATATAGTAGTGTGTGTTGGTGTATAATATAGTAGTGTGTGTTGACAGTGTTGGTGTATAATATAGTAGTGGGTGTTGGTGTATAATATAGTAGTGTGTGTTGGCAGTGTTGGTGTATAATATAGTAGTGTGTGTTGACAGTGTTGGTGTATAATATAGTAGTGTGTGTTGGCAGTGTTGGTGTATAATATAGTAGTGTGTGTTGGTGTATAATATAGTAGTGTGTGTTGACAGTGTTGGTGTATAATATAGTAGTGGGTGTTGGTGTATAATATAGTAGTGTGTGTTGGCAGTGTTGGTGTATAATATAGTAGTGTGTGTTGGTGTATAATATAGTAGTGGGTGTTGGCAGTGTTGGTGTATAATATAGTAGTGTGTTGGTGTATAATATAGTAGTGTGTGTTGGCAGTGTTGGTGTATAATATAGTAGTGTGTGTTGGCAGTGTTGGTGTATAATATAGTAGTGTGTGTTGGCAGTGTTGGTGTATAATATAGTAGTGTGTGTTGGCAGTGTTGGTGTATAATATAGTAGTGTGTGTTGGTGTATAATATAGTAGTGTGTGTTGGCAGTGTTGGTGTATAATATAGTAGTGTGTGTTGGTGTATAATATAGTAGTGTGTGTTGGCAGTGTTGGTGTATAAGTGTGTTGGCAGTGTTGGTGTATAATATAGTAGTGTGTGTTGGTGTATAATATAGTAGTGTGTGTTGGTGTATAATATAGTAGTGTGTGTTGGTGTATACTATAATAGTGTGTGTTGGTGTATAATATAGTAGTGTGTGTTGGTGTATAATATAGTAGTGTGTGTTGGTGTATACTATAATAGTGTGTGTTGGTGTATAATATAATAGTGTGTGTTGGTGTATAATATAGTAGTGTGTGTTGGTGTATAATATAGTAGTGTGTGTTGGTGTATAATATAGTAGTGTGTGTTGACAGTGTTGGTGTATAATATAGTAGTGTGTGTGGCAGTGTTGGTGTATAATATAGTAGTGTGTGTTGGCAGTGTTGGTGTATAATATAGTAGTGTGTGTTGACAGTGTTGGTGTATAATATAGTAGTGTGTGTTGGCAGTGTTGGTGTATAATATAGTAGTGTGTGTTGACAGTGTTGGTGTATAATATAGTAGTGTGTGTTGGTGTATAATATAGTAGTGTGTGTTGGCAGTGTTGGTGTATAATATAGTAGTGTGCGTTGGCAGTGTTGGTGTATAATATAGTAGTGTGTGTTGGCAGTGTTGGTGTATAATATAGTAGTGTGTGTTGACAGTGTTGGTGTATAATATAGTAGTGTGTGTTGGTGTATAATATAGTAGTGTGTGTTGGCAGTGTTGGTGTATAATATAGTAGTGTGTGTTGGTAGTGTTGGTGTATAATATAGTAGTGTGTGTTGGTGTATAATATAGTAGTGTGTGTTGGTGTATAATATAGTGTGTGTTGGCAGTGTTGGTGTATAATATAGTAGTGTGTGTTGGCAGTGTTGGTGTATAATATAGTAGTGTGTGTTGGTGTATAATATAGTAGTGTGCGTTGGCAGTGTTGGTGTATAATATAGTAGTGTGTGTTGGCAGTGTTGGTGTATAATATAGTAGTGTGTGTTGGCAGTGTTGGTGTATAATATAGTAGTGTGTGTTGACAGTGTTGGTGTATAATATAGTAGTGTGTGTTGGTGTATAATATAATAGTGTGTGTTGGTAGTGTTGGTGTATAATATAGTAGTGTGTGTTGGTAGTGTTGGTGTATAATATAGTAGTGTGTGTTGGTGTATAATATAGTAGTGTGTGTTGGTGTATAATATAGTAGTGTGTGTTGACAGTGTTGGTGTATGATATAGTAGTGTGTGTTGGCAGTGTTGGTGTATAATACAGTAGTGTGTGTTGGTGTATAATATAGTAGTGGGTGTTGGCAGTGTTGGTGTATAATATAGTAGTGTGCGTTGGCAGTGTTGGTGTATAATATAGTAGTGTGTGTTGACAGTGTTGGTGTATAATATAGTAGTGTGTGTTGGCAGTGTTGGTGTATAATATAGTAGTGTGTGTTGGTAGTGTTGGTGTATAATATAGTAGTGTGTGTTGACAGTGTTGGTGTATAATATAGTAGTGTGTGTTGGCAGTGTTGGTGTATAATATAGTAGTGTGTGTTGACAGTGTTGGTGTATAATATAGTAGTGTGTGTTGGTAGTGTTGGTGTATAATATAGTAGTGTGTGTTGGCAGTGTTGGTGTATAATATAGTAGTGTGTGTTGGCAGTGTTGGTGTATAATATAGTAGTGTGTGTTGGCAGTGTTGGTGTATAATATAGTAGTGTGTGTTGGCAGTGTTGGTGTATAATATAGTAGTGTGTGTTGGTGTATAATATAGTAGTGTGTGTTGACAGTGTTGGTGTATAATATAGTAGTGTGTGTTGGCAGTGTTGGTGTATAATATAGTAGTGTGTGTTGGTGTATAATATAGTAGTGGGTGTTGGCAGTGTTGGTGTATAATATAGTAGTGTGTTGGTGTATAATATAGTAGTGTGTGTTGGCAGTGTTGGTGTATAATATAGTAGTGTGTGTTGGCAGTGTTGGTGTATAATATAGTAGTGTGTGTTGGCAGTGTTGGTGTATAATATAGTAGTGTGTGTTGACAGTGTTGGTGTATAATATAGTAGTGTGTGTTGGTGTATAATATAGTAGTGTGTGTTGGCAGTGTTGGTGTATAATATAGTAGTGTGTGTTGGTGTATAATATAGTAGTGTGTGTTGGCAGTGTTGGTGTATAAGTGTGTTGGCAGTGTTGGTGTATAATATAGTAGTGTATGTTGGTGTATAATATAGTAGTGTGTGTTGGCAGTGTTGGTGTATAATATAGTAGTGTGTGTTGGTGTATAATATAGTAGTGTGTGTTGGCAGTGTTGGTGTATAAGTGTGTTGGTGTATAATATAGTAGTGTGTGTTGGTGTATAATATAGTAGTGTGTGTTGGTGTATAATATAGTAGTGTGTGTTGGCAGTGTTGGTGTATAATATAGTAGTGTGTGTTGGCAGTGTTGGTGTATAATACAGTAGTGTGTGTTGGTGTATAATATAGTAGTGTGTGTTGGCAATGTTGGTGTATAATATAGTAGTGTGTTGGCAGTGTTGGTGTATAATATAGTAATGTGTGTTGGCAGTGTTGGTGTATAATATAGTAGTGTGTGTTGGCAGTGTTGGTGTATAATATAGTAGTGTGTGTTGGCAGTGTTGGTGTATAATATAGTAGTGTGTGTTGGTGTATAATATAATAGTGTTTGTTGGTAGTGTTGGTGTATAATATAGTAGTGTGTGTTGGTGTATAATATAGTAGTGTGTGTTGGCAGTGTTGGTGTATAATATAGTAGTGTGTGTTGGCAGTGTTGGTGTATAATATAGTAGTGTGTGTTGGTGTATAATATAGTAGTGTGTGTTGGCAGTGTTGGTGTATAATATAGTAGTGTGTGTTGGCAGTGTTGGTGTATAATATAGTAGTGTGTGTTGGTGTATAATATAGTAGTGTGTGTTGGTGTATAATATAGTAGTTGTGTTGACAGTGTTGGTGTATAATATAGTAGTGTGTGTTGGTGTATAATATAATAGTGTTTGTTGGTAGTGTTGGTGTATAATATAGTAGTGTGTGTTGGTGTATAATATAGTAGTGTGTGTTGGCAGTGTTGGTGTATAATATAGTAGTGTGTGTTGGCAGTGTTGGTGTATAATATAGTAGTGTGTGTTGGTGTATAATATAGTAGTGTGTGTTGGTGTATAATATAGTAGTGTGTGTTGACAGTGTTGGTGTATAATATAGTAGTGTGTGTTGGCAGTGTTGGTGTATAATATAGTAGTGTGTGTTGGTGTATAATATAGTAGTGTGTGTTGGCAGTGTTGGTGTATAATATAGTAGTGTGTGTTGGCAGTGTTGGTGTATAATATAGTAGTGTGTGTTGGCAGTGTTGGTGTATAATATAGTAGTGTGTGTTGGCAGTGTTGGTGTATAATATAGTAGTGTGTGTTGGTGTATAATATAGTAGTGGGTGTTGGCAGTGTTGGTGTATAATATAGTAGTGTGTGTTGGCAGTGTTGGTGTATAATATAGTAGTGGGTGTTGGCAGTGTTGGTGTATAATATAGTAGTGTGTGTTGGCAGTGTTGGTGTATAATATAGTAGTGTGTGTTGGCAGTGTTGGTGTATAATATAGTAGTGTGTGTTGGCAGTGTTGGTGTATAATATAGTAGTGTGTGTTGACAGTGTTGGTGTATAATATAGTAGTGTGTGTTGGTAGTGTTGGTGTATAATATAGTAGTGTGTTGGCAGTGTTGGTGTATAATACAGTAGTGTGTGTTGGCAGTGTTGGTGTATAATATAGTTGTGTGTGTTGGTGTATAATATAGTAGTGTGTGTTGGTAGTGTTGGTGTATAATATAGTAGTGTGTGTTGGCAGTGTTGGTGTATAATATAGTAGTGTGTGTTGGTGTATAATATAGTAGTGTGTGTTGGCAGTGTTGGTATATAATATAGTAGTGTGTGTTGGTGTATAATATAGTAGTGTGTGTTGACAGTGTTGGTGTATGATATAGTAGTGTGTGTTGGTGTATAATATAGTAGTGTGTGTTGGCAGTGTTGGTGTATAATACAGTAGTGTGTGTTGGTGTATAATATAGTAGTGGGTGTTGACAGTGTTGGTGTATAATATAGTAGTGTGTGTTGGTGTATAATATAATAGTGTGTGTTGACAGTGTTGGTGTATGATATAGTAGTGTGTGTTGGTGTATAATATAGTAGTGTGTGTTGGCAGTGTTGGTGTATAATACAGTAGTGTGTGTTGGTGTATAATATAGTAGTGGGTGTTGACAGTGTTGGTGTATAATATAGTAGTGTGTGTTGGTGTATAATATAGTAGTGTGTGTTGGCAGTGTTGGTGTATAATATAGTAGTGTGTGTTGACAGTGTTGTTGTATAATATAGTAGTGTGTGTTGGTAGTGTTGGTGTATAATATAGTAGTGTGTTGGCAGTGTTGGTGTATAATACAGTAGTGTGTGTTGGCAGTGTTGGTGTATAATATAGTAGTGTGTGTTGGTGTATAATATAGTAGTGTGTGTTGGTAGTGTTGGTGTATAATATAGTAGTGTGTGTTGGCAGTATTGGTGTATAATATAGTAGTGTGTGTTGGTGTATAATATAGTAGTGTGTGTTGGCAGTGTTGGTATATAATATAGTAGTGTGTGTTGGTGTATAATATAGTAGTGTGTGTTGACAGTGTTGGTGTATGATATAGTAGTGTGTGTTGGTGTATAATATAGTAGTGTGTGTTGGCAGTGTTGGTGTATAATACAGTAGTGTGTGTTGGTGTATAATATAGTAGTGGGTGTTGACAGTGTTGGTGTATAATATAGTAGTGTGTGTTGGTGTATAATATAGTAGTGTGTGTTGACAGTGTTGGTGTATAATATAGTAGTGTGTGTTGACAGTGTTGGTGTATGATATAGTAGTGTGTGTTGGTGTATAATATAGTAGTGTGTGTTGGCAGTGTTGGTGTATAATACAGTAGTGTGTGTTGGTGTATAATATAATAGTGTGTGTTGGTAGTGTTGGTGTATAATATAGTAGTGTGTGTTGGTAGTGTTGGTGTATAATATAGTAGTGTGTGTTGGCAGTGTTGGTGTATAATATAGTAGTGTGTGTTGGTAGTGTTGGTGTATAATACAGTAGTGTGTGTTGACAGTGTTGGTGTATAATATAGTAGTGTGTGTTGGCAGTGTTGGTGTATAATACAGTAGTGTGTGTTGGTGTATAATATAATAGTGTGTGTTGGTAGTGTTGGTGTATAATATAGTAGTGTGTGTTGGCAGTGTTGGTGTATAATATAGTAGTGTGTGTTGGTAGTGTTGGTGTATAATACAGTAGTGTGTGTTGACAGTGTTGGTGTATAATATAGTAGTGTGTGTTGGCAGTGTTGGTGTATAATACAGTAGTGTGTGTTGGTGTATAATATAATAGTGTGTGTTGGTAGTGTTGGTGTATAATATAGTAGTGTGTGTTGGCAGTGTTGGTGTATAATATAGTAGTGTGTGTTGGTAGTGTTGGTGTATAATACAGTAGTGTGTGTTGACAGTGTTGGTGTATAATATAGTAGTGTGTGTTGGCAGTGTTGGTGTATAATACAGTAGTGTGTGTTGGTGTATAATATAATAGTGTGTGTTGGTAGTGTTGGTGTATAATATAGTAGTGTGTGTTGGCAGTGTTGGTGTATAATATAGTAGTATGTGTTGACAGTGTTGGTGTATAATATAGTAGTGTGTGTTGGTGTATAAATAGTAGTGTGTGTTGGCAGTGTTGGTGTATAATATAGTAGTGTGTGTTGGTAGTGTTGGTGTATAATATAGTAGTGTGTGTTGGTAGTGTTGGTGTATAATATATATATATCTCTATAGAGATGATGGATTCTGGTTATTCTTCTACACAAGTCACAATTTTTTTGCGTCCCTATTGTAATTAGTATCTTGAGCTCGGCATCCTGTCATTCAGTGGTCACACATACAGGAGGGGGGAAATGATTTTCTGCCTAATACCCACCATTATTGTCATGGAATGTCAATCACAGCCCTGATCCCACTCATCACCCCACCAAGCTGGAGGGAAGCACGCAAAAAACACAAAAAAATAGAGAGGGTCATTTCAGGATATCACGAAAATTTACCCAAATCTGTGATTAAGGGTGTGGCTTTTTTAGGCTTCCATGATTAGTAAGTGTGGCTAATTAGGTGCAGATCTTGCACTCTGCCCAAGAAGCCGATCAATTAAGGGGATTCTACAAGAGACGTGAGTTGCTTCAAAGAATCTCTTGATAATCAAGTCCCAATAATAGCTGGTGGTTCTGTTGGTTATCCCTTCGCAGCTAGCCACACGGGAGCACCTGCTGTGGACTTGCAGGAGGTTCCCAACTATAATAAGCACTAATTTATATAGGGAGGGGGCTTGCAAACTTCTTTCCCTTTTTTAATTATTACTACTACTACTTTTATGGTGAACACATAGTTACATGCATGCGCAACACATAGTTACATGCATGCGCAACACATAGTTACATGCATGCGCAAGACAGTTACATGCATGTGCAACACATAGTTACATGCATGCGCAACGCATCAGATATTAGTGTTAACCTTAATAAAATGATTTGATATCCTTCACTCTTCATCCTCGTGAGGGATCCATCCCTCAACGAAGGTCAGGTCTGTAGTGGTTGAATTAGCAGCCAAGGCTGGGTGAAGGGAGGATGGCCAGGTGCCTCTGAAGCACTTCATTGCTGGGCTCATACTCCACAGAAGAAGTGCATCACTTCGCTGTCTTGCATTCCCATTTTCTTGAGGCAGGTCTTTTGTACAGCACCATAGCCATGGCCCCCATGCCTTTCCCGAGGAAGAGAAAACAAGGGTGAAGATGAACCTCATTCCCCGATCTTCCATCTTTCATTCTCATTTCGGCGATAACATTTAGCTAAGTGTGTTTTGGAATAGGTGATACAAAAGGGTTAAAAACTCTTAACAGCAAAGAATGCATTTTGCTGTTTCTTCCCCCAGTTTTAGCAATTGTCTGCTAGCAGATCCTTTTGAAAACTGCTCTCCAGTAACTGGTTGTAGCACCAGTTCTATTCAGACACCTGGCAGACTGCAGCATTTTCTCTGGTTGCAATGTAGGTCCATGCGCATGGCGTAGCTAGCTTCTTGACAGGCCATGCATGTTTATGAAGAGGCAGGCAGGAGGCTCCAAATTGACATGCAGGTAGAGGATGCATGGGTAGTAGATACATCAGTGGTGGTGGTACAATATGGGGGGGGGGGGGGGGGGGAGATGACTGAATCCATTCTTGATTCACAGCACAGAAGTCATCTTCTCTACAATCCTCTTTTCTCTGATCCTATTGCACTTATAGAGTAGTTATATTTGGCTTAATTAAGAAAAGTAGACATCTTCATATGCTTGATCTGAAATAGAAGCATTCCAGCCATGGCTGAAACATCTTCGGAATCACTGATGATTATCACAATGACAACCAGCACAGCTAGCAGCAGATCCCAAGCTAGGGTATGATGTAATCAGCACAATTACTGAATTGAGCTTGACCTTCAATAAATTTTAGTTGATCGCATCAGAATAAACCACAGTTGATTTTCTACACACTAGCTACAATGCCCTCATCAGTAACACTACATTGCCACTGGCAGAGTTGAGCAGCACACCTCAGAAGTTGAAGCAGTCGCCTTCAGCCCTTCTAGTTGGTCCAGCCCGTTTACTGAATCACATTGGGCACTCGCACGACTGATGCACCAGCAGGGCACCTTGGATGCTCCTGGACATCTTCTTCCTTCTCCTATCAAGCCCTGACTATGTGCTTTACTTGAGCTCGCAATGGCAAGCTATCAGAAGTGACTTGAAATGGCCACTCTAGATCATTATGCTCTTACCTCTATTGACGTCTTGGCATCATACAACACGACGTCAGAGAGAGATCCAGAATGAAGGTTCAAAGGGGAGTGTGCAAGGCTCCTGAACTCTCCTTTGCTGTTGGCCTGCAAATCATGGTTTATGCCGAGGCTGATGCTGTTTCTTGGTAAACCCACATCAGATTTGAAGGCAAACAACTCGTTAAAATTCCAAGGAGCTGTTATAATTTGTTTTTGCTAGATTGCATTGCACCCATAAGAATGTGTGAAAACACTTCCCCACTTCAAGGGACAAGTTCTGTACTGGCCAGTCACTCAGTCTCACACCAACCTCTGTGACCTCTGAACCTTAGGCAGGAGGGGAAAAGGTCAACTCACAAGACATCACTCACCATAATTATTATAATTTGAATCACCTCTGGCTTGTGCTCTGCCAACATGGCCTAGTGCAGCACTACCATAATTTCAATCACCTCTGGCTTGTTCTCTGCCAACATGGCCTAGTGCAGCACTACCATAATTTCAATCACCTCTGGCTTGTTCTCTGCCAACATGGCCTAGTGCAGCACTACCATTTGAATCACCTCTGGCTTGTTCTCTGCCAACATGGCCTAGTGCAGCACTACCATTTGAATCACCTCTGGCTTGTGCTCTGTCAAACATGGCCTAGTGCAGCACTACCATCATTTGAATCACCTCTGGCTTGTGCTCTGCCAACATGGCCTAGTGCAGCACTACCATCATTTGAATCACCTCTGGCTTGTGCTCTGCCAACATGGCCTAGTGCAGCACTACCATTTGAATCACCTCTGGCTTGTTCTCTGCCAACATGGCCTAGTGCAGCACTACCATCATTTGAATCACCTCTGGCTTGTTCTCTGCCAACATGGCCTAGTGCAGCACTACCATCATTTGAATCACCTCTGGCTTGTTCTCTGCCAACATGGCCTAGTGCAGCACTACCATCATTTGAATCACCTCTGGCTTGTTCTCTGCCAACATGGCCTAGTGCAGCACTACCATTTGAATCACCTCTGGCTTGTTCTCTGCCAACATGGCCTAGTGCAGCACTACCATCATTTGAATCACCTCTGGCTTGTTCTCTGCCAACATGGCCTAGTGAAGCACTACCACCATTTGAATCACCTCTGGCTTGTTCTCTGCCAACATGGCCTAGTGCAGCACTACCATTTGAATCACCTCTGGCTTGTTCTCTGCCAACATGGCCTAGTGCAGCACTACCATCATTTGAATCACCTCTGGCTTGTTCTCTGCCAACATGGCCTAGTGCAGCACTACCATTTGAATCACCTCTGGCTTGTTCTCTGCCAACATGGCCTAGTGCAGCACTACCATCATTTGAATCACCTCTGGCTTGTTCTCTGCCAACATGGCCTAGTGAAGCACTACCATCATTTGAATCACCTCTGGCTTGTTCTCTGCCAACATGGCCTAGTGCAGCACTACCATTTGAATCACCTCTGGCTTGTGCTCTGCCAACATGGCCTAGTGCAGCACTACCATTTGAATCACCTCTGGCTTGTGCTCTGCCAACATGGCCTAGTGCAGCACTACCATCATTTGAATCACCTCTGGCTTGTTCTCTGCCAACATGGCCTAGTGCAGCACTACCATTTGAATCACCTCTGGCTTGTTCTCTGCCAACATGGCCTAGTGCAGCACTACCATCATTTGAATCACCTCTGGCTTGTTCTCTGCCAACATGGCCTAGTGCAGCACTACCATCATTTGAATCACCTCTGGCTTGTTCTCTGCCAACATGGCCTAGTGCAGCACTACCATTTGAATCACCTCTGGCTTGTTCTCTGCCAACATGGCCTAGTGAAGCACTACCATCATTTGAATCACCTCTGGCTTGTTCTCTGCCAACATGGCCTAGTGCAGCACTACCATCATTTGAATCACCTCTGGCTTGTGCTCTGCCAACATGGCCTAGAGCAGCATTGACAATGGCAGCTCATGAAGAATTTTGGCTTCAGCTTGCCTACAGCACTTGTACACACACACACACACACATACACACACATACTGTGTGCACTTAATCACTGTTGCAAACATTTAACAAAGCAGAAAAAGCACTGTCACAACAATGAAGAGTGGGTGGTGAGTGTGACCGTTAATTACACTGGGGCAAGGATGGAGTCTGGCATGTGGCCACACCTACCACAGCTGAGCACCACACGTAATGCTAGGCCCATTGCTGAAGGCTGCAAAATCAGGTGAGGTCAGGCTCATTAAGTAAGTGTTTGTGGTGAGTACTAATAAGCCAATCATCAAGTGGGGTCAGGGTGCACAGTGGGAGCCAAGTAATCATTTATTATTTGCCCTAGCTGTGACTTCACAGTTTCAGCTTTGGCTTAGCAATGACGTGTATTTACAGTTACCTCTAGCAGCTGAGTTGGATAGCAATTTACAGTACCTGAAGAGCAAAATGAAGGCCGCGCTGCTAAGAGGGATGACATTTCATTAAATGGCCTGGGAAGAACTCCATGGCCAAATTGGTGTGAGTGGATAAGCCTATCAGTACCTCGTCTGGCATTGTGGACCTTTCCTATTCTGCAAAGAGCCTGGCACACTAAATTTGGTCTGCTGGAATGTAATTGATGGGAGTTGAAGGAACTGATGTCAATGTGGGAGAGGCCATGTAGATGACATCATAAGCTGAGCCAGGAGATGCTTCTGCATCTACTGTTCAAGTGTTGGGTTGCGAAGCTCAACTATCCAGCACAGAGCTCATTGGCTTAAAGCATAGAAATTGTTCTAAGTGATGCACACCCACATTATCTGCATTCATGTGATCACTTGCAATCAATTGTCATGCAAGAAATGTTAGCTGTAGGTGAGGATTTGTTGCTTGTTTCAATGTCTAATGGCTCTTGATCTTCACATTCCCTAAAACATCAACATCGTCAACTTCAGCTTCATTCAAAACCGCAAATGGAATGATCACTCTCTTTCTGGTCAGTTAGTTATAAACACAATTTCAAAAAAATCTGATATACTGAGATATACTGAGCACTTTATACCTGCACTCAGCCTAATCCTAGTTGAAAACAGCATATAGTGGGAACTTGCTACATGGAGGGACTGAATATATATATACAGTATTTATGTGTATATATATATGGGGAGGGGGGGATTCTGAAAATTCATGATCTGGCGGCATTGGAATCTTAACAGGTCTGATACCAAGAGGGTGAAGGAAACTTACGTTCTCAATCTTTAACTTCAAATCCACATAAATGATTTGATGCAGAGCACAGCATGTAGGCCACACATTCTTCCCCACCTGGAGGCAAAGGGAACTAAGAATTAATCACCTAGTTTCTAGCTAGCTACAGATACTTGCAAATTCCAGACCTGAGCTTCTAGCAAGTTCTAGTTATCTGCTTACCTGAGCTTCCAGAAAGCTCTGACACTTGCAAGCTAGCTGTTCATGTTCACTCAAGCATTTAGCAGGTCCTGACACTTGCACGCCAGCTAGTTGTTAATGTGCACCCAAGCTTCTAGCAAGCAAGGATTTGTGGAATTAACCCAAGAAGACACCTAATGAGGTTCATGATCATGACTACTAGATTAGTAGACCACTTCATTATACTATCATACATAATTATGAACCTAGTTGATTATCGAGAAAATCTTCAAGTTTCGTTTGTATATTAGTTGAGTGGTACAGACCACCCAGTCAGAGACTTACAACAGGTCAACTCAGAGCATGGAAGTCTTTTAAACACTTTTTCCAACTTATTTTTAATTTTACAATTGATCAACTTGAAATTTACTCTCTCTCTCTAGAGAGAGAGAGAGAGTAAATTTCATGTTGATTCTAGTAATTTTATTATGTCAACTTTGAGTTGCTGTACATCACACAAATCAGCACATACCACACCTTGTGGAGAGTGCCAGCTACAGCCTCCTTCAAGGACTTAGTTGCACAGGAGAGCTTCACAACTAACCAATCATGGCAGACGTTATTCTACGCCAAGTTAGTTGCTAATGTGCACATGCATGTGGCATTGTACCTTTTGCTTCTGCTTACGTTTGCTTGAAACAGATTATCAGTCAATAAATCTACAAACTGCTCGCTGTCAGATGCAGAGAGCATAGCAGAGCTTAAGGGATGTTTTGGAGAATGATTACCTTAATTAAAGAACAACACATGAGCTGTGCCTAACCAACATTTCCTTTCCATGATCGGGAAACAAAGAGTTATTTTGCACTTTAGTGGAAAAAAGAAAATTTTGAAATAAAGATTCAAGGATACACAGATCCCTAAGTTGATTTCAAGGGTCTTTTCACACTTTCAAAGGTTTTTGGGTCTTCAGTTCCTTAGTGAAGAGGCATGCTTGGAGTCTTTTGGGTAATATATACCATAAAAAGCTGTCAAAGTGAGTTTCAGTTGAGAAATGAGCTATGGTGTGTTTTGTTGTGTGTTTGTGTGGAGGGGGGGGGAGGTCAACTTCCACATTTTTAACCCATCAATCCCCAAAGTACCTGTTTTAAACTTTAATTTTTTCTTTATATAACTAGAGGTCAACCATCTTACATGGGGACACAAGGGGGTGGAGGTTATAATTTGAATGGGTTTGTACATGTAGTAACCCCCCCCCCCCCCCCCCCCCCCCTAGTATTTGGCTGAAGTACAGACAAACAATACAACTTAAAAGCCAGGGTTGGCCACCCACTTAATTTGGATACTAATATATGCCCATGGATATTCCTAGCCTTAATAGAAACACCCTCTAAACCAATAGCCATGGCACAGCCCTAAAATATCCTTGCCTTAGTCGTATCCCCAGAGTTCACCTCACCTAACCCTAGAATCACCTTTCTGGTGGTACCAAGGAATACTCCCAAACTCTACTCGCTAGCACTAGTCATAACCCTAAAATGACTCGAACCATCACCTAGAATCGCCCTAGCGTAGGCCTGGTGCTGATTTTGGGGGCTATGATTAGCACAAACCCAAACATCCCGGGGACTTCCTGGAAAAAGTTGACTACACTACTGTCTTCACTTGAACTACACATCCACAAGCAGCGACAGAAAGAAATATAATATATTCATTCATATGTATATATGTATATATATATATGCATGTGAATATTAGTGTTGGAGTCATGCATACCTGTCTGGATACCATAAATTGATCATGCAATTCAATTAAAGGGTCAAGGACTATTAGCTAGAGTGATCACATGATATAGTTCTCTGTTCATACTCAGAGTTAGTGATTTGGTCAACCAGCTAAGCTTATACTACTGCTCACTCTACACCACATGGAGCCTCATCTTCTCTGGAACAAAGATGTTTAACTCCTTCTATAGTTTGCTGTCTCTCTGTCACACCACTTTGATTCCAGTGTAAGTGTCATCTCCAGAACCCCTCTCCAAATTGCTGTTACCCATACAGCCTCACTGGGTATACATGAGAGCAGTCTCTCTACCCAAGGGTTGTATTCTTGGTCACACAGTTAGGCAGAGAGACCCATCAAGCCTCAAATCAGCTTGCACCAAAAACCCATTGACTAAAAAAGTAATTATACAACAACAACCACAGACTTAATTAAATGGTGAGAACAATACTAATTAGAAAATTGCACAATAGTCACATGGACAGCAAATGCCATGCATTCTCAAAATGCATGCTCTATATTTCACATAAAATAGTGAGATAGAGTCCATTTTTTTTCTCTTCCAGTTCACTGAGAAAAACAAGTCCAGCTAGTTATTAGTTCCAAGTACCTCAAGTCTCACTGGAATGGACAAATCCTCTTGTGGTACTTTCTCTACATCACCAAGTGGCAAGAACTCCTCTTCAGGCTCTACAGAAAACCCACTTGAGAATGCTTCTGCCTCAGGAGTTGGTGATTCTGCCTACAGTTCCGGGCATGAAAATTCTCCAGAAGGCCAGGGGAACTCTTGTCAAGAAATTACTGTTAGAATAACAGAAGAAAAACTATTCAAGAAGTTTTGTGACATTGGCAATGAGAACATTGTTACCAAATCTGGAAGGCAAGTCATATAAGTGCTAGCTTTTTGCATGCTAGCATGGTAGATAATTGTGAATGCAGTAAGTGGTGACTAATTTTTTTTTAGTAGCTATGCTTGCTATCAGGGGTATAACTGCTTCGGAGAATGTTCAGTTTCTATTATTTTTGGTAGGAGTTTGACTAAAAATATGTATTTGCAACATTCAATTGTTAACTCGAACAAGTGCATGTTATAGGCACAAGCAGTAAGGCATGGCATGTGCAAACTACTCCAAGTGTCCAAGTGCTTGTTAAAAGCACTCCTAGCTAGGTAGCAGTAATGCATGTAAGTTGTAGAAAGGACTAAGTATGTACAATGAAGCCAGTGGTCCAGCCATATCCTAAATATTTGTAGGAAGACTCTTCTGCAGACTTCAGTGAAATAGGAATGAAAAAATAATTTCTTAAGTTCATATAATTATATATATCAGCAGGCTAAGAACCTTAAATGGGGGCCAGTACCATTTTTTAAGTGTTATAAAAACTTGGTTCTGACTTTAGAGCTCCATAGATTCTACACTTCACTTTATGAATTAGGCATATATAGCTTAAAAGATAGCTCTCTCTCTGTGTGCAACAGGTATGATCATGCCCAAGTTACAGGCATTCATAGTTGCGGTTCTCAAAACCTGCAAGCCCAAATTCTCTGCTGTTCTAGCTCCTAATTGAAAAGTGCTAGACAGTTGAAATTAGTACCAGTGGATAGAAGAAGCCCTACTCTACAATAAGAGGGTTTTCATTAGGCGCTAAAACGCAAGCACGTGGTCAAACCTGCGGGTGGAACCAACTGCGCATGACCACGAACTCGCACTTGAGCGCTTAATTAATGAAAACACTCGTTATATCACTTTCCAATTAGGAGCGGAGAATTTGGGCGTGCAGGTTTTGATGTCCCCAACTATGACTGCCTGTAACTTGGGCATGGTCATACCTATGCAACAGGTTTTAGTATTAAAAGAGAGCACACAGAGAGAGCTATCCTTTAAGCTATATATCAACTTCAAAGAGTAAAGTGTGAAAAATCTATGGAGCTCTAAAGTTGGAACCCCCCAATTTTCTATTACACTTTGTAAAAAATGGTATTGGGCCCCCTCCACATCTGATATTGAGCAAATCAGCTGACCATTTGAAATAGCAACATTCTAACTCTATGGGTGTTGATGTGACTTGTCTCGGTCATTACACATGCTTTATATGTCTAGACAGTTTCTGCATTACACATGCTTTATATGTCTAGACAGTTACTCCCAGCTCTGCATTACACATGCTTTATATGTCTAGACAGTTACTCCCAGCTCTGCATTACACATGCTTTATATGTCTAGACAGTTATTCCCAGCTCTGCATTACACATGCTTTATATGTCTAGACAGTTACTCCCAGCTCTGCATTACACATGCTTATATGTCTAGACGGTTATTCCCAGCTCTGCATTACACATGCTTTATATGTCTAGACAGTTACTCCCAGCTCTGCATTACACATGCTTTATGTCTAGACAGTTATTCCCAGCTCTGCATTACACATGCTTTATATGTCTAGACAGTTACTCCCAGCTCTGCATTACACATGCTTATATGTCTAGACGGTTATTCCCAGCTCTGCATTACACATGCTTTATGTCTAGACGGTTATTCCCAGCTCTGCATTACACATGCTTTATGTCTAGACGGTTATTCCCAGCTCTGCATTACACATGTTTTATACGTCTAGACAGTTATTCCCAGCTCTGCATTACACATGCTTTATATGTCTAGATGGTTATTCCCAGCTCTGCATTACACATGCTTATACGTCTAGACGGCTATTCCCAGCTCTGATGGTGAATGTGCAAGGACTGGAGCCTGCAATACCATATAGTGTGGCATTCAGGGTGACCTCTGCCGACCCTTACCGCTATAGATTTGTCAACATGAAATGGATTATAGTTGGCGAGTCAGAAGTAGACCAGAATGTGGACAGGCAGATTTCCCTCCACCCTGACTCACCCAAGAATGGTGAAGCGTGGATGAAGAGGCCAATCAGCTTCAAAAGCATCAAACTTACACATAATCCCAAAGGCAAAACTGAGCTTGTAAGTATCCTAAAGGAAATTGAAAAGTTATGAATATGATATTACTTCCTTCTTCTCCCCCCCCCCCCCCCCCCCCCCCCAAACTGTGCAGATTCTGCTACATACCATGCATAAGTATGTTGTGGAAATCATTTTCACTGCAAATCCAGGAAGTGAAACTGCTAAGGACATGGTGGTCTCACTCAAGTACACCAGTTTCATTGCCGTTGTTGCCTACCAGAATTTTGACCTTATTGACCTGAAGATAGCCAACAATCCTTATGCAAACTGCTCCAAGGAGAAGCTTCAGAGAGAGCTTGAGCAAGATTCTGCTAGTAGATTGGCAACCTTTCCCTATTGCAACCCATGTACGTTCATGTCTTGTGTTTACTTGTCAATGCATACATATCACACTTGATCCAACCATATCCTAGATCTGGCCAGAATGAGGAACTCTAGAGCTTACATGACACCTCCATTGGCTACGAACCTACAGATGTACAACCCACTCTCTGCTTTTGGAGTATCGGTGCCATCACTTCCTCTCCCTGGAAGGAGTACCATACCAACTTCAACCTCCATTACTCCAAACTTGCCAACACATAACCGACTGCCAACTTATAGAGTACCCATACCACCACTCCCCCTTCTTCCTGGGACTGGGACTCTGCCGACTTCATCATCCACTGCTCCAAATTTGCTAGCATACAACCCACTTCCTGCTTTTGGAGTACCAGTACCGCCACTCTCTCTCTCGGGAACCAGTACCATACCAGCTTCATCATCCACTGCTCCAAATTTGCCAACGCATAACCCACTACCTGCTTTGGGAGCAATGGTACCATCTCTCCCGGGAGTTAGTACCATACCAATTTCATCACCTGCTGTTCAAAACTTGCAGCTGTACAATCCTCTTGGTTTATCCGTACCATCACGCCCACCTTTCTATCCCATCCCTGGGTACCCCAGCCTATTTTCTCCCTACTGTTTGAATGCGCCTCATTTGGGACCCACCACAACCCAGAAAACTGAGAGCACTACTGATCCTCCCACTACACAGAAGTGAGGTGTACAATGGCTATTGAGAACTCCGGAACTATTATTATATTAATCTCCCTTTTAATGCTTATATGTATTATATTTCACTTTTTGGTACGTGATGATCATGGCATGCATGTTCAGATTCGTGGTCAGATTCTTCTGGGCTATCTTCAACCTGTGCATCAGCTTGGCGATCCGATTCTTATCATCAGCCTTTGTCTCTTGTGTGTGTTTTGGCAAAAATTAAAGAAGTAGGCTTGTTCTTTTAGCCATGATTCACTCTGCACTAGTTGCTTCGAGAATGTTCAAATAAATGTGGCCTAGAACAGCACTTTACACTTATGAGAGTATTGTACCAGCTAGCAATTTTCATACTAATTGACCATGAATTGTTAAAACCATTACTTTGTTTTTCAACATGGTGGTGTTTGAAAACACTTGGAAAAAAGAAATTTTGCCAAAAGTAGGGAAGGGAGGCACAGCCCCTCTGTTTGCATTGCAAAAATTAATCCACTAGCAAATTCTATATACTGAAAAAAGGCCAATCCTCTCCTTCATGCTGCATTTGCATATTGCGGAGGTGGAGCTCAATCTCTTGATGTTTAGATTGAAGAAGTGCTGCTACCTATTGTCGATTGACTGTACTCTACGCACTGTCATACATGAGTACCTTTGAGGGCTGAACACCAACGGTGGATATATACCACCGACCAACGCCAGTACTTATAATCTGCAGTCCCTTGAACTGTAAATGCTAAACTCATGCCTCTGCAAACATTTTGCAAGACTAGTCTTGGAGAAATCTTAGTTTGTTTTGCGTATGATCAGCCAGAGTGAGATAAGCAAAATTTTGATGAAGGTGGAGATCAGCAATCCAATAGTCAAATTTCAGAGGGACTTTGCTAATATGCTCGTCTGCCACAATTGGATCTCCTGAATGGTTGCCTGGAAAGGAGTCAAAGTGGGTCATAAACTGCCTAAGATTTTAATTGCTCTAGTCTTGGAGTAGCTCTTTGTCAGTGTGCTAGATATCACATTAAAACTAGTCGGCATGACCAAGCCATCTTTGCTTTCACAAACAGAGGTTTCTATACACAATGTATGAAAATAATAATATTGCATATATACCTGTCACATTGGAGTACAGTAAATTACCAAATGAACTTCTTGTTTGTGAATGCACTTATATATATATATATATATAGGAGGATAAGCCTTCCTCAGATATATACACAACTTGAGTCCTCATCTGTGGAAGGAACTTCTTCAAGTGAAGTCCGCTGACTCGTGGTACAACAATCTAATGCCAAAATGAGCCAGAACATCAGTGCATAGGGCAGCTAGTGCAGCTTATTGTGATAATATATACCACATTAACTTTCAACTTGTACAGGTCCTTTTTATAACGAAGGGACCATTCCAGCAGAAATCAAACTTTCCTCCCCTTCTTTTCTTCTTTCCTTCTTTAGCACCAAAAATCCGGTACTGAAGCTTGTTGCAATAAATAAGATGAATTTGAACATACAGTCCTTCTACTTTTGAGCAATCATGATATTATCTTTATTGACTTTTTCCAGACTTTTTCCAGTCTTTCAGGTATGACATCACCTTTGTTGGGTTCTTTAAACATGAATGCTCTCTCATCTTATTGATCTGGATCATCATGCCTGTTGGTGTTATTGTCAATGGGCAATATTGCCTTTCTCCCAAACATTGCTTCGAATGGAGTAAACTTGGTGGAGTAAGCAATCGGGAATACTTCAAGTTTATAATAATCTGTATAACTTTGATAATATTTTGTTTCAGTATTATCCTTCCATAGATGAAGTAGTCTGAAATAGTTATGATGTGTTTATTATATACCAGAGTTATAGTGGACTAATTAGTCCAATGAAATCTATCCAAGATGATGCTATGGTGACTTCACTAGTATAGGATGGGGTTCACGCCAAACTATATATATCTGTTACAGCTGAAGTAATAGCATAAATAATAAGGCCATATTATATATACATATAATATTTACATCTAGAGATGTAAATGTAAATTCAAGAATTTTCTATCCAACTCTCGAGTGAGGGCTTAGATTTCCCTCCTTGTTTTACTAGTTTGTGCTGGATTGAGATTACTAAATCACTTTTCAGATATTGCAGTATAAAATTCGCAAAGATTTCCCAAGACAGAAGCTCAAATTGAGGTAACAAGTGAATAATTCAAGATTATTTGATCACACTAAATATTATATACATGCTTATCTACAAGGCTACATAATACTCTACCCTGCTTTGTGCATCACACTTCAGGTAATTACATAATATTGGAAACCCATTGTACCTTTAAGCACACAAGTAACACCATTACTAGCTGTAAGTATCACAAAAGTAGCTGAAGAAAGTGTGCAACAAGGTGCAGTTGAAACCAGTTACAGCTGAAACAAAACATGCACACCATAAGCTGAAGGTATAAGAATCACAACAGATGAAACAACATCAAATCATGGACATGTCGCCCTTTTCCTAAACTGCTACCTTTTGCCAAGGTTTTATAACTCCGAATGGGATTTGAATGGCATGATTTCAGAATTCAGTTCTGGTCATCACTAGTCAACACTACTCTTACCTAAAGCAAAAACAAAATAAATGTGCCTACTTCATGTATATCACTGTGACTTATTTAATGTAGAAACATTGATGAAGAAATATTTACATTGACATTTTTCATGTTAAAAAAATACCTCACCATCTTTTAAGGACTGCGCCCTCTTACGTATTGATTGCTTCTTGTCTTTGGTCAGGCAATCAGCCAGTAACTTTGTAGTCAATATTATATATAACACAGCTATATGCCCGGCAGATTAACCTATCAATGATGTACTGTTATCCATTATGTCCAAGCCATTGTAAGCTATATAAGGGCCCTCACGAGTCCTGCATAAGCGTGAGTGTGCAGGCGGTCCAAATACTGCTAATATTTCATGCTGTGCTGAAATAGTTGGACCATGGGGGATAAAATATTACAGGGTGTCAAAATATCACGTGACAGTTGTGCATTATTGCACACTAGTGCCTGATGAGGGTAAACGGTTGGTGGGAAGGGAAGAGGGGGGGGGGGATCCAATTCGCCCTACCCCCTGGATCTGCCCTAGGTGTCTATGTGTACATAGTATGTGTGTCTACTTGAGTGGTAATAACATCTATAATCTGGTGCGGGTGGCTGCTTAACTATTAAAACAGCAAAAAAGAAACAAAACAACAATATTTTAAGGCATATATATAAGTCAAAAAAGAAGTAAAGCAAATGTAGAGTTTGAAGTGCAGAGTTTGTCAGTGCAGAGTTTGAAGTGCAGAGTTTGTCAGTGCAGAGTTTGCCAGTGCAGAGTTTGCCAGTGCAGAGTTTGCCAGTGCAGAGTTTACAAATATATCAAGTACTTTTACGTTAATAAACTTTAGAATTACCGCAATATTTATTAATAATATCATGACCAATATAATATCATGACCAATACATTTTTTATATTACGAGTTCATTAATAGGTAAAGGGTCATGTAAGTCTACCTTGATAAATTCTGGTTTCATTTCTTTTTCGACTTGTCAATCCAATATCTTGGTAATTCTATGGATTCTATGGATGGTTTAGAATTCTATGGATGGTTTAGCGACATAAATTCGAAAATTTTAAATGGACGACATAAATTAATTGGCATACTTTTTGTGCAACAAGTCCTGGCCCTAGCCCTAGTCCAAGCCTTAGCCCTAGTCCTGGTCCTAGCCCTAGTCTTGGTCCTAGCCCTAGTCCTTTCCCTAGCCCTAGCCCATTGCATGGCCATAGTTTACATTGAACCATGCATGGCCATAGTTTACATAGAACCATGCATGACCATAGTTTACTAGAACCATGCATGGCCATAGTTTACATAGAACCATGCATGGCCATAGTTTACTAGAACCATGCATGGCCATAGTTTACATAGAACCATGCATGGCCATAGTTTACTAGAACCATGATGATGCATGGCCATAGTTTACATAGAACCATGCATGGCCATAGTTTACTAGAACCATGCATGGCCATAGTTTACATAGAACCATGCATGGCCATAGTTTACATAGAACCATGCAAGGCCATAGTTTACTAGAACCATGCATGGCCATAGTTTACATAGAACCATGCATGGCCATAGTTTACTAGAACCATGCATGGCCATAGTTTACATAGAACCATGCATGACCATAGTTTACTAGAACCATGCATGGCCATAGTTTACATAGAACCATGCATGGCCATAGTTTACTAGAACCATGCATGGCCATAGTTTACTAGAACCATGCATGGCCATAGTTTACTAGAACCATGCATGGCCATAGTTTACTATAACCATAGTTAACATAGAACCATGCATGGCCATAGTTTACTAGAACCATGCATGGCCATAGTTAACATAGAACCATGCATGGCCATAGTTTACATAGAACCATGCATGGCCATAGTTTACTAGAACCATGCATGGCCATAGTTTACATAGAACCATGCATGGCTATAGTTTACATAGAACCATGCATGGCCATAGTTTACTAGAACCATGCATGGCCATAGTTTACATAGAACCATGCATGGCCATAGTTTACTAGAACCATGCATGGCCATAGTTTACTAGAACCATGGATGGCCATAGTTTACTAGAACCATGGATGGCCATAGTTTACATAGAACCATGCATGGCCATAGTTTACATACAACCATGCATGGCCATAGTTTACTAGAACCATGCATGGCCATAGTTTACTAGAACCATGCATGGCCATAGTTTACATAGAACCATGCATGGCCATAGTTTACTAGAACCATGCATGGCCATAGTTTACTAGAACCATGCATGGCCATAGTTTACATAGAACCATGGATGGCCATAGTTTACATAGAACCATGCATGGCCATAGTTTACATAGAACCATGCACAGCCATAGTTTACTAGAACCATGCACGGTCATAGTTTACATAGAACCATGTATGGCCATAGTTTACTAGAACCATGCATGGCCATAGTTTACATACAACCATGCATGGCCATAGTTTACTAGAACCATGCATGGCCATAGTTTACTAGAACCATGCATGGCCATAGTTTACATAGAACCATGCATGGCATGCCATAGTTTACTGGAACCATGCATGGCCATAGTTTACATAGAACCATGCATGGCATGCCATAGTTTACTGGAACCATGCATGGCCATAGTTTACTAGAACCATGCATGGCCATAGTTTACTAGAACCACCACACTCTGGACACATTTAAAAAAATCATAAAATTCAGGAATGTGTCAACTGTATTGAACTAGTGCTAACAGTCAATGCGCATGCACTACCTAATGTAAATCTGGAATTCTCCATTGTAGGATTCTCTTAAAAACAGTTTTTGTTTTGTTTTTAGCTGTTAGAGTTGCTCATGAAGGAAGTACTTCACATCCACATTAGACCTAGGGATCAGTGCTCCAATTGAGCTGTAGGGCTGGAGCTACTGTTGGCAATAATAAAAAATAAAAATAAAATAATAATAATAATAATAATAATTTTTTTATTTTATTATTATATAAAACAATATATAATATATATAATAATAATAATAATAATAATAATAATAATAATAATAATAATAATAATAATAATAATAATAATAATAATAATAATAATAATAATAATAATAATAATAATAATAATAATAATAATAATAATAATAATAATAATAATAATAATAATAATAATAATAATAATAATAATAATAATAATAATAATAATAATAATAATAATAATAATAATAATAATAATAATAATAATAATAATAATAATAATAATAATAATAATAATAATAATAATAATAATAATAATAATAATAATAATAATAATAATAATAATAATAATAATAATAATAATAATAATAATAATAATAATAATAATAATAATAATAATAATAATAATAATAATAATAATAATAATAATAATGACAACAACAACAACAAAAAATAATGATGATAATAGTATTACAATAACCGTCTCAATAATCAACTTGAAATTGTATTCTCTCGATGTTTCGATGAGATGCTCTAGCCTTCATCATTGTTTCTAATGAAGGCTAGTCGAAACATCGAGAGAATATAATTTCAAGTTGATTTTTTGAGAAGGTTTTTGTAATGTCAACTGAGTGTTTATTGAGTATTATTATTATTGTTATTAATACTACTACTACTACTACAACAACTAGCAAGTCCCTGCAGAAACTATATTTTGTGTGTTGTTGTAGGAAGGTGTTTATTTCATTTATGTGTTTGTGATTATAAAATGTTGAGATATCACAATTTATTCAAGAAGACCTTTTTATAACATTGTGCTGTAATATATTCTTTGTTGATTGTGGTATATACCATAATTATAATACATCAAATATACCAGAAAAGGGCAAAAATATCTCGTGAGAATAATGTTTTTGGTAAGAGTTATTCCTTGCCTGATCCTTGATGCTGAATGCAGCCCTCAGTACTCTCCTCCTACAGTGTTTGCTGCTCCCTCTTCATCCTTTACAATCTCTGACAGTGTAGCCTTCACTTCTCTCCACCCACCAGTGTTTGCTGCTCTCTCCTCACCCCTTGCACTTCTGGCAGTGCAGCCTTTAGTTCTTTCCTTCTACTGGTATTGGATGCTCTCTCCTCATCTCTTGCATTCGCTGAAATTTCTGTCTGTGAAGTGAGTGACATATTTATCCTCAATTTCTCTGTTCACATCGACTCTCCACTCCCTTTATCTTTCCCAGTCAAATTTTCTTGCAGTTTCTCGCACAGTCTCACTTGCTGCACCTCCTTCTCCATCTCTCTCCTGCAGCTTGCCTGTTTTCTATTACATGCTGTATAGGCTGCGCAGCTCGTGAAGTCGTCATTCCGTATTTGGGCGCATGCATATAACATTGATGCAACCG
Organism: Cladorhizidae sp. MBARI D1340-BT2; assembly: GCA_028752905.1. NCBI lineage: Eukaryota > Metazoa > Porifera > Demospongiae > Poecilosclerida > Cladorhizidae > Cladorhizidae sp. MBARI D1340-BT2. The sequence continues at coordinate 24,977,870 of JAQNBH010000005.1, read as the reverse complement.
GTTTCCAGGATTCCCTGTAGTCACATTCGAGGCACAGATGGAACTCCCTGTATGAAGGTGGAGACCAATGGACTACATTTAACCAGTCTCCGGAATGGGGAATGGAGGTGGAGTGAGACAAGGCCCTAGATCATGAGTGCTCTACCCTATCCAAAAGGTTGTCAAAGGAAGCCAGATCAATGGTGTGAGAAAGTGATCGCCGCCGAGGGAGACATCCACATCCTCAAGCGAGTGCCAATCCAGTTTACGTACAAACTGAGCTAGATCTTCCATCACCCAGGGTCATGTCTCTCTATGAGCCATGAGAGGAAAATAACCGCCTTTGCCGAGACCTGTCGTTTAGTTAGGGTATCCTTAACCCCAATGGTAGTTGAATCCCTGGGAAGCTGGGACCACCCGAGCTCCTGATGTTGATGCGATCATCTTAACTTTTGATACATGCTATTTAATTAATACTTACATAGAGAATAGAAACATACATACATAGATACATACACCATACGCAGCAATATCAAGTTTCTGACCCCTTAATTTTTTTTATAATCTGTGCACATGGACGCAGACAGATGATACGTATTAACGTATAGATAATTGACAATTTCAGGATTCTCTTAAAATCAGCCTTTTGTTTTCAATAATGGCAATGTTTCAACCAAAATACTTTGGTTATCATCAGCAGAAATTTAAAAAATAAAACAACGCAATGTATCTGGCAATGCATCCACCTTGCTGGCAATGCATCTTGCTGGCAATGCATCCACACTTGCTGGCAATGCATCTCACACATGTGATTCATGAATCTCTGAATAACAATGTGCACCGCAACATGTCAGACAGACGAAGATGTTATAATAATAGTAGTAGTAGTAGTAGTAGTAGTAAAAATAGTAATAGTAATAATTGTAGTAGTATTAATAGTAGTAGTAGTAGTAGTTGTTGTAGTTGTTGTACTCATTGACTTCTTGTTAATGACATGACAAATAATTGCATATGGATTATTTTAATGGATTATTTTAAGTACAAAGTATTGCAGACTTACGGAAATTGCTATATTGTATGGATCGCTGACCAGTTGGTGAAGGGCAGCTAACATTTGCAGAGCAAAGCTGAGAGAGCATTCATAAAGTACCAGATCTATCTCATCCCCAAGGCTCTCAGTGGCAGCTGGAATAGCCACAAACATACACAGAACCAAGCAGGGTTAGTAATGAGGTCCAGCATTAGCTGTACCGTACAAACCCTGCCATTTGGTTTGCGGTCAAAAGAGGTGTGATCCTATCGGTGTGACTTGCTATAGGATGCATGTGTGGTGCAAAGGTCAGATTGCTTTGTGGTATTGTTGTGTAATACAGTATAACATTACTTCACTTGAAGGCAATAATATTCTTACCAGCTCCAACAGTTTGTCTAGCAAAGAGAGGAAAAGGTTTGTATAGGAACGGGAGAAGTTCAATTTCCCCAACATAAAGTGCCCTGCATGCATAGGAATGAGAGGAAACAGTTTGTATACGAATGGGAGAAAACAGTTTGTATAGGAATGAGAGAAGTTCAATTTCCCCAACATAAAGTGCCCTGCATGCATAGGAATGGGAGAAAACAGTTTGTATAGGAATGAGAGAAGTTCAATTTCCCCAACATAAAGTGCCCTGCATGTCACAGCTAATGACTAACTAGATCCTATCAGGAGCAATATAAGTGATGGTGTCTGTTTCAGCTAACTCCATGCAGAACAAGAGTCTCTGCTCTGACAGTCTTTAACAACCAACTGGTATACTGGTAGTGTATGTGGGCATAATCATAGCGACACTGAAGCTAATTTGTTGGGTGTCGTGCGAGGCTGGTATATATATAGCAGGTATTGGACCCACTTCTCTCCATCTGGGACCACATGTTATATCTTCTATTGAGGTGCTGGACATTGGTAAACAGTGGTGAAGTACACCTTGAATAGTGCCACTGTTACACGAGAGGGCTAAGTTGTACATTATAGTTGGTCATGTTGATGATGATGATGTTGTAATTGAAGGTCTTGACTTGGCCTGCTCTCAACCCAGTGAGTTCTAGCAACATATCTCATCGCATGTGCAACATAATATCTGGACAAGATGACTCCACTCCACCCTGGGTCTCTATTTGTAGTTGCTAGATGTAGTGTCAAGGACTGGACAACTGTGTCACCTGTATACCTGAAGCTGAGGAGTGGGATCCACTATGTGACTGTGTGCACTGTAACTCAAGCTGGAGAGACGCTAATGGCTGGAGGTTGCAATGGTCTGGGTGATATAGGTGATGCTACATCACATTTAAATTTCTCTATATAGACATTCTTATTTGCTTTATTTTTGACAAATCCATAGTTTGTAAAGCATTTTTCTTGCCAGTGCATTATATATAAATGTGCGCATTTGTTTGAACTTTCTACTTACCCCCCCCCCCCCCCCCCCCCCCCGCCTTATCTATCTGCCAAAAAAAATCAACAATAGCTGATCTATCTGCCAAAAAAAATCAACAATAGCTGATCATTTAGCCTTTTCAATCCAGCGGACTAGATAGTAGCTCCACCTACATCAGGTATGGTGTGTACAAGTTCCCTAGCTGTGTTCTTGTGGATTGGTTGTTCTTGTGTAGCGCGTGTAAAAAATTGTGACATTGATTTTCGTTTTTTATTATACTCCATGGAGAAGTAAAATTAGACAACCTCTTACCAAACAGGAAAAAATAACGTGCAGGTACAATAAAATTTAAAAAATCACAAGACAATTTTTTCCCTTTCCAAGAGCCAGTCCTCACTACAGTGTGTCTAGGAATGACAGAGCAAGCAGGGTTGACAGAGGCAGTTCAGAGCTACCATGTGTCTAGGAATGACAGAGCAAGCGGGGTTGACAGAGCTAGTACAGTGGGTCTAGGAATGGCAGAGCAAGCCCTCACACTCCAGGGTTGACAGAGCCAGTCCTTACTCCAGAGCTACAGTAGGACTAGGAATGACACAGCAAGCCCTCACACTCCAGGGTTGACAGAGCCAGTCCTTACTCCAGAGCTACAGTAGGACTAGGAATGACACAGCAAGCCCTTACACTCAAGGGTTGACAGAGCCAGTCCTTACTCCAGAGCTACAGTAGGACTAGGAATGACACAGCAAGCACTCACAATCCAGGGTTAACAGAGCCAGTCCTTACTCCAGAGCTACAGTAGGACTAGGAATGACACAGCAAGCCCTAACAATCCAGGGTTGACAGAGCCAGTCCTTACTCCAGAGCTACAGTAGGACTAGGAATGACACAGCAAGTCCTCACAATCCAGGGTTGACAGAGCCAGTCCTTACTCCAGAGCTACAGTAGGACTAGGAATGACACGGCAAGTCCTCACAATCCAGGGTTGACAGAGCCAGTCCTTACTCCAGAGCTACAGTAGGACTAGGAATGACACGGCAAGCCCTCACAATCCAGGGTTGACAGAGCCAGTCCTTACTCCAGAGCTACAGTAGGACTAGGAATGACACAGCAAGCCCTCACAATCCAGGGTTGACAGAGCCAGCCCTTAATCCATAGCTACACTAGGTCTCAGAATGACAGAGCAAGCCCTCATGCTCCAGGGTTGACAGAGCCAGTCCTCACCCCAGAGTTATAGTAGGTCTAGGAATGACAGAGCAAACCTTCACACTCTAGGGTTGACAGAGCCAGTCCTCACTCCAGATCTAGGGCAAGCCCTCATGCTCCAGGGTTGTCAGACAGTCCTTCCCACACATGGTCCCACGAAAAACTACCTTTCTCTGGAAAATCACACGTCTCTTATTGCTCTCAGCTATATATGACACCGACATCTCTTTAAAGACATTAAGAAGCTTGAAAAAATGCAGCAATGAGCCTCCAGGTACATCCTGCGAGATTATAATCCTGGGTACAGATCATAATCCTGGGTACAGATCTCATGAAACTCACTCCCATTACACACTGGTTAGAGCTGCAGGATATTTATAATGCCTACAGGATAACTTCAACAATACAAACTCGATCTCCTTTGGTGCTTATCCCACAAGAGCATCCAGCCATAAAAAACATAACTACCACAGAACATCAACTAGCAGGTATATACTTCTACTTCCATCATCATCTGTATTATATGTATGGAATTCTCTACCTGATACTAAGAAAATCTGTTAACAGCAACTCAAAAAATCTCAAGGAATTGTTTGCCGACTATTTCACTCTCGTGATATATAATGTGTACAAGCCGTCCTATCTGTAGGCCTTTGTCCCATCACATTCATGTCAGCACTAATAACTGCATCTAAACTCACCATATCATCCAAACCCGTCACATATTTACCTAATTAACTTATTGAGCTACAGCAGCTCGTGGTATTAATTTCTCCACAAATGCAGTTGAATCAGTGTATCAATTACATACACCAGCAATTGTCTACTATATATCCCTCGCCCACATGTAAACTATAATAACACTCAATGAGCTCTCAGTTGATATAATAACACCTTCTCAATAATCAACTTGAAATTGTATTCTCTCGACGTTTCGATTAGGTGCTCTAGTCTTCATCAGAATATTCCTGATGAAGGCTAGAGCATCTAGTCGAAATGTCAAGAGAATACAACTTCAAGTTGATTATTGAGAAGGTTATTGTACTAATAATAATAGCAATAATAATAACCAGACCCTCACTCGCTATGCTGGTAGCTATAGGGCTAGGCTCCATGACAGTAAGTGGTAGCCATGACCCTCCTGTCCCAACACCTGCTCTTCAAGATCTTGCTGTGGCTGCAGGGCTCTTGGTCCTGTCCCGACACTTCTAAGCACCTGATCCCTGCTCTTCAAGATCTTGCTAAGACTGCAAGAAAGAATCCTCAACTATCGAGGCGGTGGATGTTGCTCTTTGTCAAGGCCGTTGACAAGGCCTCCTTCAGGTGCTCTGATGCCCCAGACACCTGCTCCAAATCTCTCCTCTGCCACTCCACATGCTGAAACTGGTTGAGTGCTATCAAAACTCAAGCTTTAGGTCACATCTCCATGATTAAGAGTTTGGTTGCAATACTGGCTGGGATGCCAGATTGTAGAGGAGGACAAGATGCCCCATATGCCAAGTTACTGTGGACTCCTTTGGAGACCACCAAGCGGTTGTAATGGGAACGGTAATTATATCCATCACTATGTCTTTCTACTGGATGTTCTGTTTTCTGGGGCAGAAGTACCATTGCTCATCACTGGAACCTGCAGTTAGCCAGCATATCTGTATTTCCCACACTGAAAAGGAGTTCACCCAGGTGCGTTGGACATGATTCTCAATATCCACATGACGAAAAAGCTCAAAGATTTTTCCATGGTGCATTGGACACTATTCGCAATTCACAGTTGGACTTCTTCCACTCAAGGTCTCCTTCTATGGAAGAGGAGAGAAAAGTGATTACCCACCTGAAGGCCAGTAGCCCAGTGGGAGTTGCATTCATCCCGCTGGTCATGGAGCAAAATCAATGGGTTGGAGCAATGGCGTGATGGAGACAACATTGACCACTTGCAGGTTCAAAGGCTGAGCATCTCTCTTGCAGATACACACAGTTGTTAGCCGTCTGCCTCCAGAGAGAAACCGCCTCCAAGCATAAAGAAAATTCCCATAAGGCCTCTTAGGTTGATGGAGGCGTAGCTGTGAACATTTTACACACGGGGCCGATTGCCACGGCAAAGTGTAAAGTCTATGCTGGCCACACCCCACCCATAATTATTGCCTAACTACATTCCGCGCCAAACTAAACGCCCGAGTGATAATTTGCTACCCTTTGAACCTTGACGACTACTACCTATAAACACATGAATGGTCGGTAGAAGCCAGTTTGGGGTATCATCGCTATTGTTTATTGCTAATATAAAGAAGAAGTTGTTATAATGGAGGGGAACAAACTGGTGTCATTAGCACTTCTGTCTTTCTTTGTGACCGCTAGTAGAGGTTTCTATATCCCTGGGGTGGCACCTAGGGAGTACAAGAAGGGAGAAGTACTGGATATAAGGGTATAGGTTATTCTGACGGTTTAGTCTATTTAATACTCACCATATTACTGTTCATGCTTGACAGGCTGTGAAGATGACTAGCATTAGAACACAGCTCCCATATGAATACTACTCGCTACAGTTTTGCCACCCTCTGGATGATGAGCTTCACTACAAATCTCTAAACCTGGGTAGGTGTCTATTTCCACTGCTGGGGCAATAGGTTGATTATAGGAGTGCATATATTTTGCCCAGCAATTCCATCATTAGTAGCATTTCTTGCAAGTATTAGTTGACAAGCATCGACAATTGATTGTTGTGGTAATGAGAGGTTGCATAGGAAATGAGAGGAACAATTAGCAATACTCGGAAGGTGTTCACCAACTCTTGGTCATTATGAGGTTTACGTCATGGTAGAGGTGAAGGGGGAGGGGTTTCATCTTCTGTCTCATTCTTGCTCTGCTTGCAATCTATTTACAGGTGAAGTTTTACGAGGTGATCGGATTGTGACGACGTCCTTATGTGGTGTAGTGTTTCTTTTAGGATGTTTACTTATGAAGTTGGGGAGGGGGGGGGGGGGGGGGGGGGGGGGGGGGGGGGGGGGGGGGGGGGGACATTTATCACACTTTAGTCATTTCAAAGAGAGGTGGCGGGAGGGGGGAGCTCCAGCTAAAAATAAACCATGTTAGCCAATACTTATATGGTGGTGGAAGCTATCGCAGTGTCCTCTATATTTGTAGTACACTCAATGTTTGTAGTGTACTCAATGTTTGTAGTGCACTCAATGTTTGTAGTATACTCAATGTTTGTAGTATACTCAATGTTTGTAGTATACTCAATGTTTGTAGTGCACTCAATGTTTGTAGTGCACTCAATGTTTGTAGTGCACTCAATGTTTGTAGTATACTCAATGTTTGTAGTGCACTCAATGTTTGTAGAGTATACTCAATGTTTGTAGTATACTCAATGTTTGTAGTATACTCAATGTTTGTAGTATACTCAATGTTTGTAGTATACTCAATGTTTGTAGTGCACTCAATGTTTGTAGAGTATACTCAATGTTTGTAGTATACTCAATGTTTGTAGTGCACTAAATGTTTGTGGTATACTCAATGTTTGTAGTATACTCAATGTTTGTAGTACACTCAATGTTTGTAAGTGCACTCAATGTTTGTAGTGCACTCAATGTTTGTAGTGCACTCAATGTTTGTAGTGCACTCAATGTTTGTAGTGCACTCAATGTTTGAGTATACTTAATGTTTGTAGTGCACTCAATGTTTGTAGTATACTCAATGTTTGTAGTGCACTCAATGTTTGTAGTGCACTCAATGTTTGTAGTATACTCAATGTTTGTAGTGCACTCAATGTTTGTAGTGCACTCAATGTTTGTAGTACACTCAATGTTTGTAGTGCACTCAATGTTTGTAGTACACTCAATGTTTGTAGTATGCTCAATGTTTGTAGTATACTCAATGTTTGTAGTGCACTCAATGTTTGTAGTGCACTCAATGTTTGAGTATACTTAATGTTTGTAGTGCACTCAATGTTTGTAGTATACTCAATGTTTGTAGTGCACTCAATGTTTGTAGTGCACTCAATGTTTGTAGTGCACTCAATGTTTGTAGTATACTCAATGTTTGTAGTATACTCAATGTTTGTAGTGCACTCAATGTTTGTAGTGCACTCAATGTTTGTAGTGCACTCAATGTTTGTAGTGCACTCAATGTTTGTAGTACACTCAATGTTTGTAGTATGCTCAATGTTTGTAGTATACTCAATGTTTGTAGTGCACTCAATGTTTGTGGTATACTCAATGTTTGTAGTGCACTCGATGTTTGTAGTATACTCAATGTTTGTAGTGCACTCAATGTTTGTAGTGCACTCAATGTTTGTAGTGCACTCAATGTTTGTAGTATGCTCAATGTTTGTAGTATACTCAATGTTTGTAGTGCACTCAATGTTTGTAGTATACTCAATGTTTGTAGTGCACTCAATGTTTGTAGTGTACTCAATGTTTGTAGTGCACTCAATGTTTGTAGTGTACTCAGTGTTTGTAGTGTACTCTATATTTGTAGTGTACTCAATGTTTGTAGTATACTTAATGTTTGTAGTGCACTCAATGTTTGTAGTATACTCAATGTTTGTAGTATACTCAATGTTTGTAGTATACTCAATGTTTGTAGTGCACTCAATGTTTATGTTTGTAGTGCACTCAATGTTTATGTTTGTAGTATACTCAATGTTTGTAGTATACTCAATGTTTGTAGTATACTCAATGTTTGTAGTGCACTCAATGTTTGTAGTATACTCAATGTTTGTAGTATACTCAATGTTTGTAGTATACTCAATGTTTGTAGTATACTCAATGTTTGTAGTGCACTCAATGTTTGTAGTGCACTCAATGTTTGTAGTATACTCAATGTTTGTAGTATACTCAATGTTTGTAGTGCACTCAATGTTTGTAGTGCACCCAATGTTTGTAGTATACTAGTGCACTCAATGTTTGTAGTATACTCAATGTTTGTAGTATACTCAATGTTTGTAGTGCACTAAATGTTTGTGGTATACTCAATGTTTGTAGTATACTCAATGTTTGTAGTGCACTCAATGTTTGTAGTGCACTCAATGTTTGTAGTGCACTCAATGTTTGTAGTGCACTCAATGTTTGTAGTGCACTCAATGTTTGTAGCTAATGTTTGTAGTATACTCAATGTTTGTAGTGCACTAAATGTTTGTAGTGCACAATGTTTGTAGTGCACTCAATGTTTGTAGTGCACTCAATGTTTGTAGTGCACTCAATGTTTGTAGTGCACTCAATGTTTGTAGTGCACTCAATGTTTGTAGTATGCTCAATGTTTGTAGTATACTCAATGTTTGTAGTGCACTCAATGTTTGTAGTGCACTCAATGTTTGTAGTATGCTCAATGTTTGTAGTATACTCAATGTTTGTAGTGCACTCAATGTTTGTAGTATACTCAATGTTTGTAGTGCACTCAATGTTTGTAGTATACTCAATGTTTGTAGTGCACTCAATGTTTGTAGTGCACTCAATGTTTGTAGTATACTCAATGTTTGTAGTACACTCAATCTTTGTAGTGCACTCAATGTTTGTAGTACACTCAATGTTTGTAGTGCACTCAATGTTTGTGGTATACTCAATGTTTGTAGTGTACTCAATGTTTGTAGTGCACTCAATGTTTGTAGTATACTCAATGTTTGTAGTACACTCAATGTTTGTAGTGCACTCAATGTTTGTGGTATACTCAATGTTTGTAGTGCACTCAATGTTTGTAGTGTACTCAATGTTTGTAGTGTACTCTATATTTGTAGTGTACTTAATGTTTGTAGTATACTCAATGTTTGTAGTGCACTCAATGTTTGTAGTGTACTCAATGTTTGTAGTGTACTCAATGTTTGTAGTATACTCAATGTTTGTAGTATACTCAATGTTTGTAGTATACTCAATGTTTGTAGTATACTCAATGTTTGTAGTGCACTCAATGTTTATGTTTGTAGTGCACTCAATGTTTATGTTTGTAGTATACTCAATGTTTGTAGTATACTCAATGTTTGTAGTATACTCAATGTTTGTAGTGCACTCAATGTTTGTAGTATACTCAATGTTTGTAGTGCACTCAATGTTTGTGGTATACTCAATGTTTGTAGTGCACTCAATGTTTGTAGTATACTCAATGTTTGTAGTGCACTCAATGTTTGTAGTGCACTCAATGTTTGTAGTGCACTCAATGTTTGTAGTATACTCAATGTTTGTAGTATACTCAATGTTTGTAGTATACTCAATGTTTGTAGTATACTCAATGTTTGTAGTATACTCAATGTTTGTAGTATACTCAATGTTTGTAGTGCACTCAATGTTTGTAGTGCACTCAATGTTTGTAGTGCACTCAATGTTTGTAGTGCACTCAATGTTTGTAGTATACTCAATGTTTGTAGTGCACTCAATGTTTGTAGTATGCTCAATGTTTGTAGTATACTCAATGTTTGTAGTATACTCAATGTTTGTAGTATGCTCAATGTTTGTAGTATACTCAATGTTTGTAGTATACTCAATGTTTGTAGTATGCTCAATGTTTGTAGTATACTCAATGTTTGTAGTATACTCAATGTTTGTAGTGCACTCAATGTTTGTAGTATGCTCAATGTTTGTAGTATACTCAATGTTTGTAGTATACTCAATGTTTGTAGTGCACTCAATGTTTGTAGTATACTCAATGTTTGTAGTATACTCAATGTTTGTAGTGCACTCAATGTTTGTAGTGCACTCAATGTTTGTAGTATGCTCAATGTTTGTAGTATACTCAATGTTTGTAGTATACTCAATGTTTGTAGTATGCTCAATGTTTGTAGTATACTCAATGTTTGTAGTATACTCAATGTTTGTAGTGCACTCAATGTTTGTAGTGCACTCAATGTTTGTAGTGCACCCAATGTTTGTAGTATACTAGTGCACTCAATGTTTGTAGTATACTCAATGTTTGTAGTATACTCAATGTTTGTAGTGCACTAAATGTTTGTGGTATACTCAATGTTTGTAGTATGCTCAATGTTTGTGGTATACTCAATGTTTGTAGTGCACTCAATGTTTGTAGTACACTCAATGTTTGTAGTGCACTCAATGTTTGTAGTGCACTCAATGTTTGTAGTGCACCTCAATGTTTGTAGTGCACTCAATGTTTGTAGTATACTCAATGTTTGTAGTATACTCAATGTTTGTAGTATACTCAATGTTTGTAGTATACTCAATGTTTATAGTATACTCAATGTTTGTAGTATACTCAATGTTTGTAGTATACTCAATGTTTGTAGTGCACTCAATGTTTGTAGTGCACTCAATGTTTGTAGTGCACTCAATGTTTGTAGTATACTCAATGTTTGTAGTGCACTCAATGTTTGTAGTGCACTCAATGTTTGTAGAGTATACTCAATGTTTGTAGTATACTCAATGTTTGTAGTGCACTCAATGTTTGTGGTATACTCAATGTTTGTAGTATACTCAATGTTTGTAGTGCACTCAATGTTTGTAGTATACTCAATGTTTGTAGTACACTCAATGTTTGTAGTGCACTCAATGTTTGTAGTGCACGCAATGTTTGTAGTATACTCAATGTTTGTAGTATACTCAATGTTTGTAGTGCACTCAATGTTTGTAGTATACTCAATGTTTGTAGTGCACTCAATGTTTGTAGTATACTCAATGTTTGTAGTGCACTCAATGTTTGTAGTGCACTCAATGTTTGTAGTGCACTCAATGTTTGTAGTACACTCAATGTTTGTAGTGCACTCAATGTTTGTAGTGCACTCAATGTTTGTAGTATACTCAATGTTTGTAGTACACTCAATGTTTGTAGTATGCTCAATGTTTGTAGTGTACTCAATGTTTGTAGTGCACTCAATGTTTGTAGTATACTCAATGTTTGTAGTACACTCAATGTTTGTAGTATACTCAATGTTTGTAGTACACTCAATGTTTGTAGTATGCTCAATGTTTGTAGTGCACTCAATGTTTGTAGTGCACTCAATGTTTGTGGTATACTCAATGTTTGTAGTGCACTCAATGTTTGTAGTGCACTCAATGTTTGTAGTATGCTCAATGTTTGTAGTATGCTCAATGTTTGTAGTGCACTCAATGTTTGTAGTGCACTCAATGTTTGTAGTATACTCAATGTTTGTAGTACACTCAATGTTTGTAGTATGCTCAATGTTTGTAGTGTACTCAATGTTTGTAGTGCACTCAATGTTTGTAGTATACTCAATGTTTGTAGTACACTCAATGTTTGTAGTGCACTCAATGTTTGTGGTATACTCAATGTTTGTAGTATGCTCAATGTTTGTAGTGCACTCAATGTTTGTAGTGCACTCAATGTTTGTAGTATACTCAATGTTTGTAGTACACTCAATGTTTGTAGTATGCTCAATGTTTGTAGTGTACTCAATGTTTGTAGTGCACTCAATGTTTGTAGTATACTCAATGTTTGTAGTACACTCAATGTTTGTAGTATGCTCAATGTTTGTAGTGCACTCAATGTTTGTAGTATGCTCAATGTTTGTAGTGCACTCAATGTTTGTAGTACACTCAATGTTTGTAGTATGCTCAATGTTTGTAGTGCACTCAATGTTTGTAGTATGCTCAATGTTTGTAGTGCACTCAATGTTTGTAGTGCACTCAATGTTTGTGGTATGCTCAATGTTTGTAGTGCACTCAATGTTTGTAGTGCACTCAATGTTTGTAGTGCACTCAATGTTTGTAGTACACTCAATGTTTGTAGTATACTCAATGTTTGTAGTGCACTCAATGTTTGTAGTATGCTCAATGTTTGTAGTGCACTCAATGTTTGTAGTGCACTCAATGTTTGTGGTATACTCAATGTTTGTAGTATGCTCAATGTTTGTAGTGCACTCAATGTTTGTAGTGCACTCAATGTTTGTAGTATACTCAATGTTTGTAGTGCACTCAATGTTTGTAGTATGCTCAATGTTTGTAGTGCACTCAATGTTTGTAGTGCACTCAATGTTTGTAGTATACTCAATGTTTGTAGTACACTCAATGTTTGTAGTATGCTCAATGTTTGTAGTGCACTCAATGTTTGTAGTATGCTCAATGTTTGTAGTGCACTCAATGTTTGTAGTACACTCAATGTTTGTAGTATGCTCAATGTTTGTAGTGCACTCAATGTTTGTAGTATGCTCAATGTTTGTAGTGCACTCAATGTTTGTAGTGCACTCAATGTTTGTGGTATACTCAATGTTTGTAGTGCACTCAATGTTTGTAGTGCACTCAATGTTTGTAGTACACTCAATGTTTGTAGTATACTCAATGTTTGTAGTGCACTCAATGTTTGTAGTATGCTCAATGTTTGTAGTGCACTCAATGTTTGTAGTGCACTCAATGTTTGTGGTATACTCAATGTTTGTAGTGCACTCAATGTTTGTAGTGCACTCAATGTTTGTAGTACACTCAATGTTTGTAGTGCACTCAATGTTTGTGGTATACTCAATGTTTGTAGTGCACTCAATGTTTGTAGTGCACTCAATGTTTGTAGTGCACTCAATGTTTGTGGTATACTCAATGTTTGTAGTACACTCAATGTTTGTAGTGCACTCAATGTTTGTAGTGCACTCAATGTTTGTAGTGCACTCAATGTTTGTAGTGCACTCAATGTTTGTAGTATCATTATGCCTAATGTTGTGCATGCTACCCAGTAATTTGCCTGTGAAATGGAATACAGCTTTCTGTTGGTGTAGAGATGGGAGCTTGTGGCGATCATGCAGCAGCTACAAGTTTCCAGTGTTTCTGCTGGTCTAGGAAGGAGTCCAGCAGGAAACCCTGCAATGGCCAATGAGTATCGCATAATGTGATATGTACGAAGTAGAGCACGTACGGTGGCAAGCTCAGAGAGAGGTCACTCGATATATAGCAGCAACTTTTCAAGAAGCATTTTAAAGCATCCGGACAGCATGCGCGACCTTATTTAAGTCTGTGAACATTTTCTGCAGGTCTGGTGTGTTGGTAGGCACCAGTGTTGTTTAGCACATCCCTCTTGTTCACACAGGTGAAGGTGATGGAAAATGATACTTGCTCGATTCTGTGCAAGGTGGACCTTGATAAGAAACAGACTGCTGCTTTCATTGAGCGTATTGAAGAAGATTACACAGTGCACATGTGAGAGACTCAGTGAAGAGCTTAGGCAGCATGGCAATAGTACACGTGTGCTGACATAATATTTCTTAGCATTCGTCTTCCTTCTCTCCTTCCTCCTGCTTCCATCTTTCTTTTCTTCTTTCCTTCCTTCCCCTCTTCCTCCCTCCCTTCCTTCTTTTCTCCCTCCCTCCTAACTTCTTCCCTTCCTTCCTTCCTTACTACCATCCTTCCTTTCCTTCCTTCCTTCCTTACTCCCATCCTTCCTCCCTTCCTTCCTTCCTTCCTTACTCCCATCCTTCTTTCCTTCCTTCCTTCCTTCCTTCCTTCCTTCCTTCCTTCCTTCCTTCCTTCCTTCCTTCCTTCCTTCCTTCCTTCCTTCCTTCCTTCCTTCCTTCCTTCCTTCCTTCCTCCCTCCCTTCCTCTTCCTTCCTTCCTTCCTTCCTTCCTTCCTTCCTTCCTTCCTTCCTTCCTTCCTTTTCTTTTGCCTTCCACTCTTACCTGTCTCTCCTTCTCCAATCAGGCTGGCTGACAATCTTCCAGCAGCCACTGTCTTCAGGAATCTCAAAACAGATGAGCTGCAATACGAGGACGGCTATAAGCTTGGCTTCAAGCATCAGCGGCACTTCATCTTGAACAACTACCTCACCATCGTCATAAACTACCACAAAATCACCAGGTCAGCTCAAAAGGTCGGAGAAGTGAAAGAGAGTGTGCTTCTCTTCTCTGATGGTTACCCAGTCAAATCTCTCTCTCCCTCTCTCTCTGAATGTGTCACTACACACACACTCTCTCTCTCTCTTTCTCCATCTCTCTGAATGTGTGCTATAAATGCCTTGCTGGGAGCACCTTGCCGCCTTCTAAGGCCTGCACTAGAAGTCAAACCTTCAAACAAATAGTGTGTTCTCGACTATTTATAGCCTCCCAGTTATAAAACATGGTCATTTTTCTGTGTGTGGACTGTTTATTGCTGCTCAGCATCAGCGTCCCCCTTCTCTTGAGTGTGGAGTCTGCTCTCAAATTCCTCATCAAATTAAAGCATACCAGCGAAAGTGACAATCACTTCTGATTAGGTACAACCCTATGCACATGACCAGGCTCTAGTGTGGCACTTCTGGTTTAAGACGTTCACACATGATTACTATGCGTGGGGGGGGAACCCTAGAGTGATAATGACTCCATTCTTTACCCACCACCATGTTTGGAGACATTTTCAAATTCACTGGACGTTTACCAGTTTCTATGACTTCTATGACCTCAAAAATGAATTGGCAAACTGAACTTAGAAAGTAGCTTCCTTGAGAAATGTACAGTGTTTCCCCTCGCTGAGGGTAACCCCTAGTGCAGGTGTAGTAGTATCATCTGCCCTAGTTGGGCTTTAAGAATGGGCCTACACCCCCTAACCCTGCCCATGTTCTTACCTGGTTGACTATCCCCCCTGGTCCCAGCCTCCCTCGGTCTGTGTGAGCAGCCATCCATTGAGGCCAAAGGAAAAGAACAGGCAGTCATGCACACACAGACAGAAAGGGCCGCCTGTATATATATATATATATTCATGCATTCTTGTAGAAGTGAAGAAGTGGTGTATCGTATCGTGGGGTTTGAGGTGGATCCTCGCTCTGTCTCCATGGACTCCATCTTCTTGAAGACCGATAAAAAGACGTCTCTCAAGGACAAGAAGGTGGAGGCTGGTGCCAAGTGTGCCCTCGAACAGGAAGTGGTCGTCACCGAGCTGAACATTAAAAGTATGTGGAGGGAGTGTGTGCAAAGACAGTGGGTGGGAGGAGATGGTGTGTGAGTGATCGAGTGTGTGTGAGTGAGGGAATCCCTGTGTGATTATAGGACTGGAAGAGGCCATGTTAAGGGGGCTACCCCATCATCTAGCCTACGCCTGCCCTCCACCCTCCCCATCAAGAGCCACCTCACCATTGCTGTCCTTCTCTCCTCCCTGTTCTCTAGTTAGCCTCTGATGGTTAGCTCTAGCTGGCCAATGCTGTGTGTTGGACCTGAACTGAAAACCCTTGGCAAGTGTCAGCAAGTTGATTGCCCCTGCATGTGTATATATGTACATGGAAAGCTTGCTAGCACAGTCTCTGTTGCCCCTGCATGTGTATATATGCACATGGAAAGCTTGCTAGCACAGTCTCTGTTGCCCCTGCATGTGTATATATGCACATGGAAAGCTTGCTAGCACAGTCTCTGTTGCCCCTGCATGTGTATATATGCACATGGAAAGCTTGCTAGCACAGTCTCTGTTGCCCCTGCATGTGTATATATGTACATGGAAAGCTTGCTAGCACAGTCTCTGTTGCCCCTGCATGTGTATATATGCACATGGAAAGCTTGCTAGCACAGTCTCTGTTGCCCCTGCATGTGTATGTATGTACATGGAAAGCTTGCTAGCACAGTCTCTGTTGCCCCTGCATGTGTATATATGTACATGGAAAGCTTGCTAGCACAGTCTCTGTTGCCCCTGCATGTGTATATATGTACATGGAAAGCTTGCTAGCACAGTCTCTGTTGCCCCTGCATGTGTATGTATGTACATGGAAAGCTTGCTAGCACAGTCTCTGTTGCCCCTGCATGTGTATATATGCATATGGAAAGCTTGCTAGCACAGTCTCTGTTGCCCCTGCATGTGTATATATGTACATGGAAAGCTTGCTAGCACAGTCTCTGTTGCCACTGCATGTGTATATATGTACATGGAAAGCTTGCTAGCATGTTGCCCCTGCATGTGTATATATGTACATGGAAAGCTTGCTAGCACAGACTCTGTTGCCCCTGCATGTGTATATATGTACATGGAAAGCTTGCTAGCACAGTCTCTGTTGCCACTGCATGTGTATATATGTACATGGAAAGCTTGCTAGCACAGTCTCTGTTGCCACTGCATGTGTATATATGTACATGGAAAGCTTGCTAGCACAGTCTCTGTTGCCCCTGCATGTGTATATATGCACATGGAGAGCTTGCTAGCACAGTCTCTGTTGCCACTGCATGTGTATATATGCACATGGAAAGCTTGCTAGCACAGTCTCTGTTGCCCCTGCATGTGTATATATGTACATGGAAAGCTTGCTAGCACAGTCTCTGTTGCCACTGCATGTGTATATATGTACATGGAAATCTTGCTAGCACAGTCTCTGTTGCCCCTGCATGTGTATGTATATGCACAAGGAAAGCTTGCTAGCACAGTCTCTGTTGCCCCTGCATGTGTATATATGTACATGGAAAGCTTGCTAGCACAGTCTCTGTTGCCCCTGCATGTGTATATATGCACATGGAAAGCTTGCTAGCACAGTCTCTGTTGCCCCTGCATGTGTATATATGTACATGGAAAGCTTGCTAGCACAGTCTCTGTTGCCCCTGCATGTGTATATATGCACATGGAAAGCTTGCTAGCACAGTCTCTGTTGCCCCTGCATGTGTATATATGTACATGGAAAGCTTGCTAGCACAGTCTCTGTTGCCCCTGCATGTGTATATATGTACATGGAAAGCTTGCTAGCACAGTCTCTGTTGCCCCTGCATGTGTATATATGTACATGGAAAGCTTGCTAGCACAGTCTCTGTTGCCCCTGCATGTGTATATATGCACATGGAAAGCTTGCTAGCACAGTCACTGTTGCCCCTGCATGTGTATATATGCACATGGAAAGCTTGCTAGCACAGTCTCTGTTGCCCCTGCATGTGTCTATAATGCTGCAGCTGTCTATACAGCTGCAGCATTATAGACAGCCTCCTAGTGTGCAGGTTGAATATTCTATAGAAAGTTTAGGTCAAGTGTCTGGGGAGCTCACAGTGTGCTTTTATTCCTACTGTCCAGCAGGCAGGCATGGTATGTATGTGTGTCCGTGCGTGCGTGTGTGGATGCACGCGGGTAGGCTTTGTTGACCACAACATGCATACTATAGTTACATGTAAGTGTCGCTGGTATTTCAAAGGCGTCTCATGATCACTGTGAAATCTAGTTCTATAACTTTGTATGTGGGCTAAGAAGCTCCGCAGCTCTGGAAGACTGCCACATCTAGCACACACCAGCACTTGTGTGTGGGCTATGAAGCTCAGCAGCTCTGGAGGACTGCCACATCAAGCACACACCAGCACTTGTGTGTGGGCTATGAAGCTCAGCAGCTCTGGAGGACTGCCACATCAAGCACACATCACATGCATCCTTCCCTAGCTGACTGTGGCTTTCTTTATACTGTACCTGCTAGTAGTAGGTCATAACCCACTCTAATCCCACTCTCCCTCTCCTCCCTCCTCCTCCATCCTCTTCTCGCCCTCACCCTCTTTTCCCCTCCTTATATCCTCTCCCTTCTCCTCTCCTCCCCTTCCCTCTCCTCCCCGTTCTCCTCTCCTCCCGCTTCCCCTCTCCTCCCCCTTCCCCTCTCCTCCCCCTTCCCCCTCTCCTCCCCCTTCCCCCTCTCCTCCCTCCCCCTTCCCTCTCTCCTCCCATTCCTCCTCTCCCTCTCCTCCTTTTCATCCTCCACCCTCCTCTTCCCATCCTCCTCCCTCTCCTCCTGCTTACCCCTTCCCTCCTCCACCCTCTCCTTTCCCTCCTCCCTCTTTCCTCCCTTCTCCCAGAGCCCAGCAGTGTGGTGTTTGCGTACAGAGTGGTGTGGCATGAGAGTAAGGTAGCGTGGGCATCACGCTGGGATATCTATCTACAAATGAGTGATGTACAGATCCACTGGTTCGCCATCTGTAACTCGGTGGCCATAGTCCTCTTCCTGTCAGGTACCTATATGTATATATGCATGTGTGTACTGGTGTTGTCTGTGTATGTCCTGGCTTGCTGTCAGGTACCTATGTGTGTATATGCATGTGTGTACTGGTGTTGTCTGTGTATGTCCTGGCTTGCTGTCAGGTACCTATGTGTGTATATGCATGTGTGTACTGGTGTTGCTGTGTATGTCCTGGCTTGCTGTCAGGTACCTATGTGTGTATATGCATGTGTGTACTGGTGTTGTCTGTGTATGTCCTGGCTTGCTGTCAGGTACCTATGTATGTGTGTATATGCATGTGTGTACTGGTGTTGTCTGTGTATGTCCAGGCTTGCTGTCAGGTACCTATGTATGTGTGTATATGCATGTGTGTATACTGGTGTTGTCTGTGTATGTCCTGGCTTGCTATCAGGTACCTATGTGTGTATATGCATGTGTGTACTGGTGTTGCTGTGTATGTCCTGGCTTGCTGTCAGGTACCTATGTGTGTATATGCATGTGTGTACTGGTGTTGTCTGTGTATGTCCTGGCTTGCTGTCAGGTACCTATGTGTGTATATGCATGTGTGTACTGGTGTTGTCTGTGTATGTCCAGGCTTGCTGTCAGGTACCTATGTGTGTATATGCATGTGTGTACTGGTGTTGTCTGTGTATGTCCTGGCTTGCTGTCAGGTACCTATGTGTGTATATGCATGTGTGTACTGGTGTTGTCTGTGTATGTCCAGGCTTGCTGTCAGGTACCTATGTGTGTATATGCATGTGTGTACTGGTGTTGCTGTGTATGTCCTGGCTTTCTGTCAGGTACCTATGTGTGTATATGCATGTGTGTACTGGTGTTGTCTGTGTACGTCCTGGCTTGCTGTCAGGTACCTATGTGTGTATATGCATGTGTGTACTGGTGTTGTCTGTGTATGTCCAGGCTTGCTGTCAGGTACCTATGTGTGTATATGCATGTGTGTACTGGTATTGTCTGTGTATGTCCAGGCTTGCTGTCAGGTACCTATGTGTGTATATGCATGTGTGTACTGGTGTTGTCTGTGTATGTCCTGGCTTGCTGTCAGGTACCTATGTATGTGTGTATATGCATGTGTGTACTGGTGTTGTCTGTGTATGTCCTGGCTTGCTGTCAGGTACCTATGTATGTGTGTATATGCATGTGTGTACTGGTATTGTCTGTGTATGTCCTGGCTTGCTGTCAGGTACCTATGTGTGTATATGCATGTGTGTACTGGTGTTGTCTGTGTATGTCCTGGCTTGCTGTCAGGTACCTATGTGTGTATATGCATGTGTGTACTGGTGTTGTCTGTGTATGTCCAGGCTTGCTGTCAGGTACCTATGTGTGTATATGCATGTGTGTACTGGTGTTGTCTGTGTATGTCCTGGCTTGCTGTCAGGTACCTATGTGTGTATATGCATGTGTGTACTGGTGTTGTCTGTGTATGTCCTGGCTTGCTGTCAGGTACCTATGTGTGTATATGCATGTGTGTACTGGTGTTGTCTGTGTATGTCCAGGCTTGCTGTCAGGTACCTATGTGTGTATATGCATGTGTGTACTGGTGTTGTCTGTGTATGTCCTGGCTTGCTGTCAGGTACCTATGTGTGTATATGCATGTGTGTACTGGTGTTGTCTGTGTATGTCCTGGCTTGCTGTCAGGTACCTATATGTGTATATGCATGTGTGTACTGGTGTTGTCTGTGTATGTCCTGGCTTGCTGTCAGGTACCTATGTATGTGTGTATATGCATGTGTGTACTGGTGTTGTCTGTGTATGTCCTGGCTTGCTGTCAGGTACCTATGTATGTGTGTATATGCATGTGTGTACTGGTGTTGTCTGTGTATGTCCTGGCTTGCTGTCAGGTACCTATGTATGTGTGTATATGCATGTGTGTACTGGTGTTGTCTGTGTATGTCCTGGCTTGCTGTCAGGTACCTACAGTATGTGTGTATATGCATGTGTGTACTGGTGTTGTCTGTGTATGTCCTGGCTTGCTGTCAGGTACCTATGTGTGTATATGCATGTGTGTACTGGTGTTGTCTGTGTATGTCCTGGCTTGCTGTCAGGTACCTATGTGTGTATATGCATGTGTGTACTGGTGTTGTCTGTGTATGTCCTGGCTTGCTGTCAGGTACCTATGTATGTGTGTATATGCATGTGTGTACTGGTGTTGTCTGTGTATGTCCTGGCTTGCTGTCAGGTACCTATGTGTGTATATGCATGTGTGTACTGGTGTTGCTGTGTATGTCCTGGCTTGCTGTCAGGTACCTATGTGTGTATATGCATGTGTGTACTGGTGTTGTCTGTGTATGTCCTGGCTTGCTATCAGGTACCTATGTATGTGTGTATATGCATGTGTGTACTGGTGTTGTCTGTGTATGTCCTGGCTTGCTGTCAGGTACCTATGTATGTGTGTATATGCATGTGTGTACTGGTGTTGTCTGTGTATGTCCTGGCTTGCTATCATGTACCTATGTGTGTATATGCATGTGTGTACTGGTGTTGTCTGTGTATGTCCAGGCTTGCTGTCAGGTACCTATGTTATGTGTGTATATGCATGTGTGTACTGGTGTTGCTGTGTATGTCCTGGCTTGCTGTCAGGTACCTATGTGTGTATATGCATGTGTGTACTGGTGTTGTCTGTGTATGTCCTGGCTTGCTATCAGGTACCTATGTGTGTATATGCATGTGTGTACTGGTGTTGTCTGTGTATGTCCTGGCTTGCTATCAGGTACCTATGTATGTGTGTATATGCATGTGTGTACTGGTGTTGTCTGTGTATGTCCTGGCTTGCTGTCAGGTACCTATGTGTGTATATGCATGTGTGTACTGGTGTTATCTGTGTATGTCCAGGCTTGCTGTCAGGTACCTATGTATGTGTGTATATGCATGTGTGTACTGGTGTTGCTGTGTATGTCCTGGCTTGCTGTCAGGTACCTATGTGTGTATATGCATGTGTGTACTGGTGTTGTCTGTGTATGTCCTGGCTTGCTATCAGGTACCTATGTGTGTATATGCATGTGTGTACTGGTGTTATCTGTGTATGTCCTGGCTTGCTGTGCACAATCTTCTGTCATCCATGCAAGTCCAAACTCTAAAGTTGCGGTCTATGTGATGCTAATACTGTAAGTGGCGTAGCCATCATCCATTCCCTTCAGAAATGGATGGGTGAGTAGGCATTTGTTACGTGTAATGGGCGCTCACAGCATGAACTTTTATTCTACTTGATGCACTCCATTGTGTACGGCCAGTGATTGTTGCAATGAAGTGAGCAAGTGCTGCAGTTCTCTTGGTGAAGATTTCCTGCATGCCCAGCTGCTGCCTCTGCTTGAGCCACTGTTCTCCTCAGATTCTTGATAACTCCGAAGTCCTTGACTTCAGCTACTCTAAATTTGCAAATATATCATCACATGACTATCCTTCTCATCGGCTTTTCAACAAAATCTATATACTGACATGTGCCTTGCCTGATCCTAGATTAGAGCACACTGGGTGCGTGCTTACATTATGTACTTGATGGGATACTTTCCATACACATGTATATACATGTACATGTGATATGCATGTATATACATGTGATATACATGTAAATACATGCATATATTATATGCATGTGTATATACATGATATACAGTGTATATACATGTATACACATGTATATATCAACATGTGTATTATATACATGTTCATCTGTATACAGTATATATATACACCATAAATCATGAAAGTTCTGCGAGCATTTTAATCGTGAGCCGTATGGAGCGCACTAACGAGAGCTTTTTCTAAACGTATTGAACACAGTAAGTGGAAGAAGCATCTCTTCAAGAAGAAAGCCATCCTTCCAACACCTGGGTGGAGAGAAGGGAAACTGAACAAGCTAACAAGGACAGGGAGCAATGCTAGATGGCTCCATTAGAGGCCAGAGAAGGAAGGCCACAGCAGCACTCCAGGCAAGCGGAGTCATCCTGGTATTAAGAATGGTTTTGCTCGAGCCGATGCTATATCTAATCACTCTGATATGTGAAATATCTCGATCTATGAGGAGGACTCTTGATGACTGACTTCAGATTTAGAGTATTGATTGATAGATTGATGCTCATGTATGCATTTGTAACTGTCATTAATATTATAGCTTAACATCCTCAGCTTCAATTCTACTTGTTGGGCCCTTGCATTTCTAGCTTTCCTCTTGAAGCTGTACCTGCAGCAGGCTGTAGTATGGTACAGTACCTTCCAGTGTGAAGAATACAGCACACACAGTCCTTATTTATGACAAACAAGAAAAATAAACAGATTTTTTTTACCCATAGCCATGGACCCTTTAATTAGCATGTACTTGTTTCCAAGATTTTATTTGAAAGTATTTTCAACCCAAAACGCATGAATTTAGTGTAACATGAATTTCATGATTTACTGTGTACAGTATATATACATATACTGTATGTATTGGCATCCCAAGAATGGTCGCTAGGAACAGTAATAAGCACTAGGGCTAGAAACAAGGGCTAGGGCTAGAAGTAAGGGCCAGGAACAAGTATTAGGGCCAGAAGTAAGGGCCAGGAACAAGTATCAGGGCCAGAAGTAAGGGCCAGGACTGGAACAAGGACTAGGGCCAGAAGTAAGGGCCAGGCCTGGAACAAGGACTAGGATTGGGAACAAAGACTATGGCTGGAAATCAGCGCTAAGCCTAAAAAATAAAAATAGGGCTAGAAATAAGGGTTGGGTCTAGAGCCAAGGGTTAGCTAGCCAAGGCCAGGGCTAGAATTGGATGGTCCTAGTATTATTCAGGTTAGTATTAGGTAGACAGTAACTTGGATTTGGACCTCCATGGATGACAGAGGATCATCAAGGCCAAGCCTGACTGTATAGGTTCACCATGTAGTATTATTCAGGTTAGTATTAGGTAGACAGTAACTTGGATTTGGACCTCCATGGATGACAGAGGATCATCAAGGCCAAGCCTGACACCATGTAAAATTGAGTCATTTTTGTTGATGTGTATCTTCAGGTGTACTGGCTCTGATTATCATCCGTACTCTGTGGAAGGACATAGCACGCTACAACAAGGATGATGAGATGGTAAGGGGACTCATGTGTATGTGGATTCTTCATTTAGCATCTTGTATGGGGGGTGGGGTCACTTTTGACAAATCTTCTAGTTAATATAAGTGAAATTAACAAGGATGATGAGATGGTAAGGGGACTCATGTGTATGTGGATTCTTCATTTAGCATCTTGTATGGGGGGTGGGGTCACTTTTGACAAATCTTCTAGTTAATATAAGTGAAATTAGAGCTAGGGCTAGAGCTAGGGCTAGAGCTAGGGCGCTAGTAGTTTGAGCACACTGGACACACCTGCTTCCTACCCAAGTGAGAGCCTGTCATGCAGTACATAGGTAAGTGAGAGATGGAAGGGAGTTGATCTTCTCCACTACATGCATGGCAACTGGTAGCCTCTGAGTGGAGTCAAGCTTGGCTCCTAGCAGGGGCAAGGGGTTGGCAGGAATAGATCTACATGTTTGTAGATGCAGTGATTTCCTGCTGGACAATGCCTCTCTGCACAACTTCATTCTCCACACTCCTCCTTTCTTCACCTCCACACTCCCCCTTCTTCACCTCCACACTCCTCCCTCTTCACCTCCACACTCCTCCTTCACCTCCACACTCCTCCCTCTTCACCTCCACACTCCTCCCTCTTCACTTCCACACTCCTCCCTCTTCACTTCCACACTCCTCCCTCTTCACTCCACACTCCTCCCTCTTCACCTCCACACTCCTCCCTCTTCACTTCCACACTCCTCCCTCTTCACTTCACACTCCTCCCTCTTCACCTCCACACTCCTCCCTCTTCACCTCCACACTCCTCCCTCTTTACCTCCACACTCCTCCCTCTTCACTTCCACACTCCTCCCTCTTCACCTCCACCCTCTTCACCTCCACACTTCCCTCTAAACCTCCACACTCCCCCTCTTCTCCTCCCTCTTCACCTCCACACTCCTCCCTCTTCAACTCCACACTCCCTCTTCACCTCCACACTCCTCCCTCTTCCATATCCACACTCCTTCCTCTTCACCTCCATACTCCTCCCTCCACACTCCACCCTCTTCACCTCCACACTCCTACTCCTCCCCTCCATACTCCTCCCTCTTCACCTCCACACTGCTCCCCCACCACACCTCCCTCCACACCTCCACACTCTGCCTTCTTCCCCTCCATACTCCTTCCCCTCCCTTCCACATTGCTCCCTTTTTACCTCCACACTATCTCTACCCCTTCATCCTCCATACTCCTCCCCCTTCTCTCCCACTCCTCTCTCTTCCCCTCCACACTCCTCCCCCTTCCCCTCCACACTCCTCTCTCTTTATCTCTACACCCCTCCCTCTCCCCCTGCACACTCCTTCCCCTCACAGGATGAGGTGCTAGAGGAGACTGGGTGGAAGTTGGTCCATGGAGACGTCTTCAGACCCCCAGCATACCCAACTCTCCTGGTAGCCTGCCTTGGCTCTGGCATACAGATATTCTGCATGGTGCTCATTATCATCGGTAAGGGCATAGAGTAAGGGCATAGAGCAGTTCGGATCCTGACCCCTCAGTTAATTACTGCCCCTCCTGATTAATGGTCTTTCTCCAGCAGAAATGTGCAGTAGCAGCCCCCGT
The DNA here is from genome assembly GCA_028752905.1 of Cladorhizidae sp. MBARI D1340-BT2. Taxonomy (NCBI): domain Eukaryota; kingdom Metazoa; phylum Porifera; class Demospongiae; order Poecilosclerida; family Cladorhizidae; species Cladorhizidae sp. MBARI D1340-BT2. Next base: position 24,952,839 of record JAQNBH010000005.1, on the reverse strand, counting down.
GTATGCGTGTGTGTGCATGCGTGTGTGTGTGTGTGTGTAAAAATGGAATGAAGTAACAACAACAACATAAATTGGATTGAAAGGAAACAAGACTACCCACAGCCAATGATGATCCTTTACCATTTAAATCGTAGGTAAAGGGTCGTATGTGTACCAGGTTGTGGCTACATGAGTGCAATCTTGTTTTCTTTCTCTCTCTCTCTCTTTATTCAGAAGCCACTCTAATGCAGTTGTAAATAAATAAGATTAAAATAAAACAACTTTTATCTTGAGTGCACTTCCTTATATAATTGGAGTGTGGCTCTTTCTTTATCCTGGACTCCGGCACAGCGTTCTTTTGAGTGCCACAGTCTGCGGCCAGTGGTCCCTAACACATGCCTTCAGGGTCAGCCGGGTAGGTGGAGTCCTTACCCTGTGCAGTGGGGGGTCACTGGACAAAGGTTAGCATTCCAATTAACACACTCTATAAGGCCTAGCAGGATTTCCTTGCTTGTGAGTGGACGTAGGAAGGGACAGCAGCGAGGCTGTGGTGTGCTTGCCTCTGTGCGGGACAGCACTGCGAGGCTGTGGTGTGCTTGCCTCTGTGCGGGACAGCACTGCGAGGCTGTGGTGTGCTTGCCTCTGTGCGGGACAGCACTGCGAGGCTGTGGTGTGCTTGTCTCTGTGCGGGACAGCACTGCGAGGCTGTGGTGTGCTTGCCTCTGTGCGGGACAGCACTGCGAGGCTGTGGTGTGCTCGTCTCTGTGCGGGACAGCACTGCGAGGCTGTGGTGTGCTTGTCTCTGTGCGGGACAGCACTGCGAGGCTGTGGTGTGCTTGTCTCTGTGCGGGACAGTACTGCGAGGCTGTGGTGTGCTTGCCTCTGTGCGGGACAGCACTGCGAGGCTGTGGTGTGCTTGCCTCTGTGCGGGACAGCACTGCGAGGCTGTGGTGTGCTTGCCTCTGTGCGGGACAGCACTGCGAGGCTGTGGTGTGCTTGCCTCTGTGCGGGACAGCACTGCGAGGCTGTGGTGTGCTTGCCTCTGTGCGGGACAGCACTGCGAGGCTGTGGTGTGCTTGCCTCTGTGCGGGACAGCACTGCGAGGCTGTGGTGTGCTTGCCTCTGTGCGGGACAGCACTGCGAGGCTGTGGTGTGCTTGTCTCTGTGCGGGACAGCACTGCGAGGCTGTGGTGTGCTTGCCTCTGTGCGGGACAGCACTGCGAGGCTGTGGTGTGCTTGCCTCTGTGCGGGACAGCACTGCGAGGCTGTGGTGTGCTTGCCTCTGTGCGGGACAGCACTGCGAGGCTGTGGTGTGCTTGCCTCTGTGCAGCTGGTTGTTATAGTAAGTTGCAGCTGTATTGTAATAATAATAACAATGGTGAGTGAAGCGATGGAAAACTTGGGATTGCTGTGCATGGCATATCTTATCTGTGCAACTTCCTTATCTATCTATCTATGTCTTCACTGTATATTCACCTGTCAAAAATATGAATGGGTTGCCTCCAGTGGCCATGCCAGGAATAGACGTCATGGTGAAGAGAGCGATCCAGGAATGCCCGCAGCAAATCTAAGCTAGACTGGCCTGGTTGCACTGCGCAAGCGAGAACAGACTGCATGGTTAATAGCTGATATCCCCTTACTTACCTGATAGCAGAACAAGCCAGCGTGAAATAGGACAAGCAACAAACGAAGACCCTAATACCACCCTGCGCCCTCCGACACTACCTCCCCCATACATAGGCTCTCGTACAACCCTGCAAGCCCTCCAACACTACCTCCCCCATACATACATGTAGGCTCTCATACAACCCTGCAAGCCTTCCAACACTACCTCCCCCATAAATAGGCTCTCATACAACCCTGCAAGCCTTCCAACACTACCTCCCCCATACATAGGCTCTCATACAACCCTGCAAGCCTTCAACACTACCTCCCCCATACATGTAGGCTCTCATACAACCCTGCAAGCCTTCCAACAACACTGCCTACCCCATACATAGCCTCTCATACAACCCTGCAAGCCCTCCAACAACACTACCTCCCCCATACATAGGCTCTCATACAACCCTGCAAGTCCTCCAACACTGCCTCCCCCATACATAGGATCTCATACAACCCTGCAAGCCTTCCAACACTACCTCCCCCATACATAGGCTCTCATACAACCCTGCAAGCCTTCAACACTACCTCCCCCATACATAGGCTCTCATACAACCCTGCAAGCCCTCCAACAACACTGCCTACCCCATACATAGGCTCTCATACGACCCTGCAAGCCCTCCAACAACACTACCTCCCCCATACATAGGCTCTCATACAACCCTGCAAGTCCTCCAACACTGCCTCCCCCATGCATAGGCTCGCATACAACCCTGCAAGCCATCCAACACTGCCTCCCCCATACATAGGCTCTCATACAACCCTGCAAGCCTTCCAACACTACCTCCCCCATACATAGGCTCTCATACAACCCTGCAAGCCTTCCAACACTACCTCCCCATACATAGGCTCTCATACAACCCTGCAAGCCCCCCTCCAACACTACCTCCCCCATACATAGGCTCTCATACAACCCTGCAAACCCTCCAACACTACCTCCCCCATACATAGGCTCTCATACAACCCTGCAAGCCTTCCAACACTACCTCCCCCATACATAGGCTCTCATACAACCCTGCAAGCCATCCAACACTACCTCCCCCATACATAGGCTCTCATACAACCCTGCATGCCTTCCAACACTACCTCCCCCATACATAGGCTCTCATACAACCCTGCAAGCCTTCCAACACTACCTCCCCCATACATAGGCTCTCATACAACCCTGCAAGCCATCCAACACTACCTCCCCCATACATAGGCTCTCATACAACCCTGCATGCCTTCCAACACTACCTCCCCCATACATAGGCTCTCATACAACCCTGCAAGCCCTCCAACACTACCTCCCCCATACATAGGCTCTCATACAACCCTGCAAGCCCTTCAACACTACCTCCCCCATACATAGGCTCTCATACAACCCTGCAAGCCTTCAACACTGCCTCCCCCATACATAGGCTCTCATACAACCCTGCAAGCCCTCCAACACTACCTCCCCCATACATAGGCTCTCATACAACCCTGCATGCCTTCAACACTGCCTCCCCCATACATAGGCTCTCATACAACCCTGCAAGCCCTCCAACACTGCCTCCCCCATACATACATACATACATACATAGGCTCTCACACACACCAAAAAAACCCAGTTACACTTGCTTTCACATGCAGGGACCGGGCTGCATGGCTGACAGGAGAGGATGCTGGACATAGTTACTTGGTTCATTAGCTTTTTTTCTCCCCCCCTCACCCCTCGATGCCTAGCATTCATTGCTACATAGGAACATTGTATAGAATGTAGTCCATCTCTTTGTTCCCATTTTTCTTGGGCCTGCTGCAACATCGAGGACTGGGACTTGGGGGCTAAGGATAACTCGACCCTCCGGAGTCAATGACCCTTGGAGACTAGGGATAACTTGACCCTCCAGAGTCAATGACCCTCAGACTTGGGGGCTAAGGATAACTTGACCTTCCGGAGTCAATGACCTCAGACTTGGAGACTAGGGATTGTAACTCGATCCTCCAGAGCCAATGACGGCCTCGGATTTGGTGTCCAAGGTCGTTTAAAGGTTTCCAGTGTAGTGACCTGGCGTTGGCCTGTTTCTTCTTCTTCTTTTTCCTTTGCGATCGACAGTGGCCATTTTGTACGATTACTTTCAGCCGACATCAATAAGGATCCTCTTCAAATCTGCTTTTTGTTTTTGATTTGCCTAATGAAGATGAAGTATTTCACTTGAAATGTTTGCTACTGAAAGCTTTAAAGAGGATCCTTACATCCTTAAAGTGGCCTTTTTGTTTAGGGAATCTCTGCACTGCTTTTCCACATTCCTGAGGATAGCATGCAAGTGGTGAGCACGGCTGTGATGCTGACTAACTATGCTGCAAGTGGTGAGCACGGCTGTGATACTGACTAACTATGCTGCAAGTGGTGAGCATGGCTGTGATACTGACTAACTATGCTGCAAGTGGTGAGCACAGCTGTGATACTGACTAACTATGCTGCAAGTGGTGAGCACAGCTGTGATACTGACTAACTATGCTGCAAGTGGTGAGCATGGCTGTGATACTGACTAACTATGCTGCAAGTGGTGAGCATGGCTGTGATACTGACTAACTATGCTGCAAGTGGTGAGCATGGCTGTGATACTGACTAACTATGCTGCAAGTGGTGAGCATGGCTGTGATACTGACTAACTATGCTGCAAGTGGTGAGCACAGCTGTGATACTGACTAACTATGCTGCAAGTGGTGAGCATGGCTGTGATACTGACTAACTATGCTGCAAGTGGTGAGCATGGCTGTGATACTGACTAACTATGCTGCAAGTGGTGAGCATGGCTGTGATACTGACTAACTATGCTGCAAGTGGTGAGCAGGGCTGTGATACTGACTAACTATGCTGCAAGTGGTGAGCATGGCTGTGATACTGACTAACTATGCTGCAAGTGGTGCGCACGGCTGTGATACTGACTAACTATGCTGCAAGTGGTGAGCATGGCTGTGACACTGACTAACTATGCTACAAGTGGTGAGCACGGCTGTGATACTGACTAACTAGGCTAGCGAGGCAGCCTCTAACTCTAATATCTCACTTGCTCAAATGGTGAAATTTACAGAGGACAGCGCCGTTGTTGACGGGTTCGATTAAAAAAATCAGTAGGGCTGAGACTTGGGGGGAGGGTTAGGGGTACTCGAGTCAATGACAGCCTCAGGAGTCATTTTAAAGGTTACTAGTGCACTGTTTTACCTTACCAGGTTTTGTGTTTGTGTTCTCTTTTGTTTACATTCTCAATTGCTATGACTAATTAGTAGTAATAATAATAACAGTAGTAGTAGTTATAATAACAATAGTAGCAGTAGTAATATTAATAATAGCAGTAGTAGTAGTAGTAGTAATAATAATAATAACAGTAGTAGTAGTAATGGTAACAGTAGTAGTAGTAATAATAATAATAACAGTAGTAACAATAGTAGTAGTAGTAGTAGTAGTAATAATAGTAGTAATAATAACAATAGTAGTAGTAATAATAATAACAGTAGTAATAATAATAATAACAGTAGTAGTAGTAGTAGTAACAACAATAGTAGTAATAGTAATAATAATAATAATAGTAGTAGTAGTAACAATAGTAGTAGTAGTAGTAATAATGATAGTAGTAGTAGTAATAACAATAGTAGTAATAGTAATAATAACAACAATAGTAGTAATAGTAGTAATAATAAACATAGTAGTAGTAATAATAACAGTAGTAGCAATAATAATAACACTAGTAGTAATAGTAGTAATAATACTATTAACAGTAGTAGTGATGATGATGAAATGCACACATATACATACAGTATTAACCATCTAGTAGTGATGATGATGAAATGCACACATATACATACAGTATTAACCATCTTGACTGATGTTGTGTGTGGTGAATTTCTCTCTCTTAGGCACTGGGCCCAGATAGCGAGCATCCATCCCTTGTTGAAGCTGGTTTGCTGCGATACTGTAGTAGCTTTAACTAATGTACGCTAAATGTCTGAGTTACTTGACCCTAAGTGGCATGAGTGGGAGGGCTGAGTCAGGAATGCACTGGTGTGTGTATGCGTGTGTGTGTGCACATTCTTCTTTGAGGAGGCTCTTCACAACTACATACATAAGGAGGTAGAAGGGAGCCCTGGGTGCTTCTGAGGTTCGGCATTGCATGACATTGACCTTGCATGTGTATTAGGGAGTGTGACCCTTTTATGATGATGGAAGACAACACACACACACACACAAACAAACAAACAAACAAACAAACAAACAAACAAACAAAAACAGGGCTCACTGTACCTCAGCCAGAGCTCACTGTACCTCAGCCAGAGCTCACTTGTACCTCAGCCAGAGCTCACTTGTACCTCAGCCAGAGCTCACTGTACCTCAGCCAGAGCTCACTGTACCTCAGCCAGAGCTCACTGTACCTCAGCCAGAGCTCACTGTACCTCAGCCAGAGCTCACTGTACCTCAGCCAGAGCTCACTGTACCTCAGCCAGAGCTCACTGTACCTCAGCCAGAGCTCACTGTACCTCAGCCAGAGCTCACTGCTCAGCCAGAGCTCACTGTACCTCAGCCAGAGCTCACTGTACCTCAGCCAGAGCTCACTGTACCTCAGCCAGAGCTCACTGTACCTCAGCCAGAGCTCACTGTACCTCAGCCAGAGCTCACTGTACCTCAGCCAGAGCTCACTGTACCTCAGCCAGAGCTCACTGTACCTCAGCCAGAGCTCACTGTACCTCAGCCAGAGCTCACTGTACCTCAGCCAGAGCTCACTGTACCTCAGCCAGAGCTCATTGTGTATCTCAACCAGAGCTAACTTTGGATGCCTCTTGGTGCCCGAAGCAGTGGCTTCAGCAATTATTAGCTCAACACATTTCCAGCATGTACCTTGAACTGTTGGCTAAGGTAATCAACTTGCAGACAACGTTCACTTCATCATAAGATCTTGTATTGAACTATCCACAGCATGTACCCCCTCCAACTATTACAACCAGACGACCAGGAGACTCCAAATTCCCAAGCTCAGAGCCAAGAGATCGTCAATGGAATACTCCAGCTCGTGTGTGTGCAAGCTGAGCTGAATCAGCAGCTGCATGTTTCCAGCAAAGAAGTGGACAGTCAGTTGGTTTACTGAAGATCTTACTGCCTTCTCCCAAATAGAAATGTTAATAAGAGGCCTCAGAGACTCCAGACTCCTTCTGCTGCAACAATTGTCATTCCATAATCATTCTGAACAAGACTGTATTGGATGACTTGTCAAGCAAGCAAGTGGCTCCTGGGGCAGCATTGCTAGCAGACTGCTTGCATTGTGTGAGCTCCAACATAGTTGGTCTAGTTTGTTGGTAATGTCGCCATGTGGTGTAGTTTGTGAGATCACTGGCAACAGGAGAGACACATGCACAGACGCATGTATATATCCCTAAGCAAAATAGATGACAATACCAAGATACGTGCCGTTTCTGCCGATGGTGGCTACTAGCAACGTGTTTCACCACCAATACATTGGTCCTTGACTCAGACCTAACCTGGCTATAAAAGTTTGTGAAAATCCATTTGGAAGTTTTTATATAATCTGCTAACAGACAGACAGACAAACCAGCCAGGGTGAAAACTCACTTCCTTGGTGGAAGTCACTAAAGAAAATATTTCTCTTTCCCTCCCTCTGCTAAGATTACTAGAATTGCAGCATTTATCCTGACTTCTCCTCGTGTAGCTGAGATGCCCACTCTGTTGAGGGAGTGCTCTCAAGCAGGCACCCTGTGGCCCCTAAGCACACACACACACATACACACACACACAGCTTATATATACAGACAGGCATAGCTGTTCATTATAGCCACTGATATATATATATACAGACAGGCACAGCTGTTCATTATAGCCACTGATATATATATATATATACAGACAGGCATAGCTGTTCATTATAGCCACTGATATATATATACAGACAGGCATAGCTGTTCATTATAGCCACTGATATATATATATATACAGACAGGCATAGCTGTTCATTATAGCCACTGATATACGTATATATATATACAGACTAGTATAGCTGTTCATTATAGCCACTGATATATATATATACAGACTAGTATAGCTGTTCATTATAGCCACTGATATATATATATATATACAGACAGGCATAGCTGTTCATTATAGCCACTGATAGATATATATATATACAGACAGGCATAGCTGTTCATTATAGCCACTGATTGAAGCTGTCCACTGAATTTACTGATGTTGATGGGGGGGATAATAAAATTTTAATTGAGCAATTCCAGAAAAGGGGACCTCGAGTACCAAGCGAACGAGAACAAATGAGGGAAAAGTGAAGTATGATTCCTCCTAGGATCTAATGGGGACCTCAGTACCAAGCGAACGGGTGGGGGGGGAGTGAAGAATGATTCCACCCAGGGTCGAGCCGGGGACCACTAGACTGAACAGACAGACAAGCCCACAGAATTTCTCCTTTTATCTAGAATGATTTTTCTATTTATTAATTATCAATCTGTCTAATTAATTCCAGTGTTTGCCATGTTTGGGATGCTGTCTCCTGCCAGCAGAGGAGCTCTCATGACTGCTGCCATCGTACTCTTCATGTTCATGGGGTAAGGAAGATGAGGGAAGGTTGAACCGATAAACCACTGATTTTACTGTGTGGTTTTTAATAAGTTTTTTAAGGTGCATAAACTTTTATTAGGTTGCAAATACAATAAGCTGCAGTTGGTTTAAGAATCAGCTCCATTGAAAACAAAAGCTATGCATCGTTACAGAGCTCTACATGTCGACAACAAAACTCACGCAAGGAAATTCATCCAGGGGAGAGTCCTTTCTCGAGAGCGAAGGGATTCAGAGAGTGATTCCAGGTAAGCATAGGTGCCTGTCCTCCCTCAGCAGAGTGCCTCCAGGTAAGCATAGGTGTCTGTGCAGCTTTCCTCTGAAGAAGAGCTTCCAGAAACAGCATTGATGGTCAGAACGAGACCGTCATTATGGCAGTTGCAATTGTCAGCCATTTTTCATTAAATAGCTTGCTTCTCACTCCTCTTTATCAAACCTGTTTTATGACTATATTTTATCAAGAAGTGTACTGGGCACGTGCAGATAAAGAAGCCCCGGAGTTTCTGCGCCTCATACTTTAAAAAAAAAAAATTCTTGTAAACGATGTCCGAGTAAGACTCAAGGAGGTCAATCGGTCAACTTACCTTTGGGGTGGATTTATGAATGACAAGGGGGGGGGAGGCCAAGCCTGTGGCCTCACATGCACAGTCTTAAGCAACAATGTGGCCACCACCACATGTGGTGAGGAAGGTTTCAGTTATGAACTATGTGCATGTGTACTTAAGTAGGTGTAAGTAGGTGTTTGTATGTATGTACAGTTGACGCGTAACGGCGATCTGTCACACCTACATATTCATGCATGAGGTGCTGGCATGTGTGAGATTGTGCTGGACGGCGAGGGGGTTTGAGTTGTTTTAAAGTTGCTGTACAGATCAGTTACTCTATTAGACCTACAGCTATTAGGGCTAGGCAATGACTGCATACATGCATACACACATTAATACATATACAGAGAAGTGGTTGGTTGGTTGAGTGCCCAGGAATAATTAGGAATGCCCATGTTGATTGGTTACGTTTTACTGAGGATTTTTGTAAAGGGGGGAAGGGACCAATCAGAGTTTGTGGGGTGCGGAGGGGGAGACCAATCAGAGTTTGTGGGGGAGATGTGCGGAAATTTATCAGCCACACTCTTATAGTCATTTCCAAAGGAGAGGGTGGAACAGGACCAGGGAGAAGTTCCCTTCCTTTGAAAGGAGCCTGATTATTTACAGAGGCATGAGAGTGCACTGGTCAGCATCTCTCTCTCTCTCCCTGCATGCACAGACATGTAACACAAGTGTTGTTGTTATTGTTGTTGTTTATTGTTTGCTGCTCTGTGTGTGTGTGTGTATGTGTGTGTGTGTGTGTGTGTGTGTGTGTACGTGTGGTGTGTGTGTGTGTGTGTGTGTGTGTGCAGAGCTACAGCAGGCTACCACTCTGCCAGAATGTTCAAAACATTGAGAGGCAACAATTGGAAGAAAGCCGCCACTCTGGTAAGATTCTATCTGCTGTGCTCGCCAGCACCAAGCCTGAAGGTTTCACTTGCACTGAACGTGGTGTTGGTGAAGTCTGCTGGTTGGTGCACATGCGCCTACTAGTTGTGTACGTGCATGCGTGTGTGTGTCGTCCATATTTGTCTGCTGCAGACCGCCACACTGTATCCTGGCATTGTGTTTGGCATGGGATTCTTCCTCAACTTCTTCATCTGGGGGGAGCACTCCTCCGGGGCGGTGCCCTTCACCACCATGCTGGCTCTGGTGTGCATGTGGTTCGGCATCTCCTTTCCTCTCGTCTTCTCTGGCTTCTACTTCGGCTTTCGCAAGATACCCTACGAGCACCCAGTGCGGACCAATCAGATTCCCCGCCAAGTACCTGATCAAGTGTGGTATCTCCAGCCTGTACTTGCGTAAGTGTGTTATCACCTGGTAGGCGTGGCTTGATATCAGAGAGTGCTGCAGTCTCTCTGTGTTGGTTTAATCTACACTTCAAAATGGCGGACCCTCAAAAGTTCACTCTACATGTAACACTCAAAATATGATACCATGTGCTGTGAATGCTTGGCTCTAGTGTGCTGTGAATGCTTGGCCCTAGTGTGCTGTGAATGCTTGGCCCTAGTGTGCTGTGAATGCTTGGCACTAGTGTGCTGTGAATGCTTGACTCTAGTGTGCTGTGAATGCTTGGCCCTAGTGTGCTGTGAATGCTTGGCCCTAGTGTGCTGTGAATGCTTGGCCCTAGTGTGCTGTGAATGCTTGGCACTAGTGTGCTGTGAATGCTTGACTCTAGTGTGCTGTGAATGCTTGGCCCTAGTGTGCTGTGAATGCTTGGCACTAGTGTGCTGTGAATGCTTGGCTCTAGTGTGCTGTGAATGCTTGGCACTAGTGTGCTGTGAATGCTTGGCCCTAGTGTGCTGTGAATGCTTGGCCCTAGTGTGCTGTGAATGCTTGGCACTAGTGTGCTGTGAATGCTTGGCCCTAGTGTGCTGTGAATGCTTGGCCCTAGTGTGTAGGCCCTAGTGTGCTGTGAATGCTTGGCCCTAGTGTGCTGTGAATGCTTGGCCCTAGTGTGCTGTGAGTGCTTGGCCCTAGTGTGCTGTGAATGCTTGGCCCTAGTGTGCTGTGAATGCTTGGCCCTAATGTGCTGTGAATCCTTGGCCCTAGTGTGCTGTGAATGCTTGGCCCTAGTGTGCTGTGAATGCTTGGCACTAGTGTGCTGTGAATGCTTGGCCCTAGTGTGCTGTGAATGCTTGGCCCTAGTGTGTAGGCCCTAGTGTGCTGTGAATGCTTGGCTCTAGTGTGCTGTGAATGCTTGGCACTAGTGTGCTGTGAATGCTTGGCTCTAGTGTGCTGTGAATGCTTGGCTCTAGTGTGCTGTGAATGCTTGGCCCTAGTGTGCTGTGAATGCTTGGCACTAGTGTGCTGTGAATGCTTGGCCCTAGTGTGCTGTGAATGCTTGGCCCTAGTGTGCTGTGAATGCTTGCCCTAGTGTGCTGTGAATGCTTGGCCCTAGTGTGCTGTGAATGCTTGACCCTAGTGTGCTGTGAATGCTTGGCCCTAGTGTGCTGTGAATGCTTGGCTCTAGTGTGCTGTGAATGCTTGGCACTAGTGTGCTGTGACTTGGCTCTAGTGTGCTGTGAATGCTTGGCTCTAGTGTGCTGTGAATGCTTGGCCCTAGTGTGCTGTGAATGCTTGGCACTAGTGTGCTGTGACTTGGCTCTAGTGTGCTGTGAATGCTTGGCTCTAGTGTGCTGTGAATGCTTGGCCCTAGTGTGCTGTGAATGCTTGGCACTAGTGTGCTGTGAGTGCTTGGCACTAGTGTGCTGTGAATGCTTGGCTCTAGTGTGCTGTGAATGCTTGGCCCTAGTGTGCTGTGAATGCTTGGCTCTAGTGTGCTGTGAATTCTTGGCTCTAGTGTGCTGTGAATGCTTGGCCCTAGTGTGCTGTGAATGCTTGGCCCTAGTGTGCTGTGAATGCTTGGCCCTAGTGTGCTGTGAATGCTTGGCCCTAGTGTGCTGTGAATGCTTGGCCCTAGTGTGCTGTGAGTGCTTGGCCCTAGTGTGTTGTGAATGCTTGGCACTAGTGTGCTGTGAATGCTTGGCCCTAGTGTGCTGTGAATGCTTGGCTCTAGTGTGCTGTGAATGCTTGGCTCTAGTGTGCTGTGAATGCTTGGCACTAGTGTGCTGTGAATGCTTGGCCCTAGTGTGCTGTGAATGCTTGGCCCTAGTGTGCTGTGAATGCTTGGCCCTAGTGTGCTGTGAATGCTTGGCCCTAGTGTGCTGTGAATGCTTGGCCCTAGTGTGTAGGCTCTAGTGTGCTGTGAATGCTTGGCACTAGTGTGCTGTGAATGCTTGGCCCTAGTGTGCTGTGAATGCTTGGCACTAGTGTGCTGTGAATGCTTGGCACTAGTGTGTAGGCTCTAGTGTGCTGTGAATGCTTGGCCCTAGTGTGCTGTGAATGCTTGGCACTAGTGTGCTGTGAATGCTTGGCCCTAGTGTGCTGTGAATGCTTGGCCCTAGTGTGCTGTGAATGCTTGGCCCTAGTGTGCTGTGAATGCTTGGCCCTAGTGTGCTGTGAATGCTTGGCTCTAGTGTGCTGTGAATGCTTGGCCCTAGTGTGCTGTGAATGCTTGGCCCTAGTGTGCTGTGAATGCTTGGCCCTAGTGTGCTGTGAATGCTTGGCCCTAGTGTGCTGTGAATGCTTGGCCCTAGTGTGTAGGCTCTAGTGTGCTGTGAATGCTTGGCACTAGTGTGCTGTGAATGCTTGGCCCTAGTGTGCTGTGAATGCTTGGCACTAGTGTGCTGTGAATGCTTGGCACTAGTGTGTAGGCTCTAGTGTGCTGTGAATGCTTGGCCCTAGTGTGCTGTGAATGCTTGGCACTAGTGTGCTGTGAATGCTTGGCCCTAGTGTGCTGTGAATGCTTGGCCCTAGTGTGCTGTGAATGCTTGGCCCTAGTGTGCTGTGAATGCTTGGCCCTAGTGTGCTGTGAATGCTTGGCTCTAGTGTGCTGTGAATGCTTGGCCCTAGTGTGCTGTGAATGCTTGGCCCTAGTGTGCTGTGAATGCTTGGCCCTAGTGTGCTGTGAATGCTTGGCCCTAGTGTGCTGTGAATGCTTGGCCCTAGTGTGTAGGCTCTAGTGTGCTGTGAATGCTTGGCACTAGTGTGCTGTGAATGCTTGGCCCTAGTGTGCTGTGAATGCTTGGCACTAGTGTGCTGTGAATGCTTGGCACTAGTGTGTAGGCTCTAGTGTGCTGTGAATGCTTGGCCCTAGTGTGCTGTGAATGCTTGGCACTAGTGTGCTGTGAATGCTTGGCCCTAGTGTGCTGTGAATGCTTGGCCCTAGTGTGCTGTGAATGCTTGGCCCTAGTGTGCTGTGAATGCTTGGCCCTAGTGTGCTGTGAATGCTTGGCTCTAGTGTGCTGTGAATGCTTGGCCCTAGTGTGCTGTGAATGCTTGGCCCTAGTGTGCTGTGAATGCTTGGCACTAGTGTGCTGTGAATGCTTGGCCCTAGTGTGCTGTGAATGCTTGGCCCTAGTGTGCTGTGAATGCTTGGCACTAGTGTGCTGTGAATGCTTGGCCCTAGTGTGCTGTGAATGCTTGGCTCTCGTGTGCTGTGAATGCTGCGAATGGTAAGAGTCCACTCACTAAGTTTAAAGCTTTGCTATGATAGAGTCACACACTAAGTTTAAAGCTTTGCTATGGTACATCTTCAAGGAGGCTCTATCTACCTACCATCTCTGTTCTTACAATTACAATAGCATAAAAAGTTTGCTACGGAAGACTGCCAATCTTCCGAACACGTCCCTGACTCCTCTGTGACTCCAATGCACTGTAACTGTCTGGGTAATGGTGATTGTCGATGGTGCAATCAAGTTAGCTTAAGTGATATTTTATAATCAGAATTGTGTCAAGTCTGTGTTCAAGTTCGTTAAGTTAATGCAGCTGACTCTGACTCTGATGAAAAAAAGACTACAAACAATTTTTTTAGAAACAAGCAACTGTATTGGATTGGCTGGTCAAAACAAGAAAGGAAACAGACTGTACCCGTGTGAACCACAACCTGTGATGACCCTTTACCATTGAAATCATTTACGCACTACTTTTGTAGTATAATGAATGCCGGTAAGAGCATCACCTAGTGGTTGTGGTCTGCATGTCTTGTTTTTTTTAACAGGTCAAAGTTGTACTAGTAGCCTGCTTTGAACACTTCCTCTCTTAACCAGCACACTAGATTGGCTTGTATGCTAAGCTTATCTATGTAAGTGCTACAAGCTTATCTATGTAAGTCCTCCTCCTCCTCCTCCTCCTCCTCCGCCTGGGTTACATTCATAGTTTTATTGCCTGAATTATATTCATAGTTTTATTACCAGAGTTGTATTCATTTTATTACCTGGGTTTTATTATCCGAGTTATATTCATACCGAGTTATATTCATAGTTTTATTACCTGAATTATATTCATTGTTTTATTACCTGAGTTGTATTCATTTTATTACCTGGGTTTTATTATCCGAGTTATATTCATACCGAGTTATATTCGTAGTTTTATTACCTGAATTATATTCATTGTTTTATTACCTGAGTTATATTCATATCTTTATTACCTGAATTATATTCATTGTTTTATTACCCGAGTTATATTTGGTGGACCTGATTTTAAAAGCTAAAGGATCAAAGAAAGAGTTTGGCTTACATGGTGGGCTTGTTTTTCTTTAAAGCAATATAATACAGTATGCATACTGTGTTTACTCGAATAGAGGTGGCATACCGAATAGAAGTCGCTCTTGAAAGTGCAGACTTTAATTGTTTTAAAAAATGCTCTCTTCACTACATATTATAATGCGTGTACGTAGGTTTTATAACTGTTTACGATTTGACAAAGGATGGGTGTGGTCTAAATGGCTTTTACATGTACCTATCTTTTTGACAGGTCAGTCTAATGCTTCTTGTAAGTAGTCACTGACCTGGGTGCAGTCACATTTAGACAGCTGCATATTGTGCTGTGTGCACTTGTGTTAGGCAGCTCACTGATGATTACACCAGGTCAGAGTTCTACAAAGTCCAAGTCACAGATGCTTGTGCACTACACGTACATATCAGCACGTGCCGTGTCTTGTTGCTGTTGTTGACTGCTCATTAGATGGTGTTATGAGCCACAAATGTTGCTCTGAACTGAGGCTTTACCAACCGCACAAATTCCTCCCCCTCCCCTCCTCTGTTTCATCTGTCCACCTTCTCCTTCCCACTTGCCCTCCCACCTTTCTCCTCTCTCTGTTCTCCTCCTGTTCCACTGTTACCTCTCTGTGTCCACACATGTGCCTGCTCTCCACTCCTGTTCCACTGTTACCTCTCTGTGTCCACACATGTGCCTGCTCTCCACTCCTGTTCCACTGTTACCTCTCTGTGTCCACACATGTGCCTGCTCTCCACTCCTGTTCCACTGTTACCTCTCTGTGTCCACACATGTGCCTGCTCTCCACTCCTGTTCCACTGTTACCTCTCTGTGTCCACACATGTGCCTGCTCTCCACTCCTGTTCCACTGTTACCTCTCTGTGTCCACACATGTGCCTGCTCTCCACTCCTGTTCCACTGTTACCTCTCTGTGTCCACACATGTGCCTACTCTCCACTCCTGTTCCACTGTTACCTCTCTGTGTCCACACATGTGCCTGCTCTCCACTCCTGTTCCACTGTTACCTCTCTGTGTCCACACATGTGCCTGCTCTCCACTCCTGTTCCACTGTTACCTCTCTGTGTCCACACGTGCCTACTCTCCACTCCTGTTCCACTGTTACCTCTCTGTGCCCACACATGTGCCTGCTCTCCACTCCTGTTCCACTGTTACCTCTCTGTGTCCACACATGTGCCTGCTCACCACTCCTGTTCCACTGTTACCTCTCTGTGCCCACACATGTGCCTGCTCTCCACTCCTGTTCCACTGTTACCTCTCTGTGTCCACACATGTGCCTGCTCTCCACAGTTCTCTGATATCTGGTATTCTTCCATTTGGTGCCGTGTTTGTAGAGTTGTTCTTCATTCTCTCGGTAAGTTTTGTCGTTTTTTTAAAATTTATTTTATTTTGATATTATTGCTTCTTCTCTCCCTGCCTGTTTGTTGTGCAGGCTATCTGGGAGAACCAGTTTTACTACCTGTTTGGTTTTCTCTTTCTGGTCTTCATCATCCTCATCATTGCCTGTTCTGAGGTGGCTATTGTCATGACTTACTTCCAGTTGTGTGGGGAGGACTATCACTGGTGGTGGAGGTCCTTCCTTCTCTCTGGCTCCTCCAGTTTCTACGTCTTAGCTTATTCCTTTGTCTACTATTGCACCAAAGTAAGTGGCTATCTTGACTCTGCTGTTCTCTGTGTCTGTGGGGTGCTATGGTCAAGTAGTTGGGTATACTTATATCAGTGATAGCGAGAAATTATCCATGCACACCTGATAATTACTTCACTTCACACCTTTAACTCAATATGCCGAGACATGTTTGTGCTCAACTAGTGCCTTGGCTCGCAAATCTCTAGGCACTTCAGAACTTAACAGACCCAGGTGCTAAATGACCTGCGAGTCTAAAATGTCATTGCCATGGGAAAATTTCGTTGATGCTTAATTAGTATAGGAAGATGGTACTCTAGCTGGACTGTCATATGCCAGGGTGGTGGACTATCATATGCCAGGGTGGTAGCTGGACTATCATATGCCAGGGTGGTAGCTAGACTATCATATGCCAGGGTGGTAGCTAGACTATCATATGCCAGGGTGGTAGCTGGACTATCATATGCCAGGGTGGTAGCTGGACTATCATATGCCAGGGTGGTAGCTGGACTATCATATGCCAGGGTGGTGGACTATCACATGCCAGGGTGGTAGCTGGACTATCATATGCCAGGGTGGTAGCTGGACTATCATATGCGAGGGTGGTAGCTGGACTATCATATGCCAGGGTGGTAGCTGGACTATCATATGCCAGGGTGGTAGCTGGACTATCATATGCCAGGGTGGTAGCTGGACTATCATATGCCAGGGTGGTAGCTAGACTATCATATGCCAGGGTGGTAGCTGGACTATCATATGCCAGGGTGGTAGCTGGACTATCATATGCCAGGATGGTGGACTATCATATGCCAGGGTGGTAGCTAGACTATCATATGCCAGGGTGGTAGCTGGACTATCATATGCCAGGGTGGTAGCTGGACTATCATATGCCAGGGTGGTAGCTAGACTATCATATGCCAGGGTGGTAGCTAGACTGTCATATGCCAGGGTGGTAGCTGGACTATCATATGCCAGGGTGGTAGCTGGACTATCATATGCCAGGGTGGTAGCTGGACTATCATATGCCAGGGTGGTAGCTGGACTATCATATGCCAGGGTGGTAGCTGGACTATCATATGCCAGGGTGGTAGCTGGACTATCATATGCCAGGGTGTTGTAGCTGGACTATCATATGCCAGGGTGGTAGCTGGACTATCATATGCCAGGGTGGTAGCTGGACTATCAGGGTGGTGAACTATCATATGCCAGGGTGGTAGCTGGACTATCATATGCCAGGGTGGTAGCTGGACTATCATATGCCAGGGTGTTGTAGCTGGACTATTATATGCCAGGGTGGTAGCTGGACTATCAGGGTGGTGAACTATCATATGCCAGGGTGGTAGCTGGACTATCATATGCCAGGGTGGTAGCTGGACTATCATATGCCAGGGTGGTAGCTAGACTATCATATGCCAGGGTGGTAGCTAGACTGTCATATGCCAGGGTGGTAGCTGGACTATCATATGCCAGGGTGGTAGCTGGACTATCATATGCCAGGGTGGTAGCTGGACTATCATATGCCAGGGTGTTGTAGCTGGACTATCATATGCCAGGGTGGTAGCTGGACTATCATATGCCAGGGTGGTAGCTGGACTATCAGGGTGGTGAACTATCATATGCAAGGGTGGTAGCTGGACTATCATATGCCAGGGTGGTAGCTGGACTATCATATGCCAGGGTGTTGTAGCTGGACTATTATATGCCAGGGTGGTAGCTGGACTATCAGGGTGGTGAACTATCATATGCCAGGGTGGTAGCTGGACTATCATATGCCAGGGTGGTAGCTGGACTATCATATGCCAGGGTGGTGAACTATCATATGCCAGGGTGGTAGATCTGCTGATGTTGTTGGTGACTTTTAGTTAGGGATGCTGTGGTGAGATGTGCTAGTTGGAGAATCATCTTTTGTTGATGCTGTTGCTGTCTGTGGAGATTGTGTCTGTGTGCGGTGGTATGACTACAGCATCCAAGGATGTGTCTACATTGTCTAGCAAATATGTTGATGACATTCCCTCTGCCCAGCTCTGTAAGTGCTTCACTAGACCAAATAGCTTTAGCTGCATACCTGGACACAGGTTCTCACTGCAAGGGGCCCTACATACTAACTAGTCACACTGTGATCCATGGAAGTTAGTGCAAACAACTCATAATGCATGCCTACCAGATACCTCTAGCGAGTGGAATGGACTAGCATCCAGGTGGACACAAAAGTGAGAGCGAATTTCAGTATGACAGTCATAGCAGGCACAGAGTCGACTGTTTCCTTCATCTTATATGTAACTACGGCAGAACTGTAGGCATTGCCAGTCTTGTATCACATATGTGCTTCCCACTGCACTAGTGGACTCCTGTAGATACACATCCTGCAGTGATGCCACATAGACCCCCGCTGCACTAGTGGACTCCTGTAGATACACATCCTGCAGTGATGCCACATAGACCCCCGCTGCACTAGTGGACTCCTGTAGGTACACATCCTGCAGTGATGCCACATAGACCCCCGCTGCACTAGTGGACTCCTGTAGATATGTACACATCCTGCAGTGATGCCTCATAGATCCCCGCTGCACTAGTGGACTCTGTAGATACACATCCTGCAGTGATGCCACATAGACCCCCGCTGCACTAGTGGACTCTGCAGATACACATCCTGCAGTGATGCCACATAGATCCCCGCTGCACTATTGGACTCTGTAGATACACATCCTGCAGTGATGCCACATAGACCCCCGCTGCACTAGTGGACTCCTGTAGGTACACATCCTGCAGTGATGCCACATAGACCCCCGCTGCACTAGTGGACTCTGTAGATACACATCCTGCAGTGATGCCACATAGACCCCCGCTGCACTAGTGGACTCCTGTAGGTACACATCCTGCAGTGATGCCTCATAGACCCCCGCTGCACTAGTGGACTCTGCAGATACACATCCTGCAGTGATGCCACATAGATCCCCGCTGCACTATTGGACTCTGTAGATACACATCCTGCAGTGATGCCACATAGACCCCCGCTGCACTAGTGGACTCCTGTAGGTACACATCCTGCAGTGATGCCACATAGACCCCCGCTGCACTAGTGGACTCTGTAGATACACATCCTGCAGTGATGCCACATAGACCCCCGCTGCACTAGTGGACTCCTGTAGGTACACATCCTGCAGTGATGCCACATAGACCCCCGCTGCACTAGTGGACTCTGTAGATACACATCCTGCAGTGATGCCACATAGACCCCCGCTGCACTAGTGGACTCCTGTAGATACACCTCCTGCAGTGATGCCTCATAGATCCCCGCTGCACTAGTGGACTCTGTAGATACACATCCTGCAGTGATGCCACATAGATCCCCGCTGCACTAGTGGACTCCTGTAGATACACATCCTGCAGTGATGCCACATAGACCCCCGCTGCACTAGTGGACTCCTGTAGATACACATCCTGCAGTGATGCCACATAGATCCCCGCTGCACTAGTGGACTCCTGTAGATACACATCCTGCAGTGATGCCACATAGACCCCCGCTGCACTAGTGGACTCTGTAGATACACATCCTGCAGTGATGCCACATAGATCCCCTGCTGCACTAGTGGACTCTGTAGATACACATCCTACAGTGATGCCGCATAGTTAATCCACATTGTTCCTAGTTGAATATTGAAGGAGTAAGGTATTCATGGTGCTGAGCAACACACCTCAACTAGACCAGCGAGACAATCAGTCTTACAGTCAGACAACAGCATGTTTTGTTCTGAGGTAACATCCTTTCTCTGCAGGCTTGATAGCCACCCTTCAGGAGTCTTGTGATCCTTCTTCGCACCATTTTATTATAGCAATGAATTTCTCTAGCCATTCACAAGTACCTACCCACCGTTTCCTTGGACACTTCATGATTCCCGGGACAATTGGGACTTTCCCAGGATGTCCCTATCCATAGAATAGTGGTAGCCCTTAGTTGATTTCTGGGTCAGGGATGAATAGTTCGGCCAAAGCATCTCAGCTAAAGCTGACATCAGCAGCTTCTTAGCTGAATAAATGATGGTTTCAGCCAGTAAGAGTCCCCAAAGATTCCCTGCATTTAAATCCTTTGTTAATGTATATAGTAAACCAGTAGGCCCCAAAAAATTATAGAGCGTGTGAAAAACCTGGAAATTCATCTTCAAGGGCCTGTGTTTGTGTTTTTTTCTTATCTCTACTTTCTTTTTAAGAATGGACCTTAAAAAGAAACTTTAGTAACAGAAGACTGCAAATGCTTTGCAGCGACTCATATGTTTTGTGACTGCAGGGAAAGGGTGTGGTGAAGGTTTCTCATTAATGATGTAATCTCATTCGCTGTTTTATGATTGGAATCAGGTCAAGAATTTTAGCATTATTCAAGCGGTGCTGTGAGAGAGCCCCAAAATTAGCTGCAACCTCCACTGCATCATGCACGGTCTCTTCTAGGTCTTTACTTCTGTTTGTGGAAGTCCATCAAGAAAAGCAATATGCTCACCAGGAACCACTCTGAATCCCTTCCAACATGCTCACCAGGAACCACTCTGAATCCCTTCCAACATGCTCACCAGGAACCACTCTGAATCCCTTCCAACATGCTCACCAGGAGCCACTCTGAATCCCTTCCAACATGCTCACCAGGAGCCACTCTGAATCCCTTCCAACATGCTCACCAGGAACCACTCTGAATCCCTTCCAACATGCTCACCAGGAACCACTCTGAATCCCTTCCAACATGCTCATCAGGAACCACTCTGAATCCCGTCCAACATGCTCACCAGGAACCACTCTGAATCTCTTCCTACATGTACATGCTCACCAGGAACCACTCTGAATCCCTTCCAACATGCTCACCAGGAACCACTCTGAATCCCTTCCAACATGCTCACCAGGAACCACTCTGAATCCCTTCCAACATGCTCACCAGGAACCACTCTGAATCCCTTCCAACATGCTCACCAGGAGCCACTCGGAATCCCTTCCAACATGCTCACCAGGAACCACTCTGAATCCCTTCCAACATGCTCACCAGGAGCCACTCTGAATCCCTTCCAACATGCTCACCAGGAACCACTCTGAATCCCTTCCAACATGCTCACCAGGAACCACTCTGAATCCCTTCCAACATGCTCACCAGGAGCCACTCTGAATCCCTTCCAACATGCTCACCAGGAACCATTCTGAATCCCTTCCAACATGCTCACCAGGAACCACTCTGAATCCCTTCCAACATGCTCATCAGGAACCATTCTGAATCCCTTCCAACATGCTCACCAGGAACCACTCGAATCCCTTCCAACATGCTCATCAGGAACCACTCTGAATCCCTTCCAACATGCTCACCAGGAACCACTCTGAATCCCTTCCAACATGCTCATCAGGAACCATTCTGAATCCCTTCCAACATGCTCATCAGGAACCACTCTGAATCCCTTCCAACATGCTCATCAGGAACCACTCTGAATCCCTTCCAACATGCTCATCAGGAACCATTCTGAATCCCTTCCAACATGCTCATCAGGAACCACTCTGAATCCCTTCCAACATGCTCATCAGGAACCACTCTGAATCCCTTCCAACATGCTCACCAGGAACCACTCTGAATCCCTTCCCCAACATGCTCACCAGGAACCACTCTGAATCCCTTCCAACATGCTCACCAGGAACCACTCTGAATCCCTTCCAACATGCTCATCAGGAACCACTCTGAATCCCTTCCAACATGCTCACCAGGAACCACTCTGAATCCCTTCCCTAACATGCTCACCAGGAACCACTCTGAATCCCTTCCCCAACATGCTCACCAGGAACCACTCTGAATCCCTTCCAACATGCTCACCAGGAACCACTCTGAATCCCTTCCAACATGCTCATCAGGAACCACTCTGAATCCCTTCCAACATGCTCATCAGGAGCCACTCTGAATCCCTTCCAACATGCTCACCAGGAACCACTCTGAATCCCTTCCAACATGCTCACCAGGAACCACTCTGAATCCCTTCCAACATGCTCACCAGGAGCCACTCTGAATCCCTTCCAACATGCTCACCAGGAACCATTCTGAATCCCTTCCAACATGCTCATCAGGAACCACTCTGAATCCCTTCCAACATGCTCACCAGGAGCCACTCTGAATCCCTTCCAACATGCTCATCAGGAACCACTCTGAATCCCTTCCAACATGCTCATCAGGAACCACTCTGAATCCCTTCCAACATGCTCATCCGGAACCATTCTGAATCCCTTCCAACATGCTCATCAGGAACCACTCTGAATCCCTTCCAACATGCTCATCAGGAACCACTCTGAATCCCTTCCAACATGCTCACCAGGAACCACTCTGAATCCCTTCCCCAACATGCTCACCAGGAACCACTCTGAATCCCTTCCAACATGCTCATCAGGAACCACTCTGAATCCCTTCCAACATGCTCACCAGGAACCACTCTGAATCCCTTCCCCAACATGCTCACCAGGAACCACTCTGAATCCCTTCCCCAACATGCTCACCAGGAACCACTCTGAATCCCTTCCAACATGCTCACCAGGAACCACTCTGAATCCCTTCCCCAACATGCTCACCAGGAACCACTCTGAATCCCTTCCAACATGCTCATCAGGAACCACTCTGAATCCCTTCCAACATGCTCACCAGGAACCACTCTGAATCCCTTCCCCAACATGCTCACCAGGAACCACTCTGAATCCCTTCCCCAACATGCTCACCAGGAACCACTCTGAATCCCTTCCAACATGCTCACCAGGAACCACTCTGAATCCCTTCCAACATGCTCACCAGGAACCACTCTGAATCCCTTCCAACATGCTCGCCAGTAACCACTCTGAATCCCTTCCAACATGCTCACCAGGAGCCACTCTGAATCCCTTCCAACATGAACCACTCTGAATCCCTTCCAACATGCTCACCAGGAACCACTCTGAATCCCTTCCAACATGCTCACCAGGAACCACTCTGAATTCCTTCCAACATGCTCACCAGGAGCCACTCTGAATCCCTTCCAACATGCTTACCAGGAACCACTCTGAATCCCTTCCAACATGCTCACCAGGAACCACTCTGAATCCCTTCCAACATGCTCACCAGGAACCACTCTGAATCCCTTCCAACATGCTCACCAGGAACCACTCTGAATCCCTTCGCTGTTGAAAAAGATAGCACTCCTGGATGGATTTATTTGCTATGAGCATCAAGTAACAGTTCATAGCTTTTGTTAACTTACCTAAATCAACTGTTACCAAGTCCTTGAAGGAGGCAGTAGCTGACCCTACACGGGTACAGGCAACAGTAGCAACAAGACGTGGCATGTGCTGATATGTGTAGTGCACAACAACAATAAACAAGTTAGAAAAATGACTTAATAGCCCTGGAGACCTGAATCTCTGACTTGGTCTAGTCCTACACCTCTCGCTACAGAAATAACAAAACAAACAATAACAATAAAATAAACAACAACTTGAAACAAGCACAAAAATGTTTTATTTAAAAACTAAAATCAGTACAATGATTTGGTAAAGGATCATCTAACTGATTGTGGTCTACACAGTCTTGTTTGTCAATCCATGTTTGTTTTTGTAATAGATGTACAGTGCAACCTCACTATATAGTCCGTCTGTTCCTAGGGTGTTCTGATTGGTAGGATTACTCATAATTATTGTACTGTAGTTATAATAATTTATACAGCACTACATACATGTGTCCATGTATCATGTGTACGTGTATCATGTGTACGTGTATCATGTGTACGTGTATCATGTGTACGTGTATCATGTGTACGTGTATCATGTGTACGTGTATCATGTGTACGTGTATCATGTGTACGTGTATCATGTAAACTAATTTTCAGTTAATGGTGGAGAGTCAGTTCTTTGCTTACAGTACAGTATACTATAGGCTGGTTTTAAACGACCACAAACAGCTGTTGGGTTGGTCCTTTGTGAACAAACCTATTTGGTAGAACCACTTAGAACTGACAGCCTGCATTCTGTTACTACAACTACTATAATATAGTAATTAAAAATAACATTTGCTATAACAATATTCTATAGTTATCACAAGTTAGTGGTCGTACTAATACTTAACAATCGTTAATAATGAAATTAACATTCAGCTGGCAACCACTTCCTCGTTATTATTACAATAGAAGCTCTAAGTATGCGGCATGGAAAAATAATTCATAATCTGCTATGACCTATAAATTATAAAGGGAAATGTTCCACCGTGAACATGATGCAATAATAGAAAATGACGCACATTTAGAATAATAGTTCCGTCACTCAAGTAGTAAATCGAGATGAGCCTAAAGCTACTTTATGGCCTTGCCCAAAGAGAATCTTCAGGTAGCTGAGCTGAGCTTCAAGCTGGTGTTTTACCATACAGAATCTAGCTAGATAAGAGTAAGCTGCACTATACCTGGCATGAGGATTGTCAGAATAGCTAGAGAAGAGTTAGCTACACTATACCTGATGAGGATTGTCGAATTTTGAAATCTTTGTGGCTATTTCACCAATTCTAGAAGTCCAAGTACCTGCAGCAACAGACATAAATTTGATCGCGAGATTAGAACGGGGGGAAACAAATTGCAAATATAGACATATACAAGACGCATCATAGAAATTGAGCTTAAAAAGAAATGGATTTCGACGTATAATTAGAATAACGCATAATTGGAGCTTTTATGATATTGTTATTAAAAAATTATTTTAAGTCTATTACTATTAAGAGGAAATGTGTGTGGATTGTGGGCCTGCATGTTGTAGTGAATGTACATGGTATTAAGAGGAAATGTGTGTGGATTGTGGGCCTGCATGTTGCTTGTAGTGAATGTACATGGTATCGTTGAAGAGAAGTGCTGCTTGCCTGTACTGTCTGCTCCCTTCCTGCAGCTCAACATTGTGGACTTCATTCCCAGCCTGCTGTACTTCGGCTACACATTGGTGATGGTCATTGGGTTCTGGCTGTTGACAGGCACCATTGGGTTCTACACAACTTACTTCTTCATCTGCCGTATCTACGCTGCAGTGAAGCAAGACTAGAAGAAAGAGTGCCATCGAGAATATAATATTGACTTTAAACGATGTGTATGTATGTATATGAGACCAGCCATAATGCATATATAGTACACTTAAGTTATCATTGCATAACGTATAATATGTGTTGTCATTGTAATGGTATATATCCTGCTTGATTAATGTATGGGTGCAATATGTGCAATAGAGAGGGGAAAATAAGACTGTGCGCCATCAAAGCTAGTGATGCTCCACATGGATCTAATTATATACAATGACCTCAATAATCAACTTGAAATTTAATTTCAAGTTGATTATTGAGAAGGTCATTGTATATAACAGGACTGATAGTTTGTCATGCCACAATCCTAACATCATCTTGACATCTTCGGTTAATTTTAGCCATATGCCTTGGCCTTATCTATGCCTCCAGGCCTAATATATATTATAGTGATGTCTTCATGTGATTAGCAATTGGACATGGATATATATACGGCCAACTGATCCACAGTTTGGAGTGGATTCCCTGCTCGTGCAGCCTAAGATGAATCTCAAGGCATAAGAACACCACCATACAGTCCTCTAGAACACCACCATATAGCTATATATATTGTATTTAGAAAAACACCTTTTAGTCCTTGGAATATAGTCTTAAAGGGACAACACATAGCCATTACTCTTTGCCTTAGAAGAACACCCATAACAATAGCATATAGCCCTTACAGTATAGTCTTAGCCCTTACAGTATATATAGTCTTGGCCCTAGAACACATAGCCCTTACAGTATAGTCTTGGCCCAAGAACACTCCTTTACATTAAAAACTTTCTTTTTTTAATCGCATGCTTCATTCTTCGGGCATTTGAAGACAATCATTAGAAAGACCAAAACATAATGAAGACTGAAGCATTCCATTGACACAGGCAATAAAATAAAAAATTAATCATTGTTTGATGACAAACTAATGTCACTTTTCTTCTGGTAATACACTCCCTGTGTAATTGAACCTCCTTCAGATGTGAGATCATTTCTCTAAAAGTCGTGGGATATTCGTATTCCTCGTGCTAAGCAAATTGTTGACACCGAGTTAGTATAATTATAGATTAAGAGTTACCACAATGAAAGAAGCTGATACTTGACATGATGCTTCACCAATGTCCTCTGTGGGTTTGAGAGTGGATGATGAAGTAGCAATGTGAGCAGCAAAGACAGAGCAGAGGAGAAAACCACACCCAGATCCTTGTAATATTGTTGACTTTGACGGGAAAGTTGTTCAATGTATAAGACGAGTCACCTTTCCTTGAGCACATCAACCGGACAAACTTAGATTCCTTGAATTCCAATTTCCAGTCTTTTGACCAACTGCACATCAAATTCAGGTCTTCATGAAGCTGCATACATCGAACAAAGTTAGCATCATCAGCAAAAAGAAGTAACAGTGAGTGACACACAGTCTCAGGAAAGTCGTTGATGAGAAACTAAGAAAAGGAGTGCACCCAGTATGCCACAATTATGAACCCCTGAAATCACCCAGCAAAAACTCCGAGTGGCACTCCCCAATGCAAATACACTGAAACCTCCTAGATAGATAGTTCTCAACCAGAGCCACAGATCACCAGACATGCCAATTCTCCTGAGCTTTAGTATATAGCAACTCGTTGTAAGGCACACTGCTTTCGCAAAGTCCAAAAATATGCCCCAGGTGGCCAGGATATATCATAGAGCAAGAGTAACTGCTGCAAGGTTAAGTGTTCTTTCCTAAAACCAAATTGTACTGTGGTATCAATTCATTTATGAAAGCAATTATCTTATTTCGGCAGGGGGGGGAGACAGCACATTAAAAGTGGGGGGGGGGGCTGAAATATATAAATTATGTCCTATATATTCTTTCCAGGGGAGTCTGAAGGTAACCTTCAACCCCTAAGAATTTTCTTGACATGAAATACAGAAAATTAGAGTATATTCACAATAAGCTTATCAAATTACATTATATACATTGAATACTAAAAGTGCCCCAAAAACTTCCATTGTTGACAACCATACGTAAGTCCAGAGAATCTGTTAGTTCCTTGTGGATGTAAAGAAGTAGGCAGTTATTAAGCCTTACTTCCATCATAGTTGAACGGACATGTGTTAAAACATGCTTCAGAGCTGAGAATGTCCTTTCAGAAGCTGCAGAGGTGACCGGAATTGTTAAATACAGACGTAGAAGTTGGTGCACTGTTGGCAGCATTTGTTTAAAGATCTCATTACATCACATATTGTGAGTATGGAAGTGACTTCTTTCACCTCTGGACTACCCTGTTTGACTACATCCTGTAGTAACAGTGGTGCCTAGCTAATGCAGGTATGTCAACATCATCTTTATAGCAGGACTCCTTCAGATCCTTCAAGGTGTCTTCATAATCTTGACCATTAGCTGCACTTATGAGGGGTTTTTTCAATTGCAATGACAGAAGGAATATGCTTGTCACTAAATCTGTCCTCGAGCTCACCACAAAGTAGGTCACAAGCTTCAAAATACATTTGACGAAAGTAGGTCTTTGCATATTTGGAGCACTCCCGATCCCAAACCTTGAAGTACGTCTTCTGTAGCGAGGCAAATCTGGCTTACCGATGTGTTTCTGGGCAGTGGAGACTATCATGTCGTAAAACCTCTCAAAATTTTCACTAGACCTTCTTCTCTTGAAAAACTCCTTGGCTGCATCAACAGCAGAGAGAACATCATTCAAGGCTATATATTTCCTTTATAGTGTGAATGAAACTTGCTCTGCTGCACTGAACAAGAGATGGCTGAGTCAAAGTCTAAATAATGTGCTAAACTTTTCCAATGAATGCAACAATCCACTTGACTTTAGACCATACTCATCATGTGTAGTTGAGTGTATTTCATCCAAAATTTCCAACAGCAAGGTATAGTCAGCAGCAGTTCTTGCTGTCTATCGGGTTGGACATAATGGCTTCAAAGTACTGCAATCTTCAGCTGATTCCTGCATCTTTGATGAAAAGAGATGCGATCGTTTTGGAGAATATTTTTACTGTTTCTAAAGCATCCCGAATACACGGCAGCTTCCTTCCAATGTCTTGTAGACAAAGGTTCAAAGAATGTGCACAACAATGTACAGCAATTGCAGCTGGATTTTCATTTTTAAATCTTGTTGCAACACCTGATCTTCTTCCCTGCATATTGGAAGCCCCATCGTATGCCTGTCCCCTGCATAATGATATTGGGAGGTTACACCTGATCAAAAGATCCTTTAATACACTGAACAGGGTCTCAGCTTTAGTGTCTGGAACTCGAAACAAGCCAATGGGGTCTTGTAATCAGCAATGAATAGATAAGTTCAGCTGTTCACTATTGGTCACATCTGTTGCTTCATCGGCAATAATTGAAAACCATGAAGGTTTTGTGGCTTTAATTTTCTTTAAAAGGTTACGCAGTACCATCTGCCTAATTTGCTCATTTACTGCTTGGTGCGAGGTGAACCGATTTTCTTTGATCCAATTCTTGATACATTCATTGTCCTCGCTCCATGTTAACAGAAGCTGTTGTAAATTACCTTCTTCTTCATGATTACCTCGTATTGCTATCCCTTGATGATGGATTTCTGTGGCTGTGCAGCGTGGGAATGCAGCCTCAGTAATGGGATCTTTGCCATCAGGGTTGGGGACGAGCCATTTCCATCGTCATCACTTGAACATTTGAACTTGAGGGGAGGGGTTCTATACATAAGCATGAATACGTTGGATTAAAAAATATATATTTTTAAAGTAAGGTATTTCAGCTGCATTTCAAGGCCTTCCCTTCGGATTTTTTTGAACTTGTTCAGTTTGGGAGTTCAGCTGGCTTGCAATTGTCGGCATCCCTCGAGCCATCCATTTTAGTTTGGCTTCTTTATGAGTATGTGAAGTTTCATGGACAGTAAACTTTTCTAGGACCTTTTTCCAGTTGTTGAACCCCAATTTAGTAAACACATTTTCTCCCACTTTGCTAAAACAAAGTAAACTGCGATTGCTACCGAACGGCAGTAAAGACAAAATACTTTTTTTTATATGTAGCACAAACACTCGGCCATGGATATTCTTTATACATCCACTGGTTGAAAAGCTTCTTCATCAGTACAACTTTGAGCTATACAGGGCTCACTTGAATGCTCTGGACATGGTAAAACAAGAGGACTTACAGTTTCATCCATGATATCATATGCTTGATTAATGCCAGCATAATCTTGAAGACTGGTATCATCACTTGTCTTCTAATTGAGAAGGGACTACTCCACTATTAGACTCGGGTAATCTCCATTTGAAATCCTTTTGCTTGCTTAGATTTGCTAGTTTTCCAGCTTGAGAACAAAGTAACTTGTCTTTTGGATATGATGAAGAATATTACTAACATTCAAAGCTGCTAGTCACATCCTAGTAAGGCTGTCACATGGATAGCCGAGACTAGAAGCTGTAAATCTAGTGTTAACTATTAGTAATTAGTTATGGTAATTGGTTATGCTAGTTAGCTGCCTAATTATGCATGTCAAATTTTGGTATGTAAATGTACTATGACTTTAAAATTAAGGGGAGCAGAGCCCCTCTAATAAAATAGTGGGGGGGCTAGAGCCCCCCCCCCCCCCCCGTTAATTGCAGATCAAGCACTTTTGAGTTGAGCTAAGGGAGAAATAGGCCTATAGCTAGTTGGTAATAGACCCACGATCGCCAAACTTGTGAACTGGGTAATACACGAACCTTCCATATAGCCTGGCAATTGATGGTGAAGGATGCTCATCGCAAACAATTGATATAAAGGCTGATAGAGAGCCAAAGCACAGTTCTTCAGAATGCTTGGGCCAACTCCATCCAGGCCTTTAGCTTTGGTGGTGTCTAGATTTGTCAATACCTCATAGACAACAGACTCACTAATTTGAAGATCACTGGTAGAGGAGTTCACATCCATTCCAGGTGGGAGAGAGCAACTGCTCTCCATAAAAACAGAGTGAAAATAAGTGTTGAAGAAAGCAGCTATATATATCTTCATCCGAAGAGGCTCTTCTTAGCCATTATGTACAGTGGATGGGATGTTATAGCCTTTCTTCAGGCTGCCTATATACTTGAACTATTAGAAGTAGCAAGTTATTCATTACAGGTCTCATAGGAAGCCTTTGCCAACTCAGCTTCATGCCTGAAATCATCCTCCATTTTAGTCTTCTGAGTTAGATTTGATTGGCTCTGGTTCCATCCACATTTCTTTTCAAGTGACTGGAGACACTTGTGTTTGTGTCGAAGATTTGGTGTGAACCATTTAGGAAATTGTAAGGAAATTGTAACTTCCTCAATAGCACTCTAGGGATAAACTCATGCATAGCTGAAGTCATGGAGCGCTTGTGAATCATTTAGGGAATTGTAGGGAATTGTAACTTCCTCAATAGCACTCTAGGGATAAACTCATGCATAGCTGAAGTCATGGAGCACTTGATCACTGACCAGATAACTTCCATGTTGTCTTCCTCAAAGCAGAGACTAATGTTACAATCCAAAAGATAATTGCACCAGCCATCCCAATCTGCTTTGGAATAACCAAACACCATCGATGTAGCTAAACATAGTACCCACATTTTCACTCTCAAGACTGAAACTAACATGAAGTGGTCAGGAGGAATTGACACCTTCAGTGATTTAACTAGATCCTCACCACTAATCAGAATCAAATCAAGGAGGTCGTCCCTAATTAAGTGCGAAACTTCACAAGATGTAACGCGTCACAAAATAAGTTTGAAGAAGGGCATGTGCCGCTCAAGGTCAACCAGCATGTCTGGGAAGTTGAAATCGCCCAACACGATCACAAAGCAGCTGTAGAAGTGGAAAGATAAGACTAGGAACCTAGATGTTGTAGAGCAGCGTTGGGAGGAACATGAACAAAGTTACTGCCTGTTGTTGGTCAAGAGATAACCGAGATTACTTCTAGCTCTCCTGGTGAGCTCAAGAGATTACTTCTAGCTCTCCTGGTGAGCTCAAGAGATTACTTCTAGCTCTCCTGGTGAGCTCAAGAGATTACTTCTATATAGCTCTCCTGGTGAGCTCAAGACTGTAAGAATCAAATCGAGTTGACACCAATAACACTACACACTAAGCTAGGAAATGTTTCATTGTTGAATATAAAATCATTAAGCGATATCTCAGGGAAACATAAAATCTAAAATCTCACTAAGGATATCGATAGATGACCGATTCGGTAAAGGGTCTCTGCCTAGATAATCTCGTAACTCTGCCCAACTCTCTCCCCGCCTCATCCTCCTCCGAGGTGGCAGGTGAGAAATAATACAGCTACTACGCCCTCGAGTCTAGAAGCTACATCCGCCACATAAATGGCACCCAAAGAATAGCTGCTCATGCGTAGGGATGCTTCCGGCAGTACTTGCTTGAAGACACCCTGTACCCCTACATTCCTTGTAGATAATAGCATTTGTATGTGCCCCTCCCACCTGCGTCGGTAATTAAAAATCCCATCACACCTTTTGTGCAAGAAATAATGTTTCGTCACCACCATGCAGTTCGACATTCAGGGTAGTACCCTTCTTCTCAATTTAAGCCAGTCTTCTATTTTCCGTCACGACTGTATACGTGTGCAGCCTCATGGGTTGTGTGGGTAGTAGTACCGAGTCCAATGGCACGCCAGCCGCTGCTGCTACTGGCAGTTGCAGCCACCCGGGAGGCTACACTGCAGGTGAGGACTCCGAGAGACCGTCTAACCAGAGTCCCTCACAAGATGCCAGAAAGCCCCAGGGACCAATATTTATAGCACTCTTCGATTATGACCAGAGAACTAGTGAAGACTTGAGTTTCAGGAAAGGAGAGAGGCTGGAGGTTATCAATAATACAGATGGAGACTGGTGGCAAGCTAGAAGCTTGGACACTCTCATGGAAGGCTACATCCCTAGCAACTATGTTGCACAAAGCAAGACCATTCAAGCTGAAGAGTGAGTTCTCTATGTTAGTTACCATTTTATAAATATACTGCAGCTATATAGTTGATAAAAACAGTACTTGAAAGAAATTTTTTTTGAAAAAAATGTGGCATATAACAGATAGTGGGCTAAGGTTGTCATCCTGCATAACCCCCTCCACCCTCCCCCTCTCTCTCCTCCAAAATAATCGTACATACGTACATGTATATGTGTTTATCAGGAAGGTAAAGGGTCATCTGTCACATTAATTTCTCTGTGTCAACTCTGAGCTTTTCAAGGATGGAGGAGGGTGGGGCTACTAATTAGGTGACTTAAATTTTTTTTGTATAACCTTGGCACACTTTCCCTATGGAAACGCAGGTGGTCAAGAAGTGGGCCAACACTCTTGCTATCAAGCTCCTGTAAACCCAAGTTGCCTCAACCCGCTTTTCTTGTTAAAAAATAAAAGCTATATTTAAACTGTAAACTCTCTCACTCTAATTAAGAAGCACTGACATCCATTTGTGCAATCTTATTTTTGATCTACTCGGACCTAATCTGCTTTTTCTCAAACAGTTTCTTGAACGGCTTCATGAATATATAAACGAATCCAATGTTCTCCTTGATATATCGTGCTCCTCATGAGTACCTGCTGTTATAAGATAAACACGATAGTAAGGTAAGAGGAATACGAGTTGTATCTACAGGGACGGCACAATCCGGACATCAGCTTTTGAATAGGCAGTAGTGCGTTACGTACCAGTCCAGTTGGAATGTCTCAATAAACACCAGCATTGCTAGCATATGCCTATGGGATATCAGTGCACTGCAGTTAACATTTTAGGCTGATAATTAAATAATGTTACGCAAGTATGTGCCTAATTTTTTCTTGTCGTTAGACG
Source organism: Cladorhizidae sp. MBARI D1340-BT2 (assembly GCA_028752905.1). NCBI lineage: Eukaryota > Metazoa > Porifera > Demospongiae > Poecilosclerida > Cladorhizidae > Cladorhizidae sp. MBARI D1340-BT2. The sequence goes on along the minus strand of JAQNBH010000005.1, from coordinate 24,919,965 downwards.
CAGAAGAACCTTGGGTGTCTTCATTGTTTGCGGGTTCTATCAGGCTGGCACTGTTGCTAGGCTACCTTGCCTACTGTTGCTAGGCTACCTTGCCTAATGTTGCTAGGGTACCTTGCCTACTGTTGCTAGGCTACCTTGCCTATTGTTGCTAGGTACACCTTGCCTAATTCAAGGAGGCATGCTCTTGTTCAGGCCAAGGATCGTAGTGGCTATTTTAACTTTTAGCCAGCTAGTACTCGATCAGCTAAGCCTATTATGGCAGGGATGAAGTTCGCCTCGAATTTATTGTTGTTGTTGTTATTATTATTAGCCTCGCTAAAGTAGCTTGGTTTGAGTTTACGTGCTGAACTAAAGTTCAGCTTTTGGATCATGGTTGCGTGGCAAAATGCTCTCCTCGTAATCCAAGTTTGCATGCACACAGGTACAGCATTGTCGGTCCTAAACTGTTGACTTGACATTCTTGTTTGTCTCGGGTTTAAAACATGTGTTATGTTGCTATGGTAGGCGTAGAAAATGTTGTACAGGGTATTTCGGTATTTAAATGTAGCGATGATATCAGTTTTGCGAGTTGCTATGGGGTGTCCAGCATCTGCCATAAAAGCTGGTGGAAGACGTGTGTTGCCGCAAAGCTACGAACTGTTGAGCAGAGTCATTTTCCTGACTGCGCAAAGTTACAGCTGGGGTGGTGCGAAGGAGAAGTCCTTAAGGACGGCTGGGAGCAGATACTCCTGGTAGATATCACGGTCAACATAAACTGGCCCGCTCCTCCAGCGAAGAAGAGCTACCACAGAAATGCACAAGCCGGAAGATTTACAGAGCTGATCAGATTGTGGGGTTTGAGAAGAGATGAAGACGGAGGATCTGGCTCTGTCTGGTTATTGGTCGCCTTATTCGCCTCATGGTTAAATACACAGCTGCATCTGCTAAGAGTGGAATCGTGCCAGCGTCCTCTTGCACCGGACGGGATCGCGTTTTCCGAGTGGGTGACAAGGTTTTTGTTAAGAGATTTCAGGTGCAAGAATGTAACCTGGATGCCTGGTGTTGTTGAGCATGTCACTGGACCTCTATCTTACCGAGTTAAAGTTACCTTGGGAGTCGTACATCGTCATGTGGATAACATACGTCAGAGACAGAGCGAGTTCCACTTCTTCATCGCATTAGGGACGTGATGCTGACATGTGACATTCTCCAGACTATAGCTTGCTACACTGAGATCATCTTCAGATGCCAGTGCTGTGTAGAGCATGCATGCATAGCTTTGGACAGTGACAGGATACTGGTCAACTCCAGAGTTAGAGGATGTAAACAACACTACACATCTCAGGTGTGCATGGATATTGTGGGTCACACCCCTTGCTAGGCAATTTTTTTTCTTGGCGAGTTGCTTCATAGGGCCGGCCGCTAGCTTATACAGTACGACGTATGTGTACACAGCAGAGGTGTAGTCTAACCTGGGTATGTAGTGTCTGGTGTGTGTGTGCCTACACCTACATGCATATATAGCAATGCTAGTAGAGGCTGTTGGTGAGATAGCAGTATAGGGTTGAGATCATGTGTACAGCAATACTGACACTTCCTTGATACAGCAATACTGACACTTCCTTGATGGGTCGCTGTTGAGCTGTTTTATTAACACAAGTCCAAGATAGAGGGACACAGTTTGGAGGCAGTGAAGTGCGGTGTGTAAAGGCTCTCTAATATATACACCAGTACACTTGTTTGAGGTGTAAATGTGGGCTTGGTTGAGTGGATAGAGAATCCTTTTTCTGCGTCAGATCTTGGCCACACCCAGGTTTATTATAGAATAATTGTTGGATCTGCATACTCATAGAGAAGCTGTCTATAACTATGAAAGTTCAGGGAATAAGGCAATGGTGCTTGCCAGTGATGGCAGTCCAGCTCGACCGAGCTCCTGCCAGTCTCCGTGATTGGCCGACAGCAAGTCTTCTGAATGAAGAAGATCTTTCATGCCACTCTCCCTTAATTTATATTCTTATAAACAGGATTGTGGTGCCGTCTTATATGATTAGGGAGCAGGCGAAAAAGTTGATACAGTAGTTAGAGGCAATTAGGCTAATCATATAGCCACCTAGTTGTATCTGCAGTATTCCCCTCCCATGCCCCTCCCATCTCCCCACACTATGTCCAACATTTATATTTCAAACCAAAAAAATTGTGTATAGAAATACGTACTTTGTGTTCCTTCTTCAACATCACCCAAATGCATCTCTGCATCTCGAACCTGTGATATAATGGGGGGGGGGGGGAGACATTTTCTCATGAATATTCATGTCCAAGTAGTAGACCTCTTGATAACATCATTGGACATAGTGTCTGCCTATGTGGTGTGTGTGTGTGAGGTGTGTGTGTGTGCATGTGTGAGAGGTGTGTGTGAGTGTGTGCAAGAGAGAGGTGTGTGTGTATATGCGAAAGAGGTGAGTATGTATGTGTGTTGCTTATTTGAGCAGACTAGCAAGAGCTACTTGATGTCCACTGTGCCCTCATCTTCAATTTAAATGGAGTGGGCAGTTTTCCTGCGCTAGTCAATTGTGCAGTGATTGGTTGTAGAATGCTGGACCCGACTGCAGGCCTAATTCACACCAGCTATGAAGCTAGGGTGCTGGACCTGACTGCAGGCCTAATTCACACCAGCTATGAAGCTAGGGTGCTGGACTAGACTGCAGGCCTAATTCACACCAGCTATGAAGCTAGGTGCTGGACCTGACTGCAGGCCTAATTCACACCAGCTATGAAGCTAGGTGCTGGACTAGACTGCAGGCCTAATTCACACCAGCTATGAAGCTAGGGTGCTGGACTAGACTGCAGGCCTAATTCACACCAGCTATGAAGCTAGGTGCTGGACTAGACTGCAGGCCTAATTCACACCAGCTATGAAGCTAGGGTGCTGGACTAGACTACAGGCCTAATTCACACCAGCTATGAAGCTAGGGTGCTGGACTAGACTACAGGCCTAATTCACACCAGCTATGAAGCTAAGGTGCAATGCGGTTGCATCGACTAATGCATCCTGCTGACCTTTATCCTGCTGCCTGCTGTGTGTTTTAGTTCTTTCCACCCTCATTCTTTACTCGAGTAAGTGGTTGAAACAGGACAGGTGAGTGGGGACCGGGGGGGGGGGGGGGGGGGGGGGGGGAGAGATGCGAAGGTTAATATTTAGCTACTTGATTGAATGTTGTGTTGCAAGTGGACACAGACACTCTGTCCCAATGCTTTGCTACGTGTGCTGGCAGAACAGATGGGGTTAATCTGCATGCTATGTTGACAGTCTGTTATCTAATTTGAGATGGAACAGAAACTAAATGAAAAGTAAATGGCTACATGACTATCCCTCTCCTTTTGTACATAGAAAGAACTGGATTTGTACTGTGTGAATGAAAGTGTTGGGAATATGAAGCTTTCAATAGGCACTGATTTCTATAGGCACTGCTTTCAATATGCACTGCTTTCAATAGGCACTGGTTTCAATATGCACTGGTTTCTATAGGCACTGCTTTCAATATGCACTGGTTTCAATAGGCACTGGTTTCTATAGGCACTGCTTTCAATATTCACTGGTTTCAATAGGCACTGCTTTCAATATGCACTGGTTTCAATAGGCACTGGTTTCAATAGGCACTGGTTTCAATAGGCACTGGTTTCAATATGCACTGGTTTCAATATGCACTGGTTTCAATAGGCACTGCTTTCAATATGCACTGGTTTCTATAGGCACTGGTTTCAATAGGCACTGGTTTCAATAGGCACTGGTTTCAATATGCACTGGTTTCAATATGCACTGGTTTCAATAGGCACTGGTTTCAATAGGCACTGGTTTCTATAGGCACTGGTTTCAATAGGCACTGGTTTCAATAGGCACTGGTTTCAATATGCACTGGTTTCTATAGGCACTGGTTTCAATAGGCACTGGTTTCAATAGGCACTGGTTTCAATAGGCACTGGTTTCAATATGCACTGGTTTCAATATGCACTGGTTTCAATAGGCACTGCTTTCAATAGGCACTGGTTTCTATAGGCACTGGTTTCAATAGGCACTGGTTTCAATAGGCACTGGTTTCAATATGCACTGGTTTCAATATGCACTGGTTTCAATAGGCACTGGTTTCTATAGGCACTGGTTTCAATAGGCACTGGTTTCAATATGCACTGGTTTCTATAGGCACTGGTTTCAATAGGCACTGGTTTCAATAGGCACTGGTTTCAATAGGCACTGGTTTCAATATGCACTGGTTTCAATATGCACTGGTTTCAATAGGCACTGCTTTCAATATGCACTGGTTTCTATAGGCACTGGTTTCAATAGGCACTGGTTTCAATAGGCACTGGTTTCAATATGCACTGGTTTCAATATGCACTGGTTTCAATAGGCACTGGTTTCAATAGGCACTGGTTTCTATAGGCACTGGTTTCAATAGGCACTGGTTTCAATAGGCACTGGTTTCAATAGGCACTGGTTTCAATAGCACTGGTTTCAATATGCACTGGTTTCAATATGCACTGGTTTCAATATGCACTGGTTTCAATAGGCACTGGTTTCTATAGGCACTGGTTTCAATAGGCACTGGTTTCAATAGGCACTGGTTTCAATAGCACTGGTTTCAATATGCACTGGTTTTGCTGGTTTCAATATGCTCTGGTTTCAACTGGCGTGTTCATGTGTGTTGCTGCCACATATATCCAGCAGTGTGGTAAGGCTATTTTAAGCTCCTCTCTCTGCCCACTGCCTTCCAAGTATATACTTATTATTACAGGATAGTGGGCAGCTGGGGTTGAGTGTGTTTAGTCTTGGCTGTTTCTGTTTTTCTCCCTGTGCTGTGCCTGCTTATACAACAGACAATAAAAGGATTTGCACTAGACAAAGCCTTGCTGCTAATGGGTGCACTAGATAAATACACAAATACTGTAGATAGATGTCATCCCTTGGGGGGTGGGGGGAGACCAGTGTCAGGTTCCCAGAAGTGCATTATGATGAGGGGCAGAGGATTCAAGTGAGGAAGACAAGTAGCCATGTAAATGTTCTACTTGCTCCTCTGCATGGGTGTGGGCACATCTTGACAGAGGTTTGACATAGTTATGTCATCAGCCCCACAGCTTCCCTCATTGCTGTGCAGTGACTCTGTCTAGCATCCTTGACCACTTGGCTCTGTTTACTGGATTACCTTCTTCCTCTGCTAGTGGTTCTGCATGCCATCACTTTCTCGCTTCTGTTTGGTGTCAAGCACTGAAGCCAGGAGGAGAGAATTATCTGCCATTAAAATTCCATTGCCTTTATAGTAGTAATATTATACCCATCTAGTTAGTGGGAGGGAGGGGAGAGGAGAGATGGGTCATGGGTCAGCGGGTGCTTATTTGATGTTGGTGTACGCTAGCTAGTGGGAGGGGATGGGAGGGAGGGGAGGGAAGGGATGGTTCATGGTCATTGGGTGCTTATAGGATGTCAGTGTATGCTACATGTAGCTAGAGGGAGGGGGGAGTGGTTCACGGGTCAGTGGTTGCTTATTAGGTATTGGGTGTAGAATAGGATTTGCAGACGTGAGGCTCCACAGTGTTTTGCATGCATGGTTGCTGAAATGCTAAGAGACTGGCGTGGATTTAACGATTGTTAACTTGATGTGATCTTCAGACGAGCAGCGTTAAAAAGGGAAACCCTGCAATTACCTCTCCAGAGGAGTAGTTATGCGTTCTTCATTACCAAGCCTCACCTCAGTGGAGAGGTGTGTCCTTCATCAAAGAATCTTGCATGCCTGATGCAATCTTAGACGACATCAGCACGAGATCGAGTTTTTATTGTCTCACCTTTCCACATAGCTTTCATTTATAGCATAGAAGCCCCTCTGAGTTTTCTGCGGCTTCCCAGAGAATGTGGTTGGAGTGTTGGTAACCATGGCAGTACACAGTCCACTCTCTTTGAATTATGACCTCCATCTTGATGAGTTGTCCTAACCATTTTGGAAGCATTAATGATTGATGTAGGACTACAACTCCACATGCACCATGGCATGTGTTATGATTGGGTGACCCGTGTACCTCAGTGATGTATACAGCACATCTGTGGTTGAGGATATGTCCATTATGGTACAGGTGAAGAGTAGACTATGTATTCCTATCTACACATCTATATATGTGTGTTTGTAGTAGGTAGGAACAGCTAACGGTCTAATATGAACCTACCTGTACTTCATGTAGGAAGTGTGCACCAAAAGGAAATTGTTTCACTTGACCTAATGATTATCAAGATGACCTCCAAGCAGCATAACTGGCTGCACAATCAGTAGAGGATAGAGAACTAGTTACGTAGTCAGTAGAGAAGGAGAACTAGCTGCACAGTCAGTATAGGAGAGAGAACTGGCTGCACAGTCAGTAGAGGAGAGACAATCAGTATAGGAGAGAGAACTGGCTGCACAGTCAGTAGAGGAGAGAGAACTGGCTGCACAGTCAGTAGAGGAGAGACAATCAGTATAGGAGAGAGAACTGGCTGCACAGTCAGTAGAGGAGTGAGCAGTCCGTAGAGGAGAGAGAACTGGCTGCACAGTCAGTATAGGAGAGAGAACTGGCTGCACAGTCAGTAGAGGAGTGAGCAGTCAGTATAGGAGAGAGAACTGGCTGCACAGTCAGTAGAGGAGAGAGAACTGGCTGTAGAGGAGAGTGAACTGGCTGCACAGTCAGTATAGGAGAGAGAACTGGCTGCACAGTCAGTAGAGGAGTGAGCAGTCAGTATAGGAGAGAGAACTGGCTGCACAGTCAGTAGAGGAGAGAGAACTGGCTGCACAGTCAGTATAGGAGAGAGAACTGGCTGCACAGTCAGTAGAGGAGAGAGAACTGGCTGCACAGTCAGTATAGGAGAGAGAACTGGCTGCACGGTCAGTAGAGGAGAGAGAACTGGCTGCACGGTCAGTAGAGGAGAGAGAACTGGCTGCACGGTCAGTAGAGGAGAGAGAACTGGCTGCACAGTCAGTATAGGAGAGAGAACTGGCTGCACGGTCAGTAGAGGAGAGAGAACTGGCTGCACGGTCAGTAGAGGAGAGAGAACTGGCTGCACGGTCAGTAGAGGAGAGAGAACTGGCTGCACAGTCAGTAGAGGAGAGAGAACTGGCTGCATGGTCATGCTTCCTCTAGAGTGCTGGTAGCTGCACATGCACTACTGCAAATACCCTGTGATATACCTAGCCCCATGTGAGGTGGCCCCCTACATGCCCTACATGCCCCATTAACCTCATTCAAGTGCACCATAAGTCCCCTCCACACACACACACTCTCTCTCTCTCCCTACCCTTGATTAAACGGGTACTGTCTCCTTTCTTGGGAGTCCATGAGATGACCCTTTACCTAATGTATGCATCAACGTGTGACTCATCTTGGGGTGATTGTTTAGAATGTATACCCAGTGTAATAGGAACTCACACCTCCATAGCTCCAGGGAGCACCCAGTTTAATAGGAACTCACACCTACATAGCCAGGGCACACACAGTGAAATAGGAACTCACACGTCCATAGCTCCAGGGAGCACCCAGTGTTATATAATGTATAATGCACACCTCCATAGATCCAGGGAGCACCCTGTAATAGGAACTCACACCCCTGCAGCTCCAGAGAGCACCCAGTGTAATAGGAACTCACACCCCTGCAGCTCCAGAGAGCACCCAGTGTAATAGGAACTCACACCTCTGCAGCTCCAGAGAGCACCCAGTGTAATAGGAACTCACACCCCTGCAGCTCCAGCGAGCACCCAGTGTAATAGGAACTCACACCTGCAGCTCCAGGCAGCACCCAGTGTAATAGGAACTCACACCCCTGCAGCTCCAGGCAGCACCCAGTGTAATAGGAACTCACACCTCTGCAGCTCCAGAGAGCACCCAGTGTAACAGGAACTCACACCTCTGCAGCTCCAGAGAGCACCCAGTGTAATAGGAACTCACACCTCTGTAGCTCCAGAGAGCACCCAGTGTAATAGGAACTCACACCTCTGCAGCTCCAGAGAGCACCCAGTGTAATAGGAACTCACACCCCTGCAGCTCCAGAGAGCACCCAGTGTAATAGGAACTCACACCTCTGCAGCTCCAGAGAGCACCCAGTGTAATAGGAACTCACACCTCTGCAGCTCCAGAGAGCACCCAGTGTAATAGGAACTCACACCCCTGCAGCTCCAGAGAGCACCCAGTGTAATAGGAACTCACAACCCTGCAGCTCCAGAGAGCACCCAGTGTAATAGGAACTCACACCTCTGCAGCTCCAGAGAGCACCCAGTGTAATAGGAACTCACACCTCTGCAGCTCCAGAGAGCACCCAGTGTAATAGGAACTCACACCTCTGCAGCTCCAGGGAGCACCCAGTGTAATAGGAACTCACAACCCTGCAGCTCCAGAGAGCACCCAGTGTAATAGGAACTCACACCTCTGTAGCTCCAGGGAGCACCCAGTGTAATAGGAACTCACACCTCTGTAGCTCCAGAGAGCACCCAGTGTAATAGGAACTCACACCCCTGCAGCTCCAGAGAGCACCCAGTGTAATAGGAACTCACACCTCTGTAGCTCCAGAGAGCACCCAGTGTAATAGGAACTCACACCTCTGTAGCTCCAGAGAGCACCCAGTGTAATAGGAACTCACACCTCTGTAGCTCCAGAGAGCACCCAGTGTAATAGGAACTCACACCTCTGTAGCTCCAGAGAGCACCTAGTGTAAGAGGAACTCACACCTCTGTAGCTCCAGAGAGCACCCAGTGTAATAGGAACTCACAACCCTGCAGCTCCAGAGAACACCCACTGTAATAGGAACTCACACCTCTGCAGCTCCAGAGAGCACCCAGTGTAATAGGAACTCACACCCCTGCAGCTCCAGAGAGCACCCAGTGTAATAGGAACTCACACCCCTGCAGCTCCAGAGAGCACCCAGTGTAATAGGAACTCACAACCCTGCAGCTCCAGGCAGCACCCAGTGTAATAGGAACTCACACCTCTGCAGCTCCAGTGAGCACCCAGTGTAATAGGAACTCACACCTCTGCAGCTCCAGAGAGCACCCAGTGTAATAGGAACTGACACCTCTGCAGCTCCAGAGAGCACCCAGTGTAATAGGAACTGACACCTCTGCAGCTCCAGAGAGCACCCAGTGTAATAGGAACTCACGCCTCTGCAGCTCCAGAGAGCACCCAGTGTAATAGGAACTCACACCCCTGCAGCTCCAGAGAGCACCCAGTGTAATAGGAACTCACAACCCTGCAGCTCCAGAGAGCACCCAGTGTAATAGGAACTCACACCTCTGCAGCTCCAGAGAGCACCCAGTGTAATAGGAACTCACACCTCTGTAGCTCCAGAGAGCACCCAGTGTAATAGGAACTCACACCCCTGCAGCTCCAGAGAGCACCCAGTGTAATAGGAAATCACACCTCTGTAGCTCCAGAGAGCACCCAGTGTAATAGGAACTCACACCTCTGTAGCTCCAGAGAGCACCCAGTGTAATAGGAACTCACAACCCTGCAGCTCCAGAGAACACCCAGTGTAATAGGAACTCACACCTCTGCAGCTCCAGAGAGCACCCAGTGTAATAGGAACTCACACCTCTGCAGCTCCAGAGAACACCCAGTGTAATAGGAACTCACACCTCTGCAGCTCCAGAGAGCACCCAGTGTAATAGGAACTCACACCTCTGCAGCTCCAGGGAGCACCCAGTGTAATAGGAACTCACACCTCCATAGATCCAGGCAGCACCCAGTGTAATAGGATCTCACACCTCTGCAGCTCCAGGGAGCACCCAGTGTAATAGGAACTCACACCTCTGCAGCTCCAGGGAGCACCCAGTGTAATAGGAACTCACACCTCCATAGATCCAGGCAGCACCCAGTGTAATAGGAACTCACACCTCTGCAGCTCCAGGGAGCACCCAGTGTAATAGGAACTCACACCTCTGCAGCTCCAGAGAGCACCCAGTGTAATAGGAACTGACACCTCTGCAGCTCCAGAGAGCACCCGGTATTATATAATGCACGCCTCCATAGCTCCAGGGCATGGCTGGCTCTGTGTGTGTGCTCACTCTGCCATGTTGAGTCTGAAGTACTTCATGGATTTTATGCTCTCTCCTGACTTGCATCCTGTAATAGCCATCTTGTGTTGCCTGCCTACATAAGCTGACCCTAATTGAAACACTGTATTGTGGTAAGCTAATTTTGTCATGTTTGGAACCTGCAGGATGTACCCGAGTTTGCCGATGCACCGATGCAACTGGAATAGGGGGAAAACATTGTAATTATGACATCATTATATTTAAACACCAATTTTAACATGCATTGCCATGGTAATATTGCAAGCATCCAATTAATGGTTGAAGTGACTGATTTGTCCCTGCCCATTTGACGAGTTGAAACTTGGTCGAAGTTTGAATTCTGCGGCAGCCATTTTGCAGCATTTTTTTCTTGTGTATATTTGAGCTGATTTAATATCTGGAAACTAGTCTCTATTTAGTGATAAGTTTCTTGTACTCTAGTAAAATCATCACTAAAAATAACTCTATAGAAATTGCACAACAGCCATTTCATTATGTGAGAGAACAAGGCTGAGCAGTTGCCAAGGATGAATGGTTGCCAAGGATGAAGGATGAGCGGTTGCCAAGGATGAAGAGTTGACAAGGATGAATGGTTGCTAAGGATGAACAGTTGCCAAAGATGAGCAGTTGCCAAGGATGAGTGGTTGCCAAGGATGAGTGGTTGCCAAGGATGAGCAGTTGCCAAAGATGAGTGGTTGCCAAGGATGAGTGGTTGCCAAGGATGAGCAGTTGCCAAAGATGAGTGGTTGCCAAGGATGAGCAGTTGCCAAAGATGAGTGGTTGCCAAGGATGAGTGGTTGCCAAGGATGAGCTGTTGCCAAAGATGAGTGGTTGCCAAGGATGAGTGGTTGCCAAGGATGAGTGGTTGCCAAGGATGAGTGGTTGCCAAGGATGAGCAGTTGCCAAAGATGAGTGGTTGCCAAGGATGAGCTGTTGCCAAAGATGAGTGGTTGCCAAGGATGAGTGGTTGCCAAGGATGAGCAGTTGCCAAGGATGAGTGGTTGCCAAGGATGAGTGGTTGCCAAGGATGAGTGGTTGCCAAGGATGAGCAGTTGCCAAAGATGAGTGGTTGCCAAGGATGAGTGGTTGCCAAGGATGAGCAGTTGCCAAAGATGAGTGGTTGCCAAGGATGAGCTGTTGCCAAAGATGAGTGGTTGCCAAGGATGAGTGGTTGCCAAGGATGAGCAGTTGCCAAGGATGAGTGGTTGCCAAGGATGAGTGGTTGCCAAGGATGAGTGGTTGCCAAGGATGAGCAGTTGCCAAGGATGAGCAGTTGCCAAGGATGAGCAGTTGCCAAAGATGAGTGGTTGCCAAGGATGAGCTGTTGCCAAAGATGAGTGGTTGCCAAGGATGAGCAGTTGCCAAAGATGAGTGGTTGCCAAGGATGAGTGGTTACCAAGGATGAGCAGTTGCCAAGGATGAGTGGTTGCCAAGGATGAGCAGTTGCCAAGGATGAGTGGTTGCCAAGGATGAGTGGTTGCCAAGGATGAGTGGTTGCCAAGGATGAGCGGTTGCCAAGGATGAGCAGTTGCCAAGGATGAGCAGTTGCCAAGGATGAGTGGTTGCTAAGGATGAGTGGTTGCCAAGGATGAGCAGTTGCCAAGGATGAGCAGTTGCCAAGGATGAGCGGTTGCCAAAGATGAGTGGTTGCCAAGGATGAGCTGTTGCCAAAGATGAGTGGTTGCCAAGGATGAGTGGTTGCCAAGGATGAGCAGTTGCCAAAGATGAGTGGTTGCCAAGGATGAGTGGTTGCCAAGGATGAGCAGTTGCCAAGGATGAGTGGTTGCCAAGGATGAGTGGTTGCCAAGGATGAGTGGTTGCCAAGGATGAGCAGTTGCCAAGGATGAGCAGTTGCCAAGGATGAGCAGTTGCCAAGGATGAGTGGTTGCCAAGGATGAGTGGTTGCCAAGGATGAGTGGTTGCCAAGGATGAGCGGTTGCCAAGGATGAGCAGTTGCCAAGGATGAGCAGTTGCCAAGGATGAGTGGTTGCTAAGGATGAGTGGTTGCCAAGGATGAGCGGTTGCCAAGGATGAGCGGTTGCCAAGGATGAGCGGTTGCCATGGAGAAGTCTGTTAGGTCTGTACCAAGTAGCCCCAGTACATACATAGTGTGCCAGGTTTTGTGCTGGTGGGCTCCTGTGTTGATGCCGATGAGTTCTGTTTGCATTGCTGTGAAAATAACTCGGCAGTAGCACTCAACATATTGTGAGCACCACTGTAAGTAAAGTTACTGTAGGTTGGGGGGGGGGGGGGGGGGGGGGGCTTGTGTGCTGGCACTCTGTAGGGCTGGGGGGCTTGTGTGCTGGCATTCTGTAGGGCTGGGGGGCTTGTGTGGTGGCACTCTGTAGGGCTGGGGGGCTTGTGTGCTGGCACTCTGTAGGGCTGGGGGGCTTGTGTGCTGGCACTCTGTAGGGCTGGGGGGCTTGTGTGCTGGCTGTGATGTGGTTCAGTGCAGGATTTCTCCACTTCATGAGGTCAGCTGTACATGAGGTAGGCTAGATTTCTTCAAAAAGTTGGTCCACTTTAAGGCCCGGAAAAATGTAGTGAGCCAGTGTAGTGTCCTGCACTCACTGCTAGTGTCCTGCACTCACTGCTAGTGTCCTGCACTCACTGCTAGTGTCCTGCACTCACTGCTAGTGTCCTGCACTCACTGCTAGTGTCCTGCACTCGCTGGAGTGTCCTGCACTCACTGCTAGTGTCCTGCACTCGCTGGAGTGTCCTGCACTCACTGCTAGTGTCCTGCACTCACTGCTAGTGTCCTGCACTCGCTGGAGTGTCCTGCACTCACTGCTAGTGTCCTGCACTCACTGCTAGTGTCCTGCACTCGCTGGAGTGTCCTGCACTCACTGCTAGTGTCCTGCACTCGCTGGAGTGTCCTGCACTCACTGCTAGTGTCCTGCACTCACTGCTAGTGTCCTGCACTCGCTGGAGTGTCCTGCACTCACTGCTAGTGTCCTGCACTCACTGCTAGTGTCCTGCACTCGCTGGAGTGTCCTGCACTCACTGCTAGTGTCCTGCACTCGCTGGAGTGTCCTGCACTCACTGGAGTGTCCTGCACTCACTGCTAGTGTCCTGCACTCGCTGGAGTGTCCTGCACTCACTGCTAGTGTCCTGCACTCACTGCTAGTGTCCTGCACTCACTGGAGTGTCCTGCACTCACTGCTAGTGTCCTGCACTCACTGCTAGTGTCCTGCACTCGCTGGAGTGTCCTGCACTCGCTGGAGTGTCCTGCACTCACTGCTAGTGTCCTGCACTCGCTGGAGTGTCCTGCACTCACTGCTAGTGTCCTGCACTCACTGCTAGTGTCCTGCACTCACTGGAGTGTCCTGCACTCACTGCTAGTGTCCTGCACTCACTGCTAGTGTCCTGCACTCACTGCTAGTGTCCTGCACTCGCTGCTAGTGTCCTGCACTCGCTGGAGTGTCCTGCACTCACTGCTAGTGTCCTGCACTCACTGGAGTGTCCTGCACTCACTGCTAGTGTCCTGCACTCACTGCTAGTGTCCTGCACTCGCTGGAGTGTCCTGCACTCACTGCTAGTGTCCTGCACTCACTGCTAGTGTCCTGCACTCGCTGGAGTGTCCTGCACTCACTGCTAGTGTCCTGCACTCGCTGGAGTGTCCTGCACTCACTGCTAGTGTCCTGCACTCGCTGGAGTGTCCTGCACTCACTGCTAGTGTCCTGCACTCGCTGGAGGGAGGGAGGGAGAGAAGCCTCCCATGTCTTGCTTGTGCGTTGGTGACCTTTACCGGAACAACCAACGGACCTCGAGCTACTTCATGCTGGCTGCATTGTCTCCTCCCACTCCTCCCACACCTCACCACTCCCTCCTCTAACACTCCTCCCACACCTCACCACTCCCTCCTCTAACACTCCTCCCACACCTCACCACTCCCTCCTCTAACACTCCTCCCACACTCACCACTCCCTCCTCTAACACTCCTCCCACACTCACCACTCCCTCCTCTAACACTCCTCCCACACTCACCACTCCCTCCTCTAACACTCCTCCCACACCTCACCACTCCCTCCTCTAACACTCCTCCCACACCTCACCACTCCCTCCTCTAACACTCCTCCCACACCTCACCACTCCCTCCTCTAACACTCCTCCCACACCTCACCACTCCCTCCTCTAACACTCCTCCCACACCTCACCACTCCCTCCTCTAACACTCCTCCCACACCTCACCACTCCCTCCTCTAACACTCCTCCCACACTCACCACTCCCTCCTCTAACACTCCTCCCACACTCACCACTCCCTCCTCTAACACTCCTCCCACACTCACCACTCCCTCCTCTAACACTCCTCCCACACCTCACCACTCCCTCCTCTAACACTCCTCCCACACCTCACCACTCCCTCCTCTAACACTCCTCCCACACCTCACCACTCCCTCCTCTAACACTCCTCCCACACCTCACCACTCCCTCCTCTAACACTCCTCCCACACTCACCACTCCCTCCTCTAACACTCCTCCCACACCTCACCACTCCCTCCTCTAACACTCCTCCCACACTCACCACTCCCTCCTCTAACACTCCTCCCACACCTCACCACTCCCTCCTCTAACACTCCTCCCACACCTCACCACTCCCTCCTCTAACACTCCTCCCACACTCACCACTCCCTCCTCTAACACTCCTCCCACACTCACCACTCCCTCCTCTAACACTCCTCCCACACCTCACCACTCCCTCCTCTAACACTCCTCCCACACCTCACCACTCCCTCCTCTAACACTCCTCCCACACCTCACCACTCCCTCCTCTAACACTCCTCCCACACCTCACCACTCCCTCCTCTAACACTCCTCCCACACTCACCACTCCCTCCTCTAACACTCCTCCCACACTCACCACTCCCTCCTCTAACACTCCTCCCACACCTCACCACTCCCTCCTCTAACACTCCTCCCACACTCACCACTCCCTCCTCTAACACTCCTCCCACACTCACCACTCCCTCCTCTAACACTCCTCCCACACCTCACCACTCCCTCCTCTAACACTCCTCCCACACTCACCACTCCCTCCTCTAACACTCCTCCCACACCTCACCACTCCCTCCTCTAACACTCCTCCCACACCTCACTACTCCCTCCTCTAACATTCCTCCCACACTCACCACTCCCTCCTCTAACACTCCTCCCACACCTCACCACTCCCTCCTCTAACACTCCTCCCACACCTCACCACTCCCTCCTCTAACACTCCTCCCACACTCAATACTCCCTCCTCTAACACTCCTCCCACACCTCACCACACCCTCCTCTAACACTCCTCCCACACCTCACCACTCTCTCCTCTAACATTCCTCCCACACTCACCACTCCCTCCTCTAACACTCCTCCCACACTCACCACTCCCTCCTCTAACACTCCTCCCACACTCACCACTCCCTCCTCTAACACTCCTCCCACACCTTCCACTCCCTCCTCTAACACTCCTCCCACACTCACCACTCCCTCCTCTAACACTCCTCCCACACTCACCACTCCCTCCTCTAACACTCCTCCCACACCTCACCACTCCCTCCTCTAACACTCCTCCCACACTCACCACTCCCTCCTCTAACACTCCTCCCACACTCACCACTCCCTCCTCTAACACTCCTCCCACACTCACCACTCCCTCCTCTAACACTCCTCCCACACCTCACTACTCCCTCCTCTAACATTCCTCCCACACTCACCACTCCCTCCTCCCACACCTCACCACTCCCTCCTCTAACACTCCTCCCACACCTCACCACACCCTCCTCTAACACTCCTCCCACACCTCACCACTCCCTCCTCTAACACTCCTCCCACACCTCACCACTCCCTCCTCTAACACTCCTCCCACACTCACCACTCCCTCCTCTAACACTCCTCCCACACCTTCCTCTAACACTCCTCCCACACTCACCACTCCCTCCTCTAACACTCCTCCCACACCTCACCACTCCCTCCTCTAACACTCCTCCCACACTCACCACTCCCTCCTCTAACACTCCTCCCACACCTCACCACTCCCTCCTCTAACACTCCTCCCACACTCACCACTCCCTCCTCTAACACTCCTCCCACACCTCACCACTCCCTCCTCTAACACTCCTCCCACACTCACCACACCCTCCTCTAACACTCCTCCCACACTCACCACTCCCTCCTCTAACACTCCTCCCACACTCACCACTCCCTCCTCTAACACTCCTCCCACACCTCACCACTCCCTCCTCTAACACTCCTCCCACACCTCACCACTCCCTCTAACACTCCTCCCACACCTCACCACACCCTCCTCTAACACTCCTCCCACACCTCACCACTCCCTCCTCTAACACTCCTCCCACACCTCACCACTCCCTCCTCTAACACTCCTCCCACACTCACCACTCCCTCCTCTAACACTCCTCCCACACCTCACCACTCCCTCCTCTAACACTCCTCCCACACCTCACCACTCCCTCCTCTAACACTCCTCCCACACCTCACCACTCCCTCCTCTAACACTCCTCCCACACTCACCACTCCCTCCTCTAACACTCCTCCCACACCTCACTACTCCCTCCTCTAACATTCCTCCCACACTCACCACTCCCTCCTCTAACACTCCTCCCACACCTCACCACACCCTCCTCTAACACTCATCCCACACCTCACCACTCCCTCCTCTAACACTCCTCCCACACCTCACCACTCCCTCCTCTAAGACTCCTCCCACACCTCACCACTACCTCCTCTAACACTCCTCCCACACCTCACCACTCCCTCCTCTAACACATCACCAGAAGAATCCTGTGCATGCATGTTTGTTTCCATGTGTTGTGTGTGTGTGGGGGGGGGGGGGGTGGGGTGCATACTTGTGTGTGTGAACCCAATATTCAGAGTTTCATACCAGGATTCTTTGGGGGGAACATTGTGTTCACAGTGGAGGTGGAGTCCTCAATATCTCATATTGAGATATTTCCAGAACTCTTCAAACTTCTCAACATCTTGCTTGCTCTACCAGTTGGAATGGCTACCACTAAGCATTCCTCCAGTCAAATGAAGCTTAATTTTTTTTAAATCTGACTTGTGACATTGTCAGACTAATGCGTGCTACCATCGAAGGGCCTCGGCTCTCAGGAGTTGACTTCAATCAAATTTTAGATGTTACAATCAGCAACATCATAGACCACTTGTCATGCGCCAGCCACATTAGAACTATGTAACTTGAAATTTCTGGGGGGAGGGGGGAGGGGGGGCAGGACTCAAGCTGGTGTGTTGAGGGGAAGTCCCAGGGCCCTCCTACCTCTGTGAAACCTTGGCTAGTAGGAGCGTGCAATGAGTATATACTACTCCTCATTGTTACTATAGCTGACCTGAGGCAGTGATATATATACTACTCCTCATTGTTACTATAGCTGACGGGGTCAGTGTGTGTGTGTGTGTTGTGATTGTTATAGCATACAAGATTCAGAGCCGACCTGCCGAGGCTGGAGTATGATATGCAAGCATGCTTTATTGCCCATATAAGGTGTTGTACATGACATTGTGTTGCTCAGTGCTATATTTAGAATCTAAAGATAGCCAGGTCATTTTGGAACCACCCTACAGGCCATTGTATAAAACTGAAGATAGCAGCTGCCATGGCTCACTTGGCAAGTATGGGGCCAAACGTGACTGCTCAAGCATCAGATGCAAATAATGCACACCACCATTGAATAATCCTCTGTGCATGTGCAGACAATCAAGCGAATGAACACAAGTAAGGGAACAGAGGTGAGAGTTCTCTATAGCTTATTAACGGGAGCACGAAGCTCGTCTTCCCCAGAAGCAGGAAGGAGAGGAGAGCTACAAAGCTTTTGTAAATCTGTATTAATTGTTGACCTCACCAAGCGTACGCAGCAGCAGAGTGAGGACGTCAGTGGTGAAGCTAAAGGTGCACAGGTACCAACCTCTGAGAAAGTCGCCGATTTCCATCGGCTCTCTTCCAGTCCCACAGAGCTCTTGATGGCCTTGTTAGTGGCTTCCATGCAGGCTTGTGTAACTCTTGGTGCTTGAGACTGCTTGAGCACCCCTGTGCTGGAGCCTTGAGACTGCCTCTGAGCGCCCCTGTGCTGGAGCCTTGGGAGTGACTGCCTGAGCACCCCTGTGCTGGAGCCTTGAGAGTGCCTCTGAGCACCCCTGTGCTGGAGCCTTGGGAGTGACTGCCTGAGCACCCCTGTGCTGGAGCCTTGGGAGTGACTGCCTCTGAGCACCCCTGTGCTGGAGCCTTGAGAGTGACTGCCTGAGCACCCCTGTGCTGGAGCCTTGAGACTGCCTCTGAGCACCCCTGTGCTGGAGTCTTGAGACTGCCTCTGAGCACCCCTGTGCTGGAGCCTTGAGACTGCCTCTGAGCACCCCTGGAGCCTTGGGAGTGACTGCCTGAGCACCCCTGTGCTGGAGCCTTGAGACTGCCTCTGAGCGCCCCTGTGCTGGAGCCTTGAGACTGCCTCTGAGCACCCCTGTGCTGGAGCCTTGAGACTGCCTCTGAGCACCCCTGTGCTGGAGCCTTGAGACTGCCTCTGAGCACCCCTGTGCTGGAGCCTTGAGACTGCCTCTGAGCACCCCTGTGCTGGAGTCTTGAGACTGCCTCTGAGCACCCCTGTGCTGGAGCCTTGAGACTGCCTCTGAGCACCCCTGGAGCCTTGGGAGTGACTGCCTGAGCACCCCTGTGCTGGAGCCTTGAGACTGCCTCTGAGCGCCCCTGTGCTGGAGCCTTGAGACTGCCTCTGAGCACCCCTGTGCTGGAGCCTTGAGACTGCCTCTGAGCACCCCTGTGCTGGAGCCTTGAGACTGCCTCTGAGCACCCCTGTGCTGGAGCCTTGAGACTGCCTCTGAGCACCCCTGTGCTGGAGCCTTGAGACTGCCTCTGAGCACCCCTGTGCTGGAGCCTTGAGACTGCCTCTGAGCACCCCTGTGCTGGAGCCTTGAGACTGCCTCTGAGCACCCCTGTGCTGGAGCCTTGAGACTGCCTCTGAGCGCCCCTGTGAGCCTTGAGACTGCCTCTGAGCACCCCTGTGCTGGAGCCTTGAGACTGCCTCTGAGCACCCCTGTGCTGGAGCCTTGAGACTGCCTCTGAGCACCCCTGGAGCCTTGGGAGTGACTGCCTGAGCACCCCTGTGCTGGAGCCTTGAGACTGCCTCTGAGCGCCCCTGTGCTGGAGCCTTGAGACTGCCTCTGAGCACCCCTGTGCTGGAGCCTTGAGACTGCCTCTGAGCACCCCTGTGCTGGAGCCTTGAGACTGCCTCTGAGCACCCCTGTGCTGGAGCCTTGAGACTGCCTCTGAGCACCCCTGTGCTGGAGCCTTGAGACTGCCTCTGAGCACCCCTGTGCTGGAGCCTTGAGACTGCCTCTGAGCACCCCTGTGCTGGAGCCTTGAGACTGCCTCTGAGCACCCCTGTGCTGGAGCCTTGAGACTGCCTCTGAGCGCCCCTGTGAGCCTTGAGACTGCCTCTGAGCACCCCTGTGCTGGAGCCTTGAGACTGCCTCTGAGCACCCTTGTGCTGGAGCCTTGAGACTGCCTCTGAGCACCCCTGTGCTGGAGCCTTGGGAGTGACTGCCTGAGCACCCCTGTGCTGGAGCCTTGAGACTGCCTCTGAGCACCCCTGTGCTGGAGCCTTGAGACTGCCTCTGAGCACCCCTGTGCTGGAGCCTTGAGACTGCCTCTGAGCACCCCTGTGCTGGAGCCTTGAGACTGCCTCTGAGCACCCCTGTGCTGGAGCCTTGAGACTGCCTCTGAGCACCCCTGTGCTGGAGCCTTGGGAGTGACTGCCTGAGCACCCCTGTGCTGGAGCCTTGAGACTGCCTCTGAGCACCCCTGTGCTGGAGCCTTGAGACTGCCTCTGAGCACCCCTGTGCTGGAGCCTTGAGACTGCCTCTGAGCACCCCTGTGCTGGAGCCTTGAGACTGCCTCTGAGCACCCCTGTGCTGGAGCCTTGAGACTGCCTCTGAGCACCCCTGTGCTGGAGCCTTGAGACTGCCTCTGAGCACCCCTGTGCTGGAGCCTTGAGACTGCCTCTGAGCACCCCTGTGCTGGAGCCTTGAGACTGCCTCTGAGCACCCCTGTGCTGGAGCCTTGAGACTGCCTCTGAGCACCCCTGTGCTGGAGCCTTGGGAGTGACTGCCTGAACACCCCTGTGCTTAAGCTAATACCTCCTAGGCTGTGGATGGCTCCAGAGCTGTTCAGTGCTAGTGATGCCCCCTACCCTTTCTAAAGATGGCAGATCAGAGACTAGCAAGTGGCTAGCACATTCCTGGAAGCTCGGAGAAGTGATGGAATAGACGGAGCAATTGTAAGGAGACAGAAAGGAGTACTTGTGATATCTGCTCTTGCCAGATATAAAGACATCTGATGCCCTTAATATGTAACAGACTAGCTGCATTATGTTGTGGCTAACTGGGACAACTGTAATTATATGTCACATGACATGGTTAGCAATCACTGAGCAACTATAATTACGTGGTCACATGACATGGTTAGCAATCACTGAGCAACTATAATTACGTGGTCACATGACACGGTTAGCAATCACTGAGCAACTATAATTAAGTCACATGACATGGTTAGCAGTCGCTGAGCAACTATAATGACACAGTCACATGACATGGTTAGCAATCACTGAGCAACTATAATTACGTGGTCACATGACACGGTTAGCAATCACTGAGCAACTATAATGACCCAGTCACATGACACGGTTAGCAATCACTGAGCAACTATAATGACCCAGTCACATGACACAGTTAGCAATCACTGAGCAACTATAATTACAGTCACATGACACGGTTAGCAATCACTGAGCAACTATAATTACAGTCACATGACACGGTTAGCAATCACTGAGCAACTATAATTACAGTCACATGACATGGTTAGCAACCACTGAGCAACTATAATGACATAGTTCTTGGTTAGCAACCACTGAGATATAAATACATGTACATACTACAGTGGCAGAGGAGTTGCATTGTTGTGGGATGGATCTGTTAGCCACATCAAAGGTCTCCTTCCTCCTTGGCTCGCCTTGCAGTTTTTGTCCCTCACAAGTTGCCAATGTTGGGTGATAATGACCCCCCTCCCCCAAGCATGTGTGAAACCACTGGGCAAAATAATTGAGTCCTCAATAGTAGGTTGCAGTAGTAAAAAGAAGGTCGGGCAGCTTTTCAGCAGCTGTCACGATAGCTGAAATGTCATTTTGCCTCCCAATTCAGCAGACCAGGTCTGTAAGAACTAATTTGCTCTAATTATAGGCAGCTATGGCTGGCTTATACTTCAGGGATAGCTGAGTGGTTTGTGGTCACGCTGAGCCTGCACAAGCCGAACAGCTTCTGCTATTGACGGTCAAGTGCTTCTTTGTGAGGACATGAGCATCTCTTGTACGACCACTAAACCATTGGGCATCCGGATGACAGGGAAGTATCTTATAATGCGGAGAGTATGCGTGTTATTTGAATGCATTCCTGTTCTTAAGCGATACTTCCTGCCATCATCGTGCGGGGGACTCTATAAGTGTAGCCCATGTCCAGAACGTCCAAAGGTGTTCTATTTGCTGTACATCGAGCTTGAGTTCTACAGTGACCCTGCACACACCCAGAAGTGGTCCATTAAGGGAACTGATGATCATGGCTTGGTGTGGCCATGCACACCATCAGTGGCTAGCCATCTTGGTTGTCTCAACATTGCCTCTTCTCTGCATCTATCAGTAGAGAAACATATCCCAATTAAAAATGAATATTTCCCTCAACCCTGTGTCTCTCTTTCTTTGTCCTTAATGGCCTCCCACATAGAGGACCCAGGGGGTGTGGGACCAGGGGTAGGGGGGTGGGGGCACTAGGGTTAACTCGTCCAGAAGAAGATGGCCAGGCTTTGGGGCCATAGGCCATGCCCCGACCATGTCATGCTCCAAAGCTTTAAAAATCCAATTGGCCAAAGTGAGTCAGGTACAGGCCAAAGTGCAGGTCAAAGTGGGGCAGGTACAGGCCAGAGTGGGGCAGGTACAGGCCAGAGTGGGGCAGGTACAGGCCAGAGTGGGGCAGGTACAGGCCAGAGTGGGGCAGGTACAGGTCAGAGTGGGGCAGCTACAGGCCAGAGTGGGGCAGGTATAGGCCAGAGTGGGGCAGGTACAGGCCAGAGTGGGGCAGGTATAGGCCAGAGTGGGGCAGGTACAGGCCAGAGTGGGGCAGGTACAGGCCAGAGTGGGGCAGGTACAGGCCAGAGTGGGGCAGCTACAGGCCAGAGTGGGGCAGCTACAGGCCAGAGTGGGGCAGGTACAGGCCAGAGTGGGGCAGGTACAGGTCAGAGTGGGGCAGGTACAGGCCAGAGTGGGGCAGGTACAGGCCAGAGTGGGGCAGGTACAGGCCAGAGTGGGGCAGGTACAGGCCAGAGTGGGGCAGGTACAGGCCAGAGTGGGGCAGGTACAGGCCAGAGTGGGGCAGCTACAGGCCAGAGTGGGGCAGGTACAGGCCAGAGTGGGGCAGGTACAGGTCAGAGTGGGGCAGGTACAGGCCAGAGTGAGGCAGGTACAGGCCAGAGTGGGGCAGGTACAGGCCAGAGTGGGGCAGGTACAGGCCAGAGTGGGGCAGGTACAGGCCAGAGTGGGGCAGGTACAGGCCAGAGTGGGGCAGCTACAGGCCAGAGTGGGGCAGCTACAGGCCAGAGTGGGGCAGCTACAGGCCAGAGTGGGGCAGCTACAGGCCAGAGTGAGTCAGGTACAGGCCAGAGTGAGTCAGGCACAGGGTCTACACTTGTAACCTTTCTGAACATCCTTTTCTTTGTCCTCAATGGTTGCTCAATGGACAGGGCTAATGCCTGCAGGCAATTGGGCTACTTGTGTGGCTAGTAATATATAATGTCTAGCCAACCGATGCTGTCAAAGTCTGACGTGATTCAACTTGCAGCTCTGCTGGAGATTAACCCTCTCACCGTCGGGTTTGTAGACAATTATTCCAAATTGAAACTAGTTCCAGTTAAAAATCAATATAAGATCAGGGACTTACTCCTACCTCTTGCAATTAGGACATCTGTTAGCACCATTGATGGCAGTCAGCGTGGTAAAGTTGCGTTGACCACAACCTGACCACAAAATATGAATATAATCAGGGAACAATATAGTAGGAAGTCAATTATCTGAACTTCAGTTATCCGAACACGTCGGTTAACCGATCGCTATGTGAGACCACACCTGCTGTAGGAAGAAAAAAAGGGAAAACCTGGCAAGTGGTAAAATTACGTATGCACATGCGCAGAACAGATTTCCCAACGTAGAACTTTCTAAAACTTTCTTTACACTCCATTTTGAAGCAGATACTCTGTACAGAGTATGGCTACAGCTACTCCAAAGAGAAAAAGGATTGTACTTAGCATCAAAGACAAACTCAAGATATGTGATTTAGTGAAGAGTGGGGAAGGTTTAGCTAGTGTGCGACTGAGTACCGCGTAGGAAAGTCAACTGCTCATGATATCATTAAGACAGAAGAGGAGATTCTGACACTTGTGTAGAGGGGGACAAAGATGATGGAGATGATGGAGATGATGAAGAGGTGTGTCTTCCAGCTGTGTCCCAGGCTTGCACTGCACTAGAGACAGCGCTAGCATATGTCCAAGAGCAGCATGGAATTCCAATGAGCACAACGCTGATGCCGAACAGTCTCTTGCTTGAAACTGCAAAAAAATAAATCTATAAATCAGAAACAAACAAAAATTAGAGATGATGTACAGTACTTCACTAAAGCTTCAGACTCTAATGCTTGTAATTAAGTCATTCACAATGTTATTAAGATGATGTCATAATAATTGTGCATGTGTTGTGGTTGCTGTGGTAACTTGATGAACATTTTGTGCAACTTAGTTATCCGAACACCCTCCGGTCCCAACATGTTCGGATAACTGACTTCCTACTGTACTTCTGTTTGTAGCTCCATAGGGCCCACGTAGTTCATGGTATGGTCTTGATATAACTGCTCTGTGAATATCCTCTCTTTTAACACTAAAATTATGGGTGTAAGTATAGGGATACGAAACTTAGGTGCTGTCAAGTTCAGTGTCTCACACACTGACAAATAAATGTGAATATCCTGTAATGTAGCACTTAATTAAAGAACATGTTTCTATTGTTTATAAACAATCAGCACATCTTGGATATGGCAGCAATAGAACTTGAACCAGCGACATTTGAAATATCCTGTAGTCTACGGCGAATAGGATGAGCCGACGGTGGGGGAGCAGCTGGGTGAGAGGATGGCACACGCTGGCAGGAGCAATGTGGCTCACATGAAACCTCACTCACTCACACTACCAGTAACACTCACTCACATGGCTGCTGGAGAAACAACTGGAGAGGAATTAGAGAGAGGACCTGGAGTGGGAGTGTGAGAGCAACAGCCGCAGCACTAAGTCCACCATCACCACTACCCGCCATCATCAAGTCTGTCAGCATAATTATTCAACATCATATTATCACACCCTGGGAACTAATTTTTTCCCTGCCATTTTCTCCGCTACTACTTCTTGGACACCTAACAGGCTAATACTGCAGCTAGATCCCTTCACAAACCCGTGAACATCTACGTCCTCCCCATCAGTTAGGCGGTCATCACCATCAGCTGGAGTGCTAGTGTGTGGTGGTCGAATGGTCGCAGCTACCAAGGATTGCACTGCTCCCAAGTCAAATGAACCAGGTAAGCATGGATGTCTTTCCCTTCATCCTCAGTAGATTCAGAGCGATCCCAAACTTCTCCAGTCAGAAATTACCTCTGCTAGACTAAGCCTCCTCGCCATTTCAAAAGTGTGGACCATCAGTGTTTCAACATTTTTCTCGCCAAGTTCCCTCCCACGCTCTGCCATAATATTTGACGCGTAAATAGAGTAAGGCTTCAGCTATTTAATGGTATATAAATTATGGGCTATAGACGATCACACGTTTATTTAATTTTTAATTTACAAAGCTGTGGCTCCTACGATGGTGAGAGGGTTAAGCTGGAAGGTTTTGGTATATGCATGTACCTAACGTATGTAAGAGGTGGGGGGATCAATGATACCTACACACACTCACACACACACACACACACACATATCCCACCCAACCCCACACACACAGGTGGTTCTTTGGTCCTATCAAGAGAGCTGAAGCTGAAAAGCTGCTTCGCTTGCAAGTCCACAACAAGGGCACGTACCTGATCCGGGAGAGTGAGAGCAAGCCGGGCGACTACTCCCTCTCTATCCAGGATGGAGAGAACGTCAAGCACTACCGGATACGCAGGCTGGACGAGGGTGGCTTCTTCATCACCAGAAGAGCCATCTTCAACACGCTCAAGGAGCTGGTAGACTACTACATGGAGACCAGCGACGGACTCTGCATCAACCTCTGCTATCCTTGTCCTCAGATGGAGAAACCTCAGATCGACCTCTCGCATAAGGTCAAGGACATGTGGGAGATTCCTAGAGACTCCATTAGCCTTGTGGTGCGGTTAGGTGGGGGACAGTTCGGCGAAGTTTTCAGAGGTATCTGGAACAACACAACACCAGTGGCTGTCAAGACACTTAAACAAGGCACCATGCATCCATCTGCTTTCCTGCAAGAGGCAAGCATCATGAAGAAACTGCGCCATCCAAAGCTGGTCCAGTTGTACGCTGTCTGTACACAAGAGGAGCCCCTGCTAATCATCACAGAGCTAATGACCAACGGAAGTCTGATGGAGTACCTTCAAGGAGATGGCCGATCTCTCAAGCTGCCTCAGCTCATTGACATGTCTGCACAGGTGGCAGGAGGCATGGCCTACCTGGAGCTCCATAACTACATCCACCGAGATCTTGCCGCCAGAAATATTTTAGTTGGAGAAAACAATATTTGCAAAGTGGCAGACTTCGGGCTGGCTAGGCTGATAGCAGATGATGAGTACAATGCTCATGAAGGAGCCAAGTTCCCCATCAAATGGACGGCTCCCGAGGCTGCTCTCTACAACCGTTTCAGCATCAAGTCTGACGTCTGGTCATTTGGGGTGCTACTGACAGAATTGGTATCATACGGGCGCATACCTTACCCAGGCATGTCCAATGCTGAAGTACTGAAGGAGTTGGAGAGAGGCTATCGGATGCCGTGTCCTATGGATACTCCTGAGAGTCTTTACCAGATCATGCTCGACTGTTGGAAGAAGAACCCAGTGGACCGGCCCACTTTTGAGGCTCTCTTGTGGAGATTAGAGGACTTTTTTGTTCTGGACACAGGACAGTACCAACATGCAGCTGATGTTTTGTAATCAACCTGTTGGTAGCGATCTAGCCATTGTCAGCACTGTTATGTGTATCAATGTGTCGTGTGTATCTGTTGCTGTTTTTAAATGTTGATTCATGTTTTGGTGTGTGTGTGTGTATGAGTGCATGGATGGAGTATATACATGTATGCACGTTTTTAACACAAGGGGTATATATATACAGTGTAACTTACCTGACACAAGAGGTGTGCAGCATCCCACTTGTAACTTACCTGACACAAGAGGTATACAGCATCCCACTTGTAACTTGCCTGACACAAGAGGTGTGCAGCATCCCACTTGTAACTTACCTGACACATGAGGTGTGCAGCATCCCACTTGTAACTTACCTGACACAAGAAGTATACAGCATCCCACTTGTAACTTGCCTGACACAAGAGATGTACAGCATCCCACTTATAACTTACCTGACACAAGAGGTATACAGCATCCCACTTGTAGCTTACCTGACACAAGAGGTGTGCAGCATCCCACTTGTAGCTTACCTGACACAAGAGATGTACAGCATCTCACTTGTAACTTACCTGACACAAGAGGTATACAGCATCCCACTTGTAACTTACCTGACACAAGAGATGTACAGCATCCCACTTGTAACTTACCTGACACAAGAGGTGTACAGCATCCCACTTATAACTTACCTGACACAAGAGGTGTGCAGCATCCCACTTGTAGCTTACCTGTCACAAGAGGTGTGCAGCATCCCACTTGCAACTTACCTGTCACAAGAGGTGTACAGCATCCCACTTGTAACTTACCTGTCACGAGGTGTACAGCATCCCACTTGTAGCTTACCTGTCACAAGAGGTGTGCAGCATCCCACTTGTAACTTACCTGACACAAGAGGTGTGCACATCCCACTTGTAACTTACCTGTCACAAGAGATGTACAGCATCCCACTTGTAACTTACCTGACACAAGAGGTGTACAGCATCCCACTTGTAACTTACCTGTCACAAGAGGTGTACAGCATCCCACTTGTAACTTACCTGTCACAAGAGGTGTGCAGCATCCCACTTGTAACTTACCTGACACAAGAGGTGTACAGCATCCCACTTGTAACTTACCTGTCACAAGAGGTGTGCAGCATCCCACTTGTAACTTACCTGTCACAGATGATGCTTGTGTTTCACAAAAGCCTCTCAGTAGTCGGGCATGATCCATTACCATCACTAATCTTTGATCTTTGGGTGGAGAAGGAGCTGGTGTCTTCCATGGTTCACTTCTTGTGTGGCAGGAATTTGAACAATTTCAACATCTAAAAGCCATCAAGATTATGGACGGTGCCGAGCATGTGTGGAGGTCAAACCTTATCATGATGACATCAATATATACTGCTGTGGTTATGGCTAGGGCAGTATATACCCTTGTTCTATACCCTTGATGTTAATATGATGCATGGGGTCAATTGGAAGAATAGTCACCCGGGCTGCGCTCGGGTGACTATTCTTCAGAAGATCCCAGCTCCGGCTAGGGCTAGAGCTAGGGCTTTTTCTCAGAATGCATTTCAGAGTCTGTGTGATCATATTGCTCTCCAATTCCCAATGTAGATCTAGATCGGGTGACTAAGGTTCCGGCCCGGGTGACTATTCTTCAATTGATCCCATTTTTGTTACATTCTTGTAACATGACACGAATTGCAGCCGAGCAAGTGCTGCATGCAACTGCTAATATCCTCCACTGCTTGGAATGGAATGGAACCTACAGAGTGCTGTTATCTAATTTGCATGCAATTCGAGTTCCATGACCAGTGACATAGCTAAGGATATTCTAATATAAAGGGTCAGACACGCATTCCACTAGTAATTTTCCTGTCACAGAATGTTAGGTCATGCTCCACAAAGTGCGTACACATGTGTTGCATGCTGTTCAGTAATATTTCAATCCTTGTATATAATGGGGCTTATTAATTAGGGGTTGGTGGTTGAGGGAAGTGATTTCAAAGTTAGTGAAGTGAAATTAAGTTGCGTTGGCAGAGATGTTCCTGCAAAAAGTGGAGGAGAAGGCGTGTGCAGCGGAATCTATGGTTGAAATGAGGAGGTTTATAGGAGGGCATGTGTGGTGTAGGGATGTTGGCAGATAAGAGACTGAGCTCATGGATGCTAGGTGGATCAAGAGAGGGGGAGAATGTGGAGTAGAGGGAGAGAGAAAAGTGGCAGTAGCATTGTTATGTAAACCCCCGGAGGGTGCAAGTACAGGAGACTGAATTGGTATAGCGATTTGAAGGGAAAGGATATGAAGTGATTCTGATGGGCAATTTTAATGACAGGATAGGTAGGTCTTTGGGAGGAAGCACACCCTAACAGCAATGGTAGACGGCTCCTGAACTCGGTGTGCTTGGAGGAATGGTTATAGGGAAGGAAATTAAGAACTGTGAGGGAAGGTGGACCTGGGAAGTGGGAGAGAAGAAATCAGTAGTGATTAAAGATTCTGGGAAGACTGATATGTAAGTGAGGTCTGTGAGTATGGAGGAGAGAGTTAAAATGAAATGGAGAGTGGATGGTAGGCACAACTGGATGGAGTAACAATAGGCAGTAGAGGAAGCATTTGTAGGATGGGAAGAAGAGTTGAGGGGGTTTGATCAAGAGCAGGGGTCTAATGTAACAAATAGCATCTGGAATGCATGGAAAGAGAAAGTGTCGACAGTGGCAGAGAAAGGTTTAGAGAAGAAGAAGATAACGGGTGAATTCGAAGGGATGGTGGTCAGATGAAGTAGGGGAAGCAATAAGTACCACAAAAAGAGTTTGTAGGAAATTGATGACAGCAAGAATGGGGGGACATGATGTTAAAGTGAGAAGGCTTGGAGTGAATATAAAAAGCTAAGGAAGAAGGTGAAGCTACTGATAAGGAAAGAGAAGAAGGAACTGCAGGGAAAAACTGTGAGGAGAATACGAGAACAGGTTGGAGCCAGCTGTAAGTCATTTTGTTCAGACCAGGGGAAAGAAGAAAAGTAGAAAAATAGAAAGATTGAAGGCTAACTCTGGTGGATTGATGGAGGGGTTTTAAAGGAGATGATGAGACACTGGGAGGAGCTTGGCAGAGAGGGAGGAGTGTCTGCAATACCTGGTTCAGGTGAAGAAGGTTAGGGTAGCTATGATATGGTTATGTGGAACAAGTAAGGTGGGGAGAGGTGGTGGTTATTTGAAGAGGGAAAAGCTCCAGGACCAGATGGAATATACTCAATGAGATGATGATGTATGGAGGTGGATGGTAGACGTATTAGTGGATTTGCTGAGAAGGGAGTGATGTCCGGATGATTGGATGAGGAGTTTGTTGGTACACTAAGGACGGTAATGCAGAAGTGATTGGGAATTATAGAGGGATATCATTGGGGAGTTTCAGTGATGTAGGAACAGGTCCGGAAGACCCAACCAATGCAACCAAACCTGGTTCTAGATCCTGATACGTGTGTGAACGGGAATGCTTTCTAAATAAATCCCACTCGAGAGGCACTCACATGCCTAACAGCTACTAGTAAAATGGCTTATCAGTCTTCTAGTCTTTTACTACCAGAACAGTTAGTGCCAACAAATAGCTTTCCTTTTCCTAAAAGATAAAAAGGAACCACAGAAAGATCTTTCAGCTCAGAGTGGTGTCTGACATTCCCACAGCTTCATTATGATGTTGCAAAGATGCAGCTTTTTGCCAGTGCATGAAGGCATCTCATGAAGGAGGCAAGTTCTTAAGAAGGACAAAAAGAGATCCAGCTTTTCTCAGCAGAGGGTTTACTTATTGGAAGGAGCATTTAAGAAGTATCAGAGAAGTGATTGTCATCGGGAGGCCAATGAAGCCATAATAACACTACCAAATAGGGCCCTAGGTGACTCTGGCGGCACAAGGAAGAGAAGGCTGACAACAGAAAGATGATTTTAACAACTCGAGAGAACAGATTTCTTGCCCGTCAAGGTTTTGCCCTTCAGAAATCTCTCTGATGTTGATAGCAATTTCATGCAACTACTCCTACGAAGTTTGGACAATCCAGATATTGCTACTGGATAAAGAAAAGGACCAACTAATATTCCATAAACTTATCAAGTTTTCTCCCAAACATAATGCTGCTTTTGATAGTATAATCAGAGAGTACTGATGCAGATTCTCCTGTTGGTGTTGGTGTATGGGCAATCAGCAACATCATTGGCAACTATCATGTCTTAAAACAACTGTGGGATGAATGTTTGGAGAACAGATTTGTAAAAAGAAGATTGATTGGAGCAAAATCATAGATGTTCAAGTATGATTTGCTGTTTGGTCTTCATCTCTCTGAAGGAATCCTCAAAATTACAGTAAGACTATTCAAAATTAATCCATGCCAGCTTCAGAAGCTCAAAGTGTAGCCAAACCGACTGTCGTAATGTTGAAGGGCATGAGGATGATGAATGATACCATATTGATCTCTTCTATTAGCAAATACATTGTTGATGTCAGTGTACTGACACTGAAGAACCTTCTCTTCCTAGCCTCAAAGAATTGCAGTCAATGGAAAGGAATATTCATCACATTTGCAAGCTGTCATTGAGATGCAAAGTGAGCTTGCAAGACAGTTACAAATCTTTAGTTTTAGTTTCCCTAACAGAAAACTGTTTACACTAAAGGAAATTACCTCTTGTCTTCAGGGTCTCTCACAAGGGCAGTGTCCCCCCCCCCGTTCTTTCAAGCAGTTGTGCTGGGTATGTAGCTTGCCTCATCTTGTTTTACCATCGACCAATGCAGCAAGTTAAAGGTCCTTCTCTGCCATGAAGTGATTGATGTCTTACTTGCATAACACCATGGATCAGTTGAGATTAAACCACTCATGGTTCTTAACATTTACAAGGAAGTGCTTCATGAAATGTGCCTCATTCAGATTGCTAATAAATATGTCTGAGGCAGTGAACATCCCTCTCAAATCTTTGGTAACTTTAACTAAGTGCATCATTACTTCAACAGCCACCATATTATATTATAACACAATACGTAATTAGTTATGCATATTATTATAATGATGCAATTATGATGAAAGGTGATTAGGTACATACAAATACAGCAATGATCATAATATTTTGAAATTTTCATATTGATATATTGAAGAGCAAAGAAGTCTATAATTATTGGAACTGTTTTCATATAGCGTGTGGTCATGTACATCCTCTTTTTGCCTGGCCAAACCAAAATAGCTTCCTACAGAACTGGTTGTGTTAGCAAAGGGCTTGACTAGGTTGATGGCTGAGAGGGTAGGGAAATTTTGTGAGGAACAAGTTTTCACAGAAGCACAGGGAGTTTTCAGAAAGAAGAGGAGATACGCAGACCAGTGGTTTGTCCTAAGGGGTACATGTGAGATTCAGAAAAGGGAGAAGGGATCATCGTCTAGACGTCTACCAGCTTTTCTAGACACCAGTAAGACTTTCGGCAGTGTGTGAAGTGATGTGTGTACAATGAGATGAGCAGGAGTGGAGGAGAAATTTGTGGCCTCTACAATGGGATAGAAGGTCAGTCGAAGTGGGTTTGGGATAGAGAGGGGACTTGGGAAGAGATGTCCTTTGTCACCAACATAATTCAACATATACGTGTCAGGGGTGGTCACAGGAGTGGAGTGGCAAGAGATGTCGGATATGGTGCAGCAAAGATGGAAGTTGAAGTTTAATGAGAAGAAGAGTAAGGCAATGTCATTGGGAAAGGGAGAGGTAGTGTGAAGTGGATGGAATATTGATGGAGAGGAGCTGGAAGTAGTGGAAGCGTTCAGATACCTGGGTGGGTGGTTTGATGAGAAACTGAGAGGGAGCGTACACTTGGAGGAAATGAAGGTCAGAGCAGAGGAATAAAGTAATGAGTGTGGATGAGTAAAGTGAACTGACAGAAGTGGATAGAGGTATATAGGGCTGATGTGGGAGCTGTTGGCTGGGCCAAGCCTGGAACATGCTGTTGAAAGTGTGGTTGTCAGGAGGACAGACTGCTTGTAGGAAATTAGAGTCAGCTCAGCCGAGAGTGGCAAGGACCTGGCAACACAGTGGCAGTGCTGGGCGACTTGAGATGGGGGAGGTTGGCAGAGAGGAGGGAGACGAAAAATTCCTCTATGGTAAGTGGTTTGCAAAGATGGAGGAAGGTAGACTGGTGAAAATTGTGGCAGACAAGCTAAGAATGGATGGACGGATAGGATGGTGGGAAGAATATATACTGTTGATGAAGAA
Organism: Cladorhizidae sp. MBARI D1340-BT2; assembly: GCA_028752905.1. NCBI lineage: Eukaryota > Metazoa > Porifera > Demospongiae > Poecilosclerida > Cladorhizidae > Cladorhizidae sp. MBARI D1340-BT2. The sequence continues at coordinate 24,887,467 of JAQNBH010000005.1, read as the reverse complement.
ATACAATCTGAGATGAGCTAGCACAGTGGGACAAGGTGAAGATGAAGAAGATATTGGTTGCTAGGTGATTCATAAACCTAGTATATAATATTTACAGCTGCAATCATAAGCTTCTAGAAAGTCACCGGTGAAAGAGTTAAAAATCATGGAGAATGCTGGACATAATGGATGGCAGTACATCACTGGTAGATAAGTCTGCAGCCCAAGAAACAATACGGTTATACTTTTATGAATTAAAAAAAGAAAGATAAAGGGTTTAGATTCAAAAGGGTGACTGCAATTTAAACTCCGCTAGTTACTGGGCAGGCCCATATCTAGAAAACTCAACAGTTCGTAAAAAACACCTTCCTTCAGCTTAAGGCCTCTAGATATGAAGTGCCTTTTTGAAAGAGGAGTAGATTTGATAGTGCATTTTTTTAGCACTCTATAGCTACTGGTTTTCAGCTAAGGGCCCTGGATCCAAGAGTACCATTTTGAAATTTCACTTGACAAGGAAAAAACGGTAATTTTAATATATAGGAAGGCAGCTGATATGCTAAATACGGGCCTGCTGGAACATATCCTTATTGAGCTGCAAAGGATTCCCAATAATTACCCCACTATACGGGCCTGCTGGAACATATCCTTATTGAGCTGCAAAGGATTCCCAATAATTACCCCACTATGAGAAAGCAGCCAGTAAAGTGCTCATTTGTGCATCGAGTCTTGTAGCCAAAGCTATAGCTAATATTTGAGGCATCTGTCTTGGGTTTTTATTACCTTATGATTATTTAAGTTTCTATTTAAATTTAGGCTACTTATTGCAATGTGGGTCAGAAAATAATAAAAGTATATAGTTCAGCATAAACTCATCTTGTACCAGTGAAATCACATTGGTGTCATCTTGGGGTAGATTTTAATTAGCCCACCATCACTATGGTAATAGATATGTCCTGACTATTTCAGACTTCTTCACCAAGTTTGGATTTGCCAGAGCTCTTCCCTCAAAAAGTGCTAATAATGTGATTGCTACATTGCTTGAGGTATTTGTGGTGTTTCTTGGTCATCATTCTAAATGTGGTTGCCATCAGTGATCACGACAGGTCAAGGCAAGGAATTCAGCAACCACTTCAATTCCAAAACCAATGAATGCCTTCAATATCGATCACAGACTAACAACAGCTTGCCTCCTCCATGCCAATAGATCAGATGAGAGATACAAGCCCTCATCAATGCGCTGGCTAAATATATGCTCAAGTGAACCATAATTCATGGGATGAGTATCTATAGGAGCAATTGTGTCTAGTTACGACTCAGCCATTCATGCACACGTGTAGTTTTATATATTCTGTGCTACATATAATAATACCTTTATTTTACATGTGACTAATGAAGTCCCAATGATTTTTTTTATGTACAATAAATCTAGAATTCTTGGTAAACTTTCATAATCTCATAGTTTCTCTTGCCTATTAACAGGTCAAGCAATCTCATGCTATATAGATGTTTGTTCTTGGAACTGACATATTGGACTAGGAGGTGTGACTCACAGTTAGAATGGAGCAAATATAATTTATAGAATGCTTGTTCTACAGGAGGAAGTCACTGACAATATATAACCATTGTTGTACATGTTATTATCAACTTAGCATTCCTGATTTGTGGTACCATCCATTCGAAGCAATGTTTGGGAGAAAGGCAACATTGCCCATTGACAAAACACCAACAGGCACGATGATCCAGATGAAAAAGATGAGAGAGCAATTATGTTTAAAGAACCCAACAAAGGTGATGTTATACCTGAAAGAGAAAAGGTCATTAAAGATAATATCATGATTGCTCAAAAGTAGAAGGACTGCTATGTTCAATGTTGGAACTACCAGATCTTTGGTGCTAAAGAAATATTTTACTCGAAAGAAGAGGAAAGGAGGAAAGTTTGTTTCTGTGGAAACAGTTTAATTGGAAAAGGTCTATTTAAGTTGAAAGCTTGCACAACTAATGAAGTAATCTATCACAATATCTACAATAAGCTGCAGTAGCTGTACTGATGTTCTGGTTCATTTAATGGCATTAGATTGTTTGACGACTCAGCAGACTTCACTTGAAGAAGTTCCTTCCACAGATGAAGACTCAAGTTGTGTATTCTGAGAGGTTATCTCCACAAGTTTCTCTCAAACAAGCAGTTCATTTGGTAATTTACTTTATTTAAAGACAAGTATTCTCAACGAACTCTCGTTCGACATAGTGGACTTTCTCGATAATCTACTTAAATTTGTTCACTCGGCATTTTTGCTAAATGTTCCTGATGAATGTCAAGTGAGCAAATTTAAGAAAAGTCATTGTGTGAACATTGTATTATTATATGAACCTCTGTTTGTGAAAGCAAAGATGGTTTGGTCATGCCGAGTAATTTTAATGTGATACCCAGCATACTAACAAAGAAATACTCCAAGACCCCCAGAGTGTTTATCTATTTCCAATCACATCTGGCAATTTCACCAGAAAAATCATAGGCAGTTTATTGACCCACTTTGACTCCTTTCCAGCCAACCATTCAGGAGATCCAATTGTGGCAGACGAGCATATTAGCAAAGTCCTTCTGAAATTTGTCTATTACATTGTTGATCTCCACCTTCATCAGTTTGATAAACTTAACTTTGGCAGATCAATACAATCATTGACACAGCACAGATTCTTTTAAAGAAGATTTCTCCAAGACTAGGCATGCAAAATGTTTGCAGAGGCATGTGCTTAGCATTTACAGTTCAAGAGACTGAATTTGTGCAGATTTTAAGTACCAGAAGTTGACATTGGATAGTTGTATCCACTGTTGGGGTTACATAATCATCTCACACAGCAACAGGCAGCAGACCTTCCCCAATCTAAACATCAAGAGATTGCGCTCTGAATGCAGTATATATGGAGGAGTGGATTATGGTCTTTTTTCAGTCAGTATTTGCTGCAGCAATTACGTTTGGCTTAAACAAGCAATAGATAGAAAAATGTCCATGTTTCCAAATTGAAAACTGCAACTAAGGATAAAAAGATAATCCAAAAATTCCAAGTTTATTGCATCTGTTGCCTGCCAGAATCAGGAAGAATAATGATCCAGTCTCTAAGTGTAAGGTGTTTTTCATTTGGAATGCTGCATCCGAGTATCAAGTGAAGTTCTAGAAAGTAAAATTAAGTGTGAGGAGCGAACAGGATTGAGATAATAAACTGTTTCACCATTGCTCTTACTGTTCTTCACATTATCAACTGTCACAATCTCATTTGGTCTGGTCATAGTGGATCCAGGAGCTCCAAGGGTCAGGGAGGTCAAGGGATCTGGAAACCCCCTTCTTGAGCTCATGACATGATGGATGTGTTGAACATTACCCCCAAAAATCTGAATTGTTTATACTTAAATGTCAATGGGGATCAAAATGTTCCGTCATCAATCATTAGTGAAATATTTGGAACAGTGGTCCTAATATTCAGACCAGGGGGAACGAAAAGGGGATCCATTTTTTTTGCCCCTAAACCAATTTATAAACAGCGAGAAAACAAATATATTGGTTGACCCACTTTTTAAAAATGTCCTGACAGCTAAAACAAAACACCTAATACCACATGTAAAGTTCACTTTGGCAGCTCCCGAGCAGTCTAAGCTGCAGATTTGTTTGGTCGCTGCTAGGTTATAAAACCAGCAGAAAACACTTAAATTCACCTTCAAGGATCATTATCTCCCTCGAGTATGTAACTAGCTGGTGTACAATAATTAATCAATTTTAGATTCCACGATAAATTGAATATTTGAGAAAATCTTTTGTAGAGTTTTTTTTAGCCGACTTTATTTTTAAATTATTTAACCTATTTAACCTACTGATGAGTTATTATTTAATCAGCCCCTGTGGCTGTTTGTTTGTTTGTTTGTTGTTGTTGTTGTTTTGCCAAAAAATTCATTAGAGAAATGTAAGAGCTCGTTAAAAGGTAAATGCTAGGGAAGATTATTGTTGTTATTATTTCTGTTATTGTTATTATATTTATGATGATGACTTCGAATTTTTAAGGATGATAATCAAATATATAACAGCCTATAACAGCCTATGTAAGAAAGTTAAATGGGGGCCTTTAAAGGGATTTTTTTAATTTTTATCCACATGGTACTATGGCTAGCCCCTGGTATAGGTAAGGTTCATCATGAGTTTCGTTGATGATACAATCAATCTCCCATGCGATGCAGTTAAACTGAGCAATCAGTTGATTTACATATGAGAAGAGGCTATAGAAGAGTGGAAGCAAGCCCAGTATGTGTGTGTATACTATATGCTTACATATGAGAAGCTTCTATATGGCATAGGGGGCAAGCACGGTGTGTGTGTGTATACTATATGCTTACATATGAGAAACTTCTATATATATGGCCATAGGGGGCAAGCACAGTGTGTGTGTGTATACTTATAAGGTATAAATAACATCTGCTTGTTCTGCAGCAATCCAATGTAAATGTTAACAAGTCAAAGGAGCCGGAAGCAGACACCCTAGAAAGAGGCAAGTACTAACAAGACAACTAAATATGGTACATATTGGCTATTGACTTGGGTGATGTACAAGAAGATGAATCAATTTCAAGAAGAGACATTATGAAGGCTAGAGCATCCAGTCGAAACATCGAGAGAGTAAAAATTCAAGTAGATTATTAAGACGGCTATTGTAATTTTGTTAAGTCAACTAACAGTGCTCATGGAGTTGGAGACATAAGGGACTGATGGATGTGGGAGGGGAGTCCCACACAGCCAACCCTTTTGCTTTACTGATTGTTACACTGGTAAAGGGTCTGGCCAACTGACATAATTATGATAATTTTTGTGATGGTAAATTAGTGGGTGTTGATTGGTTTCTACTGTATGACTATATGAATATCGTTAAACCAAACATGCCCTCAATTTTATTTATTCTTGACGATCCCGACTCTCCTCACATAGCCTTCTCCTCCACTTCTTCAATGGTTGATCCCGACTCTCCTCACATAGCCTTCTCCTCCACTTCTTCAATGGTTGATCCTGACTCTCCTCACATAGCCTTCTCCTCCACTTCTTCAATGGTTGATCCCGACTCTCCTCATATAGCCTTCTCCTCCACTTCTTCAATGGTTGATCCTGACTCTCCTCACATAGCCTTCTCCTCCACTTCTTCAATGGTTGATCCTGACTCCCTCACAGAGCCTTCTCCACTTCTTCAATGGTTGATCCCGACTCTCCTCACAGAGCCTTCTCCTCCACTTCTTCAATGGTTGATCCCGACTCTCCTCACATAGCCTTCTCCTCCACTTCTTCAATGGTTGATCCCGACTCTCCTCACATAGCCTTCTCCTCCACTTCTTCAATGGTTGATCCCGACTCTCCTCACATAGCCTTCTCCTCCACTTCTTCAATGGTTGATCCCGACTCTCCTCACATAGCCTTCTCCTCCATTTCTTCAATGGTTGATCCCGACTCTCCTCACATAGCCTTCTCCTCCACTTCTTCAATGGTTGATCCCGACTCTCCTCACATAGCCTTCTCCTCCTCTTCTTCAATGGTTGATCTTGACTCTCCTCACATAGCCTTCTTCTCCACTTCTTCAATGGTTGATCGCGACTCTCCTCACATAGCCTTCTTCTCCACTTCTTCAATGGTTGATCGCGACTCTCCTCACATAGCCTTCTCCTCCACTTCTTCAATGGTTGATCCTGACTCTCCTCATATAGCCTTCTCCTCCACTTCTTCAATGGTTGATCCTGACTCTCCTCACATAGCCTTCTCCTCCACTTCTTCAATGGTTGATCCTGACTCTCCTCACAGAGCCTTCTCCACTTCTTCAATGGTTGATCCCGACTCTCCTCACAGAGCCTTCTCCTCCACTTCTTCAATGGTTGATCCCGACTCTCCTCACATAGCCTTCTCCTCCACTTCTTCAATGGTTGATCCCGACTCTCCTCACATAGCCTTCTCCTCCACTTCTTCAATGGTTGATCCCGACTCTCCTCACATAGCCTTCTCCTCCACTTCTTCAATGGTTGATCCCGACTCTCCTCACATAGCCTTCTCCTCCTCTTCTTCAATGGTTGATCCCGACTCTCCTCACATAGCCTTCTTCTCCACTTCTTCAATGGTTGATCGCGACTCTCCTCACATAGCCTTCTCCTCCACTTCTTCAATGGTTGATCCCGACTCTCCTCACATAGCCTTCTCCTCCACTTCTTCAATGGTTGATCCCGACTCTCCTCACATAGCCTTCTCCTCCACTTCTTCAATGGTTCATCCTGACTCTCCTCACATAGCCTTCTCCTCCACTTCTTCAATGGTTGATCCTGACTCTCCTCACATAGCCTTCTCCTCCATTTCTTCAATGGTTGATCCTGACTCTCCTCACATAGCCTTCTCCTCCACTTCTTCAATGGTTAATCCCGACTCTCCTCACATAGCCTTCTCCTCCATTTCTTCAATGGTTGATCCTGACTCTCCTCACATAGCCTTCTCCTCCACTTCTTCAATGGTTGATCCTGACTCTTCTCACATAGCCTTCTCCTCCACTTCTTCAATGGTTGATCCTGACTCTCCTCACATAGCCTTCTCCTCCATTTCTTCAATGGTTGATCCTGACTCTCCTCACATAGCCTTCTCCTCCACTTCTTCAATGGTTTCTCTGATAACTCTCTCTATACATAACAACACATTCTCACTCCAAACTTGCACTGCCAAGCTTCTATGTATGTAGGGATCACAACCAGGAATAGACAGCATATTGGCCACACCCGATTCAATAGACCATAAGCCTATCGACATCCAACACTTACCTCGGGCACCATCACAAATTCCAATGTCAGTTGACCACATCCTTTCCAAAGTCTACTTGAGACTATATAGTTGACTGGTGTGGCTATCACTTTTTCGACCCAGTCTATGTGGTGTGTGTGCGTGTGTGTGTGTATATATTTTGTATGTGTGTCAGATGCATCTTTAATTAACAAGCCAAGTTTGCAGATAATGTGTATCTGCCAATGAACAATTGATTTAATTTTGAAAGGTCACTGTCAAAGGTCAATGTCACAAATTAGAACATGTTTCTCTCAACAATATCTTTACTGATGTTGACCAAATTTGGTAGGAAAATTAAGTATGTGCCAAGTAACAATTGATGAAGCTTTGAAAGGTTGTGTTAAAGCAAAGGTCAACAAAGACAGTACATGAGAGCATGATGGATCAAAGTTGGTAAGCAGACTGTATAGCAAGGAAAGACTCCTTAAAAAGAATTCAGATCAAAGGTAAAAATTCTGTCATTGGGGGTCATCAGGAACAGGTCGATGGCTTTCCTGAAAGAGCTCAGCCTCAGGATAAGGCAAAGAACTGGGGAGGTGAATGCCCGGGCTTACCTCCTTCAGTGTCTCTCAGTGGCAGTCCAGCGGGGGAATGCCTTGTCTGTTTTGGGGTCGGTCGGGAGTTGAACGTGTTGGCTTTTTATTTATTTATTGTTAATTAGTCGGTATTTTTGTAATGGATTATTTATAATTATTAATTATTATTATTATTATTTTGTTATAGCAATAAACAATAATATGCCCTATAACTAAAAAACAAAAACAAACTTATTTGGCAAAATCTTTACCAAACTTGATGGACAGATTAATTAGCTGAGTGGGCATGCTCTGTGTTCCACTATGTTGGACACTGCAGCTGCTGGTCTGAATGAGTTCTGAAAAGAGAAACAGCAAGAAATAGAAACAAGGGAAAAAATTCTCTCAACGAACTGTCAGTTGACATAACAATGACATAACAAATATGACTTTCTCCTTAAGGTGGAATAGTCCGTCATTACCAAGCTCATTGTATTTCTTCTGTTAACCTTTAGCATATTGCAATGCCACATGCTAATCCTTCCTGGATGACATTCCACAAAATTTACTCACTCGACATTTTGACTATATGCTTTAGCCTTTATCAGGAATGAATTATTGTTATAGATGATTATGCTAAGACATTACTTCAAACAAACCATATCGGATAAGCAGCCATGTAGACCACAAACGTAGGGAGCACAGTTTGCTTTCAAAGCATACCACCTCCTTTTCCATTATATATATATTTTTAATCTTCTAAATATCTTTGGTCTTCATGAGGACAATCCATGGACAGTATTTTATAACTTTTGAACACAATCTTGTTTTATTTATGTGTTTTTTGGGGGGGAAATGTATCCAGGTATCTATGTTTTCCCTTGCATAACATGCAATTCAAAACAACTGACAGCAGAAGAATCAATGCATGTCGATTGTGGAAAATAGTTGTGGGTAAGGATCGTCAATAAATTAAGTTTGTTTGAAATCTTGTTCTTTTCTGCTGTTTCATTGGTGTATGGACTCCTCCTGTGCAATTATTACCAAGTTATTGAAGGAGACAGTAGCTGGTCCTCTATCAAATGACACTCTCCAATAACATTATAACTCTGTAGTTGTGCATTAATGACAAGGCATGTTATGCACTCCTTGGAAGCTGTACTAATACTCCACCGGGAAGACTCCAATAATAAAATGACAGCAGTAAAGGTTTGGTATGCATTGCCTTGTTCAGAAAGAAACTAGTTAGAAAGTACCTTTCAGAAAGGTCACAGCTGACTGGCTGCTCAACTATCATGGCTACTATATATACTTATATATACGGTAGAGAAACCAAACCAAAAATAAAGACAACAACAAATGACTCAAAACAATCAAAACAACAAGAAAAGTGTTTTTATTACAAATATTGGTTGGATTCACAAATATATATTTTTTACCAATAGGTGTATATAGCCGGAACACTTCACTGATCAAGAAGACAACATGCATGAGATTGTCAACGATTGTCAAACTGGTTGTGGTCTCTATCAGCACACTCTGTTTTCCTTTCAAGTTAATTCAATAGCTCTAGTTTTTTACAGCAGCAGATGAAGAGGGGAATAAACATGAGATTATTTTCAGTTGACATCAAATGCTCTGAAGATTTCCAGCCCTTTGTTTTTATTACCACATTTCAACTGCCCTGATGAAAACTTTGGTTGCAATAAAATCTACAGAACATCTCTGTGTATATAGTAAGTGCAGAGAGTTCTACACAGAATGATAATTAATCAATGAGTCCTGTCCCAGGAATCACTTGTTTGAAACACCACATTCCTATGCGACTTCTATGACAGACTTTGGTGTAGCCATGGATTAAAAATTCTCTGCATGCTTGGCGGAAGGTTGCTCCATAAAACCTCCTATGTTCCTCAGCAAAACCATTGGTTTTGCCAGCCAGGTGTACAGCCGTGTGAGAGTCAAGGCGTTGTGGAGGTCTCCTTTTATGCAGTAGTATATACTGGCTCTTCAATATCACATTCGTCAGCTTCTTTTGTTACATGCTGCCAGAATAGAAAGTAGCTTTCATCTGACCTCATTGACTGCATAGTGTCACATAGAAAAATAGAATTGTGAAAGATTCATGTGATCAAGGAGCCAATCAACAACACACCACAAAAAAACTACCCTGCACAAACCTGCACAAACGTCTCTACATAAGTATATACCACTCACTAGCAAACATCTCTACATAAGTATATACCACTCACTAGCTGTACACACAAACATCTCTACATAAGTATATACCACTCACTAGCTATATACACAAACATCTCTACATAAGTATATACCACTCACTAGCTATACACACAAACATCTCTGCATAAGTATATACCACTCACTAGCTATATACACAAACATCTCTACATAAGTATATACCACTCACTAGCTATAATTATACACAAACATCTCTACATAAGTATATATCACTCACTAGCTATACACACAAACATCTCTACATAAGTATATATCACTCACTAGCTATACACACAAACATCTCTGCATAAGTATATACCACTCACTAGCTATACACACAAACATCTCTACATAAGTATATACCACTCACTAGCTATATACACAAACATCTCTACATAGTATATACCACTCACTAGCTATACACACAAACATCTCTACATAAGTATATACCACTCACTAGCTATATACACAAACATCTCTACATAAGTATATACCACTCACTAGCTGTACACACAAACATCTCTACATAAGTATATATCACTCACTAGCTATACACACAAACATCTCTACATAAGTATATATCACTCACTAGCTGTACACACAAACATCTCTACATAAGTATATACCACTCACTAGCTATATACACAAACATCTCTACATAAGTATATATCACTCACTAGCTATACACACAAACATCTCTACATAAGTATATATCACTCACTAGCTGTACACACAAACATCTCTACATAAGTATATACCACTCACTAGCTGTACACACAAACATCTCTACATAAGTATATACCACTCACTAGCTGTACACACAAACATCTCTACATAAGTATATACCACTCACTAGCTGTACACACAAACATCTCTACATAAGTATATACCACTCACTAGCTGTACACACAAACATCTCTACATAAGTATATACCACTCACTAGCTGTATACACAAACATCTCTACATAAGTATATACCACTCACTAGCTATATACACAAACATCTCTACATAAGTATATATCACTCACTAGCTATACACACAAACATCTCTACATAAGTATATACCACTCACTAGCTGTACACACAAACATCTCTACATAAGTATATACCACTCACTAGCTGTACACACAAACATCTCTACATAAGTATATACCACTCACTAGCTATATACACAAACATCTCTACATAAGTATATATCACTCACTAGCTATACACACAAACATCTCTACATAAGTATATACCACTCACTAGCTGTACACACAAACATCTCTACATAAGTATATACCACTCACTAGCTATACACACAAACATCTCTACATAAGTATATACCACTCACTAGCTGTACACACAAACATCTCTACATAAGTATATACCTACAGGGTTGTATACAGAAATTTTGCCAAGGGGGGGCGAACTTGAGATATGGAAAAATAAGGGGGGGCGAGAATGATACAATGATGGTGTATGTAATGTATAAGGGTGTCTAATTTCAAGGGGGGGGGGGCGAGAATGATACAAGGGGGGGCGAATGCCCCCCCCCCCCGCCCCCCCCTAAATACACCCCTGACCTATATATATACACAAACATCTCTACATAAGTATATACCACTCACTAGCTGTATACACAAACATCTCTACATAAGTATATACCACTCACTAGCTATATACACAAACATCTCTACATAAGTATATACCACTCACTAGCTGTACACACAAACATCTCTACATAAGTATATACCACTCACTAGCTATACACACAAACATAAGCCAATCAACAACGCATTCATAACACCCACATCGATTACTGTGTGAATGGAGTAAATAAACATATCACATGAATTATATCGCTAAGAGCCAACCTATATCTTGAAGAAGCATCTTTCCAATTGATATAGTCTTGACTGATGTAGGCTTCCTCTCTTGCACAAATTCTTTTATCGTCTCCGAGCTAACTGCGGTTGCGCATTCGTAGTATTTTCCCACGACCACTTTAACCCCTTTACCTTCCCTCTATTTATTGGTGGTACGGGCAGCTTTGTTCTTTTGTTCTCCGATTCTTCAGCTGTCTGATGGTCAATCTTGCAGTCTTGAATCAGCTGCCTGATGGTCAATCTTGCAGTCTCGAATCAGCTGCCTGATGGTCAGTCTTGCAGCCTTGAATCAGCTGCCTGATGGTCAGTCTTGCAGCCTTGAATCAGCTTGATCCTGCAGCTTATTGTATTTGCATTTGAAAAGACTCTTCTTGAAAAATAAAAGTTTGTTACGCTACGTTGTATGAATGGTAGTTGGGACTTCAAACTTTCCTGCAAAATCAGCAGAAACGTCAGAAACGCTTTTTACCTGTAGGAAAAAAGTACTAAACTCACAGAATTAGGCCTTCAGCTTGGGCTGAAGCTATAGAACTTATAGAAGAATGTGATGTGCTGATATTGGTAAATGTTAATTAATGTAATGCCAGGGCATTTATTGCATTCTTGTGACATGTAAGGAAGGATTCAGAGTTGGTGTTGCAGTATCTGGTAATCCCCCTTTAAAATGACCCCCGGTCACTCGATCCTAGTTCTCAGTGACCCTCGGTCACCAACTACTAGGATATAGTGACCCAGGGAGTCACTGTATCCTAGTATACAGTGACGTGATGGAGTGACCCATTCTCGTCGATGATCGTCTGAGGAGGTGTTCATATTAGCATAAATACTTCTAAATTCAGTGAGGGGAATAAAGCATCTGTTATTGGTGGTCAGATATTAGTTCTGTCCTATATATCTGAGGGTGGAGTGCAGTTGTAAGGAAACAGTGACTGCTGTACCTAACTATAACTGCTTTGCTATCCATGATCTTCAGAGGATGCAGTTCATTTTAGATACTTTCAGTGAGGCAGACAGCTGAGGATTGCATTTTAGAATAGCTAGGGGGAAATATTTGCCTTGCTTAGTTGAGACCTATCTGAGAATGCAGAGTGCATTTGAATGGGAGAACACAGTGACAGTGATCCCTCCTACCTCTGAATGGAGTACCCTACCCGAGTTTGCTGTGACCTGTCTAAGCAGGTGCAGTGCCTGATAGGTGTTGCAGTATCTGGAGACCTCCTTTAACCCATGGGTCACTGTATGCTAGTTCTCAGTGACCCTTATTCACTGTATATTGACCTATCTCGGGATGGAGTGACACCCCTATCGCTATTAATTTTGATGATCGTCTGGGAGGCAGTTCATTTGAGCATAAATAGCACCAGATTTCAGTGAGGTGAATAAAGCATCTATGATCTTGTGACTTATCTGAGGATGGAGTATAGGTTGTTGCAGTCTGGTGACTTCCCTTTGGGTCACTGTATCCTATATCTAAGTGACCCCCAGTCACCAAGTACTAGAATACAGTGACCCAGGGAGTCACTGATCCTAGTAGATACATAATTATAGTGATTTTCTTGCAGGGAACGGAAGTGAATTTTCACCACTAAAGCAACAAATTAATTGGCCTCACATATTTTCCTGATCATATTCCATCTTTTCAATAGCATTACCTCTGGCCATGTGCAATGAAAATTCACTAGCTACATATGAGTCAGTGATAACCTTATACTACTTACTGTCCAAGACAAATCACAGCAGTTGCCATTGACATATACAGATGAGAGTTTTGTGCCTGCCTGTCTGAGGTTAATTTGATACTGACTACTCTATTTAGGAAACATCTCATCTCTTTTCCTTGCAAATGCAGGCATTTGGGAGTCTAGGGACATTTCAAATGAAACTAATTGGGCATATGTTGCAAGCATGCTCCTCCACAAGCAACATAAGTGTACATCTTGCATCAGGAACTAGAACAATCATATTTTGAATGATATATATATATATATATATCATCACATTGCATCATATGCAGCTGTGGGGAAGTGTATACATTGGAGAACAGAAGAGGTTGGAGGCCAGAGTAAAAATAACACGTGGGATCATGCAGACTCACAGGAAAACTAAAGAGGTCTGCCATCGACATTCCTGGACCACTACCATCCAATCTTGTGAGAAGACTTCAAATGAAGGGATTGAAAGCTCTGCACATCCACCTCATCAGAGCTTCAGCAGAGATGTAGGGCTTGACTTCCTGTAGTTGCTGGATCTCAACTATCAAGACTATGCACAACCACACCCACTATTAATTGTTGCCATGGCAGAAGTAAATAATTTATAATGCATCATCCTGATGAAGGCCAAACCATGATTGACATTGGACAAATAATAGAAAGAACAATAGAAAGAACACGGAAATCATCTGTTAATATATGACATTTATGCTTTTGTTGTTTTAATGCAAGTTATAATCCATAGACAATCCTCCAGACTTTGCTAACTGCATCATATCAAATGCCAGAAAGCAGTTGACTTCTGCTTAAGATATTGAACCTAATAAAACCTAGGTAACTAATGTTATCAGTCATTTTGGTGATACTGACCATTAAGGGGCAATCCACAATTGTTTGACCATTTCCAAAACAAGCGATAAACACTACTCTTATCAATTCACTCGACATTTCGGCTAGACGGTCTAGCTTTCATGTAGCCAGAAACATCAAGTGAGAAAATCCAAGTTGATTATTGAGTAAGTCATTGTCTACATCGTCAACTTAGTTTGTTGATCTCAGTCAGTAGTCCAATAAGATCAAAGCCAACCTATCGAATGGGAAATCCTAGATACTTGTAAAATTCCAGTGAATTGGATGGATTTGCTATTTTCTTTCACATTTATTATTATTATAAACTTATGACAACCGTAATGGGTTGATGTAGAAAATGATATAAGTTGAAGGACAGACACCAAGAGCTGGTGGAGCCAGAAGCTAGCTATGGTCAAGCTTAACTCTGGAAGAATTAGCAAGTGGACACCACTAGTGGAGCCCCTAGTCGCTGAAGGTGTCACTCTTCACCTCGTTACTACGTCAAGACGAGAATAAGAGGTCCGCCCAGATGGTGGATGGGGGGGGGGAGGTGACTGGGGGTCACCAAGGGGGTCACCAGATCCTCCCACAATGGAACGAAGGCATGTTTCAGAATGCCATCTGATTTGTCCTGCTGAAGTTCCTGCTGAAATTCCAATACATTCGAGTCATCTCCATTTGATATGTTTAATAAGGGAATATAAAAAAGGTGTTGCATCAATGTTCAGGATGTTTTTATTGAACTGGGCTTAGCTGAAATTGCAATTTGGCCCCATCCATGGCCCATTATCTGATAGTTTGTTTGGGAGGAACCAGATTGTGAGGTACAATACCTGCCATGGTCAGCAAAAAAAATCTGTACCAAAGTTAATAAAGAGGTTTAGATTACATAGTTCTAAATTCTGGTGCACAAAAGAAACCTGATAATACAGAGTCTAATGACCTACTATTCCTTAGGTGTCTGATACATAGCCAGGCTTCTCCCTCATGTCTGACAACTAACAGATCCCAAGAAGTAGATCCCTTCTTGCAATGTCTGAGAGCAAGACCACTCCTCGAATGTCCAACAGCCAAGCCAGACTTCTCCTCTGATGTTTGCCAGTTGGACCTCAGGCTCTTCTCCAGCATCTGACATGGCACGTAACCACTTGCTACCAGTAGTTGATGGGAGAGATATTTATATCTGATCTTTGAATCAACTGCTTCAAAACTAAATCTTAAAGCATATTATATATCAGCTGAGAGTAATCGTACGAGATATTTATAGTTGCCACATGCTCAGTAACTGGAGTGATCAGGTAGCAAGATGCTGTGGTGTGGCATAATATTATGATGGTAACACCTTTTTATATCCCTTTTTTAAACTATATGAAGTGGAGGTGACTTGAATGAGTTGGAATTTCAGCAGGAACTTCAAAGAGCAAGATGAGACGATATCTGCTCAATGCTTGGATAAGCGAAGCTTGTACTTATTCCTCACAGCATTCTGCGAACTTCCTATGGACACTCCCCTTAATGAATTTCTTGCCAGTTATTGCCGGCATGTACTTCAACATTTGTGTTAACATCAAGAGTGAAGCAGTAGAATTTATTGAGGAGCTGGGTAGTAGCTACTTTCAAATAATAAACCTAGACGTGAGTTTTCAGATGCCAATTTACATGACTGAAGAATGTGATTGATGGTCCATCTAGATGTGTGGTAATGAAGTCCCTATCCACATCCAAATAATAGGAATACAAGGAATACATAACTATATGATTGAGGCTAGCAATGTGCATCACTACTTACTGAGACAGAAATTATACATAAACTCTGCATAATCTACTATTGTGTAATTGCTTTGCTTTGATAATAACAGACTTATAATTTCTGAGTGGATGCAGTGTGGCTTTTCAACTGTAACAGTACAGGAACACACACACAACACATTCATACAAGTTCCATGTTTAAGAGCCTTACCTGGTACAGTCTTATTTCCTTTCCAGTCAATCCAATATACTCTCAATGAACTCTCAGTTGACATAATAACATTAAAATCACCTTCTCAATAATCAACTTCAAATTGTATTCACTCTCAAAAATCAACTTCAAATTGAAGTTGATTATTGAGAGTGTGATTTTAATCCAATATAGTAAGTACAAATATTGTTCTTATTTCTGATGGAGGCTAGAACATCTACATCAAGAGAAGATCACATCATCAACAATCCACATGCATCACCTGAAATCTCCTATTCCAACACATTGTCCTCATGATCACATCAACTACAATTCACCCCAAATCTGCATCAAGAGATCAAGTTATTTAACTGAACATGCACAACCATTTGTCTACAATTTCTGCACTATTCTCTATTTTAACGCAAGGTATTTCCCAAACTAGATACACAGAGGGCTGAGGTCGCTGATAACATCCATCTATTGTGGAATCATGGCTGTCTGAGGAAATACTGGACCAGGAGTTAATTACAGACGTGACAGAAATAGGCAAGGAGATGGCATCATCATGTGTGTTCTTACTATATACTCTAATCTGGGAAATAATGTGGAATGGCACAGATGACTTTGAGTTTGTAGCTATAAAAGTCAGGCCACCTTGTTGTAATGATAAGCATTGCATCTCAACTGTACATCGTCCTCCTTCATCACTGGTCTCCTTTTTTGACATTGCAGCAAATTTATCCATATCACTTCTCCAGTTTCATTTTAATAATGACTTTAATGTTAATGTTCTCAACCCAAACCACTCACATTATTCGAGACTTCAAAGTATCCAGCAAGATTTTTCACTATTGCAAGCTGTTAGAACACCAACACAATCTGCACAAAAATTGTGACTCTTTGATAGATTTGGTCCTATATAGCATCTGATAAAACTATTTACAAGTGTGTCGTATCCTCCACTATCTAACTCAGATCACCTTGGTCTGGACCTATCCCTTGCATGGAAGCACCAAGCTGGCCACATAAGAACTAGCCCTAGAGTAAAATTTGGAGCTATGGTGATGCTGATTTTGAGAGGGCTTGTGGAATGATCAATGAATCTGACTGGGACAGTTTACTAGGAGGAAGAGACATTTGTTCTGCAGCTAACTGGTCTGCAAATTTTTCTGAAATCATGTCTACATGCATTCCTCGTCGGACTCTGAGTGGCAAGAAAAATGTTCCTTAGTTGTCAATGCGTGTCATTAGGTTAATCAGAAAAGAAATGCAGCCTTCAAGCTGCAATCAGAACTCGACGGCAACATGAGAAGTCCAAGTATAAGAAACTTAGAAATGAAGTTGTAGGGTTGCTACGTAGTGCTAAGTCACCATATCTGGCGAGGATAACCCCCCCCAAAAAAGAGTTTGGAAAACGGTAAAATATCTCAACAAGAAAAAGTCTGCCATCGCAACTCTCCCCATTATAATGATGAAATTGGTAAGTCTGAAGTGCTTCAACCAAGCCATCCCCCCTTTATCTCAGTCTGACAATGTTTATGACAGTGAAAATTGTATCCCTAGCACAGACAAATTCCTGTGCACAGACGAGTTAATTTGATAATGTCACTGGACACCACAAAAGCAAATGGTCTGAATGGAATACCAGCAAAAATGCTAAAGGGAACAGCAAATAGCATTACCCCAGCTCTTACAAAACTTTTCAACTTATCCATTACTCAAGGGTGCTTCCCACAATGTTGGAAAACATCCTCTGTTGTTCCGATCCCCAATTATTAAAAACCAGCTACTATTTCCTCAAGATGTCAAACTGAATAGGCAGAATAACCCAGCGGTATACCGCTGTTGAA
Organism: Cladorhizidae sp. MBARI D1340-BT2; assembly: GCA_028752905.1. NCBI lineage: Eukaryota > Metazoa > Porifera > Demospongiae > Poecilosclerida > Cladorhizidae > Cladorhizidae sp. MBARI D1340-BT2. The sequence goes on along the minus strand of JAQNBH010000005.1, from coordinate 24,869,665 downwards.
TCAACCATATGCTAAGATGCAGGCATTCAAGTTTTCTTTTGTACCTGGCTCTGTCACACTTACCTCAAGAAGCTCTAGAGACCAATTCACTCATCACTTTCAAACACTACATTGCACCTTTGTTCTTGTCATCATAACTCATAACCAGGGTACTTCAACATTAGCAGACTATGCTATTTTGTATCCTTTGAATGTATTTTCATGAAGAAAAAAAATGAAAAAAAAGTTGATATTTTCATGTAACTGAGAGTTCTTGAGAGATTGTCCACTGTATCCCCGAGTGATGCACATTTTTTTTAAGGTAGGAGAACAGCTTCTTTATCTACCTATCACCATCTACTTTCCTAAGCAAAGTAGCCTCCCAGGAGTTTCGTGTGAGGATATCTAGGGGTGGAGCTTTCCCAAGACTGCGGCAATGTCTAATTGGCTATTAGTGGCAAGTCTAATTTGCTGAGATTGTTAAGGATTTTGGGGAGGAATTAAACTGGCATTGGAGGAATTTTATCGAAGTCTCTTTGCTTGTTGATAAGCTATATACATCTGACACGCTCCTCAAGTATTTTTGCGGTTTCTAATTTTTGTAAGTTTACTCCTGAGCGCGAACTACTATATATATATATATCTGGAGACAAACAATCCTGAAAGTATTTTTTATCGAGTAAAGCACTCAAAGACTAAGTAAGTAGGGCGCCTAGGTTGTTAGCTAAACATAAGTTATACAATCCCTGCCGAATTGATCATGGAATGTTGGGCACAACCAAGCTAAATCATTCCCGTCACATGCGCTACTGTAGAATGAGATTGACTTTACAGTATCTCGTGTGGGCTTTAGGCCAGCCAGACACATAGCACACATAAGATTGGAGGGTATATGACTTTTCTAGCCTCCTTGTGCTGGGGGAATAATGATTACACCCTTCATATAGCACTTAATTATAGCTCCAGATTTTTTGCCCAGACATGTTTTGGCTTGACAGTAAGTAAGTAAGTAGTGCAGCCTCTCAAAATTCGAATTTGACCTGCACACATTTGCATTGAGCTAGCTACATTGTTGATATTCCCTTCCCTTCCTTTGTGATGATATCCCCAGTTGGAGTTGCTACCCCTGGGTTGCTTACCCATATCAACAAGTAGGTTACATGCAGACATGCTTCTCACAATAATAAAGGAGCATTTTTTTTAATTACTGAGGCATCAATTGAATTAAAGATGACCTGATAAATGATGGAACCTTCCTCTTGAATCGGGGATTCTGGATCAGCAGACTAACCTAGTGAGTGCTTTTTCAGGCAGTCTCTCCCTCACACTCCCCCACAATCTGGACAGTGTTATCTACTTGACAGTGCTCTCTTTTCTTGGTTTGTGAGTATGTAATTTTTCAATGGCCCTCTGTTAATCTCGGTTTGTGTGTGCAAGTCGTATGCCTCGACAACCATGGTTTAGGAGTAGAAATAATCCTCTCCTTTCTTCATTTGAGATGATCCAGGCTTGACAAACCTTTGGTTTGTGAGTATGCCTAGTGCTATCCTCGGCACAGTATGTTGGTAATTTAGTTTAAGACTGGTTATGATAAAGAATCTTGTGTTGTTCTAATGTTGTTCAGATTGCAATCTAGTGTTTTGGATTTTTTTTAGACAAATCTTTTCTGTTTCTAAGTTTGGCTAATAAAAAGTTTTAGTAAATACTGTGTTTTGAAGTATGTCTTGTCTATATACTACTGTGCCAAGTTGAAACGTTTTGATATGCTCTAATGAGGAGTAATAGATAAAAATTTGTGAAGAATATTTTGAAGTGATGTGATAGTATATACATGTATGTACTATCACAAGTCTGGTAGATTATTCAGTTAATAGAAGTGTTTCAGAAGAATGTCTGTCTACCTCTGCACCCAGTTGAAACATTTTATTACATTTGTGAATTCTATTTTCAAGTGTTTCCCATAGGACATATTATACAGTATGAATGTACTGCTACAGGTCTGGAGATTCAAGTTTAGTGTTTTGGAGCAATGTTTGTCTGCCTCTGTGCCAAGTTGAAACATTATGATGCTTCATAATTTCAAGATGAAATCCACATATATAACGAGAATTTAAAAACACAGGCACATTTTTCAGGTGCACCAGCATCCGTATTGTTGTCATGCAACACATTTCCCTCCCAATATCAAAGCTTCTTTATCTTTTAGGTGCGAGTGTGCGTATGGTCATGGGCTGGGTTTCCATTATATAGCTATGTCACTATGGCAACCTGTTAAGTGGGCACTCGGATGACTTGCAGAAGTCAGATAACCCACACGATGGTTGCTCCCAACAACAATTATCCTAGCACTACAGATATTGCAAACTAGGGTTACGGCCAAGCCAATGGCTGGAGCAATTGGGCAATGCTGATGATGTTTGTGATTAAAAAGGTGCTCGAGAATGACCCTCCTACATAGCAGAAAGTCCCCAACAAAATATAATGTATAAATGGCGTTTGTATGTATATACAGTATATATATATTAATACAAAATATAAAGCATGATATAGTAATGTTTTCATACCAGTGAAGAAGTGATTACCATACAAAATACACACCAAAAAATCTATAAGCAGTAACGACCATATAAAGTGTCATGGCACAATAAAACATTAAACACACACACACAAGCTTGAAAATAAGTTTAAATTTGTTTTAATCACAAACCGACATATTTCAACTACAGAAGATTGTCATGAGGCCTCCGGCTCACGGTAACCCCCATCTTCAGCGGTGAAAAACTCCTCCAACTGCCACTGCAAGGTTTCAAAAGTAGGTCGGTTGGCTGGTTCTTCCCTCCAGCAATCAAGCATGATCTCGTACAGCTTGTCAGGACAGCCCATGGCACGAGGCATGCGGTAGCCTTGCTGCAGAGCCTCCAAGACTTGGGCATTGGTCATCCCAGGGTAAGGGAAACGTCCATACGTGATGATTTCATAGAGAGTGATTCCAAAGGACCACACATCAGATTTGATGGTGAAGCGGCTGTACATGGCTGCTTCGGGAGCCGTCCATTTGATGGGAAATTTGGCACCAGTGTGGGCCTCGTAAACATCTTCGTCGATCAGGCGGGCCAGGCCAAAGTCTGCCACCTTGCAGACCATGTTCTCTGCCACGAGGATGTTTCTGGCCGCCAAGTCACGGTGGATGTAATTCTGTGACTCCAAGTAAGCCATGCCCCCAGCAATCTGGCCAGACATGTCAATGAGCTGAGGTAGTTTGAGGGAGCGGCCATCCCCACGAAGGTACTCCAGCAGGCTGCCAAATTTCATTATCTCGGTGATGATGTAAATGGGCTCTTCCTTTGTGCAGACGGCATAGAGCTGGATTAACTTGGGATGACGTAGCTGCTTCATAAGGGCAGCTTCCTGCAGAAATTCAGCTGCAGACATAGTCCCTGGTTTGAGTGTCTTGACGGCCACCCGCGTAGTCCCATTCCACAGACCCTCCCACACCTCTCCAAATTGTCCTGCCCCTAGCTTATTGTTCAATTTTATCTGCTGACGGTCAATCTCCCACTCTTCATTGACTTGTCTGGATAGACCAGCAGTCTGAGGTTTCTCAGAGAGCAGGCATGGGAACATTAAGTTCATACATAAACCATCCGACTTGCTCTTATAATACATTACCAGATCTGTGACAGTCTCAAAAGTGACACGTCTAGTAACGAAGTACGTTCCATTTTCCAGGCGCTTGATTCGGTAATGCCGAACCCTTTCCCTGTCTCTAATGGAGAGGGAGTAATCACCAGGGGTTGTCTCGCTGTCACGAATGAGGTAGGACCCAAATTGGTTAAACGACATCATGAGCTGCTTGTCTGCATCAGCCCTCTTCATTCTTCCAAAGAACCATCTGTTCAATTGCGAAAGAAAGAGAGGGAAAATAGAACATGTGATAAAAACTAATGTAATGCCATTGCTATGTGTGTCCACACAGAAGCACTTCATTCATTAGCAAACATGTTGCAACAATACAGTGCATGTGTATATATACATACAGAAATTCTCAAACAGTGCCAACTCGGTGAGAGAAAACACAACTCACCACACCCAAACACTGTGATGCAGTGTATATGCTTTAGAGCCAAGCAAACATTGGGAGCAGCACAGGCTATAGAAATACACTACAACACTGGAGTTCAAGGTGATCTAGAGCTATGATGCATACCTTTATATCATTATGGCCTACACATAACACATTATGTGCATGGGAGGTGCTAGTTTCATTGCAACATCCAAACAATTGTCATATGAAGACTTCTGATATGCCACTCTAACAAGAGAATCAGCTGTCACTGTTGAGGAGGGCATAGTTTTAATTCTAGACTTGGATCTCTTCCCTAGCCTAATATCATCAATTACTGCCAGTATATCCATAGCAGCATTATAAAATATTGGTAGTGACGCTTTCATGGTAGTGCATTTGAAAACTTAGGGGGAAAAATACAGGAACAAAGATGGAGAACAAAGACAGGAACGATGAGGGGGAAACAAAGTCAGGAATGAAGAGTGGGAAACAAAGACAGGAACGAAGAGTGGGAAACAAAGACAGGAACGAAGAGTGGGAAACAAAGACAGGAACGAAGAGTGGGAAACAAAGACAGGAACGAAGAGTGGGAAACAAAGACAGGAACGAAGAGTGGGAAACAAGGTCAGGAACGAAGAGTGGGAAACAAAGACAAGAACAAAGAGTGGGAAACAAAGACAGGAACGAAGAGTGGGAAACAAAGACAGGAACGAAGAGTGGGAAACAAAGACAGGAACGAAGAGTGGGAAACAAAGACAAGAACAAAGAGTGGGAAACAAAGACAGGAACGAAGAGTGGGAAACAAAGACAGGAACGAAGAGTGGGAAACAAAGACAGGAACGAAGAGTGGGTAACAAAGACAGGAACGAAGTGGGAAACAAAGACAGGAACGAAGAGTGGGAAACAAAGACGGGAACGAAGAGGGGGAAACAAAGACAGGAACGAAGAGTGGGAAACAAAGACAGGAACGAAGAGTGGGAAACAAAGACAGGAACGAAGAGTGGGAAACAAAGACAGGAACGAAGAGTGGGAAACAAAGACAGGAACGAAGAGTGGGAAACAAGGTCAGGAACGAAGAGTGGGAAACAAAGACAGGAACGAAGAGTGGGAAACAAAGACAAGAACGAAGAGTGGGAAACAAAGACAGGAACGAAGAGTGGGAAACAAAGACAGGAACGAAGAGTGGGAAACAAAGACAAGAACGAAGAGTGGGAAACAAAGACAGGAACGAAGAGTGGGAAACAAAGACAGGAACGAAGAGTGGGAAACAAAGACAGGAACGAAGAGTGGGAAACAAAGACAGGAACGAAGAGTGGGAAACAAGGTCAGGAACGAAGAGTGGGAAACAAAGACAGGAATGAAGAGGGGGAAACAAAGACAGGAACAAAGAGGGGGAAATGGAAAGGGGAAACCAAGTCTGGTAAACAAACTCGGGGAAAACAGGTGGCAAAAAAGATGGAAACAAAGATGGAGGACAAAGGTGGGTAACAAAGAATGACAGGGAAACTAAGTAGCGAGGTTCCATGGTTGTCATCAGTTGCATAGTCGATGATCCCCACTCTAGCCAGGAGGATGTACATGCACAATTCTTGCCTCCTTATGATTTGACCAACCACTAGCATTCACTCTGGCTAAGCCCACCACCCCCATCAAGTACAGGCTCTGTAATGTAATCAGACACACACCCTCCTCTGCCACTCTAGCTCATATGTAATTAGCACTTGTTCTGGAAGTGCTATTCTGGGCAGAGTCTACATGCCCTACTTAATTAAGTAACTCCCCCAAATGGCCTACTGTTCACAAGGGAGTTTTAAAGTCTTCCTGGAGAACTAACTAGTGCTATTCCCAGAAGTGGTGGGCAGGTGGTTTTAACCTTGGGCCAAGACATGTGCTCTCACCCACTCGCTGATGCATGCGCTGAGAGACTCATCTTGCAGTTCTCTGCCTTGCATTAACCTTGTTGAAACAACAGTTATCATTGTGTACAAAACAAAAACATTCTGATGGTATTGACATCCTTGACATTACAGTGCTGCCATAAGGTTTGCCATCTAGCTAGATCTGTCAAGTTAAATTATAGGTAACTATGACTGCACCCTCCTGAAGTACATGAGATTCAAGGTCCTGCTCAGCTTGCATATAACAAAACAGTTGATTATCGAGAAAGTCCATTATATCAACCGAGAGTTTGTTGATAGTTCAAAGTTAGTCAGATCTTTGTCAAGACTACCTTACAACAGAGTCACAGCCACCAATATGGCATTATAATGACTTTCTCAATTATCAACACGAAATTTCACTCTCTAATATGGCAGTTAGTCAAGTTATTAACGTCTCCTAGAGTAGGGTGCATAACTTCCAAGAACACATTCATTGCCGAAGTGTTGCTGGACTCACTACAACTATAATCCAGACATTCCACAACTACTGCCACCCTCGAATATGTCAAAAAGGAAGTATCACATTTAACGTGGCGTGTATTCAGAGCCAACGTAAATTATCAAGATTACTTGCAGTATGCGCCAGTTTTCTGTTGGTGCCGAGATCAAAGTGTATGGTGATCAAGTAGCTGAGTCTAGGAAGGAAGCAAGAAACCCTGCAATCACCAACAGAGCGCATGAATGATCTTCAATGGCAAGATCAAGCAGAAATCACTTGATGGCAAGAAAGGGAAAAAATCACTTTAGTTCAAGATCTGGCAAAAGAATACCAAGTGCAATAGCCTCTTTCATGTGCACACAGCTTAGCTGCCACGCCCCAACAACTTCCAGGCCAAGTCAAAAACCATTTATTTCCGTTATACAGAAAGTAATAGTTGCATGCACAACCTTGCAAACCAAGAATACCATTATCTCAAGTGTATACACACACAAGACACACACACACAGAGAAAGTCATGTCTCAAGAATCTAATTTTAGAACCAGACTAAAAATAGAACATGTAGGGAGCTTTGTTTTCTAATTAAGTGACACTATACTACAAACTAACACACATAGGACAGAGAACAAACAAAACTGCAATAAAATAAATAGAAGACAAAAAATGTAATGACGTCACAAAAACAAGTAACCTCAGTTGTAACCTCAGTCAGCAGCAGTAACAATCTTTGGTCCTAGTTCACATACTAACAGAAAAGCTGGAGCATATATGAAGTGTACAAATTAAAAAAAAAGAAGAAGAGTAATGCGTCAGAATGATGGAGCAGCCCAAACTGAAGGTCCCTGAGAGAGAGAGAAGCCACCATTCTACTGTAACAATGCCTCGGGGTCACGATAGCCTCCGTCTTCTGTTGTGAAAAACTCTTCTAACTGCCACTGCAAGGTCTCAAACGTGGGCCTTGTGCTAGCATCTTCTCGCCAGCACTCCAGCATAATGTTGTGCAAATTCTTGGGACAAGCCGGCGGACAGGCCATCCGGTAACCCGTCTGTATCCTCTCCAGAACCTCGGCGTTGGTCATGCCCGGGTAAGGAAATCGTCCATAGGTGATGATTTCATACAGCAAAATCCCATACGACCATACGTCAGACTTGATGGTGAAACGGTTGTACATGGCAGCCTCGGGAGCCGTCCATTTGATGGGGAACTTGGAACCAGTGTGGGCCTCGTAAATATCCTCATCAATCACACGGGCGAGGCCAAAGTCTGCCACCTTGCAGATTCTATTGTCACCTACTAGGATGTTCCTGGCAGCTAGATCTCGGTGGATATAGTTAGCCTGTTCAAGGTAAGCCATGCCGGCTGCTACTTGGGCCGACATATCGATGAGTTGGGGCAACTTCAATACTCTTCCATCTCCTCGGAGGAAATCTAATAAGCTGCCATTCTTCATCAACTCAGTGATGATGTAAATGGGCTCTTCCTTTGTGCAGACAGCATACAGCTGGATCAATTTGGGATGGCGTAGTTTCTTCATCAGGGCAGCTTCCTGCAGAAACTCTGTTGGTGACATGGTACCTGGTTTAAGTGTTTTGACAGCCACATGTGTCGTCCCATTCCATAACCCCTCCCACACCTCTCCAAACTGGCCTGCTCCTAGTTTCTTGTTCAGTCTGATCTGCCGGCGGTCAATCTCCCACTCCTCATTGACCTGTCTGGACAAACCAGCGGTCTGGGGCTTCTCAGACACAAGGCACGGATAGGTTAGAGTGGAGCACAGACCATCTGCTGTGTTCTGATAATAGTCCACCAGTTGCTGGATGGTATCAAAAGTGGCTCGACGTGTGACAAAGAACCCACCATTGTCGAGCCTGCGTATGCGATAGTGTCGGACTTTCTCCATGTCACGAATAGAGAGTGAAAAATCTCCAGGGGTTGTCTCACTGTCACGTATAAGGTAGGAGCCCACTGGGTTGAAAGACATCAAGAGCTGCTTCTCAGCTTCAACTCTCTTCAGTAGGCCGAAAAACCACCTGAGAGGGAAAGGAAAGAAAAAAGTATGCTATCAGCGCAGTCGCTGATGCAGTGGAATTTTAGCCCCAGACACACATAAAAAGCATGCTAGCTAAGAAGAAGCCAAGCAATCCGTACTAGTTTCTTCAGCCGTGCTAGGTCACAAACCCTGTAATCACAGGATGTCAAAAAAGGAAGCCGGTAGGTAGAACTGTGTCTAGGTTTCTATCTAATAGTGTAACCACTAGTAAAGGCACTAACCCAACAACTATCAATATATACAGCCACAAGGACATCTCAAAAACAAACCAATAGCTAAGCACTTATAGCTACATGCATAAACACCACGTCAACTCTTGCCTTCAACTCGAGTGATCCTTGTCTAAACTTACATGACTAAGTTGACATTTACACATCACCTGATATCACCCGAGTCAAAAAGAAAGTGGCACGTCGGAACAGCCAAACTCATGACCCCCATCAGAGGCACGTTTGTTCTATGAGTACTACACACACACAAAAGATTTCAGCTTTTACTAATCACTTCCAGAGTGTCCAGATGCTCGGTTCAGCAATGAGGTCGCTAGCAGCGCTTTCAGCTCCAGAGGATTATATACCTCTACACTACCACAATTTCAGAACACCTACATTCAAACCACCACATAAATCTATTTTACCACAATGTCCATGCATGCTCAACCAAACAATCCATTAACCACATAACTATAGCCTGTAAAGTCCCATATAAATTCCCATAGGAGTATGCAACACTGTTCTCCTTAGCCCTCCTGTTACTTATGCCACCCCCCATAAAGTTTGCATTTCCAGTGGCTCACATTTCCAGTGGCTCATAGCCACCTTAGACAAGCATACATCACAACCTACAGTATTTCCCTACAATATTTCGTACACGCACTGGACACTTTCCTTTTGACTAACTACCAGTCACAAGCAGCTAGTTAACTCTACAATAAAACATGTTTTATAGTGACATAACTTACTCTTCTGCATCTAAACTCTTCCATTCTGCTACATAGTTGCTTGGAATGTAGCCTTCCCTTTTATTCTCCTTGGAGCGTGCAAACCACCAATCTCCCTCGTCTGTGCTGATAATGTATAAAAGGTCGCCCTTTCTGAAGCTCAAATCGTCGTCTGTTCGCGAGTCATAATCGTACTTGCCGACAAAGATGGGGTAGTTGAGATCAGCAACTGAGGTCTTGGGGAAAGACTGAATAGGTTGTACAACGGGCACTAAATTCAATTGTCCGGACTGGTTATCCACCGTGGTCTTTGTCTTATCCGAACAACAACTGTTCCCCATGTTGCTCCTTTGTTTGTACTCTTTCTTGCGAACCGAGTTTCCCGTGACTAGACCGAGCAAAATATCAATTCTAAGACAGTCCAACACTAGACTATCCGCCAAACAGTGTCTAGAAGTAATACTTTAGTGATACTTCACACTACTTCACAGCTAAAAAGAAGCACCCTTCTTCAAGAACTGGAAGCCATTTTCTTTTGGGACCACCCTTGTAACCGAACTGCTGTATCAACCGTGTTCTAATTATAGAAATGGTACGCCCATAAAAAAAAGGTTACCACCAACTGCGAGTTACGCTTTCCACCTCGCCCACTTCGTCATAATCCTCCCCCTTGGAAATCGATAACCTTACGTAAGGTAGGAAGTTACGAGTTCATAATGCTCATCTATGTGGCATGCACTGGTACCAAAGGGTAAAAGCAGCCAATGGTTTGAAATTTTGTCTTCAGAGGGAGGTACGTTCACACCAGTTGCATGAAGAAAGACAGTGACTATAACTTATATTTCATCCCAGATTTATTCAGGAAAATGAAGAAAATAAATGGATAGGACAGTGTTTAAACACATACACACACTATAAAAAAATGCAATATTATATGATACAGCATCACTGGTTGACAACAAAACATCAGCTGCATTGTAGTATTGTGGTATTAACGACATGGTCCTTTGCAAGTGTCTATAAAGATTCCTGGAGTGTTTGTAGCACACCTTTAACACTTCAGGCATACACCTGCTCCCATAAGGGGTACACCAAAATGTGACCAATTCCATTTAGCACACATGAAATGACCAGACATTCGACTGACACTTAAATGGTTGTTTATCACATTGTCAAATGGAATATTTTCTCGGTGGATGTAGTTACGGAGCTCCAGGTAGGCCATGCTCCTGCCACCTGTGCAGACATGTCATGAGCTGAGGCAGCTTGAGAGATCGGCCTTCTCCTTGAAGGTACTCCATCATTCCATTGGTCATTAGCTCTGTGATGATTAGCAGGGGCTCCTCTTCTGTACAGACGGCGTACAACTGGACCAGCTTCGCCATCTTCATGATGCTTGCCTCTTGCAGGAAAGCAGATGGACGCATTGTGCCTTGTTTAAGTGTCTTGACAGCCACTGGTGTTGTGTTGTTCCAGACACCTCTGAAAACTTCGCCGAACTGTCCCCCACCTAACCGCACCACAAGGCTAATGAGTCTCTAGGAATCTCCCACATGTCCTTGACCTTATGCGAGAGGTCGATCTGAGGTTTCTCCATCTGAGGACAAGGATAGCAGAGGTTGATGCAGAGTCCGTCGCTGGTCTCCATGTAGTAGTCTACCAGCTCCTTGAGCGTGTTGAAGATGGCTCTTCTGGTGATGAAGAAGCCACCCTCGTCCAGCCTGCGTATCCGGTAGTGCTTGACGTTCTCTCCATCCTGGATAGAGAGGGAGTAGTCGCCCGGCTTGCTCTCACTCTCCCGGATCAGGTATGTGCCCTTGTTGTGGACTTGCAAGCGAAGCAGCTTTTCAGCTTCAGCTCTCTTGATAGGACCAAAGAACCACAGGCAACCCCCAGTTCCTGATGTTTACAAGATGGGAAAAAAAGTGCGATTACAGTCCAAATATTGAACAGCTGCACAAGCTAATGTTGCAAAACATTTCTGAGGTAATAGTGGTTTTCTAAGTGTGTGTGTGTGTTGTGTGTGTGTGTGTGCATAATAGGAATGTGTTGCGTTGGGCTAAAATCTCAAGAGAGGAAACTGTTATTACATTCTTAATACCTCAACTACATATTGCATACACATACATAGCTTCAGTACTTGCAAGTGACGTGGTCCATATAGAGTGTCTGTCTAAATATAACAGCACCAAGCCTGCTCATAACAGCACTTATATGGGCACAAATACAATATATTAATAGTCTTGGCAGTCATTTGTTCATAGCACCAGAACATCCAATAAGACACACATACTGCTCTCTCTCTCTCACTCACACAAAGTAAATAAGCACAGGTTAAAAATCCTCCATTGTTCACACCACTCCTCCAGATAAGAGGAGGGACCAAAGATTCAACCTGCTGAGCAAGATATACGGTCTACTAAACATTTCCCAAGAGGAAAGCCAAGACTAACATTGGTTTAGCAATGCTTGGTTATATTGTATAGGGTGCATAACAACCCAGTGCTGATATTACCAGATACACAAGAGAAGATGAACTTTCAGGTTGGTTTGTTTGTTCTTGGTTGTAGCTCATCTCTTTGCTGGCTGGTCCAAGAGCAGCCTAAGAACTTGACCAATTTCTAGGTAAGACAGAGCAAGGTATTTTCCAACACAGATCAACACACCAGAGAAGCTGGTTGTTCATCCAGTGTCTATATTAAGCACCTACTTTTTGTTAAGCACCCACTAGATTGTTGTTTATAACGAGCATCGATCGTATCTACTCCTACTGAAAAGTTAATGTCTTCCATTTCTGGCGACTAAACAAATTTGTAAAAGGGATGTCCACGCTCGACACTCCATCCTCAGCTAGGCAATAGTTCAACTGTTCGCCATTCCCTCAAGCCAGCTAGGTACAGACACCAGACGATCCTTACTCAAGAAATTGATTGCATACCGATATCGCTAGTTAAGCTCCGGCTCGGTGTTAATCACCCACCGACTTGCTGACTAGCATACTAATACAAGCAAGCACCAGCTGTGCCCAAGCTGAACCCAAGGGCTGAACTATCTGCTGTAGAAGTCTAGCCAGAGGGAGACCTTGCAGACTACATCTTCCCAGAGACAGACCTTGTAGATGACATTCCTTGACCAACCAGGACCACATCTACTGGCGTTAGTATATTGATGATAATGTATACGTATGTAATGTACGTATATATATATAATGTATATGAATATCTATATATACACATGCAACATATACACATCGTATATTAATTATATTAATTATATTTCTTAAAAAAATGTTGGAAACCAGTTCAAAGTTCTGGTATCAAAACAAAGAACAAAAACTCATCCCCTACACCAATGGCTTCCTACAGCTTCCTAGTAAAAAAAAGAAGCAATTTTTAGCTACAAAACATTTCCAGACAGTGATCCATAACACACCCAAATCAATGACCCCTTACCTTTAGAACAAGCTTAATATGTGCACACACAATATTGTACAAACCTCAGAAAGTGCAATGTTACGTGTGTACAGTATCCATCTTGTTCTAAAGGGTGAAAGGTCATTGAAGTGGGCACGGAATAAAACAATGGACCAGCCTCCTTGCTTCTGTTGTCAACCTTACACTGCTGAGCTAGAGAGAGAACTGCCTGCCTGCCGAGTCAGAGAGGGAACTGGCTGCAGAGTCAGAGGGAATTGGGTGCAGAGTCAAAGAGTGACCTGGCTGAATAGTCAGTCGAGGAGAGAGAACTGGTTTAGAGGAGCATCGTCAGAGAGAAAACTGGCCACACAGTCGGTAGCAAAGATGCTGAAGTTTCATTGCTGCTCTACGGTGCTCAACATGCTCTTGTTCCTGGAGTGAAGTAGTGATACGAAACCTTTGTTTCAGAGGCAAGCACATTCCCAAGCTTTCACTCCTCCACACACACACACACACACACAAGGATTGTGCATCATGTGTACACTAGTCAAGAACACCTATCAGCTAAAAATATCTTGTAAAAATGTGTGTGTGTGTGTGTATGTATGTGAGAGAGAGTGTGTATTCAGGGTGACTGCACAATGGCCCTGAACTTTTCAAGTTATTTCCCCCCTCCAGACAACTGTGCTGAATGTATACAACAAGCACCTGTAATATAACCTTCGAGTCAGCTGCCATGGACAAAGGAATTAATATGATGCACATCCAGCTTTATAGAGAAGCCCCACATGGTCTGTGTCGTCTCAGTCAAACAAGACCAGTCAATTCACCATACACTACAACTCCTGAGGTGTTCAATTTGAAGTTTAATATATTTATTTATTACTGGGTATAAATGGGAGAAACACTGACTTTTGAGCAGACCTGTAGTCATGACGGCACTTAACAAATACCAACAGTGAAGTAGGATCTTAACAAATAGTAGGTGCTTAAAAATATAGATAGCACTTTAACAACTAGCTATTATGTATTTATTCTATGCTTGATATGTTCATTGTAGCATCTTCCTACAGCCGAGGAGTTGGATATTCTCCCACATTCCATTCTGGCCATTTAACTCCCTGCTGCACAAGCACTCACTCGCTTAATGCACTGGTTATGGAAGAATCAGTTACCCGGATAAGGAAGCATTATGTTTCAGTGAGTATATCCGGTATATATATATATATATAGAATAAACCATTTATTACACATGTCAGGGTGGAATATAGTGATTTATTACACATGTCAGGGTGGAATATAGTGATTTATTACACTTGTCAGGGTGGAATATAGTGATTTATTACACATGTCAGGGTGGAATATAGTGATTTATTACACTTGTCAGAGTGGAATATAGTGATTTATTACACTTGTCAGAGTGGAATATAGTGATTTATTACACTTGTCAGAGTGGAATATAGTGATTTATTACACTTGTCAGAGTGGAATATAGTGATTTATTACACTTGTCAGGGTGGAAGGAATATAGTGATTTATTACACATGTCAGGGTGGAAGGAATATATAGTGATTTATCACACTTGTCAGAATGGAATATAGTGATCTATTTCACTCGCATGCTGTATTTAAAAAAAACTCAACTAGTTGAAATACATAGGCATGCTCATGCTCATGAAATGACTCACTATATTCCACTCCGGACTCGTGCGACAGGTATTAGTATTACTGCCTGTCTTGCAGGCACAGAGGGGTTGGGCAACTTTTCCTAGCAACCACAACTAACAAGTTTTTCCTTTTCGCTGCTTGCATTGCATGCTTACGTGGAAGGAGGTGCTTCCTGACCACGTGGGTTGATAGCAAGTTAAAGGAAAGACCACATTGTTATTATTATTACGTAGCTGCAAAAAGTGGGCCCTTTGTGGGAGAAGCAGTAGATGTACACAGCCACCACATCAATGCTGATCATTTGCTAGTGATCTACACTACAAACAGCTTGGACAGCACCTTGATCAATTCCATTTAGGGCATGCATAAATAAACCAGCACGGCCCTCTAGTAGCAGCACAATACCAATGCCGCTTCAGCCAAGGCTTTGGTTGATGAATGATGTGTATGACCTTTGTCATTAGCTCATGTTATCTCTAGTAAACACCTGTACTTACTCACCCAGTTTCCCCCCTAGTGAATCTCCAATAGTTGTCTCAGTGAGCAAGTCATGCAATCTATTTAGTTCCTACTCCAATATATCGAAATTCATGGTATCAAAATTATCCGTGAGTTGCGGTTGACTTGCTCAGGCTTCATACAAGCATGATTGCATTGGCTCTTGTTTGCCCCACAAGTTATCCTGCCTTGGGTTAGATGCTAGAGGTGCCCTGGCAGAAACACTTGAAACAGAAGCAGGGTCTAAGCTCGACAGAGAAGCCTGCAAAAGTTTGTCAGAGAAGCCTGTAGAAGTTTGACAGAGAGCCTGGCAGAAGTTTGATGGAGAAGGAGCCTGGTAGAAATTTGACAGATAACCTGGTAGAAGTTAGACAGAGAAGCCTGTAGAAGTTTGACAGAGAAGCCTGATAGAAGTTAGGCAGAGAGCCTAGTAGAAGTTTGTCAGACAGCCTGGTATAAGTTAGACAGAGAAGCCTGGTAGAAGTTAGACAGAGAGCCTAGTAGAAGTTAGACAGAGAAGCCTGGTAGAAGTTAGACAGAGAAGCCTGGTAGAAGTTAGACAGAGAAGCCTAGTAGAAGTTTGTCAGAGAGCCTGGTAGAAGTTAGACAGAGAGCCTAGTGGAAGTTTGTCAGAGAAGCCTGGTAGAAGTTAGACAGAGAGCCTAGTAGAAGTTTGTCAGAGAGCCTGGTAGAAGTTTGTCAGAGAGCCTAGTAGAAGTTTGACAGAGAAGCCTGGTAGAAGTTAGACAGAGAGCCTAGTAGAAGTTTGTCAGAGAGCCTGGTAGAAGTTAGACAGAGAGCCTAGTAGAAGTTTGCCTAGTAGAAGTTTGACAGAGAAGCCTGGTAGAAGTTAGACACATTTTGCTCAACTTGGACTCCACAATAATTCAATCACTAAGTTGAAACTGGAAATGGCATCATCTCATTTGTAACCACTTTTGTTGTTGTAGTAGTAGTAGTAGTTAACTAATCAACCACAATTGCACATGGGGTGAATTCGAGAATGATAACTAGAACTCTAGACTAGGCGGCTTCAGCTCAAGTGCTTGTGATGGACAGTTTATTTGGTGTCGGCCATTTGCATTGTTGCAGAGTGGAGTGTGCTCGTCCTCTGCACATATCCCTGTTGCAGAGTGGAGATACCCCACCTGCCATTGTGCAGCGTTGCAGAGTGGAGGTACCCCACTTGCCATTCCTCTGCACCGAGATACCCCACCTGCCATTGTGCAATGTTGCAGAGTGGAGATACCCCACCTGCCATTCCTCTGCACTGAGATACGACACCTTACCAGGTAATTATTCAGCCCCAGCATTACAAGCCAATCACTATAAACAAGTTCATTCTCTTCCATCTCTTTTTCATCCAGGAAGTGGATCTTTCTGTTCCTCTCCTCCCAACAGCTTCTGAGACCATCCTTGAGGCAGTGGGTCTCCCCATCTTTGGCATCACACGACATGCATAACGTGGTCCTGCTTATGGTAAAAAGCAAGCGACATTTTCCTTTGAAAATATGACTAGTAAATGAAAGTTGTCGCTAATTGCATGGACGAGAACTATTTGAGTACGGTTCCTAGTGGGTGGAAAACACATGTGTAGTCTCTATCTTTCTACAGTGCAAGTCATCCACACCTGAATTCCTTGCCAGCATCATCATAAGATAATGCCAGCTTGCTACACAAATGTGCCTGTGTGGTGGTTGCTAGGCAATCATTACTCTACTGCGACATGTCTGAGAAAAGAGGTCAAATGAAGAGAATACAAATTGTTCAAAAAGGCAAGTCCAACTAATGGCATGGTCTACTGCTGTTTGGTGGCTGCCTTCAGAGGCTTTCACAACGTCTGTTCAGAATGGATTCAAGTTCTATTCTCAATGCAGTTTAGTGGGTTTCCCCAGATCTATACTCAAATTTGATCAGGAACAGCAAATTCAGAGCGAACACCATCCATTGTTAGTCTCCTCTTCATCTCAGACAATTTCCTCATTACCAAGCTCAATTAGCAGACGAGGCTGGGCCATAGAGCAATGGTTGAGCTAGTCTTTGGCATTCATAGGTTAGCACCAACAAATTTCTAAATTTGATAACCATATTTCAGCTGCAGACATCATGTCCACTATGACACAAAAAGGCTTAATTGGATCCACTCTAACCAGATCTTATTCTCTTACTAATCAGGGTTTCATTTAGAAAATTGTCCAAGGGGGGGGGGGGGGGGGGGGCAACTGGAGGAATCTGTATATTAAGGGGGGGCATGATGTCAAGCACTTGTCAACATCAATAAGAATTTTAATAATACAATTTCCAAGGGTGGCAGCCCCCCGCCCCCCTAAATGAAACCCTGCTAATGCACTGTTATTTACTAATGAGTGTTATAGCCTAAATTAGGAAGTGAGAGAACTTTCTCCTGAGCACGACTGAACTGCAGACAACTACACTCACTATGTTTGGCATGAACTGCATACCTACTGAAAAATTCCCTTCTCCCTCCCCCGGGGTTGATGAGAATGAAAATATCACCCTCATCATTGCCAAAGAATTCCTTATTGACATTGCATAATGGTCTTCTAACAAGAAGTCCACACCATCAGAAAGCTATTCCAGATGGCAAGTGCTTCGAGACAGCTGTCAATTCTGTAGCGGATCATGCTGCAAGTGATAATCATTTAGTAGCACGTACTAGAAGAGATTCAAATGCATTCACCATTAAGAGCTGTTTGAGGGATAAATGAAGTTGATCTCCCTCAACCATCTGCCCCCCCCCCCCCCCCCCCCCCAACACACACACACACTAGCTAACAACCTGTAAAGAGAATATCTAGTCACTATCACTCGTTCCTACTGACAACAGAGCTAAGAATACTGGCACATGATGGACTAATCACACATACTGGATTGCTGGAGCTTTCACATAGCCAAGGACACTATCCCTACCACACCAGCTTGCCCATGACTTGGGCTAGATCTAACAACCCACATCATTTGTCCAGTGGCGCAAGGATAAAGAAGATGGCTGGCAAGGATAAAGAAGATGGCTGCGCTCTACCTCATTAGCAATAGCTGTGCCAGTGGACATCCAGCTGTTCATATTGACCAGATGCTCTCCCTTCCACATGACCACTCCACAGTCTCCTGCAGGTAGAGCGAGCAGCACAGTGGAGGTTGCTACCTACACATAGAGAAGGTGGTGTTCCTCCTTATCAAGCACTTGGTGGAAACACTGAAGCTTGGCAGAACAAGGTCGGGTCAACACGACAATTTGATGCATGGTCGGCTGCTATAGAGAGCCGACTAATTAAGACTGAGGTCATTATTAAACTTAAGGATCTGGAGATATATTGTCATGGTTACCAGCACCCAAACACTTACATTAGGAAGCCACAAAAATTAAACCCCAATCAAGGAAATGCCTTGACCCACTAGAATGTGTTCTAATCTATAGTTCATGTACTCTGTACTGCCAAGGCAAGTCGTTGGCCTGGCAACAGGTGGTTCACCCACATAGCTGTTTATGTTCGCACATGCTCACCATTTCCCGCAGCAAGAGAATGATCACCTGATCAGGGGGGGGAACTACCCACTCTGTAGTGCCTATTGTCCTAACTACACAAACTCTTGCTCCATGTGGTTACACCAGTTAGTACAACACTTGCTAAGTGGCCATCATTAATTACACACACATCACACTATGAACACACGCCTCACACTATGAACACATACACACCTCACACTAGGAATACACACACCTCACACTAGGAATACACACACTCACACTAGGAATACACACACCTCACACTAGGAATACACACTCACACTAGGAATACACACACCTCACACTAGGAATACACACACCTCACACTAGGAATACACACCTCACACTAGGAATACACACACCTCACACTAGGAATACACACACTCACACTAGGAATACACACACTCAC
This sequence comes from Cladorhizidae sp. MBARI D1340-BT2, assembly GCA_028752905.1. NCBI lineage: Eukaryota > Metazoa > Porifera > Demospongiae > Poecilosclerida > Cladorhizidae > Cladorhizidae sp. MBARI D1340-BT2. The sequence continues at coordinate 24,850,733 of JAQNBH010000005.1, read as the reverse complement.
ACTAGGAATACACACACTCACACTAGGAATACACACACTCACACTAGGAATACACACCTCACACTAGGAATACACACACCTCACACTAGGAATACACACACCTCACACTAGGAATACACACACCTCACACTAGGAATACACACACTCACACTAGGAATACACACACTCACACTAGGAATACACACACCTCACACTAGGAATACACACACTCACACTAGGAATACACACACTCACACTAGGAATACACACACTCACACTAGGAATACACACACTCACACTAGGAATACACACACCTCACACTAGGAATACACACACCTCACACTAGGAATACACACACCTCACACTAGGAATACACACACTCACACTAGGAATACACACACCTCACACTAGGAATACACACACTCACACTAGGAATACACACACTCACACTAGGAATACACACACTCACACTAGGAATACACACACTCACACTAGGAATACACACACCTCACACTAGGAATACACACACCTCACACTAGGAATACACACACTCACACTAGGAATACACACACCTCACACTAGGAATACACACCTCACACTAGGAATACACACACCTCACACTAGGAATACACACACTCACACTAGGAATACACACACTCACACTAGGAATACACACACTCACACTAGGAATACACACACCTCACACTAGGAATACACACACTCACACTAGGAATACACACACTCACACTAGGAACACACACTCACACTAGGAATACACACACCTCACACTAGGAATACACACACCTCACACTAGGAATACACACACCTCACACTAGGAATACACACACTCACACTAGGAATACACACACTCACACTAGGAATACACACTCACACTAGGAATACACACCTCACACTAGGAATACACACACCTCACACTAGGAATACACACTCACACTAGGAATACACACACCTCACACTAGGAATACACATGCCTAACACTAGGAATACACACACTCACACTAGGAATACACACACCTCACACTAGGAATACACACACTCACACTAGGATCACACTAGGAATACACACACTCACACTAGGAATACACACACCTCACACTAGGAATACACACACTCACACTAGGAATACACACACTCACACTAGGAATACACACGCCTCACACTAGGAACACACACCTCACACTAGGAATACACACTCACACTAGGAATACACACACTCACACTAGGAATACACACACCTCGCACTAGGAATACACACACTCACACTAGGAATACACACACTCACACTAGGAATACACACACCTCACACTAGGAATACACACACCTCACACTAGGAATACACACACTCACACTAGGAATACACACACCTCACACTAGGAATACACACACTCACACTAGGAATACACACACTCACACTAGGAATACACACACTCACACTAGGAATACACACACCTCACACTAGGAATACACACTCACACTAGGAATACACACACCTCACACTAGGATTACACACACTCACACTAGGAACACACACTCACACTAGGAACACACACACACTCACACTAGGAATACATGCACACCTCACACTAGGAATACACACACTCACACTAGGAACACACACTCACACTAGGAATACACACACTCACACTAGGAATACACACACCTCACACTAGGAATACACACACCTCACACTAGGAATACACACACCTCACACTAGGAATACACACACTCACACTAGGAATACACACACCTCACACTAGGAATACACACACTCACACTAGGAATACACACTCACACTAGGAATACACACACCTCACACTAGGAATACACACACACTCACACTAGGAATACACACACTCACACTAGGAATACACACACTCACACTAGGAATACACACACTCACACTAGGAATACACACACTCACACTAGGAATACACACACCTCACACTAGGAATACACACACCTCACACTAGGAATACACACACTCACACTAGGAATACACACACTCACACTAGGAATACACACACTCACACTAGGAATACATGCACACCTCACACTAGGAATACACACACTCACACTAGGAATACAAACACCTCACACTAGGAATACACACACCTCACACTAGGAATACACACACCTCACACTAGGAATACACACACATCACACTAGGAATACACACACTCACACTAGGAATACACACACTCACACTAGGAATACACACACTCACACTAGGAATACACACACCTCACACTAGGAATACACACACTCACACTAGGAACACACACTCACACTAGGAACACACACACACTCACACTAGGAATACATGCACACCTCACACTAGGAATACACACACTCACACTAGGAACACACACTCACACTAGGAATACACACACTCACACTAGGAATACACACACCTCACACTAGGAATACACACACCTCACACTAGGAATACACACACCTCACACTAGGAATACACACACATCACACTAGGAATACACACACCTCACACTAGGAATACACACACCTCACACTAGGAATACACACACTCACACTAGGAATACACACACCTCACACTAGGAATACACACACTCACACTAGGAATACACACACTCACACTAGGAATACACACACCTCACACTAGGAATACACACACCTCACACTAGGAATACACACACCTCACACTAGGAATACACACACTCACACTAGGAATACACACACCTCACACTAGGAATGCACACACCTCACACTAGGAATACACACACTCACACTAGGAATACACACTCACACTAGGAATACACACACTCACACTAGGAATACACACACCTCACACTAGGAATACACACACCTCACACTAGGAATACACACACACTCACACTAGGAATACACACACTCACACTAGGAATACACACACTCACACTAGGAATACACACTCTCACACTAGGAATACACACACTCACACTAGGAATACACACACCTCACACTAGGAATACACACACTCACACTAGGAATACACACACCTCACACTAGGAATACACACCTCACACTAGGAATACACACACTCACACTAGGAATACACACACTCACACTAGGAATACACACTCACACTAGGAATACACACACTCACACTAGGAATACACACACTCACACTAGGAATACACACTCACACTAGGAATACACACACTCACACTAGGAATACACACACTCACACTAGGAATACACACACCTCACACTAGGAATACACACACCTCACACTAGGAATACACACCTCACACTAGGAATGCACACACCTCACACTAGGAATACACACACTCACACTAGGAACACACACTCACACTAGGAATACACACACTCACACTAGGAATACACACACCTCACACTAGGAATACACACACTCACACTAGAATACACACACTCACACTAGGAATACACACACCTCACACTAGGAATACACACCTCACACTAGGAATACACACACTCACACTAGGAATACACACACTCACACTAGGAATACACACACCTCACACTAGGAATACACACACCTCACACTAGGAATACACACACCTCACACTAGGAATACACACACCTCACACTAGGAATACACACACTCACACTAGGAATACACACACCTCACACTAGGAATACACACACCTCACACTAGGAATACACACACTCACACTAGGAATACACACACCTCACACTAGGAATACACACACCTCACACTAGGAATACACACACTCACACTAGGAACACACACTCACACTAGGAACACACACACACTCACACTAGGAATACACACACTCACACTAGGAATACACACACCTCATACTAGGAATACACACACTCACACTAGGAATACACACACCTCATACTAGGAATACACACACTCACACTAGGAATACACACACTCACACTAGGAATACACACACTCACACTAGGAACACACACACACTCACACTAGGAATACACACACTCACACTAGGAATACACACACTCACACTAGGAATACACACACCTCACACTAGGAATACACACACTCACACTAGGAATACACACACCTCACACTAGGAATACACACACTCACACTAGGAATACACACACTCATACTAGGAATACACACACTCACACTAGGAATACACACACTCACACTAGGAATACACACACCTCATACTAGGAACACACACTCACACTAGGAATACACACACTCACACTAGGAATACACACACCTCACACTAGGAATACACACACCTCATACTAGGAATACACACACTCACACTAGGAATACACACACTCACACTAGGAATACACACACTCACACTAGGAACACACACTCACACTAGGAATACACACACTCACACTAGGAATACACACACCTCACACTAGGAATACACACACTCACACTAGGAATACACACACCTCACACTAGGAATACACACACTCACACTAGGAATACACACACCTCACACTAGGAATACACACACTCACACTAGGAATACACACACTCACACTAGGAATACACACACCTCACACTAGGAACACACACTCACACTAGGAATACACACACTCACACTAGGAATACACACACCTCACACTAGGAATACACACACTCACACTAGGAACACACACCTCACACTAGGAATACACACACTCACACTAGGAATACACACACTCACACTAGGAATACACACACTCACACTAGGAACACACACCTCACACTAGGAATACACACACTCACACTAGGAATACACACACTCACACTAGGAATACACACACCTCACACTAGGATACACACACTCACACTAGGAATACACACACCTCACACTAGGAATACACACACACTCACACTAGGAATACACACACTCACACTAGGAATACACACACTCACACTAGGAATACACACACTCACACTAGGAATACACACACTCACACTAGGAATACACACACTCACACTAGGAATACACACACCTCACACTAGGAATACACACACCTCACACTAGGAATACACACACTCACACTAGGAATACACACACTCACACTAGGAATACACACACTCACACTAGGAATACACACACCTCACACTAGGAATACACACACTCACACTAGGAATACACACACTCACACTAGGAATACACACACTCACACTAGGAATACACACACTCACACTAGGAATACACACACCTCACACTAGGAATACACACACCTCACACTAGGAATACACACACTCACACTAGGAATACACACACCTCACACTAGGAATACACACACCTCACACTAGGAATACACACACCTCACACTAGGAATACACACACCTCACACTAGGAATACACACACTCACACTAGGAATACACACACCTCACACTAGGAATACACACACTCACACTAGGAATACACACACTCACACTAGGAATACACACACTCACACTAGGAATACACACACTCACACTAGGAATACACACACTCACACTAGGAATACACACACCTCACACTAGGAATACACACACCTCACACTAGGAATACACACACTCACACTAGGAATACACACACTCACACTAGGAATACACACACCTCACACTAGGAATACACACACCTCACACTAGGAATACACACACTCACACTAGGAATACACACACTCACACTAGGAATACACACACCTCACACTAGGAATACACACACCTCACACTAGGAATACACACACCTCACACTAGGAATACACACACCTCACACTAGGAATACACACACTCACACTAGGAATACACACACTCACACTAGGAATACACACACCTCACACTAGGAATACACACACTCACACTAGGAATACACACACTCACACTAGGAATACACACACTCACACTAGGAATACACACACTCACACTAGGAATACACACACCTCACACTAGGAATACACACACCTCACACTAGGAATACACACACCTCACACTAGGAATACACACACTCACACTAGGAATACACACACTCACACTAGGAATACACACACTCACACTAGGAATACACACACCTCACACTAGGAATACACACACCTCACACTAGGAATACACACACTCACACTAGGAATACACACCTCACACTAGGAATACACACACTCACACTAGGAATACACACACTCACACTAGGAATACACACACTCACACTAGGAATACACACACTCACACTAGGAATACACACTCACACTAGGAATACACACACTCACACTAGGAATACACACACCTCACACTAGGAATACACACACCTCACACTAGGAATACACACACTCACACTAGGAATACACACACTCACACTAGGAATACACACACCTCACACTAGGAATACACACACTCACACTAGGAATACACACACTCACACTAGGAATACACACACTCACACTAGGAATACACACACCTCACACTAGGAATACACACACTCACACTAGGAATACACACACCTCACACTAGGAATACACACACTCACACTAGGAATACACACACTCACACTAGGAATACACACACCTCACACTAGGAATACACACACCTCACACTAGGAATACACACACTCACACTAGGAATACACACACTCACACTAG